>LR990926.1:10821844-11443263 GCA_905163415.1 Noctua fimbriata
TCAGGACAAACAATTTTACCGAAAGGCACTTGGCACTTGTTCTCCCCGCGAAGTTTTGAGTGCGTTACATTGAGTTTTACCGTAGAACCTGACATTTACCCCAAAAAAAAGTAGTTTTCCAGCAATAATTTTCCGTAGTACTTAGTTTGATGTACAGAAAGCTTGGTTGACGGCTTCGTGAAGGGTCCGTTTACACCTTGTATTATTCGTGCGATCTGCAACGCATCATACGAATGCCGTAGAACCCCTGCTAGTATGTACAACTAATTTAATATCACAATGCAAATTAACCACAACACCGCCACTGATGACACTATCATTAAGCCTTCCACAACTTCAATACAAGCAGATTTAATCAAGTCACACGTGATACCGGCGACAGTGTAGACACGTCATTACAGAGGCCATCACGACGAAGTTGGCGTCGGCTGGCGGGTGTGAAATCGCAAAGTTAGCTCCATCTGCCTCATACAGATCCTTAACTATTCGGTACCGTGGTACCGGCAGTACGGTACGGTACTGAATAGTTGCAGTACCGCATACCTCGGTACTAGTTACTCTCATAACGTTACACATTAGCTATTGGATACCAGGTGCTTAGTTGTACGTGGGTAGTTTAGTTATTTGTTTCATGTTTGGCGTGTGATGGAATGGAATTTGAGAGGTAATATTTGAGCTGTTTACAGAGTATTGATTTTGTACCTAATTGAAGAAATATTTATGGCTAAACAGAAACTTAATAATAAATGACTTAGGAGCCTGGACGAACATCTTTCGAGGCTCTCCTTAGGCGGTTGGATCAAGGGCCTAAGGAGAGCCTCCTTGATACGGTCCGCATTGTGAGGAGGTTACTGTCTCTGGAGCCCTAACCACCGGTAGCTTAAACACTGCTTCCGACACCGACGGACCACTATTTTTATATTTTTAATAATTAAAAATGTAAAAAATGAGATGAATTAATGAATAAAGTAATAATAACATAAATGTATTGTGAGAGGTAAGGGTAGGAATTAAAATCCCTTCCTGTTATTTAATTCAAGATCTATTAATTAGTAAGACCATGATTGATCCTGAAACAGAAAATAATGGAATCGCCAATAATATCAAGAAAAAAATGCGATTCCAGGATTTATTACAGTGTGACGATTCTGGTGGATTAACACTCCACTAGACGGCATAGTACATTATTTAGCAACACATTATCATTCTTTACGTCCCCATTTTTGCGTCCTACAAATTGTGATTTACTGCCTTGTTACTTACTGGCAAGAGTTATTACTACAATCTATCTTTAACTTGATCCATGTCTTAGTGCCAGACCACCCAAAGCCCTACCTTTTTGTCTACAATGTGTCATTTCGCCCTTTTATGTGTTTTATATGACTATAATGAAAAAGAAGAGCTTTACGTTTAATTTTCGTAGTACCGAATAAAGGTTTCTCTGAACAGGGGCAAGGTGATTTTCATCGCAAGAAAATTTCGATTTTTCTTTTTGCTCGCTACGTTTTGCAGCGATTTTCATACTTCGTCTTGTCGCAGAGTCACGATGTGTGGAGAAAGCCTTAATATTGTACAGACAAGTGAGATAACTATGCAGTTAAAGTTACCTACGTCATGAGGCTTCAATATTCGCAACTTGAGCTGCACAGTCTTCGTAAAGTAGAATTTCTGGGAACCTAACAGCACATTGGCGTAAATTCCTTTAAATTTTCTAAACCCAAGCGTTATTTTTTTAAATATTCAACGCTCCTTCCATTAACACGCCATCACAGTAATTAACGTCCATTAACACCCAATAAATCCCGGAAAAATAAATGCTAAACGCTTTATCCGCTCGCGTACAATGTCCATTATTACGTTAGGAGATTACGCGTAGTGCCTTAATAAGATCTAACTCAACATAAACAAAAGGCTAACGGGGCGAGCTGTAATTTAGCTCAGCTTACTGCTAAGCAGTTAATTTTCCGTCTAAAGCTAGTGGCAAGTTTATTGTCTCGGGGGATGATATTTCCAGTTGCATTTGCTCAAAAGCGGAAGATCGTTTACAAGTCAGCGCCGGACGGACGTGGCGGCGCAGGCGGCGAAACGAACAGATTGACTCGCGACTTCCGTAAGTTTAATCTCCAGGGAAAATACTGGAGTCGCCCCTTTAACTTCTAACGTCTCGTGGCAGTGTGCGCTATTTGAATACGGGTAATGCAATTTGACGGGTTCGTTTTGTTTTATTCGATTGGAAATGTCGAGTTTTTCTTTTGTTTTTCTTTTATCTGCGAATGGGGAATAAGTGTTGGCACATTTTGTTAGTTTTGAAAGCATGAAATGAATGTGATTGCGTATATAAGGTTGTAATTTGATAAAATGTGTTATTGACAGTCGTATGACGAAACAATCTAAAAACGTTGAACAATTTGTTCGCAGTGAGTAAATATTAACCCGAAAAAACATGTCAACATTATTTGAACACAAAAAGCCTGTTTATTCCGTAAAATAAAATAAATGTAACGATGAATAACGAACTACGAATAAATAAACACATTAAACCTTTTCATAAGCCAACCAAAAAGGTCAGGTGTAAATATAAAACCGTCGGGCCGACCATCAAATATTTTGTCCTCAAATAATTTTATTCGTCACACTGTGCACGAATACATTCACCTAGCTTCTAGATAATTTCCCCTGTGATTCGCTACATCGCTAACTTCTATTCACGTAGAGTGGCAAGCTATTGAAAAACTCTTCGAATCAGAGTGTGTTTTCACTTAAAGTGCAAAGGATGAGCGGAGACAGGAAATGTGTTTCGAAAGCTCTTTGTGTCTCTCTTTGAAAAGGGAAAAAATACACACTATGATAATAGTGTTGATTGAAATAAAATTACATCTATTTAAACTTATAAACAGAATTTGGTCATACAAATATAATTCCTAACAACAGTGATAACCTGGAATGACCGTCGGATTGCCAAGTCATAGGTCTCGAGTTCAAACCCAAGGCACGCACCACTGATTTTTCAGATTCATGTGCTTATTGTCTAATTATCACTTGCTTCGGTGAAGGAAAACATCGTGAGGAAGCCAGTATGCCTGAGAGATATTTCTTGTCTAAGTCCACGAGGCCCACGGGCGTCATAAAAACTCTGACACCAGGATAGGCACTAACCACACGATAAAGAACGAAGAATTCCTAACAAGCCCGTAGTGGCGTCTTCTAATAAAATATTCACCGTTTAAGAAGAGATGTTTACGACATCAATACACAAAGACATCGCTCAAAATCTGTATATATTCATATCCCGCAGCGAAAAAAGTGGACTGACGACGAGCACACACATTTACCTATCTGTATCAATTTACGGTTTGGCAGAATATTGACACCAACGTCAAAAGCCACACAAAAAGCGTTCCCCATCAAACGATACAAGGAAAAAAAATGTTTCTTTGATAAATTATGTACCTCCTGTTCCTCGGTAGTTAGGAATTTGGACGCAAATCGCATCGCATAAATTTTCACTAAATTCTGAATTTATCAAAGACGTACCGACATTCGATGTCAAAGAGTTGTAGAATGGTACCGCCGAAGGGCCGCGAGGGTTAGAATTTCGCAGTTCGCTCGGAATCTCTGTGATGTCGTACAACACTGTGCCACTAAAACTATCATCTAGAATTCTATTAAGAAATTCTTACTGTCTACGGCGCATCGTGTCAGACACCCGATGCGCAGTTTCAAAGACTCTTGTATTCTAAATTGTGAGGCTTTTTGTTTGTTATGACTGGAATTTCTAGGCTAGCCCGTGTTTTACACTGATTAAAATTTTCGATAGTAGAATTAATTAAATGTGTTCATCTGTAAAATCAGATAGTTACCAAAGTTTAGATGGCCGGTGAGTCACACAAGTTGAAATCAATATCAAAGCGTTTCGTTTTCTACAATGACTTGCCACTGGCATTGAAATATTACGCATTTCAGTAGCTTAGGGCAGTCCTATACATTTTGTTTTTTTCATCATCGCTTTCGCTTCTAACATGCCCTTTTTTCTAGGCCTTTAGGCACAAATTATAAAAAAAAATGTAAACTTAAAGTAAAGTGTGAATAAAAACCCTTGCTTCTTTTTATTTCTCTAACTAAAAGTCAAGAGATGTAGATATATTTTTATTATGAACTAGAAGTAATTAAATAAGACGTTCGTTGCGCTAAGTAGGTATTAAATTTTGAAGTCAAATTTCAACAGTTTCAAAAAATCCTAAATACGAACATAAATATTTAGCCCCACTTCCTAGACGCCTCAAAGCCGAGCACACATGAAGAAATGTCTCAAGCTACGTGCAATATATTCCAGAAATGTTTCACTCGCATATTTCTTAACACATAAGTAGCTAAACATTAATTTTATTTCTTTTCAAGCTCATAAGGCAGGAAATAGTGAGTGTTCCAGGAAATTAGCTACGTTAGCTCCATAATCTGTTTAGTACATAATTTCCTCTCGTACCTCGCGGATTGCTTCCTCTATATAAATATGATTTCCTTTAGTTAGACTGGCGGTACCTATATTGTTTTGTATGTGACTGTAGAATGAGCTTGGTATTTTTTTTTGTTTTAAAGGTTAAAAATAATGAAAAGAACGAATGCGTTGAAATAGAATTTCCTTCCAATTTATGGGTAAAAGATGTTTTTGATAATAATAAAATCAATTGTGAAGAAAGCAGCCGAGAAAAAATAACAAGCAACAGGGAAGGAACATGCCAAAAGTTATATAACAACAACACGACCTAATTCCAAGAACAACATTATTATAGAAACAATTATGCACCAAACGGCCCGTAACTCGGTACACTACAGAGCAAATCCGTTTACCATAAGTATTAATATTCACAAGTTGAGCTATTGGTTCATTAGTGCATTTCGCACGTTTCGCACGCTGCACCGGCCGCGCCGAGGGCAATTCCTAATTAGATAACGAATTAACGTCTTCACAGCGAAGCTCTGTTTGTTTTCCTCGTCACGAGTGCCTTTGCACAGCATTTAGGAAGCATTTTGAAAGCTGATCCGCTGCGATGTTGACGCCATCGCTGTAATACGTTGTGTGTACTCGGCGCACTTGCACTCGTCCTGACGCTAAGATGTTTTGTGGACAGTGTACGTTTCTTTTTAATTAGAAGCTTGTGTAATTATGTCGTGCTTTAAAACCGTGTTTACGATACACGCTTTTAACGGCTAAAGGAATGTTTGCTTGCGCTGTGGGTTTTTGTTCTGCGGTAGTTTTTCTACTCATACTGTTTTGTTTGCTTAGGCGTTAGTGGAGTTAGTGTGGGTTAATTGGAAGGTAATTTAAATTCTTTTATAGGGATGGGGTCGTAGTGTCTATATGATGGAGCAATGAATAGCTGTCATTTTGTTTGTTTTTTGACATCTTTTCAGAGTTCCTTAATGCTAATCACAGCTTTTCTCATCAAAAATTGCTCAAAAGAACTCCTTCTTTGTGCAATTTTTTGAGGCCGAACTGTCGCGGTGTTGACGTACTAGACGTCAAGATGACAAAGGTTGGTCCAAATAGGAAAGAGGATCCTTTGATTTTCACCTTGAGACACTGTTGTCTCAGAGTGTTTGGGGAAAAAATACAAACGAACCCAATACATTATGTTGAGGAACATAATCTACATATGTCAATTTTTCCATTTTCGGACTTATTTCTTTGACATTACAGCATAAAGTATTTGAGGAATTGTGTCAGACAGTGTATGTCTAAAACAATATTGTTATCTGTGGGTAGAACTAATTTACGCGCTCAGTTAAGCCGAGTTACTTGTCTCTATAGCGTGTAATTAGCAACGTTCAGCAACTAATGCTAATAGGCGCTGAGATTTCTATATTCGGAGCAACTTATTTGTCTAACCTTGCTTGTTTGGTCTATTGGCCGAAAGTGCGATTGCTGAGCTTTGATGTCTGGGACAGGTAGTATGTTTTTTGATTTTGTCTTCTTTAGGACATTCATGAGGTTTATGTGTATAACCATAATCACAGGAATAATTTGAGAGAGAGAGAGGTTGGAGGTTAGTTGTTGTTGTTGGGATGACTTGTTGTTGTTGTGTTGAGGTTGTTGTTTTTGAGTTGTTGTTGTAGTTTGTTTTTGGTTGTTGTTGTTGAGTTTTTTTTTTTTTGTTTATTGTTGTTGTTTTTCTTCAAGAAAGTGAGGAACACTATTATGGATTTAAGACGATATACATGCACTAATTACCACACTATTTACTTCTTTGAAGTTTAAGGGCCTATTTCACGGTGTCGGAATAGCCACTACTTATCGAATAAATTCAAAAATTTAACAGAATTTGTATGAAATTAACTGCCAAGTAAAATAACGGGTACTTAATCGCAGGTGGTGAAACAGGTCATAAGATTTCTAAGATTTTTGTGGACAGTGTATGTTTCTTTTTAATTAGAAGCTTGTGTAATTATGTCGTGCTTTAAAACCGTGTTTACGATACACGCTTTTAACGATGAATGTTTGTTGAGCTGTGGTTTTGCTCTGCGGTAGTTTTTCTACTCATACTGTTTTGTTTGGTTAGTGTGGGTTTAATTAGAAGGTAATTTAAATTCTTTTATAGGGATGGGGTCGTAGAGAGTCGTAGCGTCGTAGCCGCTACGCTTGCTACGGCGTAGTACATATATGAGGGAGCAATGAATAGCTGTTATTTTATTTGTTTTTCACTTACTCCACTATCACTAGTGGAGTTAGTGTGTAAATTCAGGCAAATACACTACATAGACTTACCTACCAACTATACACCTTTACCTATCCCTTCGAGGTATACAGCAGGCGTGATGTTGTTACATTGTTTATTTCTCTTATATTATTTCTTTAACTCCGTAGGGATTCGTTTGGAAGCCTTTGAAGGTATTTCTTTGTATCTGATATCGTAAAAAGTTTCAGTGGTGAATAGTTGAAGTTGTAACATAAGTTTTTCTCGAAATTTCACGCCGGCGGAACATTTTCCGTAGAGTAGCTCTGAATATTTCAGCAGGAAAATAGATATTCTATTTTCGGAATACTTATTTTCTTTTAAGGATTATTATTTAATTATACATACTTTTTATTATTCTCTTTATTCACTTTCACTTACTAAGACTTCCGTTACCTAATTTCGGATACATTAAAATGAACAAGTTCCACGTAAAGTCGTCTTCACGGAAACATATAATAAAGGTATAATTCCATAGAGGCGTTCGAAAATCAAAAAGAAGCCTTTCTGCGTGAGGTAATAAAGATTTATAATAAATCTGGATGTAAGCGCTATGTCTAGACATGTCTGAGTCCCGTGGCTGCTCGCTATGAGGATTTGTCGCGCGAACACGGCTTCTTAGAACCTTCCACCACCCACACTACGGCGTAATCCCACATAATATTAGACACACAATACAAGGCTCGTTTCGTTGACGCACCGTACCGACAGCTTGCAGTAAAGATCACCGAACAATGAGCCTCCCCTTCATAGGAAGTAAGATTAAGGCGTCTGGATATCTGAGCTCCCTGATACCCCACTTTGACTAACAAAAGGTCAGACATATTCCCCCAACTCTGCCCCACCAGCACTAAAAGCTTAACGTGCTTCCAGAACACGAAGTTACAGTTATGGTAAATTTTATGCGCTATCGAAACAACCGGATCTAACAATCAAAGTTTGATGGCTCATCTATAAAAACGACTGTTTTCATCGTCAACGGGTAGCAAACAAACATTTTTATTCCCCGCAAGGAAAAGTCTTCAGTATTAGAACTTGTTGATACCGGTTCGAACGTTTTGATATTTTTCATCCTGTCCTCACCGTCAGGTGCGACTGACGATGATTTATGTCCTCACAGAAATGGGAGAATTGAATGAGTTTTGGCTTGATTCCGTGAAATTTATTTCTTTCAACGTGTTAATATATTACGACAGATATATTTTATTACAAGAGTTTCCTTGAGGAAAATCGTGTCGTGATTTTGTTTTCAGTGAAATGAACATCAAGTTTGGTTGTACGATTTCCATAAAAGTAATGTTCTTCCGAAAGGAAACGTGACCGAGTCGTAAATTGGTTACAAAGGTAATTCAATCTTGGAAATGAAAACATACAAAAGAGATTGAATATCGTAACCTGTCTACATAGATTTGAGCAGCGAGTGATAAACTGGGGTGACGCGTATCTCGACTTATCACACGTTCTGCGATATGCTTGGCTTCATTCATTCCATCCAACACACTCATACTCCTATAGAAACCAAGAAATCTCGAGACGCTAAGTATGAGATTATTTAAAAATAAATTGCATGAACGGTTGTGTAGTCATAGTTTAGACAACATTATTTTTAGTATATGCGAAACCTGAATACAGTTTGTTCAGAATAAGTAACTGAATCGATTCCAATAATTTTTAAACCATGTTATATTTTTCCCCAAAAATATTTAAAAAATTAAAAGTTGGACACCGAGCGACTTTAAGTACCTATCGCAATAATTTAGGTACCTACTGCTAAATTATTATTATCAATGAGCTCAAGACGATGCTGGAGGCGCGCGCTGTGTGGTGACTACGATTTTGTGCAGACAACTAGATAACAGAACAAGCTTATAAATTTGTGATTTTACATGATACAGTTTTGAAATTTTGTACATAGATTCTTTACATAAAAATACTAGACACGTGTATCAGGTTTCGCATATACTAAAACTAATGTAGTATAGTGTCAAAAACTTGTTTGACAAAAAATGTTAATTATTCTATTGAAAAATTTGTACGCAATAATACATGTTTTTATAAACAGTAATAATACTGTTAAGTAAAAACATGTATGCTCTTGCTCTTTTTATATTTTACCATGTTTTTAAGCAAATAAATATTATTCTATTCTATTCGATTCCTACTTTTCGTACAGACCAATTGAATTCATTCACTAATTTATCACTAGTTTCCGCGTCCATCCTCTCTTATCTTTTCTCATCTGGAATCAAAAAAGTTTGTGAAAAACGAACTGCATTCACGGCTCGAATTAAGAGAGAAAATGGAATTTTTAAAACGTCCTTTTGTGTTAAAGGAGATGAAAAGCATGTCGTTATGGAGGAGTTTAAAATAGCTAATTACGTTGTAGAAAAACCCGGCTGCGAAGTATCCTGAAAACTTCTCGGCGTGCGTTTAACTGTCACCATTAAAACTTGAGCACCTACTCGTATCAGCTGCTTCACAAGTTATTCAATAGTTCCTAAGCTAGTAAAAACGAAAAAACCTCTGCACAAAGATGATCATTAGTTCTTTGTTACTCTATTTTTTTCTTCTGCTAATACCAGTTTGATATGGGGCCGACTTCTGGTTCAATTTTGACCGCGTCTGGCTTTTGACAGTACTCATATATCATTCGATAATTGTGTTTTCAGTTTTGGAGTTTTCATAAACTCTTCTGCGGTATGGTCGTCTTAATTAAGTGCTTGTGACAGTTTACACCTTTGTATTTTATATAATATATATTACAGCTAATAGCCGAAGTGCGGCTACACCTAGTTTTAGCCAGGTACACCTAGGTGCAGCCGGTTAAACTTATATGTATTCTACTTATCTTTGGTTAGAACAGAAACCAATTTGGATGTACCGTTTGGTCACAGTTCTAACCTAACCTAATCTAACTTATCCATTTGGTCGCTGTGTCCTAGCAGAAAAAAGGATATACAACTGTTACCAGCCGCACCTAGGTATAGCCGGCTAGAACTAGGTGTAACCTTACTTCGGCTTTTAGCCGTAACATATATACTTCATGTATATGTAGGTACATTTCTAAGAACGAGTCTTCCCTAGAGTTTTCCACACTTTTAAGATGGAAAAATAACAACAAGATTACGAATGGTTTATTTATGAATGTCTCCAATTACCAAAACAAAAGAAAACTACAGGCAAGACAATTATCCTGAATATCTCAATGATAATAATCTCATGCTCAATAAACAGATACATATTTACTAGAAGATAACTAATAACATTCTCACGCATTTCGAACATCACTCAGCGATCCTTCAGATTGTTTTCTTCCAGAGCATTTAATTCTGCGAACACAACCAGTAAACGTTGACCCACCCACTTCTTTCCCACCACCAATTAATCTAGGGACAGGTGAGGTCACAATGACCGGACACTTGTATTAGCAGCAAGACATTGCGCCCTGGTTAATGGTCTACTTCTGAATTGTCCGTTTGTTCAGGTTCTACTCAAGTTCTGCAATTACTTTTTATTTTTCTTCGTTATCTTTAGCCGTAAACATGAATATAAAAGTGAGCCATAAAATAATGTAACGAGATATTCTCATATTTGCGTAACTGTGAAAAACAATAATGCTATGTCGGGTTTGTATAGAGATTCGTTCGTGTAAACTTATTAAATTACAACCTCGCGTTACCAATTAGTCTTGGAAGCCGTAGACAATCATAAACGCGAGGAAAAGCTTGCGAAGGAAAACAAAAGCTTGAGTGTTTAATAAAATACTTTTTGTAAGGTAAAAATGGCTAGTAGCTACGAGTAATCAGAAGCCTGGATGTCTAACAAGTGGTCTAACCTTTGAACATCGGTGTTGCCAAGTATGTATCTACTTTAATTAGGGTGAGTAAATCAAATAACAGTATTTCCATGTGAAATATTGACAGTTAGCCGTACTGGAAACCAAACTAGTTGGGAAGTAGCTAGACAGATGATATAAATAATCTATACATCTATATACAAATAAATAAAATAGAAGTGTCTGTTTAAAATTTCAAAATAACAGCTTTTTACTGAATGAATATGAAATCTATACGGTATTTTTAACAAAAACCTTTTTTTTTTGTCTGTCTGTCAGTCTATCTGTCTGTCTGTTTGTTCCGGCTAAACTCGGAAAAAGCTGGACCGATTTTGACGGGACTTTTACTGGTGTTATAAGGAGTAACTAAGGCTACTTTTATTTTAGAAAAAAGATTAGGGTTTAAACAAAAAAAAAAAACTTTGAAATTCTTAACAAAATCCGATTCAAATAGGTAAGTAATATTTTTATAATAATGTCACGCGTACGAAGGTCGCGTGCAACAGCATTCGATTCTGTTAAAAAAAAGTTGCATTGTGTTTTCGGTTGAGGATACCTCGGTCAAAGAATAACGAAACAACTTTATTGAAACTGTTTTGTGCTTTTCCAACCAGGTTTTATTTTTTAAACCTATGTCTGTTGTCACGACAATATTTTTTAGACAAGCTACACATTCTAACTTTCAGAGCAAATACTACATTCAAAAATTACATCATTCCTTTGAGTCATGGGTCCATACGTAAATATTGCGTTCAAAAACATCATTACTTTCAGTTTGACGGCACGGTTGGCGCAGTGGCTGAGCAATTGACTTCTGCGCTGCGTGTCGCAGGTTCGATTCGCGCACGGAACAAATATTTGTATGGCCTTCAGGTAGTTGTTCCGGGTCTGGCTGCTTCTATATGTGAGTTTAAATGTTTGTTATTGCACCCACAATACAGGAGAAATTCCTAGTGTGGGAAAACGTTTTTAAAAAAAAAATTAAATCTCATCGGTCCATACGCAAATATTACTTTCAAAAACATGATTCCATTCAAGTACAGTCGTAGTATTTAATAAATTGTGTTAGTAAACCATTCCTTTCAATGTCAAAGTACTTTATCTCTATTCACGTTGAGCGCAGTACGCACTTAGACATAGTAGGGAGACACTACTTCCGGCTTCTATGTAACTAAATGGGATAGCCGGTAGAAACCTCCACGTTTATTTGAATAGCAAATGTTATTATGCGCTTAAAGTAGAAATAATGTGAGAGTTGATGTATGGTACGTTCTTGAGTAAATTATGGCCTTAAGTATTGTATTAAACATCAATGTTTTAAATTGTAGTATTGTAGTGTAGTACATCAAGCTACTAGAATCTGTCAAACTTCTTTAATAGATTTTCAACTTTATCACTAAAGCATTAAGTTCAAGGTTGATTGAGAAAATTTGACAGTTTCGGGTAGCTTGATGTGCTGGCGTCTGTACCTAATACGGAGTTATCAATCAACAAGAGGTATACCATATGAGGTTTCCTATGGGATAAAATAACGAACTTCCAACAAACAAACTTTCATCCTTTATTTAACCCCTTCAGGGGATGTTTTTTTTTTAATAATATCAGTCGCTTGGGTCGATCTTTAGGTTAAGCCGTGCTTGCCTAGGTTGGTCTGTGGATGGGTGACCAGCGATTGCATACCGAGTTTCCTCCGTGCCTCAGAAAGCACGTTAAGCCGTTGGTCCCGGGTCATTTGTAGATCATTTATAGATCTTTGACAGTCGTTAGGTAGTCAGTGGCCCAAAAAGTCTGACAATCAGTCAGTTACCAAGGGGTAACGTATTACCCAGTAAAAACTGGGCTGTGGAGGTCAGATAGGCAGTCGGTCTTCAATATATTGGTATTCAGCTGCATCCGGTTAGACTGGAAGCCGATCTAAACATAGTTGGGAAAAGGCTAGGCAGATGATGATGAGGGGATGAATTTTCGAAAATCATTATATTGTGCTCTCCTTCATTATTTATCTCTTTTGCATAATTTAATTCCCTAAGACTTAACAGTTTCGGTTGTGTGACGTCTGTCAGTGAATGATGAATAAGAAAAATTGTTATTGAGTACATCTTCCCTACTACTACTACATAAAATTTTATTTTTGTTCTTTTTAACCATATTTTCATCTCTTGAATCTGGAACACTGTCGTTTTCCTCTTGGAGGTGGGCGTTAATAACTGCGACACAGTTTTTAAATAATGTAGCTATTTACGTTCGCAATCAATTTGTTAAATGTGTTTTTGTTTTGATTATTTGTTTTGATAAAGATATTTGATTTGATTTGATTAAAAATTACTACAGGTACACCTCTGCCGTATCCATATAGGCGTGATGTTGATGTTATGCTGAATTAACACTTTTTTATCACGTTTCAGCTGGCCAATCTCGAAAACTAGCATTGAATTAAAATTTGAAGCATATTTCGGTATTATCGACCAGTTACAAAAAATAACACAAAGTTTTTCATGTCGTACAACTTTATTGGTCTCGTTATCTCGTAGTTCTTTAAGTCCGAAGTGTTTTGAGTTCGTTGTGGTGATTTGATTTTGATTTTGATTTCAGACGATACAAAGTTTTCGTTGTGCAAAGTGTTATTTAAACTTTTTTCCAGAGAACTTTCAGTTGCAATATGGAGTTTAATTTTCACGCCATAAAAAGCAACAGTTTTGGTTGTTTGATAGTAAAATTGGTCCCGTATTCATCATTTCAGCCGAAAGACGTCCAGTGCTGGACATAGGCCTCCCCCAAGTGTCTCCACATTGGTCCCGTATTAGCTATAGTAAATTCAAAAGAATAAAAAAAGAACATCTTTGTCATCAATATAGCCCAGTCATTGTCTATTGCGGAAGTTAAAAGTTCTACTGCCTGACCAGATCCAAAACCTGCAACCCACCTATTCTCTGCAGTCACACTTGCAACCAAGTCCAGGCCGTCGAATACTAGGCGAAACCTATAAGAATGCTGGAATAAAAGCGCTCACTTGGATTTTCAACTCTTGGCTAAGCCCTGAGAGTTTAAATTTCACCGTACAATAATATTCAGGCATTAATTTAACTGCCTCGTTGGTCTTGTGGACGAAATCGCGACTGCTGAGCATGAGGTCGTGGGTTCGATTCCAGGACCGGACAAATCGATATCGGATTTTTCCTTCAGGAATTTCTCAGCAGCAGCCACGGAACCTGGATTTGTACCTTCATAATCATAATCAGCCTATAATGTTCCCACTGCTGGGACACAGGCCACCTCTCTATGAGAGGGAATGGGCTATAATCCACCACGCGGGCCCAGTGCGGGTTGGTAGATGTCACATGTCTTCGAATTTTTGGTTCTAGGACATGCCGGTTTCCTCACGATGTTTTCCTTCACCGTTTTGAGAGCAGTGGTGATAAAATAAATTACACAAAGTAATGCGCCTGCCGGGGTTCGAACCCACGACTTAATGCTCGTAAGTCGGGACCGCCACCACTGGGCCACCGCTGCTCTCTCATTCTTCATTCTCTCGGATTTGTACCTGGTTGATGGCAAAAGGCTCGCCCCCTATTACATGGTACTTAAAACAGTTATGTGTGAGTCCCATATGCGAATGCGAAATGTGGGTGTACTAGGTACATCTCTGCCTAATCCTTTGGGTGTTGCAGGCATGCTGTTATGTTATGTATGTAATTTAGCTATCGCTTAGCGTCATTAAAAATGGGCATTAGCAACATATTTTTAATCCCATATGTACCAAGAATTTCCTCAAAAAGACGGCAGTAAAGGCACAATAAACACATTTCCCGCGGCAATTACGCCTCGTCTTAACACGCGCACGTTCTTTGTTAGTTTGCTTCACAAAATGCTGTCATAACACTCTGCCCGTCATTAGTAGAGAGTGGAGCCTCTCGTTATATTTTACGACCGGCCTGGCGACTGTTAGTAACCCTTTAAATGCAACGCTCTTAGTATGGAATGATAACCTTTTATCTTATAACCAATTCTCTATGATATAAACTTGTTAGTGAGTGAGTGCAGTTATAGATAAGTATTTGAGTCATCTTTATGAATTTCTGATTATGAAAATTATATTCAACATATAAAAATAAACAAGGCAGCTTCTTCTTCTTTTTGAGTCGATGGCAGGGACTCTTCAGGTTTCCATTAGATCCCTAAGAGAGCAGTTGTATGGACACTCCGAACATTCCTGTAATTGGCTCAAGTCCTGGACCTTATCGCTTTCACATTGTGGGTTAGATAGATCTAAATCTGCCATTTTTTAAAAGTTGTATTTGCAAACCCGAAATAGCTGTTAAATTGCATTGATTTTTAGGCCGAATTTACAACAGCTTGGCATGTATGTACATTAAGTTTAAATGTGTTTTCATCTATACTAATATTATAAAGAGGTAAAGTTTCTTTCTAAGTTTGTATGTTGGGGGTAATCTCCGGAAACAATGATCCAATTCTAAAAATTCACTGGCAGAAAGCTATATTATCCGTGGGTGGGGGTACCGGACAACCTATAATTACCTGCCACTGCAGGGGCTGTGGCTGGACAACACTTTTTTTTTTTTTTTTTTTTTAGGATGGGAAATCATCAAATGACCCCCCCCGCTCTGGGCGGAGCGGAAGGGAGTGTCAGACTTGTACTGACTAAAACCCATCCATGTTCCTTCTTTGCCCTTTGTGTTCCAGGGCCGCGGTATCTCTTTCGAACAGTCCCGCAGCCCTGGCAGGCATCGGCCCGTGCGGACCCCCTACGTGGTTGCTGACATCTCTTTGAGGCGCGCGTGGAACACGAACGCGCCGTCGACACGGCCTGTCGTCATAAGACGGCCGGACGGCGAGCTAGCCCAAAACTCGCCGTCCACAGGCCCGCGCCTACGGTGGCCGGGGGCCACGACGTGACCCCCGACGCCCAGGGCGTCACCCGCGGCGGCTGGGACGTGAGGCTCTTTCCCTCTCACGTTCCGCCACCTCCTTCACTAGCATGACTGCTTCGCAGAAGGAGGTGACGGCTTCCCATTCCCTCTCGCCCCGGACCATGGCTTGAACCAGGGCCGGGCGCGAGAGGTCGCCGCCGCCAATCGCCTCTACGAGGACACGGCGCTGCTCCGCCCAAGCAGGGCAGGCCTCCACAGTGTGCTGCACCGTGTCCTCCGGACGATCCTCACAATGGAAACACCCGGGCGTTTCCTCCCGCCCGATTCGGTGCAGGAACCTCCCGAAACAAACGTGTCCGGTGAGGACCTGCGTCAGGCGGAAGGTGAGGGCGCCGTGGCGCCTCTCTAGCCACTCCTCAAAGAGGGGACTTATCGCCACTATGGTGGCGTGCCCTGCACGGGGTTGCGACAGTCGCTCTCTCCAGGTCACCATGAGATCGTGCCGGAGGTCTGTCCGCTGAGCGGCGATTTGCCGCGGCAGCGGAGTTTCCCCCCGACGTAGTGCCTCCGCGCGCCATTCGTGAAGGCGCGCGAGGACTATCGCCTCCAGATCCCATGGCGGCAATCCGGCAAGGAGGCTCGCCGCCTCACCGGAGATCGTGCGGTACCCCCGGACTAGCCTTAGGGCTATCCCCTTTTGGGGCACGTTCAGGTAGCGGGCGGCTTGCCGCCTCAGAGAACGCGCCCACACCGGGGCCCCGTAAAGGGCCATGGACCGCACGACCCCCGCGTAGAGCCTCCGGCAGGAGGCGTTTGGACCCCCCAGGTTGGGCAGGAGCCGCTTGAAGGCAGCCCCGGTCCGTTCCAGTTTGGGGGCCAAACGTCGGAAATGCTCCACGAAGTTCCACCGGCTGTCGAGGACGAGTCCCAGGTACTTCTGGCTGGACAACCCTGCGTGCTACGCGCTACCCTCGGACTAGAAGACGGACCTACCTACCTAGCTGCAACCAGTCAATTACGTTCTGGGAACTGCAGGATAGTAGTTTTCTTTAGGTGGTCTAGAACTTAACACTCGCTCAATGTCTAGAACTCACGCCAGTCCTCTACTGGGTGATTCTGAAATTCTTTATATAATTTTTTTATTCAATTCCTAATTATACTTTTTGCAAGCCGAGCTATCACAAGTTTTGTGAATGAAGTAGCGGGCGAAGTGCCAGTTGCTAAATAAATATTTAAAACGTAGTGGTAAAATAAAACTGAAATGAAAAATATATTAATTGACAAACCGACGGGTCGTAATTTGGTCACTGCATCGGTAAAAATGTTTATTATGCCCTACAGATATTTGATCACAGTCTGTTTTTGTGTATTTGCGACGTGCAAAGGGCATCCCAAAGTTTGACTCATATTTTATGCACGACACACTTAAACGCATGAATTAACCGTGGTTTATTTAACGAAGCTAGCCGTGCTGAGTATTCACACCGGAGTGTGTGTATCACCAGATGTATGAACGTGGACGAAGAAAAAGGAGTATTTTAGAGGTATGTGGAACCAGGTTCTTCATCCCCGAGTGTAAAGAGACGATCCTGCGACCTGATGAAGGATGTTGAGTCTTCTTTATTTTTGGCTATGTCACTACGGTATCTACGGTCACGAGCACCAATATGTATACACTTTCCTAAATTTAAAAGAAATTTTCGTGAGAAATAACGATTGAAACTTGAAGATAGGATCTTTTTCATAAAAATATGAGTTACAAAATACTACGTTCGTAAAACATGAAATTTTAATCAGAACAGGAGGCGAAAAACACTTTTAAAAGTTGTTAAGTGTTTACATATTGGTGTTCGTGACTGTACAGTCGTCAGTTCATCAAGTTACCACAAACTGTCAAATCTCGTTCTATTTTGAACTTAACCGTCAAAATTTTATGGTTTAAAATCATTTAGAGAAATTTGACAGTTTGTGGTAACTTGATGCGCTGGCGACTGTACCTACGGGTCGTAGCTGACGGCTTCTGTAATTTCTGCCCACAGTCATGGCAAAAAAGGCTCGAATTTATGTATGGTTGTTATTTACCGAATACATTACTCATTCTGTTACCCAGTTATTCAGCAGTTGCAGTACAAAATGACCAGTGTAAGTAAACGATTACCACTACAATAAATCTGGTCGCTTGTTCAGCAAGTCGCTTAGTAACTACGGGTACAAATGTCGGGTTCCGGTGTTCTGTTGCAAGCACCATGTAGTAGATGGACGTAATTTGCTGGTTTCCACTTCAATGAATTTCTATAATTATGTAAGGAATTATGAATAGAATTGGTTCCTATTTCCTATGTAAAAGATCAATTTTACATTATTATGCCATTGTTTAAACAACAAAATTCTTTGATATATGATTTTTCATTAGCATATTATTTTAGAAAAACTTCGGTTTTCCTTCCTCATAAAATGAAGACCTACATACTGTACGAATCTACAACATTATTTTTAGTATATGCGAAAACTGAATATAGTTTGTTCAGAACAACTAACTGAATCGATTCCAATTTTTAAACCATGTTATCTTTTGTCAAAAAAAATATTTTAAAAAGGCTACAAGTTGGACAACGAGCGCCCTAACGCAATCATTTAGGTACCTACTGCCAAATTATTATTATCAATGAGCTCAAGACGACACTGGAGGAGAACGCGCGGGCGCGCCGCGTGTTGGCCATGTTTTTGTGCGGACAATTAGGTAACAGAGCAAGCTTATAAATTTTGTACATAGATTCTTTACATAAAAATACTAGACACGTGTTTCAGGTTTCGCATATACTAAAAGTAATGTTTTATAAGTCCTGTCTTAAGTAATTTAGTTAGAAATCAAATTGACTTCAAATGAAATTCAAACTCCAAGAAAGGGGTACACCATAAGGGGAGAATGTAGATAAATCAATTATGTATCTAGAAGCAGTAGAAATTGAATTTGCTTCTGTATCTTAACAGAAAATAGTCAAAACCTACTCGTAATAAAGACGAGAAACTAAAGATAGAGAGATGAGAAAATAATAAAAAGTTGAGAAGCTGCAAAAAACCCCAAGAAGTAACACATTTAACACCAAACTTGTCGAGACATAAGCTCAGAAGCTAAAACATTCTCTGTTTTAATAGTAAGCTCAAAAATGTCATACTGCGCTGTAAAACTCAGTAATATCTTTCCAAAACTGTGGGTAGTCAAAACAAAAATCTGAGAAAGCTTTTAGTAAACGTGTTTGAGACCCGAGTGATGTAAATTTCGGCACTCAGAGGATAGAAACAAGTGGCTTGCAAAGTTTTCAGAATAAATCTAAAAGGTATGATGGCTATGGAACTCCAATTTTATATTTTACATAAAGACTTTAGTTGGAAAACAAAACTTGTTCACTAGTTTGTTGTTACTAAGATTTATTGTTTTTATGAGCTGTCAGGAGTACTAACCCGTCCTATATTTTTGTACAGCCTCGTGGTCTAATGGATTAAAAAAGATCGGCATTCTTTACTATCAAAAGAGGTTTTTGTTACATTTCGGGGAAGAAATAACTAGAGTTGACTGGAGGAATATTTCACTAGGGGATTGTAAAGAGGGTAGTATCCTAAAAAGAAACACATTGCCATGCCAACTTGATTCAGAGAATTAAGAAAATTCGAATACGTAGAAAATTGAGCAAAAAATAATATTTTTCCTTATCCAGTAATTTATAACTTCTTTTAACAGATAAGAAAGCTTTCAACGACATCTACATAATAATATCCCAAATTCAATTGACCCTCACAACTTATGCGGAATGACAAGTGGTCGACATCTTTTAAATATTCGTCTTCGTAAAGACGGCGATGGAAATCTCATTATAGAAAATGACATTTTCCTCACTGTCGAATAGGCACCGACTTCCCACGTGCCGGTCCAATCTTAATACGTAACACTGAAGAGGTCACGCGAAGGCTTTTCAGTAAAAAAAGGCCTTCGTATAAACTGAACATATATTTTACATTATTCTCTCTCGCCGCTGAAACAACGGCTCCTCAATACGCGGACACTTTTCTCCCGGAGTTTATTGACATTTACTTACCGAGGGTAAACACGGCGACAGGGTTGTCTGTCTCGACTTGACTCGCCGCATAATGCGTCTCTTCCACACCAGCTACTTACCGACACGGGTATTATTTATCACCAATTCATTCCTCCAATATTCCTTAGGCACATAAACGATAGGGTAACGTCGGCCTACATGGCGTTTTTGCATACTCGACGCATGGGAAAGGCTGTATTATAAAGAGCTCGAGTTTCGTTTAGCATGTTTATATAGTCTGCTGTGTACTGCTTATCCTTATCTACTATTTTACTGCTGTATTATGTTACAGATTTTAGTACGTTTTTCGGATTTGTTCTGTAAACCTTTTCCCGGATTTCCCAATTTTCTTTTATGAAGCGGAACAGAGGTAACCATAGGTGATACTATTGTGTACGTAGATAAAATGGTACGAGCTCAAGTAGAAAAACGAGTGAAAAATAAACATTGCATCTAAAAATATGCATTTTGTTGTGAAAACATACATTCAACGGCAAAACTTTTCCATTTTTCCGTAGATTGTGTCTTAAGAAACTAATTAAAAATTTCGCTTCACTTAAAACTTACCGCAGCAGCCGCTATCCTGATTCGTAACTTGCTTGAATTGATAAAAAACTTTTTGTTGATCCTCCGTGTTGTTCGAACGGCGTTGAAGATTTCCTCGTCGAATTTCGCCGCAGAATGGAGGGCGAAAACAATGTGTCGGGATCAAACTAGCTCGAGACGGAGGCTAATGCAATATGTATCAGCTCTCAAGCGCAGACCAACACTAGCCGAAGGCCAAAGTATCCTTCGGGAAGTAACTACTTTTTATTTATCTGAAGTAGCTATTGAATTCACCCGACACGCAGGTAAAGTTTCAGAAAAATAGTCGCGTTTGTTTTGCTTGACCGCATTCGATATCCCAAACAGTTTGAGCGCTATACGCCTATTGCGTTTTGGATGAAAAAAGGAAGCTCTGAAGATTCAAATATGAATACAAAATTACCTATCACATTCAGGCGTCTGTCGAAATAGACGTGACACATTTCGTATCTATAAATCCATACGTCGTCGTCTGAGCGTCTAGCAGGCTGAGTAAGTCGCAGACCTATTACGTTTGTGTTATCCGTAATGTAACAAGACGCTGACTTAGCAGTATGCATTGCTATTCGGCTATCCGGCCTCGTAACGTACCTATTTGGAATGTATTTGGCTCCTGAGCATCGCTTGGCTCGAGTACAAGTGGGACAATAACAAACGGAGCCGCCATAAAGTGGCAATGTCAATTCCAACTTGTGCGCTTTTCACGAGTCTAGACACATTAACTAGCCATTGTGTAACATTTTTACATTAATATACAGTTGGAATTGACTGCAGTTTGTACTCAAAAGAGATATGAAAGCTTCAACAATGTTTTTGATGGGATCCCACGTAATCTACTCTAAGTTTTAAAGGTTCCACTTTGTTGGAATTTATTTTATTCCATGATATAAACTAGATTGTGTCTTGTTACGTGATTTTAGAATACTCCCAAAGTTGGATAAAAGTAGGAGCATTATCAGCAACACCAATATCACGTTTACCTCAGCCAACTGCGGAAACTTTTCTCTCCAGCGTATTCCGAACGTAACGGAGGGTAAAACTTTTTGTGAGTACAAAACATGATTTGACAGATTGAAATCTATAACACCGTCGGGGCTGTCGACGGCTGATGTACCTAACCGTGCGGGAGATGATTGAGATCAAATCGAATGATTGACACGTCACTCACTTTTCCTCATTTTGCTATTCTTTCGTCTGTTTCGATTTCGGTTTGAATGCTGTCACGGTGTCATCTACGATACAATATTTCCAAAGCAGGAAAATTGAATTTGTGTGTCGAAAACGGAAAACGGTAACATAATTCTACCTCTTTGTGTTTGTGTAAAAAACATTTAACCGACGAACAGCCAGTAAAATCCATTGTTCATACGCGACAAAATATTTTTGATTCATAAAATTTCATTACCAATATTTCCATGGGACTAACTGGGACAGAATGGTGTTCATTAAGCGTCCATTTAAACATAAATTAGGCCACGGGAACTAAAATAACGGTCTATGTTGCGTAGGCTAGTGCGGGTTGGCATCGAATTGTGATAGAGGCTGGTTTCGTTGCCAAATTGCCCTGTCCGCTTATCATCTGGCTTACGTATAGCGCACCAGTAGCGCCGTGTGCCTGTTACATTTTAAAAATTTGAATATAGAAGGGATTTTGAGACGAACGCCTTAATTTGCGAATGTGTTGTCTAGGTTTGGGTGTAAGCTTACATTTGTGTTAGAGAGTTTTAGTGAAATTACGGTGATATCTACTGTTGCAATGTTATGTAATGTGGGTAACTAGGTCAAACGCCATTGCCTTGCCAATTTTGAAACAGCTGTACATGCAGAGATACAAAAAATTGGAGCCTTCTTTATGGTTCTAAAAATGCAACTAACCAATACTTTTCTATTCACTCCACAAAATCCCTCATCCACTAGCATTGAAAATCAAAACCTCAATCAATTACGGAAACAATCAGCAATAGCGAATTTTGATCCTCCAATTTTGATATCAAGGTTTTCTATTGCAGTGGGATTAAAACGAAATCCCGGATGCGGAGCGCCGGGGACGCGTGGCCTAGCCATGCATTCATAAAGTCACTGCATATTTTTTATTTTTTACAAAATTGTGGAAATTTCCAGGCCACGGGGCTTAAGGGAGCCGATGACTTGGAAAGCATTGGTCTTCTCGCTCGATTTGCACTGCAAATTGATTTTTATATGGGCCGGGAAGATTCCTCTGTTTGTTTGCCATGTAGCGCTATTCATCAACTGGCTATTGTTGCTGCAATTTGTCGTTAGGGGATAGAAATGGTTTGTTAGTTCCAGATTGAAAATAAATAAAATGTTTACTGAAAACATTTTCATTTGTTTTCAGTCGTTAGGTTAGGTTATTGGTTATTTATGCATGTGTGTAACGTGTTTAATCTCCTCATAATAGTTTTTTCACAATGCTCTGAAGTATTTTTTTTTAATCTGTACTGCATCGTTGGTCGAGTGGTCGCAAGCGCGACTGCTGAGTATGAGGTCTTGGGTTCGATACCCGGGTCGGGCAAAATGTTATTGGGTTTTTCCATCAAGAACTTCTCAGTAGCAGCCACTGAGTCTGGATTTGTGCCCGGCCGAAACATAACTGGCGAAATGTGGGTGTACTATTAGGTACACCTCTGTCTAAACCTTCGGGGATTACAGGCGTGATGTTTTTTGTTGTTTTACTCTGTACTTACTTTCAGAAAATCTATTGACATAACAAGTTCTAACTAAAAAGAACGTAAACGCTTGTAATACGACGATAAAAACGTCGTTTGCAAAAAAACCTGTACATACACACATACTCGCTTACGTCCATATTATTATGTTAACAAAGATTTCGCCTTTAAGTCTGGATTGCTGCGCTCCTTTGAAGGGCCATAGCGGGTCGAGCTTCCGCCGGTGGAACATAATCGCACCCGCTTTTTGCGCTTTACTCAGCTGCTGTACAAAGAAAAACGTAATCCGCGCTCTTAGTATCAAACGTAGGCGCGTCTCAATGGCTCTTTAATACTCCATATCTACTGAGTAACATACACAGGTGTTTAACGGTAGTATGCATATTTTACGCTCTTTTGAGTACAGTCTAATTTAGCGTAATACGGATGTTGAGATGAATGGAACATTTTTGGGGCTGCAGTTGGCTTAATAATCTTTTTGCTAACGGTAGGTAAATTGTGTTCATAATTTTTTTACTGTAGCTTTTGGAATTCAATGCCAGGAGCGTAGATTTTGTAATGAGCTTATTCTCGTAAGCAAATTAGTTTTTGCTATGGCTTCTGGAAATATAATCACTAACACTAGAAACGGGATATTTACCATGTTTACTGTTTGTTTCGAGTTCCCAATATTTCGTCGCTGTTGCTAGCACCATGATCACGGACAAACAGTAAACATGGTAAATATCCCGTTTCTAGTGTTAATCATAATGTTAGTGACCATGACAGCTTAAAAACTTGTATCTGGAAATATAGTTTTTTTTGTACGCAAGAGAACATGGTTCTTTAGTAGGTAGGTAATTAGGTATGCTAAGAAGGTCAATATTTTAACGGAGTTATGATTTTAATAACTACTAGCCACACACCCCGGCGTTGCACGGGTGCAGTATATATATAAACTCTTGAATCAGTCTATCTATTACTGAAAACCGCATCAAAATCCGTTGCGTAGTTTTAAAGATCTAAGCATACATAGGGACAGACAGACAGAGGGAAGCGACTTTGTTTTATACTATGTAGTGAAGTAGCTAGGATTTTTTCGTTACCAGAGCATTTTTAGACCAACAAGATTAGTCTAGTATGTAGTTACATAGGTAGAAATTTGTTAGCATATATGGCTTTACCTTCTTTTGTAACAAATTTATGTTTTACACAGTTGACGTATTTAAGTGATGTTTGTAGGCACGTATAGTTTATCGGCGTATTGTTCTATCACCGCCGTCGGCCGTCGACTTGACAGATGATCGATTTACGATGTTCAGCCGTCCCCGTATTTGGTGAGGAAATTAACAGTTAGCCAAGAATAGGTATCGTGAGGTCAAAAACAGCACCGTCCTCTGCTCTGCTTATATTATTGAACTGCGATCAGCAATCCGACTAAGCCTAGTTAGTTATTATGGAGATTTTCTCTTGACTGTTAGAGTCCCTACTTTCGTTAAAGATACTTACATTATCCAAGTTTCACACTTGTAACTAAAAAGTAGGCATTTTCAATCATCCTATGTTTCTAATCGAAACATTAAATCCCCGTAAATCTCCTCCTTGAGATAAGTTTAACTAGGTAAACCCAAGATTTATCCCTACTACATCTTCCAGCTATAATAAAACAGTCCCTCAACCATCGGATGTGGTAGTGGACGAAAAGGCTTTCACTTTCCTGAACCTTACTCGTATAATTGACGGCAGGAGTGTCCCAGGAACATAACATATCGACGGAATATTTCTCGACGAGACAGGAACGGCGCGTCATTTCCGGCGATCCCCGTAGGGACGGAAAACGCAATAATTCATCGGTCATTGTCGCGGGGGGCCAATTGAACGTTGATTTTTCTTTTGTGACAAACTGCACGAGTCGTGAGTCGTGCCTTGATTTAATTTTGTTGGAGTCATATTTTAGGAGTAAAAGAAGAGTGTCTTTTTGGACAAATAAGGCTGTCGCTTACAAACCAATAAGGAGAATCGTTCGATTGTTTCAAGTTTTACGACATCAAGGAGTATTTATTTCAATCTTAGTGAAGTCTATCTGGCTTTATTTGATTTTGTTTGTGAAAGTTTGAAACAGAATATCCTAAAGCCTAGGTACGCGTTAGATACATATCTACTTACGAAATGTTGATGTGCTTCGATGAATTTATAATAGGGTAAGCCATGGGGATCATTGATAAAATAAACTATAATTTAGATTATTGTAAAAAATTGTGATATATTTCTTTGTTAGACTATGAATATTTAACTGTACAAAATACATGGTGTTTCTAATTTACAATTAATATTAATTAACAAAATAATATAATTATATTATATTATACGCATATAAAACATTACTCGATGGCTGGCGACGAGCGGTCATTTGTTAGCGCTTTCCTTAACTTCACAGTTGCAAATTGTTGGGGCCTGTGGGAGAAAAGCAAAATTACTAGAGACAAACAATTAATTTCTATTAAGGGACCTTCATAGATTTAAGGTGCAGAACAGAACATTGTTTTCTTTACTTAATTGAAGAAATGTAAGATTCTTTAACAGTTGTGACGTTATTCAATGTAAATTTTACGTAGATTTTAGTATTATTCATCAGAGTATTGACAGTTCTAAATACGTGGCACAGAAGTACAAACAACACACAGAGAGGAACTAGACAAAAAGCAGCAAACAAAAAGATATTTAGTGCCTACAAAAGTAAAAGTAAACAAAAGAATATCAGTAAGTAATTAAAACAAACCTCCTTCATGTTACTTGTAGACGGCTGTTTCGCGTCCCCATAAATCATACCAGGGTCCAAAAGTATGGCCTTCTTCTGGCAACAACTCGTTTCCTTCCGACGGTCTCTTCAGTAATTTGGTGCGAGGAAGCAACTGCGGTCGCTGTTGCTTCAAGGCTTCGTTGAACTTTTGGTCGTCTGACTCGCTGTATGGGCCCTCGCTCCGACGGTCGATAATACGCCTCGCTTCGAGCCTCGCCTCCTCTTGACGGATTTTTGACTTTTCGGCTTTCTTCGAATCCGTTTCGTAGTCATATCGAGACGATCTCCGCTCTTGGTCACTGAAGTACGATATGTTTGACTCGTAGTACCTTTCTTCTCTGCGTCCATTGTGCGGTAAAGAGCTGTCGTCGTAGCTCCTGTTCCCTCTATTCTTCTTTGGATCCCTGCCCCTTGTATCAGTAAATTCTTTCCTTGTTTGGCGTCTGTCTAGCGAGTAATCAATTCTTGGTTCACGGTTGGGTTCAAATGGTCTGCCATCTTTCTTCTGGTTTCTAGTTTCGGCTTGTGGATACTCTTTTTTATGGTTCTTTCCGTTTTCAAAATTATTTTGTTGATGATTTTTCTCTTCATTGCTTGAGCGCTTTTTATATTTCAAGGTTCCCTCATCGTGTCCATTGTAAATGTCCTCATTATGAACTTCGTTATTGTTTCGTTCGATGGGGATACCATAACGATCAGTGTGTTGCTCGTTGTCTTTGTACTTCAGTGTTTCAGATGATGCGGAAAATGTTTTAATTTCTTTTGAGTTATCTTTGAAAGTTTTAAATTCCATAGTTTTCGGAGGACTTCGCTCATGAGTAGAGTTTTTAGTTTTTTCGGAAGATAATGTGGCACGAACATGTGGCTTGATCGGGGTTACTTCTATTTCTTCAAACTCTGGCATGTATGCGTTTTCTTTGCGTTTCTTAACATCTTCTTCGATCATTTGCGTCTGCCGACGTCTATCCATTTCTTGCTGCTTCCGTGATTTCATATGATCATCTACAATTATACAGTCATATGGATCAGTGCTCGAAGCAACAGAATTAACGTCGGAGTTGCTGTCATTGTCATACTTCTGCAGTATTTCTCTTCGCTTAACAGTTTTCATTACAAAGCCTTCTCCGTTCTCATCGTTATAGAAACTGTTTTCAAAGTTCGTTTTGATTGTGCTCGTGTTGGTTAAGTCCGAGTGCCTTGACTCGTTTCGTGGTATAAAATCTTCATGTTTTTCTTCAATTATCGATTTCTCGGACATACTTTTCTTGCTCATAGTTTGACTTTGTTGGTAGCCATCCATTGCTTTGCGACCTTTTTCTATTCTTTCTTCGTTTTGAATTGATCCCAGGCTCTTGGCTTGGCGAATGCCGTTGACAGCTTTCACGTCTTTTCTGTCAATAGTTTCTTTTGGACGCGGTGGCTGTCCGTTTTCAGTGGGAATTGTTTTTTCTGGAGAAGCTTGTTTTGGAATATCTGGCGCAGGGCGCAATTCCTTCTTCATCTTTTCGAAAAGCTTCTTTTTGTACTCCGGAACGGTGTCAACAATATCGCGATGTTGCCAGAGCGACATACCTTCCATGATCTCTTCAGCAGTAGTGCGTCCAAATTTCCAAAACGATTTAGTCCTCTTGACTTTTTGGGAGTCCTTGTTCATGTCCAACATGTTGCGCAGCATTAACTGTTGATCATCAGTTAAGTATCCGTTGGCGGTATTATTTGGTTTAGGACCTCGCCTCAAGCTTTGAGTTTTTAACAAGTACGCTCTGTTATCGATGTTTTGTTGAGCAGATTTACTACAAAAATAAATAGAAAGAAAAGTGAATGGTACTAGCTTAACTACATAAAAGCAACGAAAAAGTCAAGCATACAGAAGTTAAAAATGCATGCAAAAACGACCAAACAACTAAGGGGCTTTATGAATACCTGATGGGGACACGGAGTCGTTGAGCTTCTTCATCACTGTAGTCTACGTCGGGCTGTGGTGGTGGCTCATTGGAGAAGCCTGAATCGTTGGAGCTGTGCAGTGACACATTTCCTACCGCACCAACTGCACTTACTACGGTTTTGGCTGGTCCTGCTTTATTCTGAGCCACCTGTAGAATAGAGAGAGAGGTCCATTAATATTTGGGCCCGAAAATACTTGTATTTTTGAAGTCTGACAATAAATACCTGAGAACGCATTGGTAATGTTTGTGGCCCAAAACTCCTTGTTTCTATGACAGCATGAGTGGTGAAGCTGGCTGATGATGTGGAGTTCTTGATAGCACTGGTAGCACCTGCGGCCGGAGTGGACGCGTGGAATGTGGCGCTCGCTGAAGTGCTTAGAGCACTGGGTGAGGGCGCTGGTAAAGTCGGTGGAAGGCCTGGAGAGCCACTTCCAAGACGACCCTATGAAAAATGAGGTGTTTTAGTATATCTCTTTAGCAACAAAAGTACATTAATGTCGGAAATCATATGAAAACATGAAGTCTGATCGCCTCTTTTTGTTTTTATGGTGGGACTGGTAATGTTATCTTATGTCGTAAATAGACTTTACCTTGGTAACATGATGAGCAGTGACAGTATCTCCGAACATGCGTGCCGGTGGGTGCGAGTGCGTGTGCACTGAGCCTGAAGGCGTGGTCTGTGCGTGCGCCATTGGCGCTGGTGGTGGCGCCTCTGAAGGTGTCTGTACGACACTCCACCGAGCTGGTGAACTTCTGCGAAAATAATCAAGTTTTAGTGCCGCTTCTTTAGCGTTGGCCATGCTTCATTCATTGTGGTACGTCATATTTTATTTTATTTTACAGAACAGGCTAGGATTTGTTTTGGACTATTTGAGAATGTAACGTGGGGTATGAAATATGGGTATCTTTCAGTTTTGATGTTGTCTGTAACATTCCTGTGTAATTTCTAAACCACATTCTGGAAGTTCCCGCGCCTTCGCTTACCCTTTGTTGACTGGTATTTTGTTTTCAAGAAACAAACATTGGAGCTAAGAATCTAAAAACAGTAAAAAATCAAATAACGTACCCAGTTTCATCAAGAGGGATCGGCTCAGTATACGCAAGAGGGAACCAGCCGGCATGATGAGACCGCAGGTTTTCACCATATTGCCATCCTTTGGTCCTTTCCCCTAGAAGGGCTAGTACATCGCCTTGTTGGAAGCTCAGCTGGTTGTCTCCGGCTGCTGCGTAAGCATATAAAGCTCGGGCCAATGGTGGGTCTCGTGTGGTACAGGTCGGCGGGGCAAGAGATGAGGGACGGGTTGCTGTGCGGGTGTCAGTAACTGCAAAAAAAAAATGGATAATAGCTCAAAACTAACAATAATAGAGTAATATATAATATATAAAGAAGACTCTCAAAATGTGTCTCGACATTTTATTTGGGAAAGAACTGTGTTTGTTGCATATAAATTAAAGTCCAACAACATAGATAAGCAAGAATGTTCATGAAGTCGCAAACTTACCTTGATCTTCATTATTTGAGCTGGCTTGAAGATTAAAATCAGATTTGGCTCTCGACATCCCTTGGGCTGGTGAGCCTAGGTCTCCAATAGACCTGACGTCAAGACATGATGCATCCACTGATCTAGTTTTACGTAAAGCAGATCCAACTGAAGCTCGATCATCATCATCACCTATGCGAGGACTTGCGTATACGTCCTCATCAGCCCAGAATGACACTTGCTGTAAACAAAAATCAAGATATTTATTCTATACTAGCTGTTACCCGCGACTTCGTTCGCGTGGAAACTTTGATGTTAAGTGTGAGAAAAAAAAGTAGCCTTTGTGCTTCCAGACTATAATCTATCTCGGTGACAAATTTCATCCAGACCGTTCAGCCTTTCTGGCGTGACTGAGTAACAAATATCCATCCAAACTTTCGCATTTATAATAATCATTATTTTGTAATGTACATTAATGAAGGTACGACAGAAACTTTCAAGTATTTCGATTCTGATCTGTAATTAAGTTAAGGCTCAGCCTTGCGTCAGTCTACAATTGAGTTCAGGGTTTTAAAAGCCATAAAACTTGAACAGGATCAGATAAACAACCATAAAATGTCTTATTTGTTAGTAGTAGGTACAGTGGAAGACAAAATTCTTATAGAACCATTACGGAATTCAACAATTTACTTTTCCGATTCTATTCATCATTTTGAAGGTAAACGTCCGTTTAATCGGGCTGTATAGAAGGTAAGCGCCCATAAAATAATTTTACGTTAGTGGAGACAGATTTTTATGACGTCGCAAGGTAGGACTTGAAGCTGTGAAAATATTTTTCTGCTTGCTTTTATCTCGGACGAGAGTTGGGAGTACCCAATGATAATATAATTTCAACTACCTTTCCGGATATAGCGGCTCTAATTGCCGCATTAGAGGGTGAAACCGGCACGTTACATTAAAAAAGTTAATTTAATAAATTTGTAGTAGTCTTAGCGCTGGGTTACTTGGCTCAAATGAGTCTCATACAAATAATCTTACAAATTAATGTACATAATTACAGTCTTCTTAGCGTGTAAGAAGATTACAGTTGTAAATCATCTTTGCTTAGTTTTTTTTTTTCAAATAAAAGTATTGTTTCATTTTCTTAGCGTGTTGACACTTTATCATAAAGTAGCGCCACGAGTCACGTTTTAAAAACTAAAGTCATATTATGGACTTTATTAAACGTCAAGTTGATTCAAGAGCAAAAGTACTCACTTTGAATGAATAAACTGCTGTTATTAACTGTTTTACCCTAAGGGGTAAGCAAATAAATAAATGTTTTAATTCGCTCTGTTTCAAAATAGTAAAAGATTTCGGTAAAAAAGGTTTGCTAACTAGTTTCTTCTTTTTTTTTTTTCATATGGATGGTACTTTTTATCAAATTCATGAGCCCAGTTATGTGTCCACGTTAATCGTGGCAGCAGTGGCGGTTTTTTTTTGTCTTCTAAATTGCAGGTGTACGACGTCTGTGACGTTTTTATGTCGTCTCAAGTTCTGGACATTTTGGACACTCCAGCTGCGGTTGTGGTCTAGTCGAAAGGATCTTTAATCCCTCATTTTGCCAAATTGTGTTTGCAGCGGCCAACTTTGACGAGAAATCAATGGGCTGTTCACCAGTATCGAACTACTTACCCTCATTCTGCTTACGAACATAGCTTCAACATTGGGAGGCAGGAACTCACGGGTCCTGGATACTTCAAGCCACTCATCTAGACCGGTGTTGTATGCAGCTGCTCCTGCAGTGTGGTAAGCCAGCCAGTGTTTAGCCAGGGAGCATTGCCGTTCTAGCACGAAACCATAGCGACGGCGCTCTTGTGTCATGGCCTGGAGGAGAAAAATGAAATTTTATTGACACAAGTACTTACTAGCTCAAAAACTGTACTAAGCTCCTGCTGAATATAATTAGGCAACTCGTAGATAAACGCTTGAGTTCCAAATCAAGTTTGCCAAACGAATTGATTTTGCTAATTGAAAAAGTTTTTAATATTGAGGTATATTTTATTATGTCCATCGTGCACGATGTTACTCAAAAATAACCAGGTATAACTCAAATCGCCAGTCGGTTAAGTCATCAGGGTAGCCAGAAAGTAAGACTAAAGTGAGTAACTGGATACTTTTGAGTAGCGTTGTAGACGAGGGCGCGGCATTAAGTCTTATAGATTTCACAACCTGATTTTAAAAGCTTATTGAATATAGTCTACTACCAAATCTTACGTCAATGATATGATTAGCTGCTGTCATTTTGGTCAACCTATCATAACAACTAACATAAGATTTGACAGCAGATAAACTCGATCAGACATTTTTGTACACTTCAGAAAGCGGTTGGACAAAGCACCATTGTTCCAAATTCAAAAGAGACTTTTTTTTTTTTTTTTAATAAACTGCAGTATGGCAGTAACAATACCAATATTAATTAAGTCGTCTGCTGAAATGTTCGTTACAATTTTTAATTAGATCATTATTGTCTGAAGCGGTCCTTTAGGATGCAATTACAGACCAGTTTTGCAATTCAATGAATGAATAAAACTAACTGAATGCAGTTCTGTTAAGATCAATAAAAGTTGTAGAGTATTGTTCGCGTCTCTTTGTACGGGTATTGTGCTAGGATACAATTCGACGTTCGTTGTTACACAGTACTTACGTTCTTCAGGCTTTGTTCACAGAACGCATCCAATTTGGTTTTCTCCTCTTCTAGTATTTGCATGTTCTGTAAAAATAGTACAATGTCATTACAAGTTTGGAGACCTGTTTGCAATCGAAATATATTTTCGATTTGGTGGGTGCAAGGAGTATTCTTGACAGTATATGACGTGGTTTAATTAAGCTATATTAGTGTGAAAGTTTCTATGAATTTTACATAACACATCACGCCTGTAATCCCCGAAGGGTAAGGCAGAGGTGTACCCATTAGTACACCTACATTTCGCCAGTTATGTTTAAGTCCCATGTAAAAGGGCGCGAGCTTATTGCCATAAACCGTGCACAAATCCAGACTCCATGGTTGCTACTGAGAAATTCCTGATAGAAAAACGTAATAACACTTTGCCCGACCAGGGAACCGAACCCAGGACCTCATGCTCAGCAATCGCTTGCAACCACTAGACCAACGAGTCAGTCCGTCGAGATAGTCTAAGAATTTTATTGTAAGTTAAATAAGGTCAAGTTAACATTGAAATAACGCATTCTGTTCTATTTTGAACAGATGAGTATTGGAACTGAGTATTTTTGGCCCAAGGGTCGAGCGAGTGTGAGATAATATTATATTAATTTGATCGCACCAGATTTATTTATTTATTTAACACTTCAAGCACAAAGTAGAGAGGCGGACTTAATGCCATAGGCATTTTCTACTAGTCAGACAGACAATAGGGGCGCCGCCATCGAAATTATTTTTATTTCACTTACACAACAACATATTCTTTGCAGTGGAGTATCGATAAGTAAGTAGGTACAATAGGCGAAACATATGCCTTGTAAATAACAAAACATATATTGGGCTTATTGTACAAGTCTCCCAAGATAATATTCACGTTTGTGGTTTAATTTTACGCTTAGGGTTTTAGTTTACATTAGTTACGAGCTCAGCGTTAAAATCAAAAGAACGGCCGTGAGTTTGTTTGAATGAGTTTATGAACGGAACCCGATGCGATGCGTGCGACGCATGCGGGGTGGGGTCACGGGGATACCCCGACTTTAAGTAACGAGAGAGCCAAAACAATTGAACAATCATTCAATCGAAAGTGTGTGCAAGGTGCGCATTGATTTTTTGTAATAAGTATAAGTTCTAGTACTAAAAACATTATATAGTTTGTGTGTTAATGATTGTTTTAACGTGTTTTCACGATGAGTGATAGTAATCAAGATAAAAAAAAAATCTGGTTACGAGAATGTGAAAGAACGTGATAAAAATACAACTAAAATTAGTAAATATTTTACGGCTCTACCAACCACTCCCAAAGAATCATTAGAGACAGAAACCAGTCATTTTATCGATGAAGGCGTTATAAAATCTGATTCAAAAAACGCTTCATGAGTGGTATGTGCTTTTTATGTAATTTTCTATACAAATAAATATAACTTTAGTCTGTTTGTAATGTCAAAATAAAAAAAATAACATTTTCACAATTAACAAATAATAAAAAAAAATTGTTGAAAGAAGAGGCGCTTCATAGGTTTCGCACACAGGCGCTGTGCAGAGGCAAACAGTAAGATTCCAGATTCTATTATCACAACAGACTATTATTTATCGAAACGTGTTAGCTATTCATCAAAATTCCTAACACACAATAAGACGAGTCTATTAACATATTATTATACAGCATCGTATTTTATGTTTATACGAGAATTTATTTACGCGAACTATTATTATGCCTATTACGTGAAAATATGTCACAGCAGAGTCATTGTGAATATGTTATATGTACTGACTAGCTGTGCTCCGCGACCTACGTCCGAGTCAAATTAAAAAAAAAAATTAGGTACTACTTCCAAATTTGATCGAATTTTGTTAACAATTTAAAGGGTTTTTTTCTATACGGGACCCTAATCTTCTTTCTAAGATTAAAGTAGCCTATGTTACTCCTTATAACATCAGCTATCTGTATCCAGTAAAAGTCCCGTCAAAATTGGTAGAGCCGTTTCGGAGATTTGACGGAACAAACAGACAGACCGATAGATAAATTATAAAAATATGTTTTTTTTTTGTTAAACGTACCGTTAACCGTATATACTTTCATATGTATTCAGTAAAAAACTGTTGTTTTGAAATTACAAACAGACACTTTTTTTTTTTTTGTATAGATGTATAGATAATAATTATGTATGTTCCTCTAGTTTCAATACTGTGCTTTGAATAACACATGCAATTCTAGTTTCCTATTACCATTCAATGGGAATATGGGTAGAATTTAAATCTAATACTCTCAATATAAATTAAATGGTCTACCACAGTTTACACAGCGTACAAATAGGAACCAATGTAGAATAAAGAGAGATTGAATTTCGAAATGGGTAAATTCACTTGCGGTAAAAATGACGGAGAAAATAAATTGTAATACACATACATTGACAAGTTCAAAATAACTTCTATTAATGTTTTCAGTACAAAAAGAGCAATGTATCTCTTACCTTCATCTCCTTATCCATTGCAGTTCCAACTTTGGTGACATTAGGTTTCTTCTTTCGTTGTTTTTTTATGGTCGCAGCAGCCTTACTGTAGCTCTCTGACCTCAGCTTGTGTTGTTGTAAAAACCTCTTTTGTTCCGACTGAAAAAACAAACGGTTCATTTGAATTTCGAATACTTCAGTTGTTTCGAGAACATCGTTCCCGAATGTCATACTTTTCTGTTCTATGAAGTCCTGGTATCGAATATTGTGATGAAAAGAACAATACTGTTTCTGTACTCGACTTTTTGAGTGTCAATCGAAATACTGTCTAGTGACTCACTAGTCCAGCCTGAAGTCAATCAAAATACGGGCATTTCTTGTTTGGAAATTAGATTCGAATTCCATTGAAACGAAAAAGAACAATTAGAGATTTTTTTTTATATGATATAATATCATGTTTTCTTTAGAGAAAATTATCATTGTTCACCCGGATTAAACCTTTACGTAATAGCAAGATGTTGTAGAAGTCACAGCTCGTTCCGAACAACAAAACTACGCCATTTGTAAAAATATACGAACTGTTGGTGCCTCCTGCCGAAACTTTTTTAATAGAAAGTCTTATCTCACGGGCGCTATACTAAGCTTATTTGAACTCGGAACCCTATTCCCTTTATCCGGTAAACAATCCCTTGAAACTTGGAACTATTCACATAAAAGATTATGAAACAAAGAAAAAACCTTATGGACTGACCTGTACTACTTTTGTATCTTTCTCCAGATTAGTTTCCAAGGGTACCAGTAGATCTACGTAAAATGCCTTTAGCTGAAACAAACAAATAACTTGCAGATTATTGGGGACATTCTGCTGCGTCCTAACCAAAGCGATCATTACGCGTACACTCGAACGTTGCGTTCATTTTGTTCGGCGAACACCAACGCGTTCTGGTTTTCTAAACAAATGAGTGACATTTCTGATAGCGACGATCGCATGTTTGCACGACCGATAGGTTTGGTTAGGACACGAGGTTATATAGTTTCCTTCTACTATAAGGACAAAAGCAAAGATATAAGTATAAACAGTATGTTTGTCTTTCTTGTTAGTTTTCCTTATAAATGGAACTTACGATATTCATTTGTTGATCTTGTATTTCTCGGTACACCTCGACGACTTTCATTAGGGCAGTTCCTGAAAATTATCGTTATGCTTTAGATGGTTTAATTGACTATTTTCTTACTTTTGGTAAATATTCACATTTACGAAATTGATGAAAATGAGTTTTATTGTATTTTTAGGGAAATCTGCCTTGCTATACTTGCTTGGACATAAAAAAATATATATTTATTTAAAATACATGCACAACATGAAGTTTTGATAAACACAAAAAAATAATACGAGAATTTAATAAAATATATAAAACAATATTAAGATAACAATGCAAGCAAAAGAAAAGTGAAATGTCTGAAATAGCTTTTGGTACCGAAAATTTTCATCCGATCAAAGTTACTGAAACACTCAAGGGTGCACTTTCCTTTTGCGTGCCCCATATTGCAAGTCAAATCATCCAATATTACATACATAATATATTCCATACCTATATCGGCGCATCCTCCCCAAGTACCCTGTTGTGCTTGCCTGCCCAGCTTCCCCACTGCATCCACATACAACCGCGATGCCGCGGCCGCACCTGTGCCAAAAAAATGTTTGATAAAGCCATATGTATGCACTGATGTAGGTACAACACTACCTACTCTGGTGTCTCCCTATTTGAATCGAACATGGTATCGTCGTATAATGAAAACGTGCCGATCGTCGATATATCGGGGGGTGAAGAAAAAATGAAGAATATATCAGTGGTGATCATTGTTTTGTGCAAGCCTTTGTAATTGACTGAGGCGGGTGGAAATTGTATTAGGGTTTGAACCAAATTCTTTGCAAAAATAATGCCGTTAAATCAACCAAAATAATATTTATATACGCTATAGAGAGAATGTAGGAAGACCGTTCTGCCAATATTGTCCAAATAACAATGACAGTAAATCCATTTAAATCTGTCTATTGCCACGAATTTAGATAAATGAACCGCGAAATTCATTCCGTAAACTAGTTTAATTTCGCCATTTTTACATAAATCGGACATTACATCGGTAACAATCGATTTTTATGTTCCTCATCCACCAGTTAAGCAACTTTAGTGAAATTAAATTAAATGTGAATCGATAAAATAAAATCAAAACCAGAAAATCGTGATGAACTCGATCGCGGATGTTGATACGAAAATATTGTACTCGGACATAATAGTTTCGATACACAAAATATGATATAATGTAACTACCTAAGTAGAGTTGTGCCAGCCACATCGCATTATCTAAGCAGTGAAAGTACTTATCTATTATTATTAAATTATAGCGTTAAGCCACTAAGTATGCAATCGTATTTTATCATTTTTTCCTTACGTAAAGAGGATTCTTAATTCGAAATGATTGATCATTTTTTTTCTTAAAAATGTTGTAAAGATGGCCAGTCACTGATGAACGTATTAGTAGGTTAATGACCTGTAGTTACGTAAACAATTCTTAGCAGTAATTAAGAATCTTGTAATAATCTGTAGGTATATGTAATTTCGCAAATGTTAAAGGAGGGAACGAAGTAACTGAGTAATAATTACTTATTACTATGCGATGTTATCGAAAGTATGTCTATAGAATGGCTATAGTCTGTGGTCTTCGTCTGAGAATAGGATTCTCTTATCTTTTCCCGTGTGGGTTGTTGGAAAAGGGATTATGTGCGGAAAGGCACCTGTTCTCTGATAATAGGAATAGGTAACTCACTAAGATATCTGAGACATAGGTACGGCTTCTAAGTGCTTACATAATTTGTTACGACCGGCTTAGACCAAAAAGTGTAACGAGCATTTGGAACGACTAAAACAGGGTCAGCTGTTGATTTACCATAAAAAGCATGAAACTTAAAAGTTCATTAGAATAATTTAAGCAGCCAAGTACTTGTATCTAGCACAAGTCAACAACAAGTACGGTTAAATACCACATCTTGTTGTCCTAAAACTGTTTGAGAAGTTCCAACAGCATTTTTTCGTCCTTTCAAGTAAAAATATTCAGGCCAGATTAAGAGGCTGATGGCATTCAACGAACCTATAAAGTCCCATAAAATGTTAAGTGCTTCGAGAAAACTGCCAATCGGGGGTTTTAGACGAAATTAAATTTTAATATTCATTTTACTTAATGAAAGTAACGTTAAGTCATTACGCCCAAAATGTAATAAATGATAAACTTGAGTACAGAGTCCAATGCGTAGATTACAATTATGCAGTTTCTATTGCTCCCCAATGCTGAATCCTTTGATTTATATACGAAAGTTACGAGAAAGGGAACAACGAGGACAAAGTTCAGCTAATAAATAAACAGGTCACTCATTACCCTCATAAAGCGAGATAAAACAAAATGAACCGCAAAACATCTAAATAAAACACATACATGGAGGCCTCTGGAGCCATACATCGCGGGAAAGCCCGAGTTTATTGCTGCTAGTTCTGGCTATAATACTCTAGATAAGCCAGCAGAGACAATTTGGCACAAACCACGCCCCAGTTCCGTAGCCAAGCAAGCGGGGAACACCGAGGTTTTGCATATAGATGCGCCCATTTGGCTTACACTACATAAATTAATTGTACACGTTTCACTGAATACGCGTCAGCTGAGATTTACGAGACGCTGCGACGGTTTCACTTTCTTATTGATGTAGCTAATTGTGTGGTGTCTAGCCGGCTCTAGGATATGCTAATTTCTATATTATCATACAAAGGTTCCGACGGAGTCTGACTTTTACTTTATCCGTCCCTCGAGCTAAACTCATCTCAAGTTTAGTGGTCTGCTTTGGTATACGTTTCGCAGAGCTACGTTAGTAAGCCTTTTGGAAACAATCTAGGGCTTATCCATCGGCGGAAACATCCATCAGTCCAATCTTAAAACTAGATTTTTACAATAAGTTCTAATTAGCGAACAACGGCTGCATAAACGATTAAATCTCTAAATCACCACTTACGACTCATGGGAAAGATCTCATATCTTATTCTTAGTACCTAGCACCACTAAAATGCCTACAATTACGTACTAGTGCAAATTATATAGCTTTGATTAGCATACAGGCGTTGCCTGAGCCACGCAACCTGTTTACGATGGACACCATTTACTATGTCATTCTAGAAGCTTATTGCCTACTTGAGTACGCGTCGACATATTCAACAAGTACATAATAAACACGCTCGCGAATATTCAATGATGTTTTGCTCAGAATTTAATTTAATAAAAAGGTGATGTGATAAAAAGGTACTAACCGTGTAAAGCCTTTAAGTAGGCCTTTCCCGCCGTTATCATCTGCCGAGCACCTGGATTAAATTTGTCCAGGATGTTCTGAAACAACAAAAAACAACATTTTGAAAATGTTTGGAGAGAAGAGAATATTGTACTGATATTTGAATAGAGAAAGTTTGTTTGTGAGTTAGGCTGCGATTTGACGGACTGCTTAAATTATGTGTTGTTATTATGTGCCTCTAAATAGACTATAGGAGATGTTAAAAGCGACGTTTATTGTTAGTAATTGTTGTTTTTTTTTAAATAAATGAGCAATTGCTGCATCGTAATTTCAAAACAATGGTCGCCTCTTTTTGATCAGTTTCTTAAATAAGCAACTGCAATGGATTGTTCATTGTTCATTTGTTTACATTCTAATAGCTGTTATTTTTGAATAATCGCGATTGACAAAAGAGTTTTAAAATGACAATAAATTATCCAATCAATTAAAACACTATGAGTAGTTGACGGCATCTGGTATTTTATTATCATATTACATAACAAAACCAAACAATAACAATCAATCAATTCATTGTTATGCAAGCGAAAGTGTGCAGCCATTTTCTTAAAAACGTCAGGTTACGAAACGGCATCATAAATTTATGATGGCTAAGATAAGGTCCATTCATATGCATTGGAAAATGAGGTCTTAGACCGTAAATAGACTTTGGTGCTGGAATGTGGCCTTCAAGGATGCTGCAGCCGTTTGCGGCCTCGATGCCGAGGTGTGGCGACAACGACATTCCTTTGCGAATACTGCTTTACGCCACTTCTCCGAAAGCGTATAAAAATCACTAGTACTTTTGCATGTTGTGCACGAATGAGAACTGGCTGTCTTTAACATACAAACGGCCAGTGTGCCACTTAATATTTAAAAATAAAATACAAGTTGCTTGCGAATCCAAAAATAAAACATCTCTTTTCGAAAAAAAATCTCTTCTAAATATAGATTTTATTGGAACTTGCAAACCAATACAAACAGATATCTTTTGTTTTTATGCTTTTAATTTACGCTTTAGATTCACCTTCTGATTTACCTTTGATACGCTCGATTCTGAATTCAGCATCAAAACGCTGAACAACGCGAACACAAGGGATCTCATATATTAGAATCAACTCTAGCTTTGTACAGTAGCGATGTTGGAATTTAGCTCACACGGATAGCGACGGATAGTTATTTATTTGCTCCTTTTCTGCGCAAAATTGCTTATAAGCCCAAAAAAGAGTTCCACTAAATCCCTCCAAATATATTGTGCTCGTTGTTTAATTTAGCAACAAAATGTCTCTTCGACGTATCCTATCTAAATCGATGCGATATACGAGGCGAGAAACAGGCCTTAGCTTTTATGTCCTACGGATCTTCTGAGATAACAAAATCGAGTAATGTAGGAGAAAACAAAACACTGTCTACGTGCAAACAGTGGCTCGGTTCTCGACTACTCGAGTTGTACACTGAAGCAAATGTTTCCACTCGGAATGTTTCAGAAAGCTAATACAATCTTCATACGGTTTTGGAGTTATACCAAATTAGTTAGACAGCGTTTCTACGGCATTGTGCTTTTGAAATAAGGATAATGTCACTTCGTCTCATATAAGTGTCAGCATTTAGAAACCTGTTAGAGAAATCGTGCGAAATACTACTTGCTTGTGTGGTTGAATACGTGCTAAAGAGTTTAAAATATCGATGATTTTGTCTAGTTTTCTCTGATGTAAGTGCTAATTTCTTTTTGCACGTCTATGAGAATTTTAATATTTTCTGACAAGCGTTTAAACTTCAACTTTAGGTAATTCACGAAAATAGTTTAGTTAACTTGTGGTAAAACTATTTCCTTATTCAGCAAACTAAATCGAAGCTATCATCCCCACATTACATATTAATTTAAGCGTAAGCGTTCCTTTATACACGTTTAGATACGCATAGCGCAGCGACCCCAACGTTAAAGATTCTCCATCGTAAGCATGTTAGGGTATAAGTGAGTGCGTAGAACAGAAAATGGCCGAGTATTCCGGGCCGGTCCGTCCTAATCCCCAGGTTATTGCCACATTACAAAAAGCCAATGCATTTTCCCTTCTCCTCCAATATCGGTAGGCTGCGGGCCTAACTACGTGCTAATGTGTTTTACGATGGGTAGACTCAAATTTTTTATGGTGTGTATTTCCTCGACGGGTGTTTATGTTTAATTCATTTTGTTGTATTTTGTGAGGTGCGTCCAAATTGAAGCGTTTAGATGAAAGCTAGGCAAATTGAGAGAAAATCTTTTTATGGTTTTATTTGTATAATTATGTAATCAGTGTTGCGACATACTCATGCGTGTGTAGCTTATGAATAGAACCTATTTGAATACGATTTTAGAAACGCCATTGTTTTGGTTAATTAAAATGCATTATAATATTGTTGTAGGCGGGTCCTATTCAAGTCAGCGCACCTCAATATTATAATATCTACTGTTTGGAATTCCAGTCAATTTATCCTCGTACTTATAGTTAAATATGAAGTCGAATGAATACCTAAGAAGACCTTGGGTTGTATTAAAGTTCCTCAGCAAAAAACTAGTTCAAATGAATCGCTTTAAAGCGAGGAATCAGCTTAGTTACGAATGCAATTATTATTTAAACGCTGTCTGACTCATTCGATCGTGATCATTCAATCGTGCACTGATGCAATATGCTTTGATACAACCCACAACAAACTAATATGCCACTATTATATTGTTTAAAATTCAATCGGAAATTCGGAACCATAAAATGTTTATTTGCAAGGAGGAACTGTAATATTTACCCGCGACCCAACGGATCCTCGCCATCCGCACTTTCACCTCTACTCTCGACTTACTTTTGTTATTGAATGCTATTTCAACGGTAAAGCCTTTCTCAGAACATTCCATATGGCTACGTTTACTGTTTATAAGGGCAATCTTGGCACTTAGTACCTACGTATTACCGTGTAAGTGTTACCTTTTATAACGCTATAACTTGTAATGGATCGCTCACGGTTTATGCTTCTTGTGGTAAGCAATCCGTCATTAATACGATGCTAAGACTACTTGAGTTTTTCATTGCAAAAATAAATTAATATATGGGATGCATAGAATAGGTTGCTGGGTCATCGCTTTAGAGAACCATCAAAGCCCGTTTCTCTTCAATACGGACCCGCATGGAAATGTACGGAATATTGAATGACTCCTATTTATAAGTACCTTCATCCTCACGATGTAAAGCCGTGGGGCGTCTATCGCAATATAAACACTTAACGTTTTAAATAAGTTATCTGTCCCCATCTTCACGGTCGTTCAATACACGACGATGACTGAAATATATGGCTTCTCGGTTGGGGCGGGCGGGAAGCAATTTTTCACCGGATTCAGACGTACCTTTTTAAAATACCGAACAGGCTGTAGGCAGGCACGCTTATTGCTCGCGTCGAGAGCGTAAATCTTGAGGGAGATTCGTATAAGGAAGACGGCCAAGGGTGAAAAATAGATTCGCACTTAGAAAAATTAAGCAACCCGCGAAGGGGGAGCGATAGAAATATTTCAGGACTATAATTTATAGTACACAGTGTATTTTTAGCCATGAAACATTAATTGAACTCAGAAAACGTGAGAAATATTTCCTCTTACACAATCATACCCAGATTTGGGTTAGATAAAATATGAGGTCCTTAACATAAGTTGGAACTCATTTATCACGCCCAAATCTCTTAGAGACATCACGTCCGTCACAAAAAGATGATATCCCTTGACATAGGTAAAATACGCATGTGATATTGTATCGTGAGCTAGCTATACTAATGTAATACTGTGACTTTATCCCATCCTCTTTATTTGTCGGGCACGTACCACACGACATTTGCTACAAAATTGCTTGGGGTGGACTTCGTGACGTTACGGGCTTTCGTACCCTTTTCGGGCCTAATGTCCCACGCACACGTCCGATATTTTTTTACTATCAACGGAGTATTGGCTTTTGAAATTCATACGGAGTTTTACGATGGATGAGTAAGTCAAATCTATATTGTGCGGTGTTTCTACTGTTAGGCTTATTGCTGGCTCACATATATTATCAGATATATTTTTTCATGAGTTCCTGGTTTCGATTCCTAGTATCGGCAAGGTGTTATTGGGTTTTTCTATCAAGGATTTCCTAGTAGTAGCCCCTGTTGATGGCAATAGCCTCACCGCCTATTACATGCGACTTAAACATAACTGGCGAAATATGGGTTTACTATTAGGTACACCTCTTTTTTTTTTTTAGGATGCGAAATCATCAAATGACCCCCCCCCCCCTCTCTGGGCGGAGCGATAGGTAGTGTCAGACTTGTACTGAACAAAACCCATCCATGTTCCTTCTTTGCCCTTTGTGTTCCAGGGCCGCGGTATCTCTTTCGAACAGTCCCGCAGCCCAACAGTCCCGCAGCCCAACAGTCCCGCAGTCCTAACAGTCCCGCAGCCCATTAGGTACACCTCTGCCTAACAGCCGTGATGATATTAAATGCCAACTTGCACAATTCGTAGGACTTTCAGTCCAATAATCACATAGCAATATAATTAATTTCACAAACACTAATTTAATTGCAATTAATGCGTCAAACTGTGCATCGAAATAGCCGAGTTAGATTCGGTAATGTAAAATAATTTTAACCATTTTACTTCACCAACAATCCCCAGTAGATCTACATTAGTCATACATGCATAAATTAAATTAAATTTCATAATTCACATGAGCAACGTTGCGGAATACTTTATGAATTTAATTACTAACTTTGATGACGTGCCTCTCTCTGGTGTCTGATTTTTAATCGTTTTACGGGCCGAATGTAATTTGGATGATTTAATTTAGGACAATGTTAAAATTATAATGTATTTATAATGCTTTATTTACTTTAGAATGTATATTTATTCAAATAATTATTCATCGCTTCGTAACTTGTCTCATTAATAATATTTGAACCCTGCACTTAAATAAATATTAAATTCGTTCACCAGTTTTCATCCGTCTCCGTTTCCCCGACAAGAAAATAATTACAATTCACTTCAAAGTCAAACTACGACATTACCCGACAATAAAGCCGAGACGAGCGACACAGGTACGAAGTTCCCGGTAATCTCAGGGTTTAAATCTTTTATAAAATGTTTGGGTACACAAACATGCAAGTTGTACAGCGGGCGGGATGTTTGCACAGAACACTTGTTGCCACTCTTCACGGAGACACGGCTATGTTGTTTACAACATGCCTGCAAGCGAAGTTTATCCTTCAAAATAAAAAAAAGATCAACAAACTTTTTACAGAGCGTCTACCCCCTAAGCTGTCTGCAAAAGTTAACTTGCCAGATTCGCTACACGAAAAGCAAATTTAGGAAAGACAAAGTTTTTATGTGAGTTTGAGTGCGTTGGTACTTGTACACTGTACAAGGTTTTAGTACCTACTCGAAATCATTAGCTTTGGGTACCTACATACATATCCAGTACGTGGATGACATTTATATTAAAAATAAACTTCAGATAACAAAGCCGTAGTACTACTGTAAATCTTTACAGTTCCAATAAAGTTAAATTAATTAATTGTCTTCCTGTCGTCGTCCCAGACTTTGCTAATACTTTCCAGGAGTTTTAAATTGATTGCAATCGGTCTGATAACTGTTAAATTCCAATCTAAGCTCCACCTCCACCCTAGACGGTGGAGTTCTTAACGTAATCACGGCCGTGCAATTTGTTACGGATTCAACAATGCACCTCTTAGGTTCTTTGCAGAGGCAAAATAAAAGAGTTCCTTTAAGTTCGCTAAATGAAGTCGACTACAAAAGGCGGAGCCCGGCGTAATTCAAATGAACGCAAGCGGTCGCCGCTCCTCGCTTTGATTCCTTTTGAAAAGTTTAATTTTTGCAAAGTTTCACAAGCATTACTTTACAAATACTTCCAGATCTCGTTCGAACTCCAACATCTGACTCAATGGTTTTACCTAAAAGACTCCTACTGCTAATGTCAATGCTATTATTCATTAATCTTTCAATGTCTAATTCGTTAATGGTGAAGTTTTTTGGGCTGGGTAAAAAAAGAGCTAAAATGTTCATTGTGAAAAAGTCCCTGATCAAACAAAAAAAGTGATTGATTATAATGACGGAAACTATGTATAGATGCTGTGCATTGTAGGTACATTATACAGGCGGAGTATGATATAGACGTACGGCGTACAGCAAGGTCGACATCTTAGCAGTTAATATTTGTTATTTATGTTCAGAGATCGTTCTTGTGTGTACTAGAACGTTAGACTCCATTGTTTGTCGTCATTATTATGTAGATCTATTTGTTACCATTCACTGTCGTTTAGTGAGACAATTAGAACAAACGCAAGGTCGGGCTCATGCCAAATTGGCTTTATAGCCTTTAGGCGTTGTTTTGTTAATAAAACATTGGCTTGTCACGACATGAACTTGAGTTCTTAGGTTATAGAAAGTCTTAGGTTGATAAAGTTGAAAAGTTTTATAAGATTTAGGTATTTAGTTTTATCGTCCTATGCGTGAGTTTGCAAAGTGGCAGTGGGATGAATTTTAATAAGTTTATTATGACTAAGTAGGTAGAACTGGTTACAGTAAAGTTATAAACCTCTTTACTTATGTTTTATAGCAACTTTGGAAGATTTAGTACAGACAGCGTGGGTTTATGTTCCTAACACATTTTATTTCTACGACGTGAAAAGTATTTTCCGCAGTATTTTTTAGTACCCGTCTGAACATTGAAAGCTGACCTTACAGTTGTGAATGTACTAGCCAGATGATGAATACTTATCTGTCGTTCACTCACGAAAATATTTGAAGGTTTTTATGTTGGGTTGTTAGGACTCGCGTGGACCAGGCAAGAATGGCCGAAAGGAGGAGGCCTAAACTCGACAGTTAAAGGAACAAGGTTGGCAATGATAACATAACATAACATCACGCCTGTAATCCACGAAGGTTTAGGCTGACGTGTACCTAATAGTACACCCACATTTCGCCAGTTATGTTTTAAGATTAAGTTCCATGTAATAGGTGGCGAGCCTATTGCCCATCAACCGGGCACAAACCCAGACACCACGGCTGCTACTGAGAAATTCCTAATGGACAAAACCCAATAACACTTTGCCCGCCCTGGGAATCAACCCAGGACCTTTGAGCTCATCAGTCGCGCTTGCGACCACTAGACCAACGAGGCAATCAACGAGGCGGGTCAATGATGAATGATGATAATGATGTTCTTTCACTTAATAATATAATAATAAATAATAAATAGTTTATTCATTAACAGATCAGTGATTGATATTACAAATACAAATACAAATACAAATACAAAATACAAATACAAAAAGTTTTATTCAAAAAATTTGTTACATCAATGAGTGGTCGTGTTTGGGGACTCTTTTTAAGCAATATTTGCCTGTGTTAAGGAGACCAAACTTCGTCACGTATTTACATTACACTAGTTTTTGCCAGTGGCTTCACTTGCGTTGTGGTCGGAACATATCCCACGGGAGGATGTTAAATATGCTATGACACTCAGAATAAATGTAGCTTCCAATTAGTAAAAGATTTTTCGGAATCGAATCAGAAGTTGCGAAGATTAGCCCCTACATTCAAACTTACAAACAGACACACTTTAACCTCTTTATATCTATGAGCATAGATCATACCAAGACTAGTTTAGCTTCACACAAACCCTTCACCCATGTTTGGATCCGCAAACACACATTACATCATACAGTCTATGATTTCTGACATTGTAAACAGAGTTGCAATTAGTACTACAGTCGAAGCACTACCTACTTGCTATCCGCAATGTCTATTTACAAATACAACAAGCTTTCTCTCGGTGGAATTACTTATTAAAGTTTGAAGGGTGAAAAGCGGTTTACATGTTGTAAGATTTCCTTTTTGGTACCTACGATTATTTTTGATGAAAATATTTGCAGGAAAATTAGACTTGTAGATAAAATGCGTTTATAGTAAGACTGAAAATTTAAAAACCAAACGATTTCCCATTGCAAAATTGACGAATTTCTGTACAAAAAGCATTTTAACCCCTTCGAAGGTTAATTTAAAAAAAAATCTTCCTTAGTTTCACCTTCATTTTATAACTCTTCCTGATACAGCAGTATAACGTTAATTTAAGATTTTTATTAAATAGAAGATTTTAGTTTTCACAATGTTCCTAAGTAAACTTTAATTTTATTGCATGAGTTTTTTTTTTGTGAGTTTCCTTCGCTTATGTTTTCTAGCCGTAACTGTCCCACATTTGTGATCCAACATGGCAGATTTTCATCTCTAAAGAAGACGTAAATGCACAAAAGTAATCCCTTCGCTCGTAAATTGCGACATCTTGTCAAACTAAGAAATCGAATGGGAGCTTAGAGGAGCTTTAATAACTTAATAAGTCTATAAAATTGCTAAACATCAACAGGAAAGCAGACACTCAATGTTTTACTGCAACTTAATTAACTGTGTTGATTGCAACTAGCTACTAACGGCCATATTACAAAACAAGATTTATCTATAGATGCAGGTTTACACCATCGAACCATTTTTGAATTTCGAACTTTATTCTATAAGTTGCAAATATAAAAAAAACCCTAGTTTTTAGAAGTTATTCTCATTCGGTATAGATTCGAAATACAAACACTGGTTGTCATGGTGAGAACTATTTTTTTTTAAGAAAAAAGATAGTTATAATATTCTTTAATTTTCATGGTGTACATACACCATGAAAATTAAAGGTATAAAAAAAGTTAGTAGAAGACGTTAAAAGTTTATGTTAGTTTAGATTTTAATCAAGTACAAACCCGATATCATTGATGCTAGCTTGGTCAACAAGTTCCACATATTTATTCAAGCATATTTCTGTACCAGTTAATCGTAGATTTATCGTTAAATCATGAGATATTCATCATCGTGTCGTCATTAGGAATAAATCCAGTGAACAAGTATGAACTGCCGCATTCCTTATAGAAGTGCGCAGTGAAACCGCTTGTTTGTGCAATGTATGGTGTTGAAACCACGGAATAGGAAAATTATACGTATGAAATAATCTTCGTGTACTTATAGGAATGATATCTTATTTCATATGACATAATAATTATGTAGCAACGTGTGTTTTTAAGCGTCGCCTTCATAAAACATAAACGTAAACATAATGTAAGCAAAAGTTGGGCCCCATTGACCAACTTTTGTTTACGTTACGTTTTAGGATAGCGTTACCATTGCCTGTTCCTCGCATCGTCATTGGTTGAAAATCTCTTAATGTCATTTTATATTTCAAAATAGCTGAACCTCATTGGTTAGATTTTGACTTAGCTATGGTACTACATCTACCTTGAGCTTTGACAGGCTTTCCTCATAGTTGCAGAAAACTCAAGCAAGATTCTTTTTCAGCAATATAATAATGTTACGTTGCACAACTTTTGTTGTTGGGTACTTACTATGAATAAAAGGCTTTACTCTCACCGTACTACAAAGTACGAACTAAAAGTTTTGTTTATGTGAGTGTGTAACTCACGCTTTTTCCCAACAAGAGTGGGCAGTGTTTTCAGTAACATTAGCAACATATGCGGATTATTTATTACTTGTACACAACGAATTTATAAACGTGGGTAGTTTGTTAATTTATGGGGAAGGTAACTTTATACAGTTTGTTCGCAAATTATTATTATTTATTATTTTAGAGTTATATTCTGTACCTGCTTCAATAAAATTAACTTTAGCGTACGGATGGCTGATAAAATGTAGGTTTTCATCAATGGTTTTGATAATAAACAACAGTAAAACTTAAAACCTCACATTATTTTGCTTCACGAACTAAAATATACAAGTACACTTTATGTAAATGTTGAAAACAAATACGGACATGACACCCTGAACGCTTAATGAAATATTTGATCTGACACACATTTCCAAGCATTGGACAAATAAAAACAATACAGTTAAGCTTAATGACAAACTCATGTCGCTTTATTAAAAACATGTAGCCATATTTGATCAAATAATAATATTTCTATTTTGGTGATTTTCTCCACGTGTCCTGTCAGGTATTGCTTTGCTTACATATTGAAAATAAATCGAGAGGCAATGTGAGTTCCCCATATAATTGACGGGAGATAAGTGTACGTATCCTGTATCTAAGTGAAAGTCTTATATTCGAAAAAGAGGGAGACAGTTCGTCCCAGTTTCAACAGAAAATATTAATTAAACGAAACTATCCCGCAATATCAAGAAATCCACGATTGCTCGTTAATCCGTTTAAGTACTAGTTCGCCTACTAGCCTCTTGACCAAGACAAGAACGAGTCACGACCAGATGGAATGACTTCTTACCGCAACGGCTTAAGTTCAGAACTTTAACTGCGGCACTTAGGAGGCTCATAAATACGCCTTGGTTTCAAACGTGTTATTTATCTCCATAATCTTGTACATTCATTAGAACTCAGTACTTGTTGAAGCGTATTAATTAGCCCTGCATTCTTCACAGCCTACATCCAGCAGGTACACGGCCTACGTCATAATAAGTTTACCATACAACTCTGGATCAATTCATCGGTCGTGGTTTATAATGAAACTGCCGCAGTGAATTTCAATGCGGTCGGCAATAATTTGTGGTTTTTGTAACGGAATGTACGGGTTTTTTTACATGATACGGATTTTAATACATGTCTGTTCTGAAATTACACGATGGGTGGCAGGCAGATGTCCCCATAACTCATGGCACCTACCTATACCCCGCTTGGTATTGAAACCACGCGTGTCACGGCTGTCGCACAAACGGGTGGAGGAAGTTTTTTAACACGTAACTCCGAAATCGTGTCGGGGCGTTGTTTTGCCAGACTTTAAAGAGATTTAATGCGTCCATGAGAATCTGGATCGGTTTATTTTGATCGTATTATTTTCAAATAAGATCTTTCTAAACGAAAATTACCAGTTTAATTTATGATATTCTATGTAATTCATTGGTTTGGGTTGACAATTGCTGACAGCTGTCTAATAACTTATTTGGTGGTTCGAAGGCTTAAATTCGACTACGTAAGGAATCTGACCAGACCTAATCGAAACAATTCGACAAGAAAACTATTTCCCACGGATGATTACAATGACTGCTTGTAAAGTTTTGACTCCATTCATAGTCAAGACAAAACAAGAACGGAACGATTGTGTAAATAAAATGCAGGTGACGGTCCGACCTTGAATTAGATCCACTCCGCCATAACATCGTATCTCGCACGTAATCGTAACTAATCGCCTCAGTTTACATGACTCCATCTTATTTAATTGTCGGATCGTGTGAGCGTTTGATCACTCAATGTTCAATGTATTGGGATTCGATTACTGCAGTGAGCGTATTGATTGGGGCACGTTCGCGTTTTGAATTAAAATGCTGTTGGTGTAACTGATGGCTTGGTGGTATGACCTGACGGGAATGATTGTGGATGCACTTGTACCTACCAACTGTCTGATGACGATCTAGAATTGTTATTTGTTTTCATCTACTGTCAATGTAGTTTTCCTATCGATAGTTCAGGACACTTCTATTCAGTATATGTATATTCTGGATAGGTATGTTTGCGTATAATCGCATTGGCCTTTTGCCATTTACCTGCCACGCCTCGAACCGCAGGACTGTATACTTTTTAGGAATTTATGACAAAAAAGAACAGTTCCAATTCGCTCAATCTTTATTGCGAAATTAATATTTATTTTTACAAATATAAGAGTATCTCCATCTCGAATTTTTGTTGTAATTTGAGCACAGAAATACTACAAAAATAGAAGTCGAATTGGAATTCATTCCGAGAAGGTCCTAAAATAGATCTTAATTTGTTTTTAGACAAGACAATCCAATCTTTGATTCATTGTCTTGTCTAAAACTGACCTTTTCTTCAACCGACCGACATTATTCCCTAGTGAATGTGCCGCCATCACGTCACCAGGCTAGGTCAAAGACATTGTATAGTTAGTGTAGTATAGTTTCGTATCTACGACTTTAACAATATTTAACATGCAGATACTGTCTAGCTTCTAAACACTTTGGCTGCGCATTACGCAGACTAATCTTGGCAGTCACGAATTCTACGTTCGCAGCCGCATTCCAGGCATACAGAGGCAACATTATTCACACAAACATACCGCTGAGCTATGTGTACACAGTAAACATACGAAACATTCAAGAAAAAAAGCAATCTAGAAAAGAGGTCGGTGTTTAAAAATTTGGACTCCATACAATGAGACTGGCTGACTACAGAAAAAGATGGCGCAAGGCAGCAGGGGTAGAGCGCGCGAAAATGTGGACAGAATAGTTCTAATTTTAAAATTTAAATTATCTAGCATTTTACGCAACCTGTTTAGCGAATAGCTTAACCTTAATGATTGTTATTTTATAATAAAAGTAGATTAGGGATTGCTATTTTGATTGCAAGTAATCTAGGTAACTAGACTATAGCTATTTTGTTTCAAAATATAGAGTTATTAAAGGTGTAATATGAAGTGAACAACATTCTGTTCATAATTTTGCGTAAAGGTAATAATAACACTGCTATTCATTCACAAAAACATCAGCGGAACAATAAAAGGTAAACAAAGATGACGAACAACTAATTTGACTCGACTCCCATTTCAGCATTAAATCGCAGAATAATAAAGAAAGTTTTCTTTTACAAAAACTTCAATATAATTCAAAGTGGGTTTGGTCTGCGTTTGAAACGGAATGAATTCCGACGCCCGTCTAGGAAGAGTTTCACCATAATGAAATTCTTCAAATATCGCCCTCACCCCATAAGGATTAAAATTCATGTAATTGCGCGTGCGGTTTTCTATGCGGGCCGCATAGGATTCCAAGTATTTCGAAAAATATTACTAAGGCGGAAACTTGCAGCATTGTGAGAACGCGCTTTAACAGAACAAACGGATATAATGCGCTTTGTTTTTCATTTTGTTTGTAAGCGCGGGTTAAGTAACGATTAAACCTTTTAAAGGTGCAACCCGCCCGCCATAGTGTTTGTTTTCTTAGCTCCGTTTGTTTTTACAAGCTAAATAGTTTTCAAGTGGCTGTTTGAAACTAATTTCGAATTGTTTGTGATACAAGTGTGTTTAACACAAAAGGATTCCTTGATGTGGAATTAAATGGAAGCATCTTGTGTTATGTACATTTGTACAATTTAATTAAACTTGTTTGATTGACGACTGTGTTAATGTGTGTTGTGACTGAAACAACAGAAATAACTTACACAATATTTGACTTAAAAACTGATCGTTATTATGATATGAACAATATAAAAGCAGAATCAAATTCAAATTTGGAATCAATATAATAGCCTACCTACAATTAAATGTCGTGTAAAGTTTATTGAAATTTCAAACACACATGGCCGGGTCGAGTAACTGTGCGGGGGCTATTAGAGCCCCGGGCACGTTCCGTTTACAACCTGTCGTGCAAATATTTATCCGCATCGGATTTACGTGTTAACCGTCCGGAATTGTAATCAGCTTTGATTGGGAACGCGCTGCCGATGCCTCCGAGACTAATGATATTCCTATTTACACCACCGCGCATTCAGATCTGTGTGCTAAGCACTAATCTCCTATACATTACGTATTTAAATCATGAGGTAATGCTGTCAATATGCGACTCATTTAAACCCTGTACTTTATGATCAGGCACTCAGTCCCTGACGCTTTGGAATCCATTGCTAACAATTCCGTTTATGGCTCCATGTTTTTCTATTTCAAATAACTAAAATCCAAACAAAAGGCAACCAACAACTGTATTTCATTCTTCACGAGTTTGATGTTGCGCAGTCCATACAGCCAATTCGTACAAGTCAAAAGGCAATTGAGCCAGTGTAAAGAGAAGCTGAATTCGGAAAGCAGAAAATCCAAAAAAAAAAACACTTACAAGGAAAACTTTTGCTATAGATTCATTTTGCTTTAATTGCAAGAAAACGAAGGAGTACGGAATAAGCGGATAATTTAATTAGAAAGAAATTGAGACTACGTCGGTGTTCCCGATAAAAAATAAGCCTGCAAACTTGATCGTTTAGTTTTTCTCCTGTGATATCACGTATTTCTCGGCTCTACGTATTTAACTTTTTCTTGGGTGGTAAAAAGTCGTACGGAATTCGGACGACGGCATTCAGGCATTTGCCACGCCAAGCGCGGGACAAACGCGCACCGCGCGAGGCCACTGATGGAATAAATTTTGCGTCGTGCCAAAACAACGCGCTCATTTCTTACGGTTGCAATACCTTTGTAAAATTACAATTTCACGCCATTAGCTAGGCCGCTGTCTGTTTCACTTAGAAAGTACAACACAATGGGTAAAGTCTAATTGTTACACAAGAGGGGACATCGATACTTGTCGCACTCGTGAAGGGACTACACGAGCACTTTCGTTACGTTCTCATTTCAGTTCTAGCAAAGTTTCCGCATTTATACGGAGAGATGGGAATAATAAATAGCTCAGTCGGACTGACTGTTAAGTAAATGCTCCGCTCGCGTTCAGGTGACGTCATAATCCGTTACACAGAAATGATGTTGTTTTGTTCCTCGGCGCGCAATTAGGAAAATATTTCGTGTATTTAGAGGTACTAATTTCTGATGGCTCCGAGACGAGCACAAGCCGTGATGCTGCAGAATGTACGCAATTACATAAACGACAATCAACGGCACAAAAGCGTCAGGAAGGGAAAGTCGGGTAATATAATTATATAGATATGGCAAGTTAGCACTGTGCAGTGTGACGGTCGACACGCCGCGGGCGAAACGCGCGGCTAACCGAATAATCACAACTCATTAAGTACCGTTAAGATATGTACATGCTTCCTACACATCGAGAGTGCGTATCTTGTGAACGTTATCATGTTTTATCAGATCACATCTCATGTCGACAACCGTACGATTAAAAAAGTCGAACAGGGGTAGACGAACGCTACGCGAATGTTTGAGTTTTAATTATTTTCGCATGTTTTATGTAGATAGGGCGAGAAAACAAGCTAATCTTTTCAAATTTATATACACTTAAAAATGATTCCTGAAAAATGGTTTCCTACCGATAATTTTCTTAAAATGTAAGCCAAAAATGTAGATAGAATTTAAAGTGCCTCCTACACAAATATTAACAGTTACCATCTGATATTAATTCGATCTTGCCGACGTAATGTAATTATTTCCTTCCATTCCGACACTGATAAAACAATTACGGTTATTGGAGCGCTTGAAACGTCATTCTGTATTTCGCCATGTCTACGGTAGGCAATAAGCATTAATGTAATTTGTGCAAATATGAAAACGGCTGAGTTTGCCCTTATTAGTTCAGCGAGGCAGTTGCGCGGATCGTCTCACGCCGAGCCGTCCCTAATACGTACAGACATAATTACATTGTATTTGAACGCCATCTGTTCCCAGACTATTTTGTTTACCGATATCATAAAGCCTGAATATTCCCGCGTTAAAATGAAGAGGGTTTAACGAAAAATGTTTTGTTTTCCTCCCATCTTGTAACACATTTAATCAACGTCGAGGATTCGGAGTAACGTGTAGATTAGTATGTCTAGCTCGGCTTTCGAAATGACAATCACAGCACCGAAACGCTCAGGAACAAATCGCTTTAATTTAGAATTTATAATGTTGGCGCAATTTTTAACAAGATTAAAAAGGCCTGAGTCGAAAGTTAAGCGGATTGGGAAACATAATTTACGTCTGTTTACAAGCGGCACAGTCGGGTACCCACTGATAAAATGAAGAACGAATCTGTCATGTACGGGAGAACTCCCCGTTGTGCTGATTCCGTATCTAATTTATAGCAGAATTAGCTCCGTGATGCCAATTTTTCAATATTAAAATCAAATGAAAAAGATCTTGTTTCCTGCTGTTTAATTCATGATGAATGGACTTCGAATTATTATCTGTAGGTAAGAGTTATTAAAAATAGCACATGCAGAAAAATCCTGACTTTTCAACCACTATCATATCTCATAATAATTACGAAGAAAGAGGAGCGTCCAAAAAATGTTGATTAATTAAAATGGTGCTAATGGATACATTTTCACACATGCAGTCACAGCATAGTTGAATTTTCCTCTTTACTTACAGAATTCTATTAAACCATTAAGGTATGCTTTCACCTCATGGATATAATTTTTTCTATCTTTTATTTTTAAACAACAAAAAGGAAACGGTGCCAGCTAGACAGGCGATTCCAAAATAAATTTTCATTGTATTTTCACTGGGGTGTTGCCGGTAGGCGTGTTCCTATCCGTTCTTGTTTAATCTTCCAGAGAGTCGTACCTAATCCTGAAACATCTGGTTTTTTGTAACCTTTGACAACAATGACAAAAGGCAGCGCTTAACTCTCACGCTTGCTTCTTTAGATTCAAAGATACGCTAAAAATAGTAAGTATCCATACTAGGTACCTACAGAAAAATGTTTGAAGAAATAGATAGGTGAATAGTGTCGTAATTTTTGCGTGCAAAATCAGCAACAATGCCAAAACTGTTATTCCATATCGCCAGCGTATTAAGTTGGTTCTGTGCCAATGTGAATTACATTCAGGTGTTACGTGCATTCCTTATGATATTGTCTAGAGACACGCCTGCAAGCTGACCTACTTTTCGCTCTGTATCGATATCATTTCTATAACGCTAAAGTTAATAAAAGTGTTCATGTACAAAGCTCATTTTCGCCTCCGGTTAACAATTTCTCGCTAAATATCACCTCATTCTATTTTTGAATTCTTTTTGTGGAGCGCCACCGAGCGGCACTCGGCACTCCTAATAACTGTCATCCAGATTTAATATCACATCTTCCATTTTGTACGGGTTCTACCGGGAGGCAATTTCCTTCCTAAAATTGTATTTGGACGAATACACGTAAACTTAATACATATGCGACCCGAAAGACAAATTTTATTTATATTTTCTCTCCGCGCCATAGGTTCAGCGATATGCTTACTGTGTTTTACGACATGTTTCATATTGATGGCTTTATGTCCCCGTTTTAGGCTGGATCGCGTAAAATGTCGTGTCATCTAAAGAATGATGGTATCAGAAAGAATGTAAAATTTTATACAACGGTAATCAAAAATGTAAAAGTTTGTTTTGTTTTGACTTCATTAATTAATCCTCCTTCTCGCAGCAGTGATAGCCTAAGTGGTGTGACCGTCGGACTGCCAAGGTCTCGATTTCGAACCCAAGAAACGCACCTCCAATTTTTCGAATTCATTTGCGTATTGTATAATTTTAACTTGCCTCGGTGAAGGAAAATACTGTGAGGAAACCAAACCAGCATGCCTGAGAGATATTTCTCGACGGCATGTAAAGCCAAGTCAGAGGCCCACAGGCGGCACAAAAACTCTGACACCAGGTTAGGTACTAACCACACGAAAAAGAAAAAAGAGTTAACCATCCTTTTATTTGAAAGCTGTTGGTATGTTGTTTACAGAAAGCTACCATTAACAAAAGACTATCGAATTCTCAACCAAGAAACAAATGCAATCATATTTGAGCTATCATCAATTCATTAGTCAATGTCGATCAAGGTCAGCAATTGTTTTAGGAAGACGCGCTCCGCTACGTCTACACTCAAGCTTTATGGCTGAAACTTAGCATTGCTCAGGCCTGCGTGAGTGTAGCTCACGAAAATGGTAGGCATTTAAAGTTTAGATGTTACTATGTCATCAATATTTTAATCGTTTATTTATTTTGTAATGTGATTTCTTTATTATATCAGGCGTGATCTAGGTCAAGAGCAGGCCCATTCTGTAATAAAAAAATAAGGTAATAATTATGTATTACCTTTTCATGTAGGTATTAGACCTCTGCGCTGCCACCGATGAAGCCGTGTAAGTGAAAAGATTTCGGCAAATCTATACTAATATTATGAAGAGCTAAATTTTTATGGAAGTTTGTATTTTGGGGGTAATTTTTGGAATTACTGATCCGATTCAGATTTTTTTTTCAATATTGGGGAGCAAAACTATCCCCGAGTGTTATAGGCTATATTTAAAAAGTTTCCGTGGTATAATTTACGACCATAAGGCGAACGAAGCCGTGGGCACAAGCTAGTAAAATATAATGCCGTGCCAGCGATACGAAAAAGAATGTAGGTTTTTTTTTCTGTCTGACTCACCAGATGCAACTACTAAATCGATTGTTTATTGAATTATGATTTACAGAAATTACGTTTTGTTGACATACTTTACATTTCAAACCCGTACACTAGGGAACGTCTGGTCTACGTTAACAGACATTAAAGTAGAGAAAACCAGAACTTCAGATTTGCATTGCATAAAGCGTTCGTTCTGTGACGTCTACCTATTCACGACAAAAGCGAGCTGCAGTGGCTCCAGTCCTCAGATTCTAAAAGCAATGTCATTAGTGACCGGACGATTTTATAAATAATGATTGCTTCAAGGATAATCCTAAAATATGAGCACAAAAATGCAACGCCATTAAAGAATAATTCAGCACACGATTTCCTCTGAGTAATCTTAATATCTTAAAACTAGTTGTTCGAGCTATTAAACAGTAATCAATGACATTAAAATTATAGGATCTGATGGTATATTCACGACTCTTGAAGGGGAAGTCACGCATTTGATATACGGAGATACCTATCTACTACTAAGTACTAGTTGTAAATAGGAAGTATACTGAATGATTGTTGATGATGAATTTGAAAGGATATTGAATCAATAAGTAATTTATTTACAGAAGTAATTGATATACACGGATAAATTTAAATTGTATATGGCAATTCTAAAATAAAATCAGTCATGGATACTTTGAACTCTTTTACACTAAGATGCTCTTATATACCCATACTCAATGCAAGACCAATGAAACCTTTAAAAATGTAAAACGTAAACATAGTAACAGCTTTAACTACACATCTTACACACTGACACGCAATCTCCTCAAAATTCCCCACACGCTTTCGAAAAATTAATTTCAAGATGTGAAGTGATATAAAGTTCCCTTCACAAGATGCGTCATGAGATGTAAGTTAGTTAAGTACCCGGCCATCAACGGGTCCACGTGATCGCCAGCCTAACAAATCGACCTCTTTCCGTCAGAGGGCGCCCTCGTTACTCAATCTAACTTCCTAGTTTCTTAGCCAATGTGGAGAAAACTTGGTAAACGTCACCCTATATCGAAAGGGTAAAACGACGAAGTTTAGCCTATCAGCCTATAAGTTTTGCGGGAATGGAATATTGCGCGCCTTTTTGCGTGGATAGATTCGATATTTTTTATCCTCATGCTTGTTAAAAGGCTACCGAAGCCGTAAATGGATTAGAATTTTTTCATAAGTTATTATAATAGGGCTAATCTTACAATATTTGACATAAAAATAGGTACTTCAGAGGAAAAAGAAAACTGAAATAAGACAAAACATATACTTGAACATGACACATAATTTTGAAGAAAGTTAACATACACAAACATGTTGTAGGTATCATTATCATGAATTACACCATTTCAATTTGAAACTAAACAAACTCAAGTACATGCAAGTTTTTCTATAAAAACACACTGTTAAGAAAGAAAGCTAATTTAAACTAGCTAATTTGCATAAAATTTTACACATAGTTTTCCAAAATGAAAAGCGGGTCCCTCTTCATTCCGGAAAACCAGGACTGGTTACGCGGTTACTGCGGACAGCCACTTCATAATACCTATCATTATAGCACACTAACGTTAATGCACTACGTTCCTGAGCGACCACGCGTTGTACTTCATGTGGCAAGGTAACTGGGAGCGTCTGGCATTGCCCCGTGGGACACTGGCGGGCCATTCTTATTCAAATAAGAGGGGGCAACGATTTACCCCCGGGAACCGTGACAGTGCAGTGGTTTCCGCAACCCCGCTCTACAAATGTTTGAGCTGAATAATGGTAATAGGGCTGGATAGACTTGCTTTATAATGATATGATAATAGTGGTAGTAAGACGGCTTTTACAAAGATCTCGATAGTGATGTTATTATTGGTAATCCAATTTTCTTTATTGGTATCTTAGGTTCTTGTTCAACTAAAGTGACAAGAATAGGTAGCTCCTTACCAAGAGGTAGTAGTAAAAAATAAACAAATCAATATACACAGTAACTTTGAATCTACAGCTCAAAATCAGTTTGTTTTTCGCTCAACCCGGATATCACAGCTAAGTTTAAGTCATAAAAATATAAAAGAAGGAGTTTTCTCATTTCATTGTTCACGCCATTAGTTAAACATTAGGTCCTAATAGAGGTTTTGCACATGCAAATACTTTAACCTACTTTTCCAACCGCTGTCACATTAACGTATACTTGCTAATTTTAAGACAAACTTTACGATGTCTCTGTAATATCCACGCAGAGTATGAATTATACAATGTTGTTATTTTGGATACTACCAGGAAATATATTAACACTACCGTCTGTTGTATAACCAAACATGCCAAGAAACCAATTCACACTATATTAACACGTCACGAACAAGACTAAGGAAATAAACCAAATAATTAATATAAATATGGTTCGTAAAAACAAATGAAGCTATTACGGCACCCATTGTGCTCCTTATTACATTATGCTCGAAGGGAGAGGGTTTCATACGAAGATCCTTTCATTGACCGAGGAAATCACGCAATACATGAGGACCTAGCTACGGACAAACAGACATAGAGTAACGACGAAAATTTACATCAGCCTGGTTTAATGTCGCGAGGCAATCTCATTCTGGGGAGGAAACGGGCCAACATTCGACCACTGAACTCTGATCCCACAAAATATGATATAAAATAGCTGATGAGGGTCATGCAATGATGGTTGCCATGATCAGTTACGATGATACTCGCGATATGGCTACAGAGACAAATGCGTATCTCGAAAGCGGTTTCTGTGCTTATAACTGCAAGTAGTAAGTTTTTCTTGTAACTCTTTTCCATTTTGCGCGGACAGTAAATATTTTCTATTATGTTTTTACAACACTTTTTGTATGATTATGATCATAAACTGTGTTGTTTTATTATAAATAAAACTGAAAGTAGTATGGCAGAATACAATATTTTTTCTGATATTAAAGAATGTCAGAGTTAAAACTAGTAAATTATTTCACCAAATTTTCAAGAGGTTGAACACGAACATCATTTTAATAAAATTTTCCGAGAAATTCATTATAATTTTCTTTTATCTTCATACACAACAAAGGCAAATCAACGAAGTTTTATTTTTACTACCGACCCACGTTAACTCAAATTCTCTTATTTCCTCTAAACAATATTTTTGATGTCATATCATAAAGAAAATTGAAGTAATAAACCAGTCTTGTTTTGTGAGAACAACTGTATCTTTACAAAAATTACATTCGTATTTCAGGAATTTTCCTTTCAAGAGACCTTTTAACAAATAAATGCCTAGAGATTACGTTTTCCAAGGTATTAAATAACTTCAAGTTGAGGACAATTCGCGAAGAAAATTAACTTCTAAAAGCGTTTCCAAGAAAATCACACCTAAATCACCTATTTTCCTTAGTCATTATCCTAATTATTTAAGAGGCCTTCCACTCCATGAAGCATAAATATCTTAAGTTACGTCTATTTTCGGTGGAGTTTTTATAACAAAATGCCACTCAGTGAAGTGATTCAAAGCCACGTAATTGTGCTGTTGAGGCAAAAAGTCCTAATTCTCCCCTCGCAATTCTATTTAGGTGACAACGAAGTAAAAACTGGGAAATTTATAACAGTCACGTAAGTATGATGTTGCCACATTTTTTTAATTAAAATGTGCTTTGATTTCGTTTTCGTTTTTAGGTATTAGTTGGCTTTTTTAACCGACGTCTTAAAAAGAAGGAGGTTATGTATTCCACCGGCATCTTTTTCTTTTAGTTATTTTTATGACTATTGCGTTGCAAACTTAATTTATATCGTGCTTTTTTAAATATTTTAAGAACTAGGTATTCAGAATAACATTCCAATACTTATACAATCTAGTAGGTATACAAGGCTAGATTGTATGACATTGTTCGACGAACAAAAAATCAAAGTTCTGCCAGAATCTGTTTGCATGACAACAACAAACAAGACGCAACTAAGAAAACTACTGAGGCGATTTTAATAAATCTTTACCAAGATACTAAAGAACTAAATCCACTGGGCCAAAGAGGCGACTAATTCTAGACCTTTTACTTTTGAAGGCAGTGAAAATTAGTTAACCACATACGTAACATCACGCCTGTAATCCCCGAAGGATTGGGCAGAGGTGTACCAAATAGTAGGTACACTGACATTTCTCCATTTATGTTCAAGTACCATGTAATAGGAGCGACGCAGTCTGAATTTGTGCCCGGTTGATGGCAATAGGTGTCATCAACCAGGCTCAAATACAGATTCCGTCGCTACTACTGAGAAATTCCTGATGGAAAAACCCTATAAAGTGTTATAGGGTTTTTCCATGGACCGGACCTGGGAATCGATCCCCGGACCTCATGATCAACAGTTGCGCTTGCAACCACTAGGCAATGACCATGCGTGATGCGTGATGTGTTTATTCTTTACCAATTATTTATTTATTTTATGAAAGGTCACAGCTACACACACAGGTACATTAACTTAGAAGTACACAAAAAATAATAATAAGATAGCCGGCAAAGCGATGCAGTAGAGTTATTGCAAGTGATGACATAATGTAGTACCTACCATCGTAGACATCAATAGCTAAAAAATTGATTCAAAGGCTTTTCTTCCGCACTAATAATGCTTTCAACCCGTCTCGGAAGCAGAGGTTAATGCTCATGAAATAACATTAGACAAATTACCATTATTAGCAAAAAACTAATGAAAATATTGAATGCTAACTCATTCTATTCATATATGTTATTAACTTATTACGTAAAATTACTTATTAATGCCTAATCGAAAGATTATATAATTTATAAAAACATCAACAATCTATGAAGGTAAATGCAGAATATATGTATAGGTATGTATTATTTATAGTTATATGAAATCGTTATTGACCTTGTTGCTGAGAAGTAATATGATATTGCTCGATATAATATAAGATGGGGGTAAAACAACAGAGAACACGTTTATGAACATACAGTTATTTTTTGTAATTAGTTAAAATAATCCTTGATTTCTATATCTTGAAATTGACACTTCTTTATTATTTTTAAGTTTTATATAATGCACATAAAAATCCGGAATAAATTCCCTAAATGTTATTAAAAACGGCATCAAAATCTATTTCGAAGTCTAGTACGTAATAAGACTAGTATGTATGATATGTAAAATACTGACCAACAGAATATCTAGCATAATCTTAGTACTTACATAACACAATATTACCCACTTGTTCAACTACTAACATTAATCCCAGAAAACCTTGAATCGCTTTCCCTGCCATCGCAATGCAGAAATTTTAGTTACGTAGAAAATATGATTGCAATCTTTACACTCAATAATTTAAAACTGCATGAGAATGACATCTCTCGTATTTGCTGGGAAGTTTGCATTTTATTAGAGAAAGTTAAAGCCATAATCGTAATATGAGATATGGCTTCATCTTCATCATCATTCGACTTTCTTTGCTTTGAAGAAAGGCAATTAAAAAAGACAAAATAACCAATAATTAACTTTGCTTCCGTCATAAAATTGTTGCTTCCGGTAAACAGAATCTAGCAAACTTTAGTTAATAAAACATAATAATTGAATTGCTAAACTTAAAACATGATTACAGGAAAATAAACAAAATGAATAGGATAAACTTTTAACATGATTACAGGAAAATAAACAAAATGAAAAAGATATTTTAATTTGCTTCAGCAACGATAATAATATTTTAAATTGATTTAAAGATCATAATGGATTTCGAATAAGTAATATAATGAGGAGATATCTCAATTGCTCAAAACAAGAGATATTCTAGACAGCAACAAAATATAACTTACATAAGCAACATAATTAATTTGCTGTTCATTTCAAAATATTGCAGCACTGACCCGGTTATGCTATTTAAAAATAATTTTAATAACACAGATTATAATATGATTTAATAAACGAGATAGTAGTTATTAAATTCCTCGAACGTAAAGCGTAGATGTTATAAGAGAAACTGGTTTTCTTGTTTAAGTTCTTTTTTTGTTTCGCGCTGTTATTATCGACGATTTGCCAGTGAACAAGGCTTTCAATGTAAAAGTTGAATCGAACATTAATTACATCAAATGAAACCATTAACAATATTCATTGTAACTTTTCTTTGCTGACGGTACTTTTTATTTTGGTTCGTAATTTTTAAATAAAAGACAGAACTTAGTTAATTTGATTTCTTTTTCATTGATGTATTTTTAAATTTGTTGTGATGAGAAAGGTTCCTATTTAATTCAAGTCATGCTTGTGAGATATCCATAAACGGCCGAATTCACAATAGTTGTTGATTTCTAAAATGAAAACTTTCTATATAATTGATAATAGATATTCAAATAAACGACGATGTTCTAGTCAATCAGTGTTATTTATTGCTTTTTCAAATGATTTATTTTCTCACAGCAGCCTGCGTTAGAATTGCAAATTAAATGGACTCCTTAACGAAGCTCTAGAAAATATTCATGAGATATTAATTTATTATAGGCTGTCGTAAAAGTTCTAGAAAACTAACCAGGAGGATTCGTTATGAGAAAATTAACATAATGAGCTTTGATAAGCTCAAAAGAAATTACTGAAGTAAATTAGGATATTCATATCCCTACTGGTTGTTATCAGCGTTATCTTAGAAACAGATCCATGTATTAAAATCTAGACAGTTCTAAAATTAGACAAAATACCTATCTCAATAACGAAACGAAATAACTAATTTAAATTCCAAAAGTGTTTTTGTAACCATAGCCGAATTACAGCCAAGATAATAGAACGCAACTCGCAAGCTAGTTTTCATCAACCCAAAATAATAAGCTTTTAATTGACCAATCAACTGTAAGTAGGTACGAAATAGACAGCGAAAAAACCCAACCAACCAGTACCCACTAGCCTTTTTCTTTGACCACAAATATTTATTTATTTACCGGTCAGGCACCACAATATATTAATCGAAGATCCTAGAAAAACGGTATAGACGCCTACGATTTTCAACAAACAAAAATTCTAATAGGATCCTGTCACATTACCATATCTTTTACCCAAACTGGTGCTATAAAAACTAAGTCCAACAAAGCTTCGAAACGAAAGTCGACACATGTATCTAAGGAATGTGATAAATATACATATTTATACAATAAAACGTGATGGAGAAATCGAGTTGTGTTACTCGCTTCTCGCTCCGCTTGACCGTTTGACCTTGACATTTGGGCAGGTGCGAGATGCCCTAGTCAATGAATTTAATTAAGAGGTATTTTCACCTTTAGTTTTTTACTAAGTAACACGATGGCCGTTTAACTATAGTTAGCGACCGTGAAGTGTACTTACGTCGAGTGTGTAATCAATCGTTAAGATGTAATGTTGTTTTTTTATGAAGAAGCCTTTCAATTAAAGTAGTTATGGTAGCTAGATACCTATTGAAACATATTACGTAACTTAATTTGATGGGTTAAGTTAATTTATTATTTTCTATCTTAAAGAAGAGTTCAAAACCAAAATCAATTTCGACGAAAACTTAATCAATTTTGTTTATGGTAAACATGTTAATCAAACTTGTTTAACTTTTCCTCTTAAATTGATTTTGATTTTCCGGACTGAGTTTTACATTATAAAAGAAAAATATTAGATTCCCTAATGAAAGTAAAAATTGAATTATTATTTTACCAACAAATCAAACTTTATAGAAGTTCAGTGACTTGAAATATTTTTGTGAAGACGAAAGCAAATATTTGACAAGAGTATTCCTTACCTTGTAGATGCCATCGACAAGTTTTGTCAACTCCTCCGTCTCCATGGCGAAAGATTTTCAATAAACCAATTCCGCGAACAGTTGTGACTACACGAGAAACTTCATCGGGATAACAACAACGTACGAACAAAGTTCAATTTTAACACTGTACACACAAAATTCACATTTCAATGTACACTCACTATGGTCTACTCCCTTTCGGTTGTCGGATCACTCAAGCAAACAAACTCACTTTCGAACACATCTGAAACAAAAGAAAACAACAATTAGCTTTCAATGTTCTTATTTTTAAAATCACTTTTTTTATAAACTATTCTAATTTTAAATTAACGGCATGATTAAAAAAGTAACTGGCATTCTCAGTTTAAAAAAAAGCTGAAGTCTAAATGTCAAAATGTGTTGTTTTTTTTTTCTATGCACCTGTCCGATATAAGTTCAGCTGCCGAGCCGAGGCGTGCGTCGTACTCGAGGCTCGCCAGTAGAGTCACCTATCGCCTTCACCGGTAGGTATCTCACGAATGCCGATATTTAGAAACACGAAGTAAACGGACTGGTAGTAAGATCAGTATGGGCCCGATGTCTAAACCTCTCGCTATGTTTACCGTAACGCAGCTTGTTTAGAAACTACGTACATTTGTTGGGTCATTTCGAAATGCTTAGGTAGTTCAATGATCTTTCAATGTTGTTTATCATCTATGTGTTAATCTTACCTACATATTACATCCCATTAAGAGATAACCATTGAGATAAAGCTATAATATGTCTACTGGGCAATAATCATAATTATTTTAGATTTATCTTTGATCTCGTAAGTAATATGAAAAATAAATAACTAACATAGAAGGTAGACAGTGGATAAGAAGTTCGTGACGAAAAATGTTAATGGTAACGATTATGAAATGTTCTCAATGCCAGCGCAGCATTATTAAATGCCTACATGCAATTTGCGTGGCAGGTATTACTCACTCATACATAATGCGAATACAATAGACGACAATGTTAACTTTCATTTTTGATAACACCCACAGCTACCGAAAATATTCAATTCCGTTTCAAAAGTGCACATAAACGAGACCAGTTTTCATCAATAGGCGTGCCGCAAACTTTTACTTTCTAGATTTATACGCATTTTATGCAGATAAGAGCATTAAGCACGTTGTCAAAATGTCAAAGCAAATGAAAGATTTTGATATGATTAGCATAATTGCGCAACGTGAGAGCTTATGCACTCCGTCGTTAATCGTATGCAAGAACAGTCTCGTCGTCGCTTGGGATCGTGTAATTAAATATAATTTTATCGAAAACAAGCCAACCACCTTCCATGCCTCAATCGTTGTTGGTCAAGTATTCAAACCTGCTTTTCGTTTGTTTAAAACCAACATTCCATTCATCCGCTTTGTATTTGACCTCTTTGATCCTTTAGAATTTTAGATTATTATAAACAGTATGATCGTTTAATATTCCAGCACTTCATATTTTAATACGACGCATAAAATATTGGATATAACTTAACTCGTTGCATAAGCTCCGTGTACATATTCAACTGTAATCCAAGTCTCGGGAACTTCTCGCGATGAAATCATAATCAGCTGGAGCTTTAACATCACAGATGTTAGCGACATTGAAAGAAAGAAAATTTTATTCAGCGACTTCACGAGCAAGCGAGCTCCGCAGGTCTCAAACTATGTGAAAGTTTTTTTCGCGTCACATGCCGAAGGAAAATATAAAACACAATTTCTGAGCGGCTCCGTAACTTCATTTTGAACAAGAGAGATTTAAGCCCGCCCTCGCACTTCGCCACCCTTGCATATGCAACCGGGAAACTGCGAGCTTGCCACTTTTCTTTCTTTTCCCGTATCCCTGAGGCGCGGCGGAGCATGTGTGCAACGGGTGCTTATTTCAGTTGGAACTTGTTTAGACCGGATTGGACTTGTTGTATCCGGATTTGGGAGTTAGAAACCTCGTAAGTAAGGACACAACACTCTACGAAATCAGTTAAGATCCCTAAAGTTGGTATGATACTTTTAGGGTTAAACTGTAAGTCGTGCTGATCTTTTTGTAAGTTTTAAAGGAAATGTTTGGAGGAATAACGTGATTGCGATGTATTCTGGTGCCAAGACAAGTGTGGGTAGGTCTCGGGGTGGGGAGCCGTCGAGTTAGCACAAATGGTTCGCAGGCGACGGCGCTCGCGTTCTGCTGACGAACCTTGTTATCGTGAATATAATGTGGAACTGCACGCTGCAGCTGAATATTCATGTTCGTATTCTTGTCTGGATTTACAGAACTTGTAGACACATTGAATTTCTTGTACTACAACCATGTTTGAACTGAGACAGTTTGCTACCCCTGTGGGATATCACAATTCAATTAGAGAGGTAGTATTTACTACGACAGTTAGACGAGTAGGTATGCTGTTCTTGGTACTGATAGTACATATTTATTTCTAGAATACACACCTGATACGTTTCTCAGGATGTTGAAAGTTTAGATATTTATCAGGCCCTTTGAATAAAACATGTTTTTCTGTATCCTGTACAATGTTGTGGCACTAAATTAAAATTGAATACATGAATAAATTAATGAACGTTTTTTTATTAAGATTGTGAGTGTGATCATAGGTGAAACGCACTTTTACCTGCCATCAGCTATTATGGTATATTAATTCTATTTTGTTCTACATAATAGTTTTCTTCTCATATTAATATTGTCCTTAACTACCTGTCATCTCTCACGCGCCATCAATTTTCGGAAAAAGCAATATCCATGTCGGGTATCGTGATAGTGTATGAAATCATTCGTCTGTCAACCACACATGTGCACCAAGTAATGAGATTCCCATTCACTCCTGGGAAATTTCCCATAATGTGCCGTGCGTTTGACGTTGGACTGACACGACTCATTCGTTCGTTCAATCATTCACGACCATTGTCTACGGACGAATTATTGTTAAGTGGGGATAATTAAATTATGGTTCAGAGTGTTTTTTCTGCAGGTTGAGATGTCCTGGGGAACTAAAGGTGGAAGTTCAGAGTATCTATTGTATACGGAAATAGGTACTCAGGTACATACAAACTCATAGAATAAATATAACTGTATCAGTACAGTTATATTTATACTATGAGTTTCAATGTATTATCTGAACAATCAAATTTTCTGTTAAAAATTGCCAATATACCTAGTAGTTATTTAAAAAGTAAAATTACAAAAATTCTATATGTCTAGCCAATTTATTATTCAAAATACTGTCATTAGTATCATTACACATGTAATTAAAAGTCGGATGTCCGAGTAATCTTTACCTTACATTACATCCTTTTTAGTAACGCTTGTTAACAGTTCAACAATAATCTGCTTTTCCGACACATAAAAAATCGGTTCCAATTCAACATACATCCATAAAGAGTTTTAATCAGTGATACAACGCGCTGTATGATTAATTGCTATGAGTTTTTGCTAGTCATGCTCTTGCATGCAAGAGACTCATGCATGAGTCTTTGAAAGATGACCAAAAGGCAGCTATAATAGTTGTTGTTTAATGTTATAACCGACGCCTAAGGTACGCCTTAGTAATAATACATAAATATTTTTTTATTAGATCAAAAGTTAAGTATTCAAATTAGGCCGAATTTCACCAAAGTTGAAAAGCTAAAAACCCTAAAAACCAATCCTACGCTTTCGGCTCGAGTGACATCTAGTAGGATGCATGTCGGGCAGAAAGAATTGGTATGTATAGAAACGTTTTTTTTTTGTAAAGAGTCTCGATATATAGGTACCACAGTCTACGGTTGTTTGGCTAGTACAAAAGCACTGATCAAATTTATGAGCAAGAAGTAAATGCTTTTTGAAGTAAATGCCTGTTTTTTATCACCCGAGACATCGTCTATAGAAACGAGGATTGTTGATAGTTTTAGTCAAGAAAAAACTTACACAAACAAGAACAAGCCTCACCAGGAGTAGCTCAACATTATCACAATATTATAGTCATAAAATAAGGTAATAAGTTCCTACCGCACTTCATCTTGTGCAGTAAAAGGGTACTGCTAGTGACACTATCACAGGATGGGGTCATAAGTCATGTCCCGTAATTGGCTATATGAACTGCTGCCATTTAATAGATGCTGTAGAAATTGTCAGCTATGGTGTAAGGATTGGACTCTTGTTGGTTGCGATAAAATGGCACTTACGAATGTAAGTAGGTAAGGTACCTGTATCCTTTTTAAACTAAAAACAGATTTTTTTTTTCATTGTAGCCGCATCCGTAAAAAATTCTAATTATGCATTAAATCACTGAAAATCAAGTGTTAATAAAATTCTGTTCACTGAATGACAGATAATACACAACTTTCGCTACTAGATCTAGATCCATCTATTCCAAAGAGGAGCACAAAGAAAGAATTTTTAAATATTCATCCCATAGAGGGAATGAAAATGATTGGTAAACCATTCGTTTATAAAGAATACAGCTACTTCTTGTGATTGTCAAGTAAAAATAATATAAAAACATCCTAAACGACAACCATGAATCAAAAGCTATGGTCTGTTATGGCATTTAGCCGCTGTTAAATATCCCATAAAGAACGACATACGTCTTCATACACGGTTTAACACTTTATTACACCATGCTTCGTGGTTTCAAAATAAGGTTGCTGTCCCTCTGCTAGCGATTAGCGAGAAGAGCTAGCAAAGCGTAGTGATGATAGGATGAGCAAAGCTATGACCGAGTAGCATCAAAAGACTGGGAAAAGAAATGTGGGTCGTAAGGCGGCGAGATGGGCAGACGACATTTTTACCATTGGTGCACTGAGAAAAATATGACACGTACACGTAGCTTACCGCAACTCACTTACCAAGGAACTTGCAACTTTATACATACTGCATGTACTGCTTACGTAATTTATTTGTTACTAACTTCTTAATGTAACTTGCTACTGATGCGTTTATATTATTATGCATCTTTCTCGATAACTGTACTTCGTAAAAGTCCGTACGAAGACGGTGCATACTTACTAATGATGTACCAACACGAAAAATATTGATGGTAAGGTTGAATGAGGCTGGCGCGGGGGTGTGGGGATTGGTACAGGAAAAGACAGGTCTATCTACTCAGCAGTGATGGTTAAATTCGCCGTGGATGATGATCATGATGATGAGTAGGGCTATCAACATACGACAAAGTCCTCGCCGGTGGCGGGTGTGTGAACCTGAACACTCGATAAACTATTAAAAATATCTATCTCTTATACTAACACGGGACCTATAATCTTATGTATGTTTCTTGAGCGAGAAAATGTGGATAGTTAGTCGCTTTCTTGTCTGCGGTGGGACAGATTCCTAACTTATGTCGTAGTAAAAGTTGAATGGTTAAGTTATTCGACGTGAGTATTACTAGAAGACTGAATACTAACGGTGAGTCGTTTGCTCTGTCATAATGTTTAACGAACACATGTAAAGATGGAGTTTTGTTTTTAAGTTAGTTCTTGTTATTCTGAGATTTGATATGAAAGTTTTTCTAAAAGGATTTCAATGCTCTGTATGTTGTGAAAGGTCAAGTCCCGATTCTATCAGCGTAGCAGAATTTCGAGAATGAATTTCCATAAACTTCTTAGGCCTTTTTTTTTGGCCAACCAACATTGTCATCGAACTAGGGCCATGCTGCCGCCCGCCAGCCTTCTGGGTACTTTTCCTATTGGCAGCGATGTGGACGTATTTTTTAACGCCCTGTAAATCTTATCCCATTTTGATACTTGTATATATTTTAATTATTATTATAGATCTATTTGTAGTTTGTAAATAATGTGTAATTTTACCTTTTATTCATTACTACGAGTAAATGAATAAAAAGTAAACTAAGTAGATTCACCTTATTCCACCAATTAGGCGAGTTGTGGCCAAACGCAAGACTATTTAATTTAAAAAAAAATGTTTCAAGTTGCAGAGGGCCTTGACAGAGTGATATTTTATCAATGATAATAATGATGATGGAAAAATATGTTGAAACTCATATAGTAGAACGAAACGCTCTTAAATTGACAGACTAGATCAACGAGATACTCAATGCCTACAAGTGGAGTATCACCTCTACAGGTATCCTCAAATATATTAGGAACACACATAAATGTGGATGTAGCCTTAATTAAGAATTACTACCCTGTAGTTCCGTTAATGAATACCGTTAGACCAGAACCAATCAGTAAACTTCGCGACATTCAATACATTATTAATCGCCACGTTCGGTATAAAGCAAAAGTCTAGAACAGTGGAGCTGACGGTGCTATTGTATGTTTTTACCTAGGTATAGCTGGGTGTATGTTGAATAGCGCCGTATGCGGTAGCCCTACCCACCCGCGGCCCGAGTGCGTTTGACAACTCGCTATATTGAATAATATTTCCGTATAATAACTAAAGTTCATGCGTTAAACGTTATTTGAAAGCTGCAATGGGGTGTATTGGATACGTCATGACCAGGCTTGAAATGTGTTTTGTTTAATTTTCACCATTTTGTGGAATGATCATGGATTTTATAATTTTAGATACTTTTTGTGATGTCTATCAGGGTCTTTTTCATTGTGAAGAAATAGGGTTTTCATCGTAACACGTATTTTTAGCAATCTCGTCATTTTCTTTAGATTAAACAAGAGACTGTCTGAGTGCTTGGAGACTACTTACATTAGCTACACGACACACGATCCATTTGCTATTAAGTTTGGAAGACAAGACAAATTGAAAAAGATTGAGACAAGTCTTAGTAACAGTCGGGGATCAATCACTGAAGGGAGGCGACGTTAAATACTCTTGTCTAATCGCGACTTCACGGAACCAAGCCGCCGATAAATCTACTTAATTAAATCCAATTAATACTTCGACGAATTAGCATCGCTGTCCATTGTAGCGTATCTATCAGTTCGGCATAGCGTAAAAATAACATTTAAGCGTACACGATCATGGATTAGTATCGGTCAGTGATCGCAAACAGAAAATGTTTGTACCATCGCTTTAGTGAGCAGCAAACTTTAATTGGAAATAAACGTACAAATTAGAAATAAAAATTCGAATGATTCCACGTCAAAAGTGATTAAAATAAAAGTTTGTTTTTCGCATTTTCACTGTCTGTCAACTTTCATTTACTGAATAATTAAACATTTTCTTTTTGTGTGAACGAAAGATAAAGTCTTTTATGTTTTCCAATGTTTTGTATTTATGTTTTCCGCAAGATGAAGCGTCTCATTGTAGTATTGTATATAATGATAGTCTGTACAAATTTCAGGCGCTATTATTCGTGTGACAACAAAGCATATCATTGTGTTGGAGCAAGTCGTCAATACATCTCTACTTTTGAGGGAGCTCTCAGGGAACACATAGCTACTTCACGACCACTCCCATAGCTTTTATTGTATTAATTTTAAATGTTCTGTTTCTTTATGTATGTCGGATCCGGTCATTAGCATGGACATAAAATGAATCGCAAGTTGTGACATCACGCGACCTACTTAGAAGTCTACCGACACCACAGCGTGCTTCTACACAGCCCTGATGTTCAGGTCGAGGCGAGGGCGATAGTAAGTGTCGGATCGCGGCGGAGTTGAGACGCCTTCTAACTGTGCCCGATTCATTATGCCCTGTGTTATAGTGTTAAGTTGTAATCTCAAGAAATTCATTAGTTTTGCTAGAAACAGTGTATCGCACCCAGTGTTTTATCATAGCACGAAACCCTTCGTCTGCCCACATGATGTACGAGCCTAACGGAATAAATCCTGTCATATCCGACATGTAAATAAATAATATAACGAGATATTAAACGAGTTTACTAACTCTTAACCAACAAAATTAATCAAATGAATTATACAGTTACGTGGGCGTCAGAGCTCAGACATTCTTCAGGGCATTCTATATTGAATTTAAGGTCCTTATATTGGCAGAATGTTCACATTCATTTCGCGGTTTGGAAATTGGAATTTTCGCGTTTATACGCAATGGAGCCTAAAGCGGCAGATCGAGAAAAGCATGTATAAACATTTTTTACTCGAGGCCAGGGTTAATACTGTTCGACGGCACATCGCCCCTCGATGCGATGCGATTGTTCAATTGGCGAGAAATTGCGACGCGACTAAGCTTGCGGAAAATTGGCGATATCGTTAATATTCACCCGAAACCGGCGGTTCACGTGGCGACTACAAATAACGAGCCGACAGCCCCCATAGATTTATGCTCTGTCGTTTTAAGTGATATATAGGTCTCAACCCGCCCGGCCCGTCGATCTACCGAAGAATATCTCAAGTAACTGTTTACCGCCACCATCCGTCTCTATACATCCTTATTTGGCTACCGATCTCCTGAATAAGTTACGAAAAAAGAACGCGGAATGTTCCAGTTAAATAAGAGGTTAGCACACGCGTGTTAATAAAGCGGTAATGTAATCGAAAGGCTATTTCGACGCCGTCGCCGTCTACAAGAAATATAGCAGGCATTCAGGCGGGGTCCATAAAATATACGATATCTTGACAGCGCCCGAAGAGTCCCAGGTAAGTCTAAGTAACTTTTTCCGGGGCGTTAAGCCGTTCGCCTGAGGAAATTGGTGACAAAAATATTCCGGTCATGTAGGAGCCCCTTGTTAGCGCGCCCCAAAAATACAAGAAAATTCCCCTTCTGACATGGCTTGTTTCTTAAGATGACTCGTTGCTCTCTAAGTTTTTATGACGAAGACAAAAATTGCTGAACTCTTAAATTTTATGTCAATAGATGCAGCTGCGTGCGCGTACGGTATCTTTATACCCCCATGAAAGTAAGTAATGTTTACTTAAGGCGCGGTCGCGACGACATCGCCGGGTATATAACACTTTCAAAATTTTATGCTTGTTAACCTCATCTTCGTGTATCCAGGAGATTGAGCTGTGCTCGGCAAAAATGTCAACATCGCACGCTACACTCAATTGAGAATTAAAAATGTTCTAAGCCGAGCCGGTTTTGAAAATAAACCTAAAAAACTTTGTAACGTTAGTTGCATTGCATAACCCAATTCAGTGTAAGCCGAGCATACATGCGCGGGTGGTCGTAGCGAAAAGCTTTAATGTAATTGCCTCTCTTTTAGAAAAAAGTTTGTCAACGATTTTTCACAAACATGAAAACGTCGGTTATAACGCGTGTACGGATCAGCCCTAGGCTTTCACTGAATCCGGCTTCATAGCTGTTATAATAAAGTGTTTTTTTTATGTTTCTTTATCTTTCTCTGGGTTCCCGTAACGAATGTTTATTGCTGGTATCGCACACGCGTCAGCGGATTCCCAAAAAAATAAAGCGCGATATACGAGTGTACTGACCCTGTGTAAACATGTTACACGAACGTCTGTACTTCTCGCTTTTAGCTGCGAGTATGATATAAACCGCGTAAAGTGAGGTTAGGCACGCACCGACCACGTTACGAGTAACCTAGCGACATGCTTTCGTAAAGTAAGTTCTCAGCTCGAATCCGTAATTCCGTATGTCTACTTTATCGCTAGCCTGCGATTTCTAAGTCAATTATTTCTAGTTTCCCGTTATGTTGATAGCTAAGACGAGAGTATCGCCGGAGGCTGGGATATTGCATTAATCTGCGCTGCAGAGTAAAGATGGCCTATTACTTTTTATAGCGCAACACTGCGCGCTGATCCGATCTTTAATCAACCCTTCGTCTTAACCAACTTTAAGGAGTTGCATGTCCGTTTCTACTAACATTACGAAAGAAAAAAACCAAGTACATAATATCACGCCTGTAATCACAGAATGGTTAGGCAGAGGTTCATCTAACAGTACACCCACATTTCGCCAGTTATGTTCAAGTCCCATGTAATAGGGGGCGAGCCTATTGCCATCAACCGGGCACAAATCCAGACTCCGAGGCTGTTACTGAGGAATTCGTAATGAAAAAACCCAATAAAAATTTGCGACTGCGACCACTACACCAAAGAGGCAGTACCAAGTAATATAATTTATTGTAATTTTCTAAAAAATGTTAGTACCTAAAAATGAATACCAGACAAACTACAACCAACAAAGAAAGCAATAAATATTGCCTGTTACGTACCCACTAAGCTTACAAAAGCAAATACATCACAGAAAATCAAGAGTATCAAGCTAGTTAATTGCGCGAGAAACTTACTCTGAAGTAAGTAGCTGAAGTTCGTGTTACTGAAGAGTATCATTGGGCAGAACGTTTTTCCTCATTAGGGGCTCAGTGGTAATAACAGCGCCTAACGAACGATGCAATGCTACAACAAAAATTCCAAGACTCAAAGCACCTAATCGCACAGTTTTCAACTAACTTTATTTCTCTTTTTCTGTTAGTACAGACGAACTTCGAGATGTATCTCGTTTATTTTTTATTTGTTGGTACTTTCATTCGTTAATAAAGTTACGCATTAACATATATTTTTGAAGCTCATATTTTTTTTTACTCAAAGTTATGTTTGGTGGGAGCGTGTTGGGTTTGAGGATTAACATATCATTTTGCATGTGTGTGTATGATATAATACACGACAGGCACAGTCTGGTATCCTGTTTATTTTAGGTAAAACAATACATTTTCTTTACGAAAGCCTTTTTACAAGCAAAATACAAATACTAGAAGTGGCACAATGTTGTTTATTTACGAAAATCAATTCTTTTCGTATAAAATATAATTTAAAATTTAAAAAACTCCCATCTCAAAAAAGAAAAGCGAACAAAACATTTGAAAAGTCAATAAAATGGCTAAGCCGGTTTTGATAAAACATATCTAATTGTAATATACACATCATGCCCTTTAATTTGATACCCCAATCACACACAAAGGAATATTTTCAAATACACCCATGTATTTGAAAATATTCCTTTTTTATACCCACTTTCATCACCCCATAACTAGTAAATGGCTGCACCGATTTTGATAAAACATATCTAAGAACCATCGCCAAAAAACTAGATTTCAAATAAAAAAAACTGCATCCAAATCAGTTCACTGGTTTAAGAGCTACGGTGCCAGAGACAGACACACACACACACATTGCGGTCAAACTTATAACACCCCTCTTTTTGCGTCGGAGGTTAATAAAGCACCAAGCTTCAACTCCGAAATACAAAAGCATTTGATACGACATCAAACGGATTTTAACGGATAAATTCAATCATGGTAAAATCGAATTATGCTAGGTACATTTTATTTGGGATTGAATATGTGCGTTGCAAAAATATTCAATTTATTCGCTACCAGTTACTGGAATCGAATTTATTGCAGCGCTATAACAACCGGTTTCTGATTTGCTTTTTTAGCAATAAAAATGTGCTCCCAGTTTAGTAATTCCAGAATCAAATGACAACAATCACCAACAAATTAACCCTTCAATAAAACCTGTTTATAAATCTGAAAGCATGAACATTATGATTCGATGGTTTTATGCGAATAATAATGGTGCAAGGTTGCCTAGAAGTAACCTATTCACTCAAGACTCTGTGAAAACCGAGGTTAAAACTACCAAAAAACTCATTCAGGAGAGTTGTTCTCTTTAACATAATGAAAGATGGGCACACCTACGCAGAAAAACACTAAAACCTAGAAGAAATAAAGCCATTAAGAGGCGCACTTACGAAACACATAAACAACGCCCATCTATGAAATCAACACCAATAAACATTCATCAACAGCCCACAAATTTGTGTGTGATCAAACCAATAAACGGACTATAATATGGTCACAATTGAGCAGTACAAAGCCGCACAAAAACGCCAGTATTTACCGCTCAGTTAAATACAACGTTTATATCCATTAAGGGTACTTCCGACACGTAACTGGTAATCATATTCCGGGCAGGCACAGCATAAATCATGGGAGGATAACCGGAGGGCAAAAAACAAGGCTGGACACGCACGCCCTAACCACTGTTTATTGTAGGTTCTACATTCACTTTATTGTTCAACATATCTGATGTGGATTAAGGCGCTGTTTCGTATTTTTAGGGCCCGTTTTATTGCTTCAACGCGATCCGACAAATAAGTACGGTCGATTGTGTGTTTCAACTAGCTGTAAGTCAAACCACAGCCATCAAACGGTGGTTTGACGTTTTGTAGTGTGCACACCCCTTAATGTAGATTGAGAAGCTTAACAAAACTAGGCTGGTTTTTTTAAACAAGCTTCATCTGAATATATTACGCTATTTTAATTAAATGCCTTATTCATTTTCACCCAGATTTTAATAACGTAGGTACAGTTGTTTTATTTTTTCTCTTGAATAAAGCTATTTTAAGTCTAGACGGTATACTGCTACTGAAAATTTACGAACCTTTTAAAATCGTAAATTTCGAGTAGCTTGTCGCTTTATATTTTGAATTAAGTTATACGATTTGCATAATCATCTGAGAGTGAATAGAAAATATGGGACGTAACTCAGTAAGTCAGTATGGTACTTATTATTCTATGGCAGTCAAAGATGTCGTTTGTGGGTAATTTGTTTACTGTGGTAAGCACGGCTCAAGAGTGTTTGATTTTTTCTTATTTATTTCACCCATAATCTGTTGTTTTGTTTTACGTAGTTCCTTACATGTTGTTGATCAATGATCTCGTAAAAATTAGTCATAAATTAAATTGTTTGCAAAACCAACAAGTCATATTTTTGTGAGTAGGTACCTTATGTGCATCTGCAAAATACAAAAAAAAATCACGACCACACGACGGCAATTTTCGTTTTAAACAATGTTTTAAAGTTGCAGTTCAAAAGTCGTAAAATTTTCGGTGGTCGCATTTCAGTGTTAAATGAAATTATGTCAAACTTTACGATCCAAAGTGTTAGCTTACTTTTATATCAACCATTCCGTATATTTTTCGTTTATTTGAAACTTAAGAGACTTTAAAATATAAATAGCTAATAAACGGAGTATAATAATAATAATGTGAGAGTATTTTTGCTTTTGTGAATTGAAAAGGAGGTTGTAACCATTCAGAAAAAATAAATGCCGCTATTTTGGGATATATAGAAGAAAATAACTTTATTAAAAAAATCTTCGTCCCAGATCTTCTATTTGCTTAGACATATTTTTGTCTAGATTGGAGCTCTACCTTTATTGTCCGAAGCAAACACACTATAACGCAAAAAATCTCAAGTATATAAATGAACCTACTTATTTGTTTACCTACCTACATAAAAACTGCAAAAGTACAAAGAAAAAACAGCTTAATATACACTACAAACTCACACCTACGCTACCTAGAAATCATGTAACTTAGCTAACGAAATGCGAAGTTATTTTAGCATAACAAGCAATTGCTCTTAAAGTTCAACAAATAGAAAGGCCGAGTACATATTATTTAGTCGTTAGTGCTGTTACGAGAGCTAAAACATAGCTTTACGATACACTGGAACTAAAAGCAAGATTATGTATCCGTTGGTGCTCTGGCAGGCAGGTAATAGTCAGCCGCTATGTTAGTGCTGATTTGTAGTTACTAAAATAACTATTTATGATAGTACTTTCGCTGTCTACAAATCAGGGGTTTTTTATTATTCATATAAGGTGCCTTTGCCCGCGGCTTCAACCGCATAAACGTAGAAAATTATACCACCAGGATAAACCAGATTATGGACTACCTGGGTGCTAAATTTCATCAAGATCCGTTGTGTAGTTTATTTAGGTTTGAAGACGTCACAAACAAACAAGCACATAAACAAACAAACTCAGTTTCACTTATTTATAATATTAGTACGAACATACATCGTATGGAAACATGGATTTGTAAATGAGCAAATTTTAGCTTAGTGAAACGTGATTATTAGTACCACAACATGATTGCATATAGTTATTTAGCAGCAGAAGAAGAGTTTAAATTCAGAAATGAATTGCAAATAAAAAAAAACAGAGTAACATGAAATAAGAGCGCTGCGCTGGATACGTTACGCTGTTGTTGCGACACGTGTTGAAATGTTTTATTACTCTGCTAACGAAGAATTGCCGCGCTAATTGTGTTATTGCTCGCCAAAATAAAAGAGCCAACGCTAATTATTAACTTGTCAGTAATTTTGTAAGAATAAATTACATCCAAGATCATGAATTGATTTCTAAATAAGTCTAGTTACACTATTTGCAATCATATGATTTCAATTAGTGTTAGTAACATGTATTGCAACAAGTTAAAAAGACGAGAAAGATTTTGCTTGTAACATTAACCATATGGCACTCAATGATTTCCCGCGAGTGTGTTTTACCTAAGTACTTAAAAATTGATTTTAACACTGTACGATCACAATATACAATCGAGAAAGTTGAAATCACTTTCATTAAACTAAACAATCAAACAATGGACACTCGTTAACAATAACAAAGGGAAATTGAAACCTAATCTTAATAGTAGGTAGGTCCATAATCCTGTCACGGAAATGTAAACCCTGATGCATGTCGGTTCCAGCTCCTCTAAATCTCAGAGACAGTAGGTACAGGAGGGCGCGAACCCTTCACCTGTCTGCTTTCACCACCTGCCCAGTTAAACCGCTTAAAGCTTCGCCCACACTCACGCGATACGCGCGCTACGTTCGTCTGGGAGCACCCACTACTTCTACATCTTGCGTTAAACGTTGATAAAGCGAATAAGGCTAGAGGAGTTTTTGGAAGAGACTATTTATGCAGTGGCCGGCGATGATGAATGTTTTAAACTGAACGTGAAACGCTGTAAGTGAAAATTTTGAAAATTCATTGTATTCTAAGTTAAAGGTGTGAAAATTAATACTATTTGTATTCTTGAAAATAAATTGCTTTAGCACAAGAAAATGTATAGTATTTATGGTGTTGTCTCACAAACGATGGGGAATTAAACTTGTGTGCTACCTCTTCTGTTGTCTGCAGAAGTGAAAAACTCGTTGCCAAATTCGGAGCCGTGTCAATTTAGACTGCCATCGACTCGCTTAGAATAAAAAGCATAAGAAAAAGTAGCTGTTTTACGTTCAAATGCGTAAATATTTTGTATTGATAGAAAATGACGTACCTATATCTGTCCCAAAGCCATAACTCGCCATCGCTTTCTCTCCGCGTCTGTGTGGCCGAAACCTAACACTAGAAATGAACGTAGTATGGCGGTATTTTAAAAATATTTTACTATTTCAGTGCTGCAACGAGCTTAACTCGCTGTCTTGCCGTATCGTGCGCGTAATGTACAAAATGAAAAGGTCTGGACATTAAATATTGAACTGCATTTTGCTATGAAAAGTTTTTAAAAGTTTAACAAGATTTAAGTTGATTCACAGTTTGAATATAACACACAAATTTGTATGAAGGTATTGAAACGCATCACTATTAAACACAATATAACGCCTGTAATTGATGAAAGGTAGACAATAGACTATTGACGGCACGGTTCGCGCAGTGGCGCAGCGATTGGCTGCTGCGCTGCGTATCGCGGGTTCGATTTCCGCACGGAACAAATATTTATATGGCCTACAGGTAGTTGTTCGGGGTCTGGCTGTTTGTGTATGTGAGTTTAAATATTTGTTAACGCACCCACGATACAGGAGAAATTCCTAGTGAGGTGGAAAGTTTAAAAAAAAAATAGGCATATAGTTCAGAGGTCCCATACGCTACTACTTTATTAAAAAAAAAAAAAGTCTTCTGGTCTATCGCTGAACCAGAACGTTCATAAAAACCTCTTTCGACTTACAAAATTCCTTATTCGTTTACGTACCGATACTAAGAACAGGTTTAAGTTTCCAATAAAACTTTGAAGACACCGCGGCTAAGTTCGTGGGGAACGAGAGTGCCTATAACGTGGCGAGACGTGCGTGTTCTGATAACTTTCTAGGATGATAACCCTAGCAAAAAGCTCACGTTAGGTATGAAATTTTGTAGCCCTGATTGTATTACCTAGATGCATAATTACGTATCGTAGCATAGTTCATAGATGATGTTCATCAAATGGGGAAGTTATTTGTATGTCTGTCTGTAACCTTTTCAAGCCTTAACAGCTGAGCGGATAGACCATGACCTACGTCATGGGACCTTTTTAATCGCGAAAGAAAGTTCCTGTGGGATTATTTTTGACCTCCACGCAGGCGAAGATGCGGGAAAAAGATTTGTAAACAGGCAGTTTCACCTTTTCAGTACACTAGAATATTCATTTTGTTGTGTGCGCAATAATTTTTCAAGCTTATATGACTTACTAAGAGAGTGAAGAATAAGAATTGACTACACATTTACAGCATTGTTTAAGAGTAGTACCTACTATAAATAAGTACATTTAAACAATATTTTATTAAATTTGTACAAGTATTCAATGTTAGCCAACGGTAAATTTTAATATACAACTCGTAAAATATGCAATGTCACTAATGGCTACCGAGACCCGAACAAAAGAAAAGGTGCAATGGACACCTGCTGAATATAAGATCGTATCGGGAAGGCTATACGGAGAAATTAATACACGGAATGTACTATAACAGTCCTTACAAAAGCAAATGAAGTGAAATGAAGTATGACAAGTCTTTAGATCAACAATGGAGTAATGAATTACTATGTTTACAAGCAACGATACACACTGCAAAATATTGCGTAACTATTGTAAAAAAAAAAGGTTTTGTATTGTAAACTATAGTAGTACAGAAGAATAGAAGTAAATCAACATAGGTAGGTACGGCGTACAATTTATTGCTATAAGATCTACTCGTTCAAGGTTTATTTGAAAATCAACGTCATACAGTATTTATCATTATTGCTGAAATTAACCTATTTGGTGCAGGCGTGAGGCTCTTTAATTTTTTTGTTCTTATTTTAAACTGTGTTCTTTTTACTTATAACACTTTGTTTTTCTCCTTTTTCTGGTACTGCATAATCCCATTATTGGTTTTGTGTCTTGCCAGGAATCGCACAAAACCTATGAAATATCTTCATCTGCCTAGCAGTTTATAAAGGATTCGACTTGAAGTCGAATCGGACGCAGCAGCCTAGTTTAAAAAATCAATCAAATCGTTTATTTAACAGATCATAAAATCCAACTTGTTAACATTACATACACATCTTAAACACTACAGTTAGTACATATTTGGAAAAATTTTGTAATAATTACTAATAATGTCAAAATAATTTATAATAATAATTTTTAGTCCAAGAACTACAAAAGACAGCCAGGACCCGACCCATAGCATGTTTTGTTGCAAAACGAATCATCCATCCAATTTTTATGTTTAGTCTGTAGAACATTTTATTTCTAATCACTTAACATACCCTTAGCTGAAAACACTAAACGCGCCAATCCCTAATGAAACAACCTCGCCATTATCATAAGTTGCCGTTATAACCAACATCAGAAACTACTAGTCCCTAGAGCATTATAATGCTCTATCTATTTGGAATCACCCCATTTCTGAAGAATATGGGGCCTCCCATGTAATCATATTTGACAATAGCCTACGTTAAAGAGTCTATTAGCCGTGTAATATGTTGAAGGCTTCTGGAAATAGTATGGGCTGGTTTTATTTTATTATGATTTTGTTGGCTGGATGGGAAGTTAGTTTACCATGACCTTTCGCCATTGTGTCTTTCAAAATCAACATTGATTCTTATCGCAAATTGACCAATAAATTCAACGTAACCGTAGATATAGTTGTAACTATAAGATTTTTTCTCACTTCTATGAATTGGTGAGACTGGTGGTTCAGGGCCAGGTGGAGGGCAAGATATCACCAACTCGCCTGATCAAAAAAGCTATTGAGTCCATGGTTCAGTATACTCGCAATGTGTCTACCGGCAGAAATGGAAGCACATCGCTGAAAGAGCAATCCTCGGGGAAGCCAACCACCTACCGAACATCTCTCCGGGTACCTCGTCTGCGCAACCACGACCACTCTGCCAAGAGTGTTTCGATTAAGAAGAGATAAATTGGTATGTACTATACCTACATGTAAGCATGTCTCATTCGGAAGCTTTCGTCGAGGGTAAGGTGAGATTTGTATTTACATAACATAACATCACGCCTTGTATTCCCCGAAAGGTTAGGTAGATGTGTACCTATCAGTACCCCCACGTTTACCCATTTATGTTTAAGTCCCATGTAATAGGGGGCGAGCCTATTGCCATCCTACGGGCGCAAATTCAGACTCCGTGGCTGCTACAGATAAACTATTGATGATGAGACACAAAACATCCATGCCACTTTATCATTTTTAGTATAGATAGACTACTGAAAAATTTATCAAGTTATGAATAAGTCAACGTGTCAACATTTAAAGAAAAAGAAAAATAATGATTCTGAAATAAATATTTATTTATTTATTTATAAGCAGGAAAGATCACCGCCGTTATAAGATTTTAAATTATCATGGTGACACACAACATTATCATTAACACTAGAAACGGGGTCGGAAACGGTTTTTTTTTGTTTTTTTATTTTTTTAATATCCCGTTTCTAGTGTTAATGATAATATCACCGCAGTTGTTTATAAATTGGTAGGATATAATTTTCAGACTATTCAGTTTTTTAAATATTGACGAAATGGTAATTTACTTTTTAATAAGCTCCAGAATCGAAATACTTCACGTATTTTAATGGCCATTGCTTCTGTCGACGCATTTTGGTTAATTAATACTGCGGCACGGTGAGCGGTCCGAGCGATGAGAGCGGTGTGAGCGAACAGCGGAAATTATAGTCACCAGCGATGTACACCCTTGTTTATTCCGCTGGAAATTAACTACATTTGGGATTTTTTAATTAACTGGTTCTATTTAATTTTGTTATACGAAGATGGATTTAAATTCAAGCAATTCAGGTAATCTATAGTAAGGTAAGTATTTAATTTGGGTATGTCCCCGTTGGTAACAATCCCGTTTCGCCAACTAAACAAAATACCATCACAAAACTGCCGTTTACTAACTATTTAGATCTTCATATATAGTAAGATAAGTATTTCGGTTTAAAAATAAAATTATACTATCAATTACTATCTTCCGTGAATGTTCATTATTTTTATTTATATCAGAAGCTCAAAATAATGAACAATCACGGAAGATATCCCGTAAGCGACAGTATAAATTTAGTTTTAAACCGTGAAAGCTAAAAACAGAATTGGTGCACACTATCAATACCTGTGTTTTAAAAATTGACTGGATTTGCGTTCAGATATTGGCTACATATAAACTTTCTTATATTGCTGAGGGTACCTAATAAGTTAGCCCAACATAAGCCCACATAGAAGATTGACAGACCTCGAGAAGATAATAACTATGTAAAAGATCATGCTGTACAGACATATCTACTCCCCGAACAAACACTTCTGCTCCTCAGCATCAACATCTGCCCAGCCTTTACGCAACTACGCTGGGGTCGGCTTCCATTCTAACCGATTGCAGTAGAATACCAGTATTTTTCATGGAGCGACTGTCTACCTGACCTACACAACCCAGTTAGTACGTACTGGGTAATACGATGACCTTTGGTAAGACTGGTTGTCAGACTTTCGGGCCACTGACTACCTGTAACGACTGTCAAAGAACTACAAATAGGAGGAAACTTGGTATGTAAAAGGTGGTTACCCATCCATGGACCAACCTAGGCAAGCGCGGTTTAACCTGAAGATCGAACTGCTGCTGATATTATTTAGTCACAAGCTCCTCGTATCTTTTCCTGCTCCTAAACACACTAAATCCTTAAAACGTCATTAAAAACAACACATTACTTACAATTAAAGATCTTAATAATACGGCCATAAGTTAGACAATCGCCTACACTTGCAGTTAACCAGCGACCGCACCTTGCAGTTTCACTCAATTGCGCTACAACTTACGATAAGCATCCAATACGGCTATATTTCCCTTTCAACCGGTACAATACTAGTATCGCTTTTGCAGGGTTAAGTTTATAGATCTTGAGAAGTGAAAGTTGATTGCATCGGTGGTATTATAATAATGATGACAAATAGGGTTGTCGACATGTGGGGTGTAAACTCAGCGATCATTGTGCCGATAGTCGTTTCAGCCAAGCAATGGCTTAATTACCAAGAGCCTCGACCAATACCTGAGGAGGCTCTCGTTAGGCAGCTGGATCAAGGGCTTGATTCAGAAAGCGGTACTCCTGTACAGGGCTCGTTTAGTTACGAGGTTCCTCTCTCTGGAGCCCTGACCGCCGATAGCTTGGACAGTATTCCCGATACCGGTGGGCTACTATTTTTTAATATTTTTGTTTATATTTTAGAAATAAATATTAAAAAATGTAACAAATGTGTATAGAAATAAATAAAGGAAAGAATAATGACAAATAATAATATTAAACTCATAAAATATTTTAAATAATAATGAACTTTTCCTTTCAGTAGTTTTGCCCATCAGAGAAAGCTTGGCTATTAGTCACTCAGTTATTGACTTAAAATTTATTAAACATTCAATAAAACCGACATCATAAATACAATTAAATTTTTAATTGGTAGGTATTGTATTGATTCTCGGAGAAATTCATAATTTTGCACAGATGCTACTGCATTTCTGCAAAATTATGTATTTCTGAAATGTGGAGAAATTCATAATTTTGCAGAGATGCAGTAGCATCTGTTCAAAATTATTAATTGCAGCATAAACTTTCCAAAGATCTTCATTATTTTGTTAATACGGTAATTAGGATATAAACTTTTGCACTCACCTGATTATTAAGACATTTTGTCATCACACTTAAAACTATATGTGTACACGACCTACATCGACTACTACAGTCGACTCCCATAAATAGTTGATGACAGCCGCACTTATTCCCGATCTCACTGCGCTGCGCACGATTGTTGAAAGCGGCTACTAATCGGATTGAACGACATCGCCAGCCTACTGATCGGGCGCAAGCGGTAATGGAATTAAACACAATGCAATTACAGACAATACTGTATGAGATAACACCATTATCACGATACAATTATTACCTACGTGCCGGAGATTATCCGATAATATTGTGAAGATAATAGGGAAGTGGAACTGTCTGATATTGATGGTAGAGGTATACTAATCTCAGTTTAATCTTGTGTTGAAGAATGATGTGCTGAGAGTTCAAAGTTGAGCTAATTATGTAACATAATGTAGATACATTAAGCTTGATATCATATTACAGGGGAAGTGCAAGAAATAGCGGGTAAAATATTCTTATTCCATCAGAAAATATCTTAAGATTCGGAAAAAAACAAAGTACGTCTCCAATACAAAAATATTTAGAATATAATTCCCACGTTAAGCAAAACAAAAGCCTAACGACTATCGCGACAATAAACAAAGACAAAGCAGCAACAATATTAAATGCAGACGTTTAATATTGAATTGGCGCAGTGTGTAATGCCCTGAGAACTAGCACGGGTGTCATCTGTCCATTGAGCCAGTGAGTTGAACGGGGCACCACATTTGCTATTGAGTTTAAGCGCTCGCTAAATTCATTGTTATTTGGTGCATCGCCTCGGCTATCAATATTAGAGAAATTCAGGTGTTGTGAACGTACACACGACACAATATGTTTGCTTAGATTCGAACGTACACACTTTGCATATATATTTTATGTGTCTGCCTGTCAATTAGGAAATTCTGTGAACATAGTATTCTTTGCTACGTTTTGAACTTACTCTAGATCCTACAAAAAATTTGATCTCAGCAGGTTAGCATAGCATAATCAGCCTATAATGTTCCCACTGCTGGGATACAGGCCTCCTCTCTATAAGAGGGAATGGGCTATAATCCACCACGCGGGCCCAGTGCGGGTTGGTAGATGTCACATGTCTTCGAATTTTTGGTTCTAGGAACATGCCGGTTTCCTCACGATGTTTTCCTTCACCGTTTTGAGAGCAATGGTGATGAAATAAATTACACAAAGTAACGCGCCTCTGCCTGTGTTCGAACCCACGACTTGCTAGTTAACTAGTTAACATCAACTCAGCAGGTTACAGTGACGAAATTCTCTAACAGGATTTTACATATAAATTCTACAGACACAAATAAGAAACGGTTTCAATTTCCCAGTTGATGTCTGCATACAATCAAACAAACAAACACACTGCCGAACAAATCATTCGCTACCCATTATGAGATGATTGCATCGAACGTTAAGTTCTACATTCCCGTACCCTTTTTTTTGTAACGAAAACATTGGTACTAGATTGGAAACGTGACCTATTTCATTTGGAGGCAGCCATGTTTTATTATAGCTCATTTCTCTGCGTAGGTACACGATCATTGTTATGTCCGGAGCTTATGTAGAATACTCAATCAATTGTAAATAATGTGTAGAAGTAAGGCTTAGCGTATTTTGTAAAGGTTTGGGCCATCTGTCTGAGCAAATGGAGGAGATGGTATTGTCTAGGTTTATAAAGTTAGATGGATAAATGGCCCCTGTTTTGAGAAATTATTGAGTAGGTAGAAAGCTGGGGTACAATTCTGTTGCGAATACAAATCCTTATTGTAGTACTTTTAGGGTTGTACATTATTATGTACCTTCCTACGGCTTCGGTTTTTAAAACTTTATTTCGCCTTTGGTGAATTCTTTTCATTTGAAATAGCAATATTAAAGGTATTTTTAGAAAACATGAACCTTATTAGCAGCAAGTTCTATTTTTTTTAGACAAAATTGTGTAAAGCGTTACTGAATCTATTGTATACACGTTGTATTTATCATATGCCATAGCATTTGACGGTCGACTGGCAGTGCAACCAACCGATCATCGACATCAGTATTTAACCATATCCCATTTGTGTGCACTTCATAATTAGCTCAAACACTGCACGGTTGAAATGCGGGCTTCAAATCTGCAAACTAATCATGTAACTCCAATAGTAATTGAAATCGGTTTCATTTCACATCGGGATGGACTGTGTACGTTGAATTAAACACAATCCCGTCACGAGTGCAGCTGTGTGTTTATTTTACACAGCACAGTCTGTGAAAGAGCGAATTGCAATCAAATCTAAGTTTGATTATGATAATTAACGAACTTAATTTTGGTTGGGATTAGCTGTTAGTGAGCATGAATTGCATGGTTTACAGTGCGAAATAGAACGATTTACATAGAAAGGAATAATGGAACCGCACATCAGTGATAAAACTTGCTGTACGAATATCGCCTGGTGCTACATAAAGGAGCTGTCAATGTCAAACTGTTACTACTGATAGCGCAATTACACTTGGTCGTTTGCCCGAATACGATTACCTCTGGAATTCGGACAAACGACCAATTGTAAAAGAACGGTATAGAGGACGCCCGTCTTCGGAAAATCTAGTCCGTTTTCATGGTTCGACTTTATTCAAACTACTCTTAGTATAATATAATAAATGCATCGGGTGTCCGAATTCCAGTGAAGTTATTCGACCACCCGAAAACGGGCTACGACCAAGTGTAATTACGCCATAATGGTTGGCTGTACTTTTTAAATCACAATCAAACAAAAATCCAACACACGTCCAAATCTAAGAACTTGGAGTCTGTTCTATTCTTAGTTTCTCGCCGGTTAACTTACTTAAACTATTTAAAAGATTCAATTAAAACAATTAGGAATGCAACGTGTGTCTATGCTTTAAACCGTCGAGTCTGTAATTCGTTTTTGTTACTGTATTTTCGACGGAATCGGTTTTAGGACTTGGTCGGCTAACGTGCCAGGCCTACGGCCGCAGACGTACCGCGTTGTTACCTTCTACCATTGTTTTTCGTTGCTTTATTCCGAGGGTGGGAAGCCTGAATTGATTTTTGACAAAAGTGCATTGATGCGGAATTGGGGTCTGTCAGACACTTAATGAGTGTTATGGATTTATTCTTACATGGTATTTTGTAGACTGGAACTACATAATAAAAGGTAATTGTAACATAAAACAAATATGTCATACGGCACGATGCATTCATGATGAGTCCATTTCTAACCATTCACACGGACTGATGGAAGCCGAAGTTTTTTCAACTTTTTGCCAGTGCACCCTGTCACCCCAAATATTGACTGAATTCGGAAAGCGACCGGGCATGCAGTGCAGGAGACATAATCACAATAGCATTGCGTGCATTCTAGGGTGTTTCTAGCTATCAGTCTGATAACTAAGAGCGAAGTTGCGAAAACTGATTAAATGTTTCAACGGTTAGCGCAAATTCATTTGCTTCATCATCATCATCATCATTTCAGCCGAAAAGTCCACTGCTGGACATAGGCCTCCCCCAAGAAGGGGGGGTTTTGCCATAATCGCCACGCTTGGCAGGCGGGTTGGCGATCGCAGTATGGTTGTTGTAGAATCAGAGAACGCTGCTGCCCATTCTCTGGTAAGTCCCTTAGTCGCCTCTTACGACACCCACGGGAAGATATGGGATGGTGCTATTCTTTAAAAAATTCAAAAATTCTTTATGAAATTCATTTGCTTAATTTAGTTATAATAAACAGGGTGGAAGGGACACCGACGCGAAACCGTTTACCACGTATCCAGTACATCATTCTGAGCCCCTCCCCCCCCCTACACATAGAAAATTTTCATCGGTAATTATAAAAAAAATCACCTGTTATGACCGTGTAGGTATTGCAGTTTTGGAGGAAACAGCTGCTTTTTTTTTAATAACCGATGAAAAATTTCTATGTGGCCCCCCCACAGAAATTTTTAATGATGTAGGTACTGAATACGTGGTAACTGTAACTTATTAATATTATGAATTCGAAAGTAGCTCTGTCTGTTTGTTACCCTTTTCCGTCCTTAACTGCAGAATGAATGTCGGTGTTTGACACAGGTATAGAAGCTAGGTGTAAAGACCTGGGTTAGGAAATGACGACATTGGAATCAGAGTGATCTAAGATACATTTTTACCAATACTGAGGTTATTACACAATGGCATCGAAAAATCATAATTCTTCCTTGCCACTCTGATCTAAGCGCTCTTCAGTGCTTTCTTCCATGAGGTATCACAACATGTCACTATAAAATTGGTGCAGACTGCAGTCTACAAGCAAAGTGAAGCACGGTGACATAGTGCACAAGTGAAGTATTACTAACATAGTTTTAAGATTCTTTTTACTAATACAATTTCTATTTTATCATATGTATGTTAGTCTGTAAGGTATATATCTATGGACCAAAATTGCCTGGAATTAAATGAGTGTAAGAAGGCCGGTAAGTGCCCTCGATAACTCTGGTTCCAACGACGTCAAATAAGGTATATCGTGAAACTACTTTCCTGTAAAGATAATTTTCACCCCTCAGCCGCGGCCTGAAGCCAGTTGTCTATAGTATTCTCATCCTTTTCGTAGTCCTTTTTCTACTCTCCCTACATATAACGTTTAATACTAAATTCCTGTTCAGCAATTTACAATAAGTGACGCCTAGGACGAGCGACGTCTCGCTAAAAGAACGCACAAGATTTAGAGTGCATTCGCGCGGAAATGTCAAGACGCCTGACACTTTTCCTTGCACAACACCCTGTACTCACGTCCCATCACTATACTGGTTATTTCGTAAAATGTTTAGACGATGTGGTCAAAATAAATGAGTTTTAGTTAAGGATATTGGGTTTTACCAAAAAAAAATTAAGCACCTCTTAAAATTTAACTGCAGTTATATGATTAAAGCTAGCACCTAATTTGTGACCGTTAGGTAATTAACCAAAGCAATGTAGAGCATGCCCAATGCCTAATTAAGTATGACTAACCATTTACATTTGAACCCAATAACTTAAACAGTTCCAGTCAGGGTCAAATTGCGATCTCCGTTTAAACATCATCCCATTAAATCAAAGGATTTAGTTCAGAATTCCGCTAAAAAATGCAATATAGAGTTGAAAATCCTTTGAAATATGAACGAACAAACAGAAAATAGCAACTATAACCGTGTTAGGGACTGTTTATCGGCATCACAAATTCTGAGCATCAAGTCCGTTCACACGGACTGCATTGTAATAACCCAGAACTGGCAAACTGCACGCACAGGCATTTTGTCCATATTATATTAAGCTCTAAACAGTAGTAGGTAAGTACTATATAACTTCTATACAAATAAATTAAATAGAAGTGTCTGTTTGTAATTTCAAAATCACAGCTTTTTACTGTTTATTGATATGAAAATTTATGCGGTATTTACTTTTTTAATTTTTTCTTTCTGTCTGTTTGTTCCGGTTAATCTCCAAAAAGGCTAGATCAATTTGGACGGGACTTTTAATGCTAGATAGCTGATGACGATTGCAGATAGATGATTTTATTTTAGTGAACATTCATTTAAAACAGATATGCATTTTATAACTTCCATTACGCATTAACAGCTGATGTCATGAGGAGTAACTTAGGCTACTTTTATTTTAGACAAAAGATGAAATTGTTAACAAAATTCGATTCAAATAGGGAAGTAATATTTTTATAATAATTTCACGTGGACGAACGACGCGGGTAACACCAAGTAGTAAATATAATACAAACTTTATGCTAATGTTATGTTACCTTATCTGCAGGTATCTGACTTTTATGACCAGGTATGTGTAGACTCCTTTACTTTATTGCGTTGTTATCAAAAATGTTCTCTGAACTGTCAAAGTTTTCTGAAATTTTCTTTAGGATGTAACGATTAAGAGACTGTTAAAATTGTGTGAAATAAAACATTTTTATCTTTGGTTATCAATCACAAAGCGTTGATGTGAAGTAAACAAAGTATTCTATTTGTCGGATCCGGTCGTTAGTATGGACATAAAATGAATCGCAAGTGCGCTGGTGGTGACGTCACGCGACCTGTTTACCAGTCTACCCACACCACAGCGTGCTTCTACAGAGCCCTGATTTTTACAGCTCGAGGCGAGGACGACATTTAATGTCTTATCGCGGCGGAGTTGAGACGTCTTGGAACTGTACCCGATTCATTGTGCCCCCTGTTATTGTGTTAAGTTGTAATTTCAAGTAATTTGTTAGTTTAATAGAAACAGTGTGTCGCACCCATTGCACGAAACCCATCGTCTGCCCACATGATGTATGAGCCTAACGGAATAAATCCTGACATATCCGAAACATTGATATTGCAAAAGCTTCAACTTGTAGAAAAGTTCCCTTCGTTCCCCAACAAACATGTTATTCAAAACCCTTCATTCGTCAGTTGTGATTGGTTATTTCCCTATTACATTGTAATTTGTAAGTATAAAGGAAGGGCGGAGCGGATATGCGGTTATCACTCACCTTTATAGGCACTAATATTGACTTACGATCGCTTCCCTGAGACCGTCCCCAATCCTAATGATAATTGACGGCCAGGACATTAAAAAGATGGGTTGGCAAACTTGCGTGTTATCGCACAGGCATCGGGACGCCCGCGCTGTTTTGTTCCGCGCTCTTGAAAGGGAAATTTTTCATTCGTTCAATTTTTTTCGATTGCTTTTACAAACTTTCTTTCATCTCTGCGGTCGTTTCTTACACAAAGTTCCTTTTTCAAAGTTTATTTTTTCCTATCAACGATTGTTGCTCTATTGAAATGTTATCGAAATGTCCGCAAATAGAACGGTTTTTTAATGAAATAGAAGTCACCATTTGGAGCTTTCCGAGTTTTGCGAGTTTTGCGACACAGGAATAACACAGACAGTTGAGACCACTGCAAACAGCGTTGAAAAATTTAACTACGCTGTTAGTTGACCGTTTGCTGCAAAGTTACTGATACTAAAAGCTCTAGTTGGTTTTATTTCTGTGTTGTAAATACTAAAAGAGGTTTTTGAATTTGTAAAACTTTTTAGACTACTTCGAAGCGGAAGAAAATAAATAGAGAAGTTCGCAAGGGAAATGGGTCGATACTAGCTTCTTGACTACCATTTCGTGGACCCTCTTTTAGTGGATTTTGGAGTCTTTTAAATTAAAAATGCCTTCAAACCTTTTGACCCGTTTTTTTTTGTTTAATAACTGCCGTTGTTCAAACTCGAGTTTGAAATGTCCTTACCTAAAACAAAAAGAAAATTAAGTTATAATTATGGTAACAACACACATATAATTCAAAGCTAAACTTGTTCAAAAATATGACCTAAAGACCAAAACACAAAGTTACAAATAGAAAGAAATCTATCGCGAATCATAAAAGATTTGTTACTACTAGCAAAAGCTGTACACAACAGACGGCAATACCCACAAGGACGTTTTATTTCGCCGATCAACATTTTTCACCAAACATATTTTTCACGACAACACATTGCTGCGCCGACAAAACTTAGGCTGATTAATCCAATGTTAGATTTATTGCATAAATAAATCAATTCGAGTGCGACAAACAAGCCCCTTTTGCCTGTTGATTTTTTTGTCTTCCCCATTCATTTTGCTGCCCCAGCGATAACTTCGGAACTCCTGAACCCTGATACACAAATTAAATATTGATTTTTATACACAAGAGGGTACGAAATTTTTCAAATTTTATAAGGAAAATTGAGTTCATTAGATTGATGCTCCGGAAAAGGGAAAATTGATACATGGGTTCTTAGATTAAAATCAATTTATTTTTATGTTGAAAAGAGAAATATTTTTACATTGCAAAAAAACAAGGTTTTGACAGATAAGGTTTTAAAAATTTTAAATTGCTGTACTTTGATGTAAGCAGCAGTGATTTACGTTGTGATGCTGCTCAAATATCACCCCACCCAATCTCAAAACATCTATACAAATAAACAAAATTTAAATGTCTGTTTGTAATTTCAAAAAAACAGTTTTTCACTGAATGCATAAGAAAGTATAATACGGTACGTATAACAATTTTTAATTTCTTTCTGTCGGTCTGTCTGTTTGTTCTGGCTAATTTCCGAAACGGACCGATTTTGACGGGACTTTTACTGCTAGATAACGAAAGCAGATAGATGATTTTATTTTAGAAAAAGAATTGGATTCCGTGCAAAATAAATAAACCCATTAAATTTTTAACAAAATCTTATTCAAATTCGGAAGTCACATTTTTATAATAATTTCACGTGGACAAAAGTCGCGAAAGGGCAGTTATTCGACAATATAATAGTTAAATCAGGATTATCTTAAAACAACCCATTCACAAATAAACCTTCTAGAGCAAACAAACAAATTCATTCCACACCATATTAGTGAACATTCATTTAAAACAGATATCCATTTTATAGCTTCCATTACGCTGTCCATAACGGGATGGTATTCTGCGTGGAAGCCAAATTGCGTTGCCTGAAGCACTGCCTAACATTTTATTACTTGATAAAAACACAGGGAGAGGATTTTGTCACTTCTTCCTGAATTTTATGGGCACACGAACTTGAGACGCAGTGGAAATGTTCGGAGTAATATATTCTCTTCACTAGAAGGCGTTTCTTATTGAAGAAATAAGGCGTTAAAGTGTCTGTATGTGAAATGTCGGTTTATGCGTACATTTTAGGGCTTCTATAACGTGGTTTTCCGGGTTATAGCTTACAGAATCTCTATTTTTACTTTTTGTATTAAAAATATAACCATCTCCAAACGTGCGTTGCTTTTTTGGCTCAAGGGACGGGCACTACTGTGAATATGTATAAGTAGCTATATTTCTGTTAGCAGTGAAATACATTGCCAAAAAAAATATTAAATTGAACTTTAGAACTAGGGTCAAGACTCAGAGAAGTACTTTTTGTGTTTTAGCGTTATTCCTGTAGTGACACGATTACAAGTAAAAGGTACATACGGGAACATTCCTAAATCAAATCACGAACTAAGTAACGTTTATAGATTATGGCCTAACTTCTAAACGAATCCTGTGTTGTAGACCCTAAAATCTGCATATCATATTGCGAATAACACGTCACTTGCAGCGGGGGGCTGTCTTCGAATAACGTCGTGTCAGCAGAACGTGCGTCACGTCATGTGGGCTCGTTCTATGTTATGAAAGCCTGGTAACATGCTAACATTGTCAATATGCAATATTATGCATAATAAGAATAGTCTATTTTCGTTTGCAGGTCGGTGTGACTGCATCGTTTTTCTAAGCCGTGTTAAATCCGTGTGATTGGCGGGTCTCTAGAACCTAATTATATAAATAACTTAAATGAACGAAAATATTTAGAAAAGGATTAGAGGCATGAGTCAATTGCGCAACGGAAAAAATCAGAATACCTACAAAACAAAGAGAAAACGCTGACAAAGTCTAAATTATATTGGATTACATAAGCTTTCAAAAAGCGATGCCTAGGGGCAGATACTATATCCAATGCAGTTGACAACATCATCTTTTGGTTGAATAAAAAAACAATTAAAAGTTTAACTATCCATGTTACCACCATGTTCAGTCAAGTGTAATTTATAGCGATTCCGTTTGCAATTCGAACTTGACTTTTTGTCAGAAAAGAAGTTGATCGGATTATGTTTTCCCCGATACTTTAGTTCTTTACTACTTTACATGTAGCGTATGGACCGTCATGTTCCATGTCATGTTCTATACCACGGTGTATTAATGGACCACAGGACATGTCTTATGGGTCCATTAATACAGCCTCCAATAAAAATCTATTAACACTGTATTTTATTTTTATCATTTAAATTGCATCAAAATGATTCGATACATTGCTGAGAGTTAATTTATTTCAAATTTTATTTTGTACGGATGTTCTATGATTATTTTGTTTTCGACCAGTGGTCCATATTAACCCTAGATTGAAATATTTGGAAGTCATGGGGAGTGGCCAACAGTGGGATGACACAGGCTAACAGTAACAGTAGCAAATATTTTATGATTATTTTGCTCACGTATGACAAATAATTTGACATAATCATACACAAAGTCGCAAAATAACTTTTAGTGAACTAAAACTACATCAAAATATTTCTGTGAATAAATATTCCTACAACAGTCTCTCTAAAAATACTATTAAGTCTAATAAAGCTCCTTTTATTTAAAAAGAAAACTAATTTGCTCTTGATTAGGCATCATTCGTCTCCCACAATCCCGAATGGGTCGTTACGTGGTATATTTCGGGCTGAGATTTACTTTTATCCTATAGTCGTGAAGCAATAATAAATACTCTTGTACAAATGTACAAATTAATTATTTTAATTCAGTTTTATGGGTGATTGGTGTAATGAACTGTAGGGTCACGTGGCTGGGTAGTAACAGCTGCACTGCTTGACGGTAAGGCTTCGCTTGCTAAGGTCAGTTCGTTGATAGGTGACCATTCACCACATATTGAAAAACCTCCATACCTCGGAAAACTTGTTAAACCATTGTTTCCTGTTGTCGGTGGTAGGACTTTAATAGTCTTAACGGGTAGGTAATCAGAAGTTTAGAAGTCTGCCAGTCTTTCTACCAATGAGTATCATCTTACCCAGAAACTGGGTTACTGAGTTCATCATCATCATCATCATCATTTCAGCCGAAAGACGTCCACTGCTGGACATAGGCCTCCCCCAAGTGTCGCCACATTGACCGGTCCCATGCGACTCGCATCCAGCGGATCCCTGCAACCTTCACCAGGTCATCGGTCCACCTAGTGGGAGGCCTTCCAACGCAACGTCTTCCAGTTCGCGGTTGCCACTCCAGAACTTTTCGGCCCCATCGGCCACGGTTACTGAGTTGTCCCATATAAAATGCTGTTTATTCAGCTGTACCCAGTTAGACAGGAAGCCGACTTCAACATAGTTAGGGCTTGGCAGATAATGCTGTAAATTATTGTTTCAGTTCAATGATATTATTCTCATAGGATCTACATCGGTCATCATCTGCCTAGCCTTTTCCCAACTACGTTTGGTTCGGCTTCCAGTCTAACCGGATACAGCTGAATACCAGTATTTTACATGGAGTGACTGCCTATCTGACCTCCACAACCCAGTTAGTACTGGCTAATCCGATACCCCTTGGTAAGACTGGTTGTCAGAGTTTCAGAACACTGACTACTTAACGACTGTCAAAGATCTACATTTGACAGCCGGGACCAACGGCTTAACATACTTTCCGAGGTACGGAGGAAACTCGGCATGTAATGGGTGGTCACCCATCCACAGACAAACATAGGGAAGCGCGGCTTAACCTGAATATCGACCCGAGCGGCTGTTATTATTTAGCCACGAGCTCCTCGAGAGTATATATACATCGGTATTATTATTAAAGAACCTAGGCATTACTTCATTTTGTTCTATGAGTAATTTTAAGAGGTTAGCACTTCCTATGCGCCTTGAATAAGATTATAATAATATCCGTGACTGATTAATGATTTATTACAGCATTATACATACATACACAGCACGATTTGTTCTACTGTATTTTATCTTGAAGTTATTTCCCACGCTACTATGTAGGTATGTGTATTGTAATGTTGGGGGTATCCGCCTACTATCTTGCTGATTTACTAATCCCAACGAGGTTTAACACAGTATAGATAAACTATTAGAAGAAATGTGAACCCATGTCTCAGTGAAGCCATAGCAAAGTGACATACATAAATTGCTAAGTTTATTTGTTTTCTAGCGACCCGCCCTTGCTTCGCACAGCGCCACCTATCGGGTCCAAAACTATATCTAATGAAGCCTATATTTTAAGTTAAGCATCTAGCAGTAGAGCGGTGAGAACTGCGTTTAATACCATGATGTAGTTTTTGCGTGATGCGCGTACAAACATACATAAAGACAGACAGACAAAAATTCTAAAAACTGTTGTTTTGGCATCTGTTGTTCTAATAAAGACCCCAATATATTTTTTCAATATCTTCAATGTTACAATTTTATTATATGTACAGATTTAACAATTTATGTACACACTAATTAAAGAAAAGTAGAAAGGAACAGAAAGATAGCAGTTTCCCCCCGTGAACAAAAATAAAGGTACAAAGATGCTTATTTCTAAAGAAATTTCTTCCGGCGTACCTGCAAAAGGAGATGTAGACATAGTGTGTTAGAAAAAGAGAAAAATGTTATACAAAACATAAAACAATTAAATAACTATTTTAAATATAACAAACGAATAGGGTTAATTAAATACAAACAAATAGAAACAAAAACAAAATATAAATAAACATCTATGCAACTAAAACAAAATGATAAAATAATGTTGTTACATTATTTTGAAAACTAACATTAATTACATGATACACTTGTACCGACATTAACTTTGCTTGACTCTTGCAAGTGCATTACGATCTTGTTCGCGTTGTCCCTTCTCACATTTTTGGATACACTTAGGGGTATCGTTTTACCCAGTCATTATTACTCCACATTAAATAAATATTCCGCTTCATCCAGTAAGACTGAAAGCTGACTCTAAAGTTGGAAACGAGCTAGGCAGATGATGATAGTGAAAACTACCAAGCAGTGGTGAAGATTCCATACAACTCGATTAATACCGGATTCCCTTTGAAAACTGGCACAGTCAGTATTCTATAGACAAATAATATAATCACATTAAAGATATGTACTCCGGCTTACCTCTTACAAAAATTGACCCTTCGCTACTGCCCCCAAGTCATCTGCATTTGCAGTTTGGGAAACTATGTAACCTTCCCCTAGGGTTTACCACGTACGATAAACAATTGAATCAGATAAACGTCCCGTAATAATGGAGATGACGTCACAACTGTGACGTCAGGCTTAAATTAAATTACGATGACCGAACATTACCCCGATCTGCGCTTGTTAATCACAGCTACTGTGATCGATGCCACGGTTAACTTGTGACATTACTGTTAAGTAATCTGTTGAAATGTTTAGATACTTCGTTAGAGTATTCTATAGGCCATCTTTATTTACAAACGTGGAATGTGCCTGTGGCAACAATCAATTACTTACCTCCTGCATATTTCGTTAATAAAGTTTGAAAAACAGTAGGTTAAATATACAACATTATTTTTAGTATATGCGAAATCTGAATATAGTTTGTTCAGAATAAGTAACTGAATCGATTCCAATAAATTTTAAACCATGTTATATTTTTTCCCAAAAATAGAAAAAAAAGTTTAAAGTTGGACACCGAGCGACTTTAAGTACCTATCACAATAATTTAGGTACCTACTGCCAAATTATTATTTTCAATGAGCTCAAGACGACGCTGGAGGCGCGCGCTGCGTGGTGACCAAGATTTTGTGCGGACAACTAGGTAACAGGATAAGCTTATAACTTTGTGATTTTTCATGATACAGTTTTGAAATTTTGTACGTAGATTCTTTATATAAAAATACTAAACACATGTATCAGGTTTCGCATATACTAAAACTAATGTTGTATGTTTAAGAAACAGAGATTTCTTAACCGAGGATAACGATAAAACATGCTGTAGAACAAGCTTGATAATGTCCTGCTTCAGGAAAAAGCAGAAAGAGAAGAAACGAGCTTTAATTGATAACCCTGCTTACTCACTGCATGTTGGCGATTTCAGAGCATCGAGTTGAGAATGCTTAGACAAAGTGACACTGACATTTTATCCGTGATAGTGACAATGGAAAAACTCTGCTCTTACTTAATACGAAACGGTTTGTAAATCTTTTCGTCCACCAGTTCAAGGTTTATTATGTCATAGGTCTTGCTGGTTACGTAAAATGGAAATTCTAAGGGTCACACGTCTTAAGGCGGCACTGTTGACACGGTTGGTTGACTGCTTGACAACCGTTGGTCGACTGCTTGAGGTTCGATTCCCGCACGGAACAAATATTTGTATGTAGTTGGTGTTCTGGGTCTGGCTGTTTGTATATGTGAGTCTAAATGTTTGTAAATGCACTCTCAATACAGGAGAAATTCCTAGACTGGGACAACATGCCCCTGGCTGGAGGCCTTACTCTCAAGGCATCCACAGGATAGTCCGGTTAAGCAGAAGCCAGCCGATTAGGTTGACCTGCTAGAAACAAAGCCGAAAAAAAAAACTGCACCAAACGATTCAAAAAAAATATTAGGTAGGTATTGGAAATTCGTAAAAGTATTTAAATAATAATTATGGTTGTAACCATTAACCTCAACCTACAGAAGTTACACGAAAGATCGATCTACCCCGAAAGTCCTGGTTAATTAATTTTAGGTCCCAAATTCTTAATCAAGTCCTCCAAGCGTGCTTGGGTCAAACAATTTATTGTTCAATTTGTCTCGAAGTTACAACTCAACAACTCCCAGTAAATTCCTAACAAACATTACCGTAGAAATCAACATACAAGAGTTAAAAACAAAAGGAAAATCTTTCAATACTTTCTGTCAGTGTAAATTATATTGTGTATGTGTTCCCATCGCACTTACGTTTAGTTAATGACATTGTGCTTAGCTCTTACCACTTATTGAAAGCGAATTTCCATCATTTCTTAGAGACGCTTCATCACCATGACCCACTTTCTATAGAAAATGTGTCAATGTAGTCGTTATGATCAATTTTCGACGTAAACAGGAGATATTATTGGCTTCCTATTAAATAAAGTGAGCTTGCTAAGGTCTACTTTGAGGCAGAAGGAGTTTGTTGACTAAACCCAATAGAGCGCATAGCAAAGAACCCGGTAAGTAAGAATAAATATTATTTCATTTACTTTAGAGTAGCTGAGAATATTTCGCAAACAAGGTTTTGTTAATGGGTTAGGCATTGCAATCAGAAAATTTTAAGTAAAAATAAATGCAATAAATACTTTTTTACCGTAGCTTTTACGGTACAGTCACGAGCACCAATATGTAAACACTTAACAACTTTAAAAAGTGTTTTTCTTCTACTTTTCTGATTAAAATTTCATGTTGTTACGAACATAGTATTTTGGAACTCATATTTTTCTGAAAAAAGGTCCTATCTCCAAGTTACAGTGGTTATTTCTCGCGAAAATTGATTTAAATTTAGGAAAGTGTATACATATTGGTGCTCGTGACTGTACCTCTAAACCGTTAAAGAAAGAATAAGCTTGTGTAGTATCTCTTCAAACAATATTTTGTGGAAGGTAAGCTAACACTCAATCTTCAAGGCTCATAATTGGGTAACGGATCGGAAACCAACTCAAAATATTTCCGATACCTCGATATCCCAGAATATGGACGGCTTAATTTACATAGACTGGTTTCCTCCTACATATTTTAGTACATAATATATACATGTAGTGCAAAATTCACCATGAAAACTTTAGTTTTAACCTAACAAAGACAGTAAATATTAACCCACGTGGAGTTCGGTAATTGTCCCACGGAATCTTACTACCGGGATAAAATGTATCCTACGTGTTAATCCAGGTTATAAACTATCTGTGTGCCAAATTTCATCCAAATCCGGTCAGTAGTTTTTGCGTGAAAGAGTAACAAACATCCATCCATCCATCCTCACAAACTTTCGCATTAATATTAGTGGGATGAGAGAACCATCAAAAAATATGACTATAGGTCATTAAAAGGCCTCTGCGGAATATTGGCCTCTACACTGCAATAAACGACCGTACCAAATATATTGGCTTACTAGTACATACCAAATTTGTCAAACGGATTGACTAATTTAACTCAAACTACATATATAGGCGGCATTTCTAAGCTAATAATTGCCTGCTTCACTATAGATGCCTTGTAAGTCTTACTTTCAATATTAATTAACGCGTTTGTTAAAGCTAATTGAAGGATAAAATCAATTAACTTTATATTGATTCATGTGTGAGATTTCCGTGAATGATTTACTTTTTACCCGACTATAGCGAAGCTATAAGGAAGGGTTTTAATTTTAGCAGTCTATGTGTGTTTTTATTTACGTAGCGCCTAAACTATTCATTCGATTTTGATGAATAAGGTCTCAATCGATTCGTTATTATGGCCCGGGTATCTTAGGTTATATTTTAACCAACTTCAACAATAGGAGGAGTTGATTTTACCATGTAAACCCAGATTTTAATTAGAACGCGATTTTTCTCTATATATTCTAAATTTTTTCACACAAATTCTTGTACTAGTTTAAGAAAGAGCAAGCTCCTTCGTCGTTAATACATTTCAGTCCCTGGGCTCCTTACCTAAAAGGGGACAATAAAATAAGTACATAAATTCACTTATTTTTCAAATGGGGATGGAATGAAATGGAAACTACAGATATTATAGGATAACTTATTTTTGTAGCATTTTATCACAAGCTTTAGGGGACAGAAATCTAGAACATTATTTAAGACAATTATGTCTATTCTGTCTACCTTTAAGAATATACAGAGAGAAATATAGAGCACTTAGGTACTCTTAGTATATTTCGATGACAAGTCCTGTCTGCTCTCGTACCATCCGTCTACAAAACATGACAGTTGAGGCATAAACAACAGACAGGCACAACAACAGTTTGGGTGCCGCAATATAGGATTACCGAAACAAAAGACGACTTAACTTTAGCCACAGAATACATAACAGCTTTAGCTTCAATAGTCCATTCAACCAATTATAAATTCTCAGTATCGAAACCGATTGTGGAACTCTGCCTTAGGACAGTCGACAATAAGTCTTCACCCACACTGGATGAATTATTTAAAACCACATTTGTCTTAATAAATAATGCCGTATGTACCTCTAAAATATTTTTTAAAAAAACCTTGCCACGGGCACCTGGCATAACTACGCCCTTCGTCGACCTCGATGACGAAAAAAAAAGAAAAAAAGCTTACACGCATACCATTCCGATATGTATAGGTATCGTTTCCTCCGTACACGGTGTATACACGCTTTGACAATTCAATTGACAGGTAGGTATGTAATTATGTATTAGAAAAAAGATCTGAGGAACCTAAGGCATCTGTCCCATCGTGACGTGGAAGCGTCTAGCGATATCGACTATTATCTCGCTCAAGAAACTTACAGACGCCAGCACATTAAGCTACCCGATATTGTCAAATTTTCCTAATCAACCTTGAACCTAATGCTTTAGCGATAAAGTTGAATATCTATTAAAGAAATCTGACAGATTGTAGTAGCTGGCGTCTGTACAAAAGGTCCCGTGTCATAAATTAGTAGTTGAATCTTCCCAACTAGAAGTCTGCCTAACAAACAACTTAGATTTAGTGGCTAGCTCGACTCATACTCACTATAATCAGCCCATATTGTCCCCACAGCTGGGACACAAGCCTCGTCTCTATGAGTGGCCTAGTGCGGGTTGTCGCATTTGAATTGTTTGAATTCACCGTTTTCCGAGCAGTGCAAATAAATTACACTATAACTAAACCGCCTTTCTGAATTCGAACCCGCGATTCGAAATTAGGAACCGTTACAACTGTTCTCAGTTCGTCTCGCTTCCCGCTAACCGCCGGCAGTACGACGGGTGCCTTAGAAGTGAGATTGAAACCAGATACCATTCATTCATTGTAATAGTCATATTTGTTACATGTCGGTATGATCTCTTGGAATGCGAAGGCCGTTCGCTATGATCTCAAATGCCATGGCTTTTGGTTGAGGTAGCTTACCAAATAACTTGGGCGTCTATTATATGAACATACCTAAAGGAAATATTGAGTTTATGGAAGTTGGTACAACTTTGATGTTCAAAATAATTTGCTGCAGCTTATTCTTTTATGTTAATACTTTAATTATCAGGTTTTTTCTAAATTATTGGTTCCTTGGTCCTTATACCGCAACTTTTAAAACTACCAAAAAATATTTGTCCTTCGATCCGCGTATCAGGTTTAAAAGAGGTTATAGATTGAGAGAATAAATTTTGAGTCAGTAGTCCCACAAAGTGCTCAACAATACTTAATTAATGAAGAAAAAAAAACAATTTGGTGGTGTGAGAGAGACAATTTCAATTAAATATGTAGATTTTAATTTGTAGGTGCTGTTGTACCCGGATTCAGTAAAAAAACTCGCCTAACGGGGCGGTCTAGTTTTTGTTACCTAAATATACGGTACACATTTATAAATAGGTTGTTAATGTCATAAATGCGCTAATTGTCATATAATGAACCGCAACAGTTTTTAATCAAAATAAAACTTCTTGTCAATCTTGTTCCGTGAACAGACACAACAGATTTCTAATACTCGACAAGCGAAGACAGTTTCTAGACAAATAATAAACGAGACAATTGGCTGTACCGTGAATCATCAAGGAAAAGCAGACGTCGGTATTCAATACAATAGGTTAATACGCTTACAAATACCGGCGCAATTGCTTACATCGGCTTCCACCCGGAGACGCTATTGTAGCTGTTAGTCTAACAGGATTAAGGAGCAAATTCCCACGACGAAATTCTGGATATAATTTAATGCACACAGTTCGATTGCTCCAGACACCTTGAAGCTTGATTGGGACATGTTGCGATAGCGAGCACTGAACACGGAGGCATCGCGGACGTGCCTAACAAAAGCTTGCTAATGAGGAAACCATGTACACAACACGACGACCGATTGAGAGAACGCGCTGATTGAGTGAAAGTAACCACAGTACTGCAGAACCGGTAACGGCATGTTGTAACAACAATACAACAACAAGTAATACAACAGTCTCATAAAGGCTGTGAACTTGGAGAAAACTAGAACGCGTGTTATTATGGCACGTCGGCAAGGTGAATTTAATTTTACTGAGAAGTTTGACTGCTCTCCCAGTAGGTTGGTAATATCGGAGTTTTCTGACAAACATGCTCTGTAACTATGTTTCGGGATTGTATCTTCTGTTTTGTGATGTAAGTTTGTTGTAATTGCCTTCCTAGTTTTCATTGTGTTTGTCTACGAACTATTGGAGATAAGGTGTACAAATTGCGTTGCTCTTGGTATTTGCTTTGAAACTAAGCGGTATACAGACAGTATTCTTGTTCAGTTGAAGGAGATAAATAGTTTTGTGTGGGAACACATATTTTCTTGTACAAAAAAGTGAGTAGACTGGTACAATACGAATGAATAATTGTACCTAACGATTGACCTTGGGTTGGTAAATGTTTTGAAGCAAATGTTCCATACCAAACGTATGTTGCAATTTCAATCAAAGCAGAACAAAAAACTGTATTTGAGCAAAGCAATTGAACTTTTAAAGTTACTTCAACAGAAATTGATTCAGTTCCACTATTGCTTAATACTAAAGATAAACTATTTGGTACAAACAACTATTGTTTGCATTTAAACTCATAGTCGCAACAGATAAATGGAAATCAATTCGATTGGTGTTTGCAGTTGCAACTTGCACCGAACTTCGGTAGTTTGGATGCGAATGTAAAGTCGTTGCAACATTTGCAAAGTAAGCATCTAAATGCATTTCATATTTGTAGACATGTGGGTTCTCTTCTTGCTAGCTGTTGCCTGTGGGTTCATTCACATGTAAACTTTATTCTGGTAATCTCGTCGTAGATTTATAACATGAGCTTTCTTATCAACTAAAAGTACCTCTATGTCGATTCAGCAACATATAATAATTTATTTTGTGTTCTCGTTTAAGTGATGTCGTTTGACAGAGAAATTCTTTTAATGGACGATACCAGGATTTGTGTGAACTCTGGTATTTTGGTCTCTGGTCTGGTCTCCTCCTGCTAGCTACGGTAATAAATCATTGGATAGGTATTTTTAAACTGAACAAAACTATGCGCCAAGTTCCAAATGTTAGTCCGTTCAGAGTTATGGATTATTAAATATGTCAGTTTAACAACAGTCAAAACTATTTTTTTCCCATAAACAATGCACTTTTTGAATTAAAACTACATAGTACTATCAACCTACTACCATTAGTATCAGAGTCGTAAGGAGTTTGTTTTACAAACGATGTCTATAATAATTTTAAATTCAACAGTCTAATTGTAAAGGTCTTGTAACGATTATTTTTATTAATATTATTAAGGAAATGGCCCAGCATATCCTTATAAAAACCAGCATAATAGCACTAAGAAGGACACTAACTAGCTTAATAAATATTTATGTCATGTCGTAGATCTTAACGACTATAAGAAGTGGCAAGTATGTAATTAGGCCGATATCTCATTCCATTTAGAGAACTCTGTTACCATTATTTAGTATTTCACGCGACTGGTGTTAAGTATTACTCATACTAAACCTTGGATTATTATTAATACTGTCAAAATATACATGGCAGGGCAGATGTATTACGGTTTGTGAAAACAGGAATAGTGTTTCAAATGACCAAGTGCGTAGTGCGATCAGGAAAGTATGTATACAAGTAATATCTACGTTTTTCTTGGTTACCCAAGCAGGGGTAAGACATTGTAGCAACACCTGCACTTGCTCACAGTTCAGGGTTTTTCTTATGTCAATAGGATGCAGCTGCTTGTTTTATTTTGTTAAATACAATACTACGACTAGCTAACTAGTAGCACAAACGCGGTAATTTTTATTTTACAATAACATCACGCCTATAATCTTCAAAGGGTTAGGTAGAGGTGCCCTAATAGATCAGCTACATTTCACCAGTTATGTTTAAGTCCCATGCCATCAACCGGGCACAAGTTCAGACTCCATGGCTGCTACTGACGAATTCATGATTCCTGAGATCGGGTCCAGGACCTCATGCTCAGCAGTCGCGCTTGCGAACACTAGACTAATGAGGCAGTCAATTTTAACATTTGATTTTCATTATCGACCCATGTTTCAATTCAAGTGTGACGAATACCTATCTGCTATTATCTACGTAACACATACCTAAAGGTCAATATGTAACACACTACCCCATTTACCTAAAACAATAACAATATACCTTTACAATTTATATTTTTTCACGCACATGTAACATAGCTGGGAAAATTTAATTGTTCATATTCGTTACACACGCACATTCACACGACTTTGGTCTTAATTTTTTAATTTATATTGCACCTTATTACATAACAAATTGCTTCATTAGAGTATTTTATTGCTTGAATATTAATTAATAGTTTGCAGCTTAATCAACGCTATAATTAATACAGCACTGTGATTTACTACGGCGATATTGAAAGTATCAATATCGATATCTAGATCAAATACTATCATGATCTCAACTAAATAACACTTATCATCATTTACTAGCCTTTTCTCAACTGCCAGAGCTGCGGGACTGTTCGAAAGAGATACCGCGGCCCTGGAACACAAAGGGCAAAGAAGGAACATGGATGGGTTATAGTTAGTACAAGTCTGACACTCCCTTCCGCTCCGCCCAAAGTGGGGGGTCATTTGATGATTTCCCAACCTAAAAAAAAAAAAAGCCTTTTCCCAACTATGTTGGGGTCGGCTTCCAGTCTAGCCGGATGCAGCTGAGTACCAGTATTTTACATGGAGCAACTGCCTATCTGATCTCCACAACCCATTTTTAACTGGGTAATACGATATACCTTGGTAAGACTCGTTGTCAGTCTTTCGACTCACTGACTAACTGTAACGACTGTCAGCCGAATGGCAGCCGGGACCAACGGCTTATCGTGCTTTCCGAGGCACGGAGGAAACTCGGGGTGTAATGGATGGTGCAGCTGTTATTACTTAGCAACGAGCTATCTTAGAAAATCTATCGTTAAAGTTCAGCACTTTTTAAGCTACTAACAATATTTTATCATCAGTTTATTGAACTTTCATCATTTTCTCACATTGATAGATTTATCTCATTGAGCCATTTAGGTATGGCCCGCAGAAAACTCGTAATATTTTGAAATAAGTATAGATATTAATCAGCCGAAACGGTATTAAAACTTGCAGATTACATAACATAATATCACGCCTGTGTGTATAGTACACCCACGTTTCGCCAGTTATGTTTAAGTCCCATGTAAAAGGGAGCGAGCCTATTGCCATCAACTGGGCGCAAATTCAGACTCCGTGGGTGCTATGGAGAAATTTCTGGCGGAAAAACCCAATAACACTGTTCCCGACCCGGGAATCGAACCCAGGGCCTCATGCCCCAAAAAACTTTAATTGTTTAACAAATCTTTGGTCTTCTGAGTCAATCATTCATACTCTCTTCTTCTTCTTCTCTGACACACTAATGGTGTGTGAGAGAGAGAAAGTTAAGTTAATGAACTTAGCTTGTAATTTGTTAAACAGTATCACACCCTATCTAAGTGTTACCAAGTTCAACTTAAATACAAGGTATTACACGCACATAAGTACTTAATCTTAATGAGCTGATGAGCTTGTCTACAAATTATATGCGCAGATGATGTTTGTGCATGCTTCCATGCCTGTAACACTAATCGGTGCTGAAATGCATTATTATGTAATTGATCTTGTATATGTTTACGTTATGTAATTCAGTCTAAACAATGCGTGATTACCTGTTGTCAAATTATATCATCAACTTTTGTTTTGATTTTAATTTTTAAATGCTAATACAACTCTGTTAGCTTAGCTGAACATTTTGTTAAGCAGACTGTGGTCTCCTGTAAGTGAAGAACAACGTGATACTTTTGTCGTCGATTATTTATTTCGGGTGTTTGTGTACATCCTTTCTTGGAGATCCAAAACAAATAAATAAATAATCCATTAGAACTTTTAATTTACCTACATGTTGCTTTACTGACATCGACACCGGAGTGTGATTTATTTGCCTCGAGATGGGTCGTCCGTATGTCGTGCATGTTTGAGTTTCTGTGAGATGATGCACGAAAGATGACTTTTCTTGTGCTTGTTCTTTGAGAGAATGTACGAAATATGACTTTTTTGTGTTTGTTCTGTGAGAGAATGCACGAAAGATGACTTTTTTGTGCTTGTTCTGTGTGAGGATGCACGAAAGATGACTTTTTTATGTTTGTTCTGTGTGAGGATGAACGAATGATGACTTTTCTTGTGCTTTTTCTGTGAGAGGATGAACGAATGATGACTTTTTCTTCTTTTTGTTTTGTAATATTTTTGTCATTCCTTGTTGTCCATGTTTTCTAACATAAATGTTATCATAACAGAACATCACGCCTGTAATCCCCGAATGGTTAGGCAGAGGTGTACCTCATTTCGCCAGTTATTTTTAATTCCCATGTAATAGGGGGCGAGCCTATTGCCATCAATGTTTTCAACACTAAAATTAAACTGCACAGCTTCAATTAACTTCCCACATAAGAAAACATAATTATCTTAACTGTTCATTACACGAAATACGAATGTATCATCAATTCAACATCCTTATCGACACAAGTCTTCCATGTTTTGTTGTATTTCTTTCTCTGCGGTGATATTCCGATGGTAAACATTGTGGTACATTTATTACAACATGGATGATTTACTTGCCTTTCCCGATTCCGTAGTACATTGACGTGACTAATGATGTACATTTTTAGGATTTTCCTTTCTTTTATGTTCAAGTAAGTTTGTATGTAACATATTTAGTATTATAATGTAGGTATTATATTACTTTTGACCAATATAAATATCTAACATAACACTGAAAACGGATTATATACCACGTTTATTTTTTTTTGTTTTTTGAGTTCCCGATATTTCGGCGCTGTTTCAAGCACCATGATCACGGATAAACTGAAGTTATTGCGGGTGGGTGTTTATGAGCAGACAAATCGGTCTACCTTCTTTCTTGTTCGTTTTCAGTGTTAATGATAATATTTGTGACTTTTCAGTTTAAAAACTAATTTAAATATCTGTTTTTTATTTGTCCTGTACCTATAGTCCCAAAATCGAACAAAGATCCCTTAAATAGCTCTCTTCCCTGTTACCTTCTCCGGTGAATCTCTCATAAACGGCTAAGTCATCATCATTAAAAAGCGGGAAGGTACTTATTAGTAGCACAATAATAACGTAAGCTCAAATAATACTTTTTATAGCAATAATAAAATCGACATATGGTTGAAAAGTACGTATCTAAAAGGGAGAAAAGCCTATGCAATAACGATTGAAGCTTACAGTAAGTATGTGCCTCAACACGATGCTAAAAGCATTTGAACATACCATAGACATAATCTAGTAAATGACATTACTGGCCAATATAACAGAGATGTTTTGTATGTAACAAAAAGACTCCCATTGTCTATAGATAAAATTCGCCACTCCGCCTCCTAACTGCCGATGATAACTTATTCGAGGCCCATTTTGGCCCGAATTTATGGTTGATTTAACTCGTTTATTCCGGGAAAGAACTTCCCATGCTTAACGATGAGATACACCAACAAAGATAGGGTAATGCCGGAGCTGTTCTGAATTCTTACGCATTTTTCCGTGTTCCAAACTTTGGTATGAAACCGGCTTTAATTAAAAAGATCGAAGCCTTCTAAATGATTTATGTAGAATTACATTCCGAACGTATCAATGACGCCTACCTGAAATTCTTTGAATGCCTAGCTACATTCTAATAAATTAACTAACTTAATATATTCCGTGACCGCAGAATTCCTTAACGTATTAATATCCTAATCCTTCCTTACTAATATTATGAATATGAAAGTAAGTTTGTTTGTTTGTTACCTTTTCACGCCTAAACCACTGAACCGATCATCCTGAAATTTTGCATATACGTTGTCAGGTGTACAAAAACGGACATAATATACCTTTCATCCCGAAAAAAGAACTAGGACTGTTCTCCGTCTCTCGGATATATTAGTTGGGGCCACGTGACTATCGAATCATGATTGAATATAATTCAATCATGATTCGATAGTCACGGTCCCGTCATGTAAAAAGAACGCTGACCGATTTTTTTTTCATGTCAGCCTGTTTCAAAGTACTAAGTAGCTAGTAAAGTATTATGATTCTACATTAAAACAATTACACGTATATTATATAACAATTAGCCTAGTACTTTAGGATGCGACTGTACCCGTGCGAAGACACATCCCTTCCACTGTCGCTCAGCGTTCTTTTTACGTAACGGGACCTATATATTATTAAAGAAAACTTTAGTAGTATGTTACTTAAGAGTTTAATTGTCAAATTCTAAATTAACGCAAGCGAAGCTGCAGGCAAAACCTACTTATTAATAAACGAAACTCATGAAGAGGAAAATAGGCCAATTAGGACGTACATATATATCCGTAAATAAAAGGGAAATCTGATACGCGAATCACAAATCCGAGTTTGATAGTTGATAAGTGTACCACGTGCCGATAATTGATTTCGCGCCTGTGATAACGATAATGTATTGCGTATCCGAGATCTGGTGAACAAACACGTAGTCCGGACAACTCGCGACGTGACGCGAATGTTGCCAACTTGATCCGTTAAAATTACCAACGCGATCAATAGCACAAACAAAGTAAAGGTCTCGGTCAAACTTTTCCTTTGACTGTCTCGTTTGTTATTCAGGACAATCACTGTTTAGTAACCCACCGTTAACCTGGTTACATTCCTATCGTCAAATTTTGTGCACTTAATCAACTCTCGCCTCTAACAGCGAACACCGCAGCCCTTACAATTCATTCCAATTTAACTGAATAAGCTAATCCCCCATAATAGCGGAATTTGTGTAACAACTACTGAACTTCCAATCATACAAGGGCTTTCAATTAATTAACTGTGCTCTCTAATTCGTTGGAGTTGCGAGGCGATGCATTAAATCGCGCTCGTCCGCACAAACTGCATAGAATCTCGCCTTAATTGCAAAGAGCGGCGTCAGCTAAGATTTACCAATTAAGGGAATCGGAAGCGGAACCACTTGCCCAGTCAGCGGGCTCAGCGCATCCGAGCATGGAGGCCCACCAGACCCACACACGCTTCTATTAACAACTAACGATTGTAACCAAATAAAACGCTGAAGGGACTCCTCATTTACATTTTTTGTGAAGGACGCACGCTCGCTTTTGTTTGGGACGTAAAACATTTTGTCCCAAATATGTCGCTTTTAAATTATCAGCCACATTATTTCATGGTTCCTCTGAACTGGAATAGAAAGAAACATATTAAACGTATCAGCTATTTATCTTCCCACGCAATTTGTAAGAGTCAACTGTGGGAAACGGATTACTTAATATTTGGTTGCTTGGCAATCGGTCACTACACGCGATGCGACAAACTTTATACACATTACTGCCTGTTTTTTTTTTATTGCATTCCTACCTCCTTCTCAAAGACACGTCGTATCCATTAGAACTTGGGCTTTGCGTACCGTACCAGCTAAAGTAAAGCCTTTGACAGCTTTATGCCATAAAATAAAAAGATAAAACTTTAAATAAACACTATCTAAAGTACTTAAGATAATGATACAACTTACGCAAGAAATTTCAAAGAGACTTCGAGAAAAATCGATATCTTTATCTCGTTGAAAATTATGATCAACATAAAAAATGTCTTAAAAATGATAAACTTTTTACACAAATTACTGATGACAATAGCTATTTTAGTATAATAAATACTAATTTATTCCATTGTTACCGAAAAAGTTAGTTGAAAATGACAATGAGTAATTTCATTAAAAAAGTAGGAGAAGAGAAAGGCGAAATGTAACTCGACATCGAAGACAAGGTCGTCTTCAGGGTCCACCAATAATATTCCGAGGTTCTAAGGACCAGAGATGGACTGTTTGAACAACAATGTGATTAAAGAAAATGCTTCTTTTAAACATAACCTTCATTTATTTTCAGGCAACTTTGGCACATAGATATACCTGACAGACTAACATACATTTATGATAAAATAGAAATTGTGTTAGTAAATAGAACCTTAAAACTAAGTTAGTAACATCACTTTTGCACTATGTCACTGTGCGTTTATGTGGCACTTGCCCGTGGAAGCAACGGAACACCACTCCCTGCGGCCAAAACTCCACTTCCAAGACGAACTGCAGATAACACGTTGGTATTCGCACCACGAACGAATAGAAGTCAAAATTAAAGTATGATGGAAAGTAGGTAGGTTAGTTATTAGAATAGGATTAAAGTCATAAAGATTATGGTAAAAGGCTTAAAGGCTCCAATACAAGGGAACAAAACAAAGGTAAAATAAACAAAAAAAAAACGCAACACGTTTGAACGTTATTTTTTAGTCGCTAGAGAAATGTCCCCCATCTTTCATGGGAATAACACTGCTTCACCCCAGTTAACTGAGCATCTAACTGAGTATGTTTTTATAAACGCAAATCTCTAAGGAGAATATCCAATTAAAATGTTCAAGGTTTACAAGTTAAGGGAGACATCGCACGCAGCTCGGAAGCTTAAAATTATGTTAGAAAAATAAAAAGGTGCAAAATCTACGGAAAATATCCTTTTCTTAGCGGTATAACACTTTGTTACAGCATATAAATTAAAGTGGAGAAAATAGACCAACTTTCTTTACTTGAGAGTATAAGTAACTTGCGGGATTTCGAATTACAATTTGTCATAAGCCAAAGACATCTTTTACTATGCAATACTTTTTTCTGTACTAGATAGGCTTGCATTTGGCCTCATCTTGCCTGATGTGAAGCAATGGCATCGTTGCTTCACATCAGGCAAATTGCGGCCTAGGGTGGAGCACGCTTACCTAGAAGATTTCGATTCACTCGAACTTTTAATAGATCCAGATTATAATGATCAGTGAACAGAGAAGCCTATAGATGTTTTTCGATGAAGGCACTTACGTAATAAGCAGCTTATCTATAAAACCTATCGATAAACTTCCAACTTGGAGGTATTTGTTCAGAATTCTTGAACCGTTTCAAGTTTAAAATGACACTGTATATTGAATCAAAATCCAATTATTATTGTCGACGAAGCAAAAGACCTACTCGGAGACAATATCAAGCGCCCGGTCGTTAACTTACTACTAAACTAAGTGAGCTTTACATTTTAAAAAGATATTATGTTGATGGCACTAAAAGATTCATAAGACGATAAAGTATCGCTCTTTTAAAATTATGCATAAGAATGGCTCATACATAAGCATATAAATAGATAATGTGTTTTGATATTCCAGAATTATTTTGTGAGCATTTCGATAAAGCGGTATTAACGTAACAAATCTTCTTTATATTCTAATTCTAGAAACAAGAAATTTTAATTAAACAAGGGAATTACGTAAATGCGAATCTCATAAAAACTTACATCCAGTAAGCCGATAGCGTCTTATCGTAATGCTCTGAGTCGGCTATTACAGCACAATCTAATACTGCCTAACTATTCCACGTCTATTTAGAATTCTGTGTGTCCTGGAGCGATAAAGTCGGGGTCTAATAACTGGTATTATTAGCCAGTCAGCGTAGTTATTGCTGGACCAGCTATCCACTTGCGACAATACGCCTCTAATTGAATGTCCGCTATTTATCTTTGTTATAGTATTCCGAATTACCTACTGAAAGCCAAGATAGACTATCTATATTATTTACGTTGCTATATTATCGGTTTTCTCTACTTTACTTTACGTCCAACAATTTGTGTTAGAAACTCGAGTAAGGTTTGATTTATATCAAGAACAGTGTATCAAAGACCACAATACATTACCGATACCTCGAGGTTCGTACATGTCTGCAATCTACAGTGGAATGATTAATTTTCCTAGCTGTGCACACACACAGGTTTGCTTTTCAATCGCCTCAAAAGCCCACAGAAGATGTGTGGGTGTGCATGTTTACAATAAGTGTAATATTGTGATGTCGGGGCAGTCCTCTGTGGTGTCAGATACAGGTGTCGCGATGTGCAATACGCAATAACCCTGTGTCGGGAGCACGAATTGCCCCAAACTATTTGTGGTCCAAAGTTTGGAACGAGCGTGCGCTACGCTCTAACGTTTTGTTGCGTTGCCTGAATATTTGGACATGGTATTCTGTGTGGACGTGAACATAGAACGATTCACACTTAAGTTGGTTACAATTCTTGATTGAAGTAAATTTTGTTATCAATAATGTAGCCATAAAAGACTTGACATATAAAAATGTGACATTTTCACAACCTACGTTTTTAATTTATTCGTGGATCTCTTTGATATTTAAAGACCCATTGAAAATCCCCATCCCTATAAAAAATATGCCAGATTCTATAATTGGAAAGTATGAAAGAAATTAGATTCTCTTTGGGTCCGGTAATTGAGTGAAACCTAATGGTCCCAGGAGGCGTAGTCAAATAGCCGAGCTTAAACGAACCAATCATGCGAATGATCAACTTTATTTACGTAATGTAACGACTTCTTATTTAATTTAATGGTTATTAGGTATTAAAAGTTCAGTTATTTTCAATATGCTGATGTATTCTCATCTCGTAAGTGCCTAAGGAAACTTCTTTTATCAATAAACTGCTAACGCTGTCTGCTTCTAAGGCACCGTTTTCAATATCCGGGAAAGCAATCATGCAGCCCGAGCACCACACGGCAAAGAATTTATAGACCCAATATTCCCTTTTACTTTGTTACGGCAAAAGTACGGAATCCACACAATAATAATAATTAATTAATTTGCATTTATTAAGGCAGGTCTCCGATAAGTTTTTATTACATTTGGACCCAAAAATTAAAGCTAACACACATTTACTAATTTGATGTGCGAGTTGCAGACATTCGTGACAACTGTTTTAGGGAACTGTCGTTAGACGCAGGGTTGTCCGGTATTTTGAAGTCTTGTTTCAAAATAAAAGGGCCTCAGTATTTCGTACATCTGTTGGTACATTCTGAACGAAATTTCACGGGTTTCACGTGAACATTGCAGCGGCGTTTCTTTTATACAAAGTAAAGTAAAGTAAAGAGAAAAGTGTATTTAAAATGTAACCCTGAAGTGAGATAAGGTTCAATATGTTGTCCGGTATTTTGAGTAGAGTTATGTGGCAAGCGTGTGCAAAATACCGGCAAACGTAGCGGCGATAAAGGGTTAGGTTCAAACTTATGGGCGCGCACCGGTTGAATGAATAGTGCTCTTAATTGCCAACCGGCTTTGTCGATGGCTTTCCACTTTTTAGGACGCCATTTCCGAAGCTAAGGGGCGGAAATTGCAAATCGTATGAAGTATTTCGTTCGAAATTAAATTAACTTCGAAATAAAATGTTTTGTATTTCTGTTTGTTACTGTATCACGTACTGCGAAGCTTTACTTTTTTTTTCCTTTTATTTAAATTGGTACTTATTTCTAAAAGTCTAGTTAATGTTTCTATTATTAAAACATCAAATAGGCTGACAACTAAATGACGCAATTATTCAGCCTAAATTATTTAATTAAAATGTACGAACATTTCAATCACACATCAATTTGTTGGACAAACACTATTTCATGGTGAATTAGAACATACATTAGTTCAAAACCAATCACTGTTTAATAGAGCGTGAAGCTTTTGAAACAAAAAAAAAATGTTTTATATATGTAAAATCAGACAACTTGATTACGGCAACCCTTGTGTGAAACGTGCTAGATACGAAACCCGTACGAAACACAAACGCGCTAACTGAAAACCGATATCGATATTCTGCAGTTTGAAGATATTCAAATTAAACCTTCCGTCTGACATTTGCCAGTTTAACTTATCTTAGTTTGGCTAGGATCCTTTTACGTCTAATCCGATTACAAAACTAGTATAAAATGTCTGGTTATTTTCTTTGAAGAATAAGTTAACTGTAAGCTACTCTCTACTCCACTCGTAGCTTTCAATGTGCTTGCTTTAAAAGCAAAACGAGTTACAGTTCGTTACCTTTCAGCCCCTAATAGAGTATTTTTTACACAATTAATGTTCGGATAAACGTGATTGAAATAGGCAAAGTTGACTAAAGTAATTAGTCGTATACAAATCAGCCCATCCCTAGCTCTGATTCAGTAGCAGCCTGTATAGTTGGTAGTTTGATTCGTTTTATTTGTTGGCGGGTATTTTCCGATCCCCATTCACATGAATCAAAGCGAGCGGACTCATTTATTTGATAGTAACCGACAAGGTACACCCCTACCCCACTATAAATTTGTATGTAGACAAACTAGTCTGGAGGGTAATAAAATAAAATGGGATAATCTTAATTAATCATCTCTATTGCTTTTGCTTGTTCATAACTACGATGGATTGTTTTTGAGATATGGAAATATTAACAAATTCTTCTTCCTAACATAAATCATACAAATAAGAAGTATAGTTTTAAGGTGGAAGCGCTAGGGTTACCCCGCGAAACTCAATAGGAGTTTGTTTGTTTTTGTTACGCCAGAGTAACCCGTGAAATTCAAATTTTCTTACGTTTTTTTGCAATTTGCAGGTCAGTGTCAGGTTATATTTTGATGAAAAATGAGTTGCGCAAGTAACACGTATGTAGTTACAGAATTATAATCCTTAAAATTATCAATACAACTCTCTAAGTTCATTTAACCCCATTGAATGAGTTTTTCATGAAATAGTTATTGAATGGTGTTAAATGAACTAAGAGAGTTGTATTCATGATTTTAATGATTATAATTCTGTAACTACATATGTGTTACTTGCAGGACTCATTTTTCATCAACATACAACCTGACACTGGCCTGCAAATTGCAAAAAAACGTAAGAAAATTTGAATTTCGCGGGTTACTCTGGCGTTTCCACCTCAAGAACCTTGTCTTAAATAAGTGTATTCAAATGTCTGGAACATAAATTCACTATTATCTAGGCACAAAACCGAGATAAGGAGTCTAGACGTCCATACCATAACTTAGAACGAAGCCCTCAATACAAGAACCTAATTCCATTTGAATTTTAATTCTACTAGAAAATAAATTAGATACAAATTTGTCTGGCTCATTTGTGAGAGACCCCAGGCCGGAATAAGACACCTATTTTCAAAATTCTCCCATTTTGCAATCTTATTTGATAAAAGATATCTCATTTCATTAAGTTAATGAAGAGTGTTGTAGTAATCTAATCCTGTTTACTAATTAATACGGTGGAAAGTTTTGCATGTTGAAATTGGGGGTGAAACCTCAATAAATACTTATGTGATGGCTTCATTATTTTCTCGTTGGTGGTTAGCGAGTAAACTCGCTTGAATGAATAGTTAATGAAAAGCTTCTGAAAAAAATCCCCGATGGTACAAATACGATAATAATATGATAAAACTAAGTATTTCAGTTTTTTACACGGAAAAATATATATGTGTGTATGGTTTTGTTTAGCTCTGTTGCATTTAGAACGGAAATTCGGCAAAATTCAAAACATTTTCACTAAAAAGAATTTTAATGTTTTACCTATAAGTATTGTACAAAGTAGAGCAATTACGAAAAAATCTACGAAACCGTTGGGTATCTTTTACTTTTCAAAAGTAAAAGTGATGACCACAAAAACTTTGTCATAAAAAAGTAAAAAGACTTAACTGTGTTGAATGCAGTTTGGGTCGTAATTAGAGATAGATTTTTTCCAAAATTAATTAAAAGTCACCGTTGGCCACAGCTTCGGGCGAACGATGTACGTGCTCAAAATACTTTCAGACTCCCCTTTTGTTCTGTTATTTCTGTCTGAACACCTAGCTATGTTTGTGTTGCCTTAATGTACTGACAGTTTTTCATGCTACTGGTAAAAAAGCCTGTAATTCATTTTAGAGTAGATCAAATAACGTTATAATTAAATCAGGAAACAACAAAGTATTACAATTAAATTGTTTATATTTTTGTATCTTTTTTGCGGACTTTTAGTTAGACGAACCTTGTGCCTGTGGAAATATTTTGGCTAAAGTAGTGAACCTACGTCGTAAATCCCAAATGTACCCGCTGTCTCTATGTTAAGTAAAAACAATGTTTTCGCTACCCTCATTTCATATTTTTTATCTTTGCTTACGTACCTAAACATTTTTTCTGTCGTATGTACCTACCCACAGTGTAAATTTTGGAAAAAGCGATTTATTATGAACAAAACGGATTGGATCGCAGATAGTCAAGGTCACGGGAAACACCTGGATGAGGGACGCACATAACCAAGCAGTGTTTCAGAATAAAGAGAAGCCCTACACCCAGCAGTGAATGAATCCGGAGAGCTGATATAAAATGTCAACGGTATATTTCTAATAACTGATTTAATTTTTCTACAAAACAATACTTCAAAGAATAAAGTAATTTTCGAGTGTATTGTGAGAATAATTGTAGGTATTATCACAGATTAAAACTAGAACGGTGGCAGAGCGTGACTGGCCATGGTCGGGTGGGCCCAGCCGTTGTGCAGGCGGCGGGCGGCGGGCGTTCAACTACCTAATAAGTTCAGGTGCTAGACATAAGCAACCGCACTACTTTATTATCTTTTTTTTGTAAAAAAAAGATAAAAGAAACATATTTCTTTATTGTGGCCTTTTATAAAAATGCAACAGCGAAAGTTGTTTGATGTTCTTTTTTTAAATAACATTTTAGTTTATGATAAAGTAGCTTTTGTTTTTATTACTATTTTGAAAAAAGAAATATTTATAGCGAAAGTAAAATTCCAATTTTAAAAGTGTCTACGTCATAATATGACTTTATTCAGAGGCTCAAGGTCTAATAGAGGCAAGATTTAGGTCGTGAACCATTCAGAGACTTTATAGATACGACTAGGAAGAACAAAATTATGCCAATGGGGTGACTGTCATAAGTTAGAGGAGTTTATTGTGTTAGCAATGCGTCAGGCATTGCTGTAACTCTATGCGTATAAGGGTAGAGGACAGGGTGGATATGACGCTGGGAAAAGTAGGTTATATAGTGAAGGTTCAGTATATTTTAATTTATAAGTATGTCGGGTATGTCAGGATTTACTCCGTTAGCCTCGTACATCATGTGGGCAAACGGTGGGTTTCGTGCTATGAAAACGCACTGGGTGCGATAAACTGTTTTCCATTTCATTTTATATCCGCACTAATGACCGGATCCGACAAGTACATTTTGTAATAGGTCTTTGTATGAATGGAACCAAAAGTTACAATAATAAACACTTTACATTTTTAGGAACTCTAATAAGATCACACTATTGGTCCGTCTGTCTCAGTGGTTTTTATGAAGATCTATGCGGCAAAGATATTTTAAGTTTGGCATAACTTCAAATCTCAAGATTTAAACAAAAATGTTTTGTACTTGACAGTTAACAAACAATGTATCAAAAAATCCGTTAATAATAACACGTTCTCACACCGTATGTCATTTCAGCTCGACAGAATGTAACACACATAAAATCTGTTTACACAATGGCCCAGGTTTTATGATTTAAATTTTGTTCCGTCCGATTTGCGTGGGCGGTACCACAGGCGTTCGGAAATTATCGTGATTTACAATCAGTACCAATTCACATTTCATTGTGACAATTATAGACGTAATTGCCCGTATTTATTGCTCAAAGACTAACAAAAACGGATGTTCCACTTACCATAACATAAAGGTAAATTTTCCACAGCAAATCACTTCTTGTATGTACACCAAGATTGTGAAATACCTGTAACAATAGTGAATTTTGTAAATAAGTTTGTAGTAACTACTATTATGCAGCTTAGCATCATCATCATCATCTGCCTAGCCTTTTCCCAACTATGTTAGGGTCGGCTTCCATTCTAACCGAATGAAGCAGAATACTCATATTTTACATGGAGCGACTGCCTATCTGACCTCCACAGCCCAGTTAGTACTAGGTAATACGATACCCCTTGGTAAGACTGGTTTTCAGACATTTTGGGCCACTGACTACCTACCAACTATTGTGTAGTAGTGTTATGCAAAAATATTAGTTTTTGATTTCGCAAAAACCAGGTCCAACTTGAATACAAAACGGGATATTTACCATGTTTATTGATTGTTTTGATGCAACAAAAACCTATAACCGACACGTGTTTTCCCGCCACGAGGCATCCTGAGGGGATATTGATCATCTTACAATCCGTTCCATAACTTAATATATTTGTAGTAAAACTCCTAAGATAATAATAAACAAGTTCCTACTTAAAACAAGACGACATTTACAGTACATACGGACCTATAAAGTACATACAAGGAAGTAAGCTTGTGCTCAGTCAAGCTCGACAAAATCCTGGTAGCCCATTTACTTGAGTTGACTCCGAACAAATGTCACGAGACGGTGTGCAACTAATACTGAACCGCTTCATGTATCTCTTGCCACAACATACTGTATATGAACCTACATATAAACAACAAGTACAGAAGATACCATAAATGTTTGCATTAAATTTTTTTTTCTGTCTTCTGTCTTCTTGGTCTAGTGGACGCAAGTTTTACAGCTGAGTAGCAGATTCTGGATTCGATTTCCAGGTTGGACAATGGGTTTTTCATGGAATTTCTCAGTAACTCAAGGGCTAGGATAGTGCCCGGTTGATGGAAATAGTGTCACCCCCTATTACATAGGAGTTAAACATAAAACTGGAGAAATGTGGGTTTACTATTCCATGTAGGAATAGTAAATCCATATTTCTCGAACTTTATGTTGGTACTTCACTTCTGCCTAACCTTACAGGGATTGCACACGTAATGTTATGTTAAATACTGTTATTTACTGTTTGACAATCGGTAATCGGGCGCGAAGGATCCAACGTCCGAATCATAATCGAATCGAATTTCAACGTTAATCAGTTTAAAACTCAAATGAGCACACCGTACGTTTCACCAACCAACCGTGCATTATATTGTGTTTCAATTTTAATGATTACACAACTTTTAATTATAGTTCAGAGATGAGGAGAAAATCCAATAAAAAGCGATAATGAACGTTATTTTAATTGCAGTCTCTCGTGACGTCATTACGAGATATTGAAAGCCGATAACGGTAATGAAAGGGTTAAGTGTATTTCAAAGCACTGGAATACTACCAATAAGAGATACTGTAAATAAATCAACTAGTTTTTTCATAGCAGAAATACCACAAAGAAATAAAATTAAAATCAAATAACACTACAAGCTCGGATTGAGTTTTAATTTCCATACCGCATAAACTTTTCCACCCGTCGTAACTGAAATAATTTTGCACTAACCAATAAATCGTTTCCAAAGACTCGACCACAAAAGTATGTTTTCCAGCAATGCTGGTGTGCATCCATTAATATCAATAAAACATGTACACAGTCCGTCGCACGTTTTAATTCCGCTAAAAGCGTGGATCTCATTGTGGTCGGACCGATGATTCGGATATTTCGGATCGCAGTGTCCCCTGTTCACCGTTAGACGGGACAGTCCCAGGTGACTCCTAACGAGCATTGTACTTTGTAGCTTAAAACTCTAGTCATCCTACTGATCCGCTATAGCCTTTGTGAACTCTTTCGCTATTTCATTTTATTACTGTACAGGGATTTGAAAGCCAGGGATACTTTTTGTTTTGAGATGTCGTTATTTGAACTTTGTGAAGCGAAAAGTTGTATTCTGTTGTGTTAACCTAACTTCAAATACGACATAAAGACTTGTGTTTGTCTTCTTCCGGGCTTTTATTTTTACAAAAACATTTTTCACGCTAAAAATATACTAAAATTTGTATCTAATTCTTACGTGAATCTTTCCTCTTTTTTCACGGTTCACACAAAATGGCAAAAATATTCGCACTCACAGCACTGTTCAAGCGGATTGGTGCCCGCAATACCTGTCCTTTCGCATCGGTGACTACAACCCTTTTCTACCTGTACTATAATATACCTTTTGTTTTTTTTTGTTTCTTTCGTATATAAGATCCTCTCGCGCTTGACCAGTATCGCTTGCTTATGTAGAACTAATATATTCACTTGTGACTTTCACCCTTTTAGTTTTTACAAGGCATAACTACACAGTAGTTCCTACTGTGTAGTTATGCCTTGTTGAACGATACAGGCCAAAAGTGACTACAGGAAAAGTAGAAAAATTCTCTAACAATCTCTTCAAAGTTCGAGTGAATCGGTTTCTTCTAAGCGTATTCCACTCTAGGCCGCATCATCGCTTCACATCAAGCGAGTTGCAGCCAAAAGCAAGCCTATTTAATGTAAAAAAAAACAATCTATTTAAGGGCATTACATTGCTCGATGACCTTGATGATTTGATCCCTGTACTGGTTTTTGTTGACTTGCTCCGCACATTTCGCAAAATTTCGGTTTTTATTTATTATTTAAAAATATTAAAAGAAATAACAGAAAAAAACAATACAGATTGTTAAGTATATCATTACGTATTTGTTGTTACAAAATTCATGCCGATCTATTCAGCCGTTACAGAGATAATTTACAATTAAGGTTGAAAAAGGACCTATTTTCTACGATTAACCAAAAAAAATTGAGAAGGTTTATTAAAATTTTAAACAATACAATTTATTTGTAATGAACTTAACTATAACATACTTTTTTACACGGAAAACGCACGAAGGGATTCATCAACAAATTTCTTTGAACATACGCTGTTTTTGGGATTTGAGCCATGTAATGCCCTTAAGTTAACAAAACAACTTTCAACGAAGTAACACGCATTTCTAAACTACAATATTTCATAAAACAGTTGGACCAACACGAAATCGGAATAGATACTATAGTGCTCCCTATTTCCTTTGTCACCGTAGAGATTTTCCAACGAGTGTCAATCGTTGCGTCAAATGTCTCCCTCTTGATATATCGGCGTCACTGGCCTGTCTATGTCTGACGTATACTGTCCTATCTCTCTTTCCATCGTTTTTGCCGCTTCGGCACAGGCAAAAGAAATGTGTTATGATTTTGACGGGGCGTTGCATGGAAATGCAATGTACAGGACAACTAGCGTAGGTGCTTTTTGTGACTTTGTCGAGTGATGCTCGATTGTTACCTTTGGATTTGATTGCTGTTTCGATCTGACTAATTGTTGTCAATAAGAAGTGTAGCTATAGCAACATAGCTCAAAGAATAAGTAAGCTGAAGTGGCAATGGGCCGGCCATATTAGCCGTAGAACCGATGACCGTTGGGGTAAACATGTTCTTGAGTAGAGACCGCGAATCGGAAAACGTAAGGTGGGACGCCCTCAGGCTCGGTGGAGCGACGATCTTCGCAGCGTGGCTGGTAGCAACTGGATGGGAGTTGCCGAGAAGAGGCCTATGTCCAGCAGTAGACTGTTGGAGACTGATGATGATGATGACTTGTAGCAAGCTTTTCTTGTCCGATGGATTTAATTGGAACTTTTACCATTAAAGTTATTGTCAAGATCTGTCAATTCATGTTCATCGACAGCGCCACCTTCACCGCAGGCAAGACGGATTTGCTTTGCTGCAAGTTATGGCATTTATATTTTTGGATCTGTGTTTAGTCGAGTCTTATAAACATTTAAAAAAAAAACTATATTTCTGAGACAACAAGCGAATATTGGTTGTTTTGATAACACCCTTCCAAGAAATGGAGGCACAAGAAGGAGCTGCTTTAAAATTCTGCAATGCCGCTGTTGCGCTACCAAATATTTTTTGTTTTAATTTCCAACAAGTTGTACAGAAATCAGTTATGATGATAAAATCAACAGAAACTTCCGTTACAGGAACAGCAGTGAAAACATTAGACCCTGAGGTCGGATTTGAATTCAGAATTGTAGGTATACCTTTCATTCTTATTAAGACAAAGATTGAAGGTCAAATTTAAGGAGGTTTGATTAGATTTTTATTAAGTTTTGAAAGACTGCTAGCCTTTTTTATTTAGTTATATAATTAAGGATTTCTGATGAATTAAAAAGTTTTTTATTTGCTGCCTAATTTTGAGTAACGTCAGAAAAAAGAGGCAAAAACTGAATATTAGAAGTTTTAAAAACCCAAGCTAATGATTAATAACCATATCACTTCATAACAAATTATGAATTGATAGAGCAAGGTCAGCACCTTGTCATAACACTATTATAATATGATATATCAATCAAACAACAATCAGCTGGATCTCAAACTGACATAGCCTCATAAATGTTCCGCCTTAACACAAGGCTTTTCATCTTCCGCATTCTACTTGGACCACATTCTGCAATCTTCGTGACACCTGGTCAAATCCTATGCTTTTTAATGCAACATACCTTTAATAAGCATCATCGATTCACTATTCATCACCATCAATAAAATATCAGGTAAAAATAACGCCTGATAGACAAGGATCCAAAAGATTACTAAAGATTCTTTGACATTTTTCAAATCGGGGAACAAAAACACATCTACATTTTTTCTAAGAACGATCCTAAACAAGACGAACCTAAACACACCACCAAATTATATTTATTAATATTAATTAAGTACCAGATACATGAATTTTAATTGTGTTATTATAGTCCCGTATCTTGTTACAAAAGGTCTGGGCAAACTTTCGGATAACATTATGAGGAGGTTAATAACGGAAGAGGGAGAGTAAACAGAGATTTCGTATAAATTACACTACACGGGACAATATTTAACTCACTCCCTTCCTTTATAGTGTATTTAATATTTTAAATAAGGGCGTGAGTGGAGGAGCTGCGGTCGTGTGTCGTGTTTTCAACTTGCTACCTCACATATGGCGCATGCATGCTTTTGCATGCTGCATGTTTAGGACCAGCGCAAAGGACCATGTGTGAACCAACTTTGCAGCACCGCTTCATGCTTAAATTGCTTACGATATGTAAAAACAGACAGCACCCGGCAATATTTGAAATGCAGTATCTAGGCGACCGAGCTCTGCTCGGGCGAAAATAGAGAAAACGAATTTTCCTAGATATGAGACCAAGCTAGATCGATTTTCGCCCACGTAAACCGTCATATTGCAACTTTCATCGAAGTCGTTAGAGCGATTTTCGAGAACGTGATGAACGAATATACTAGATATCAATGTTGTAAAAATGTCAAAGATATGTCTTAAAAGTTTTTATCACCTTTTGGTTAGAATAACAAGTTGCTTCGAAACACGCAGTTGTTTTGTGCGTAGCGAGAACGCAGATCGCAAGCTCGCAGACCGCGAGAAACATTTTTATTCTACGTCCATTGTTACAGGTACCTACGTCGTAAAAGTTGGCAGTTGCCCACTAAATTATTGTAAATGTCTTCAAATTTATATAGAAGACCTACATGTGAGACAATACGATTGTGTGCCAGTATTGTCAGGAAACGTTTTAATGCGAAAAATGTGGCGACTTTTGCTTGGTTTTGTCCGAGTAAATAAATAAAGGTTTAAAATGCACAAAATGGATACCTAAATACATAAATCATTGCTTCGTTTTTTATTAAATAACTAGCGACCCGCCCTTGCTTCGCACCGCGCCACCTATCGACTCCAACACTATATCTAATGTAGCCCGTATTTTAAGTTAAGCATCTAGCATTAGAGCGCTGAAAACTGCGTTTAAATTCATGCAGTAGTTTTTGCATGATGCGCGTACAAACATACAGACAGAACGACAGACAGACAGGAAAAATTCTAAAAACTGTTGTTTTGGCCTCTGTTGCTCTAATATAACCCATATGTATATTTTTTCAATATCTTCATTGTACGTATATCAGCCTGTTACAATTTTGTTATAATGTATAGTATATTAAAACACGATCATGTTGATTTAGAAAAATATAAATATAAGTAGTATCGAACGCTTTAGTAAAAAAGGATATCCCCGTAAAAACTTTAGGTACAGCAAAATTGACTGCCGAAAAATTCATTTACAAAACCCTTCGAGGCTAGAGCCAGGCTGCTGTCAGTTAGGTTAGGAGGTACATGGTATGGTGTATGGTACGTATATATATATAGCTTTATAAATGCGCCTGACACCCTGCCTACGGTGATTGACAAGTGTAGTTTGCAAATAGTGAAACAATATTGAGCTTTTTCACTAGTTGTTTAGAGTATTTTGTGGTTGCATTATAGTTTTTTTTTTTTTTAACTATAATGAGAGAAATAAGTGGTTATCTTAGGTTTTATTTAAAAGTAAAAGGCCTATTTTTTTTAAATAATCCTGTTACACAGTAAAATTGAGATTTACCCGCGTAAAGACGAAGAAATAATCCAGTAGCAAGTTTTAATTCAATTATTTCGCTTAGTACGACAATGTTAGAAACGCAAGGAATGTGCCGCCCGTTCTCTAAACGGAAAACAATTCTACCAACTGAATCGCTTGAACTTCAATCGAGCCACATTTGCGTTTATGCTGCAAACACTTGCACAACTATTTTTAATGTTGGCACTATCTATTTTTTCCTCTCTCCCTTATCCAGTTAATTGAAAACCTATCTGTGCTACAAAGGCGTGAACGTACATAGGACCGATTCGTTTTCAACCCAACGAACATTAAATCGGTTCGCGAAAAATATCCGGATCCGATTTTATTTTTGATGTTTAGTGCGTCGCTTAACGACGCAGTGCGCAAAATTTTATGAGTCGTCTGGGTCGCATTTTTTCTCCAAAATTTATTTTAAATCGAAATATTGAACGAGCCATTGGTTTGCAACTGAGCACTTTATAAAATATTATTTCGCACATATGATAGGATTAAATCCAAGATTAACCGTAACAGCAATTAATCCATATTTACGATTGAATCGTTTAAATATATATCTTTCCATAATTATGATACACCCCAATATTGATGACCGCATTTATAAAATAAGCGTTTTACCGACTCTAATTTATGGGCATCAAACAAAAAAACATCGATAAAAGTTAAAACCTTTTATGTCCATCAATATTTATTTATTCAACGCAAAGCTAACACAGTGGACAGACAGTAAGCACAAATAGTGGACACTTAGGCAGATAAAGTTTTACGCTATAGATATGCAAAGTTATAGAGAATGGATCAGCAGCGCCCAATATTGCGTTAGGTCGGACAAATTGGGATCAGCCAGTGAATATATTAGGGTCCCCCGTACTATGTGTCGGTCTGTTAATCGTTCCCCGTTATTTATGAACGTTTTAACTGTTTACATAAGCTTACTATAAAACGGTTATGTTAATTTTTGAATGGGGTATTGATTGGACTGATTGCTAGCATGGTCTTTATTGGGATTTTTTTGAACTTAGTCATTGATGCAATTATCATTTGTAGCAAGTATTAAAAAATAATAAATAATAATAATTGAAATGGAATAGTGAATTCTTGGTATTATTATTGACACTAGAAACGGGATATTTACCATGTTTACTGATTGTTTTGAGTTCCCGATAGTAATCCCCAAAAAAAAAAATATATATTAACAATTTCCTTAATTTTTGGTATGTCTTATCTCTAGGTATAAAACACATGATTATTTTTTTATTTTGATTATATACATCATTAGCAATTCTTATATTATACTCAAGACAAGTGAAATATTCTTTAGCTCGACGGCTAACCTTGATAATAGTTATCTCTTCTGCGTGCACAACGATCCACCAATTAAGCTGTACAAATCCAGTAGGTATAAGTGGATCTCTCATTGCACGGGAAATCTACAAAACGTCATAATAATCATAATAGATCATACTGGAAATGTATAGCTTGATGGGTCGCCGTGTGTACAAAGAATAACAGGATTTCCTTACATATATTCTTACACCACACACCTTATCAATAATTATGGACAATGTAACATTAAATATCATTAGACACACTTGGATATAGCTGCTAGCAGTGGATAACAATTCTGTCAATTGTAAGTTAATTGTAAAATTGCTAGAATATAATGCATACTATTTATTATCTCTTTCGAAAAAACTAAACTGTTAGTCACCTTGTGTGGTCATCAAAAGGCTATTATGGTGGCCAAATCGTTGTAGTATGTAGGTAGTACTATCTACAATTTACAATCATCATTATTTAAAATAAAATTCAGGTTTCATTAAAATCACTAAAGCTAAGGTTATTATTATATATTACTAATCATTTTGGAGCGCAGTATTCTAGGCGTCAAACTTATCGACCATGTACGCAACACCACACTGCGCTCCAAAATACAAATTAGTGACGTTGCCCAAAAAGCCGCTAAGCTAAAGTGGGACTGGGCTGGCCATGTCTGTCGCATGCCTGACGACCTGTGGGCCAAAATAACCACGATGTGGAGCCCTCACACAGCCAGAAGGCGATGCGGTAGACCTCGCAGGAGATGGCGGGACGAGCTGGATAAGACTAACGACTAGTGGTCCATATTGGCCATGGATCGAAGGATTTGGAAGTCATGGAGAGAGGCCTTTGCCCAGCAGTGGGATGACACAGGCTAACAGTATCAGTATTTTATTCGCTTGAAACTAACAAGAGTGAAGTTTATAATAACCAAATAATTTAAGGCTGCGATGAACATCGAACTACTCCATCAGTGAACTACTAAATATTATCTTATTCAGGCTTTTATGTCTTGTAGAATATTAGATTTCCGAGGATACGGAAGACTTTGAGAATATTCCGTAACACACGGTGCGAACAGGCCACATTTACCACAAACTTGAGCAGTTAGACGCAAGTACATTCAATGTTATGGAAGCTCTTCATATGATACTGTCAATAAGTCCATTAATTTTGTCAGTAGAGAGTTTAGATGTACCTATGCTTGCAGGAATGAAGTTATAATCTTACAAAAGCCTGCGCAGCGTTTTAACGAGTTTTCTCTGCAACCGTTGGGGCTCCTAATTTAAACTTATGATAGGTTTGCAGTAATTCGCTTCAAGTTTCACCGTAACATCCATCAGAAAATATAATTATGTACTTCGAGTGACCCTTAACAAGTCACTCGTGTGTATATTCATTATGCGAAACATGAAAGTTTTGTTCCTTTTTTTCGTCACTTCCTTTGCATAAAGTGGGCTGTACACATAAATTGTAGGGTAGGGACAAATTGCGTTCCGCCAGTAATGTATTCCGCTCAGTATTGCCTCGCACACGTATGTTTCAGTTGAGTTCTACATAATGAAACTTTTCAAGTGATTCTCACTCTTATTTTACTTTAATCAGTTTGAATTAAGATGCAATTTGTCACAGCTGTAGGCAATCCAAGTCGACGGCTCTGAAGTCGGTGTTGGCTTATTAAATCCCCACTTTCCTCGAAAACTGTTGAGCGTTTGATGTATTTAATTATTTACGTTTGTATTTTGTTGGAAACAATATTTCGAGATCGAATTGTCTTTCCCGACAATCCGATTAACTTGTTCAACACGTTGGAGGAATTCCCAAGGTATTTTCGAATGGAAAGAATGTAGAGATGCTGTTATTTAACTTGATCATTTGGTTCGTTTTGTATCCTTATCCCGTAATCGTGTAATGTAATAAAATTAACATAACAAAGCAGTCTAGAGAAGTTCTAGAAACAATTGTGCCAAGATACTTTACAGATTATCTGGTTCGTTGCAGATCGATTGTCAACTAACTGAGGGGTGAGTCACAAGTATAAACAGTCTTTTGATTAGGTACATCACAGACCCTTAACGTTTATCTACAGAACAGTTCCACCTCCTATCCTACCCTCTTAGCCCAAAAACATGCAACCGAAGTGACCTCTGCGCTGAGACCAACGACACGGTGGAAGTGGCGAAGTCTTGGGCTAACAAAATATAAAAATTGTCGTGCCAGCGACACCAAGATCTACAGAAAGAAACTAGTCTCACTTTTTCCTCACCACAATCCCAAATCTCATGCATATTCCATGCAAGATATCCTCAAAAGAAATTAATCTAGCCTTCCAAATATCGGCTTTCTACTATAGTTTTAAGGGGTCCTTAAACAGTACATAAATCAAAGCGATATGTCGACGTAATGCCCTGTTTCATCGGGCTGTGCTCCCGTGAAATATGACCACCGTTATTATCTGCTTGCGTGGTGTACAACGCCAGCTTATCTTAGGAAACTTCTAGAACATCTTGGATGTTTATGTTTAAGTTAGCAAGTCTTTGTGGAGAAAACCTCGAGGTATTTTAGTACGGAAAGGAAAACATTTATGAAACATTTTGTTTTATCGCTGCTTTAACAACGCGTATCTAACAGAATGTGGGTAGTTTAGTACGGGATTCTGTCGAGACGTTTGTCATAGATTTTGTCTAATATCTCATACGAAACTTCGCTAAATCCGTGATACATGACTTGCTTTGTAGTGCGTGCTTTCCCTGATACCTGTTAGATTGTCCACTAGTTTAGCTGCTTGTATTTTGTGTGGCTCCTTACAGTTGCACTGTTAATTCTGTCCATCGTATGGCTTCATGGCGGAGGTTTTACTATAAGACCACCCATAGTAAATAGCATAATTTTTACAATAATTAATATTTTGTGTTGATTAAATGTTGTTTTAGTCAAAAAGTAAACTGTTGTCTTTAAGAAATATGCACCTACATGTACACAACATTGTCAATTCCGTCCCAATATTGCAGAGCAGAGGTGCGTCAAAACCGCCAGTAACCGCCACCGCAGTGTATCGGAGTGAAAGACGTCCACTGCAACGTTACAACCAGTCACTAGCTCTTCGTCTATATTGCTAATACCATTTTGACTGGCTTCCAACACAGATAAGTGAAGCAAATTTTGGATGCAAAAACGCAAGTTCGTTTCGCAAACGGTAACTTACTTAGGTACTAGTTCCAAAGAGACACAAAGTTGTTACAGTATCCTACTTAGAAATTGGGCAGCATTTAGCACGGTTGGCGCAGTGGCTGAGCGATTGACTGCTGCGCTTCGTGTCGCGGGTTCGATTCCCGCACGGAACAAATATTTGTATGGCCTACAAATAGTTGTTCCGGGTCTGGCTGTTTGTGTATGTGAATTTAAATGTTTGTAAACGCACCCACGATACAGGAGAAATTCCTAGAGTGGGGCAACGTTTTTTTAAAAAAAAAAAACGATTCTCGTATTGAAAGAGTCTTATCATCAAATCTAATCAAATCATTCATATCTTTGCCCCACGTTACCTGTCATCTCTTTAACCACTTTCAACTTATTTTTAAAAACTTATGATATCGAATCAAGTTATGTAGTTAAAACACACATACGGAACTAAAAGATGATTTTATATCTAACGATCGCCAAACTACACATACCATGATTGTATTTGTGTCGCAAAACAGTGAAACAAAATCTAAATATCACCTAATTAAAACTGAAAAGGAACTTGACGTCAAAACAAGCGAACAGTTCTGTCTAGGAATCTAAAGTGGCTGTTAATGAAAGAGAAAAAAACTATTAACCATTGAATGTGGAGTTTTTATTGTTCGGCAAGGACCGCCGGGTGGACTTTTAATTAAAGGCCCCTTCACATTCTCTATTATACAGGACATTTTTACAACCCCAGCTACATATTGTGCTGCCACGAACACTTTTACTGAATACCGCATGCATATATTGAGTACTTCATAGAACCTCCAAACTATTCTGGACTCTAAACTTTCCGAATAATGATCAGTTTTGTTTGTTGCCGTGTTGATTGATAGCTTAATCATGTTTGTTGAAGAAAACATGTTGCGTATTATAATTGGATAATCGCACCTCATTGAATATGTAAGTAATAGTTTCGTTTTTCAAGTTTATTATAGCTGTTTACTTGTGAGTGTATGAAGTGTTTCGGAGCTGCGGTTTACCATAACACAGTGTTGATTGATTGCCTGATTGATCGATTGGACGTATTTATTAATTTCCTGCGACTCCTGAACTCTGAAGGTGAATGATTGACGTATTACCTAATTACTTACACGTTTGACATAGAGATTATCGGAGATGTAGGTACTTTATTTCAATAAAGATGGCTGATCGATCAAGAATTTAAGTTTAAACTCCATATTTGTGCTGCAGTATCATTGATTTCAATGTGTAGTTAGGAATATTATAATTCTTAATTGTAACTGTGCGAGGTCCATCTAAAATGTTCTGTAAACAAACGAATTTACAACCTGAAAGTTGATGCGTTGGCTTTTCAAGCTTCATGTTAATTCATCAACACCATAACAACAAGAGTGCTGGAAATAGTAATAGAACACAAGCAAGTATCTCGCGAATAACATAAACATAACATCACGCCTTTAATCCCCGAAGGGTTAAGTAGAGGTGTACACCCACATTTCGCTAGTTATGTTTAAGTCATTTAATAGGAGGCGAGTATCATGCGAATATTGTAGGAATTATTCTTTATAAAATTATAAAATTAAAATTTTACTGTTCCAGACTATTCAAAAATCTATAGAATGTTAGTGCAGTGTTCTTACAAACCTACAAACTAATTACATAATCCTTTGACAGTATTTTTTTTGTAAATAACTAGCGACCCGCCCAGGCGTCGCACGGGTGCAATATATATATACATATAAACCTTCCTCTTGAATCAATCTATCTATTACTGAAAACCGCATCAAAATCCGTTGCGTACTTTTAAAGATAAGCATACCTAGGGACAGAAAGCGGGAAGCGACTTTGTTTTATATTATGTAGTGACTACAAAAGTAAATTAAATTAATACACAACATATTACATGATTAAATGAAAACTATGCCAAAGTATTAAAATATTTCTATTAAAACATAACCCCAAATCTCCAAAAAAACAGCATCTACAAATAAACTTCGACCCACTAGCAACATAAGAGCTCGCATTTTACGTTGGCTTAGGAATTTAACGACAATTAGTAACGGCTGCTGCTATTGACAGCCCCTGTCTCCCCCTCTCGACAGAATTAAGCTTTGATTGAATGAGTTTTGATTGAAAAAACTTTTACACGGCAGGGACTTTAGGTACTAACAGGATACCGGATGTTTCATGAGAATGGGGAAGATAAGTGTGAAACTATTGGCGCTAGTGTAGCTAGTTCCAAACATCGTCATAACATTAAATCACGCCTGTAATTCCGGAAGGGTTAGGCAGAGGTGTACCTAATAGTACTACCAATATTTTGACAGTTATGTTTAAGTCCCATGTTAGGGGACAAGCCTATTGCCATCAACTGGGCACAAATCCCGACTCCGTGACTGTAATAACACTTTGCCCGACCTGGGAATCGAACCCAGTTAAAATCAGTTAATTTCATTTTAGATATCGAAATAGCTTGACCTCTATATAGCTATAGACACAACGTCAACAATGAGCTTTGACAGGCCAAGGCAATGGGGAACCATTGACGTATTAAGGATGCAGCAATTCCATTATCATCTTCCTAGCCTTTATAACCCAACTATATTGGGATCGGCTTTCAGTCTAACCGGATACAGCTGAATACCAGTATTTTATATGGAGCGGTAATACTTTGGTAAGACTGATTGGAGCAGGATACAGTTATTTAAGCAGGTTATATGAAATAATTGAAGGTCTCGCTAAACTACGAATAAGTTTAAGTTATAAAATATAACTTCTCATCAATTTTCATTTCTGGCAACATTTTTTTGTTGCTGAAAGTTTTTATAAACACAATATTTGTTTTGAAACTTCCAGTGAATTTTCTCGAGGCTCCCACCCACCCGAAAAGTAGTAGCTAACAAACTTTCATGATTCGTAGTATTAGTCTTATACCTATCACGTAACAAAAGTATCTACAATACAATAACTTTATTTATTTTGGGATCTACAACAAAGGTTATACACAAGATATGACACATACATAATACAAAACAAATGGTGGCTATAAAGTTGGGGTTCAAACTTCAAACAACTGAAAACTTTAAGCCCTAGGTACACTCTCAGGTTTGCTGGATAGCAAGAGGCGAGGCGAGGCGAGATCATTACGATTCATTTGGTTCCGCATATTTGAGAGGACTCGATGACGAACGTTAAACGTGCCTAACGAAAGACCTACAAAGTCCTTTGTGGCTTTGCCAGATAATTTAGGACATTTTCAGAAAACGGGGAGGATGTATTCAGTCGGATCAAATACGATACGATGCGACCATCATTTCTGTTGCAAAGTCGCATATTTTGTCTTGTTTGTGACGTTAATATCGGTGCTGTAAGAAACCCGCATGTAGTTTTTATAACTGTGTGTTCTCTTGCTATTGGATGTCCACACAGATGAAAACACATAATAATATGTCAATCATATTGTACTCGCTGCGTCGATATGGATTAGAAAATGCATGCCCGTTTTTCTCCATAGAGATCTACGTTAGGGAATGGGCAACTACAGTACTTACACAGTTTTTATGCCTTATGACTGGGACTGTAGCTACTTTTCATTGTTGTCTTTGTTTCGACAATTCAAAAGTGCCTGTAACTGGCCTACTTGAAATAAATGGTTTGATTTTGATTTTTGATTGCAAAACAAAGGTAATTTGCAAGTATTTTTTTTGCTAAATGGCAGTTATTATTATGATTACACCTCTTTAGGTCTATGTCAGAGCAGTGGAGACGTTATATACTTATTATAATTAAGCACTAGGGTGTCCAAATTGAATAAGGAGATGGTCTAGACTCATATAAAATGATTACTTACTATGGGCGTAATGTGATAGGCCCAGACATCCAACAAAGGCCTAGCCCAGTCATTCCATTTGTTAAATAAACCTCATCTTTTAGAAAAGGTACCTTAACTACATACCTACCTACATAAATTTTATAGACAATGACAGTTCGGTGAAAAACGGTCGGATAGAGCAAAATCCTATCTGTTACGCTCTCAAAGATTTCACCGACTAAGGATTAGTATAAATTGAGTAAGGTTTGGAAGACCTGATACAAGTACGCTGGGAACTCGGCTACCCTTTTTAGTCATTACTATCCTACTATCTTTCCGTCCCGCTGCTTCGTTCGTGAAAAACCTTGGGTTTAGACAATTCAACCTCTGTATTATGATGAAAAGGGTTCCGCTAGCCAACGTTTTTCTGACAACTGCGAATAATTCCAGAATTTCATGAGTGATGGCCGCTATCGATACCAGATTTGGGTCTCGAGAATCTTTTACAAAAACACACAGATGTTTCCCATCTCCCGGAAAAATCTATCCAATTTAATGGGGCCCAACAAGTAAATTCAATTGTAAAGTAAATCTGTTAAGATGGGTACTTATCGTTAAAATACATTGGGTCCGAAGAGATGGAAGGAGTTCGTTAAAAAATCATTTGAGTACCACCGAATTACATTAAAAATATATTTTAAAAAGTAATTTTGGTAGGTATTGTTATCACCCCGGGAAGCCAGGACAGCGCTCGGTCGTTCCCTCAACAAATTGAGCATTACGCCAAATGCCTCCGGTGATTTCGAGCTTCACTCCAAATTTACTTCGTAAGCCGCTAAGAAATTTAATCTTGAAATAATTTCGAAATTTACGTGAAACAATGACACGATATCAGCTCTGAATCAAAGATGAGGTGCGGTTTGTAAAATTAGTAATTTGCGAGTTTATACCAAAAATATAGTTAGCAGAAATAACTATATTTTTGGCATAACACTTGTTATGAATTTGAAAAGCGGTCGCGCCCCTCGTTATACCTTTTCATCATCTTAATAAATGCTTTAGTTATGATTGAAATATACAGGATGTTAACAGACCCTTCACATAGACGGCAAACAAGCATTCTGTACATCAAACTAAGTAACTTTACGCAAAAATTATTGCTAGGAATCGACTTTTTTTTGGGGTGAATAATTACCTTTTACGTTGGGACTCGATGGAAAGCACTCAAAGCATTGTGCTGATGGATGGATTAAATATTACAGGGGTCGTGGAGGTGTGTAAAGTAAAAATCTTACATTAAAAACTCATATTTAAAAAAAAACTTGTGAAAAAGTTGGAACTTTGACCCTCAATATCTCCGTAACTAGAAGGTTCCCAGATATGGTCTAGAACAAAAAAATAATCGCAAAGACGGGGAGAACAAGTGCCTTTCGGTTATGTTAAGGGTTTATTTACACCCTTTATGTCCTGCCTGTATTTAATAGGACACAAACCAAGTTACTAATCATAGGAAAATTTAATTACCGCGAGTTGGCAATGCTACAAAGCCTACTAATATCTAATTTGTAGCTAACAGAGGAGGACGAGAGCTGTTATTGCTCGCAGATAGTTCAATACCCATCGGTCAAATGCAGTTATAATGAATGTATGAAGTATCTCTGAAGTAATACGGTTACCGTGGTTTTGATGAATGGTCAACCGCATTTGGTTCATTGAATACCGAACGAAAATCGCATTTGCGATTAAATTAAAGCGTTATCAATGTCGAATTGTTACATAAACTTGTGGTTGTCTGTACTTATCAACTTATGCGTAGATAACGAGATATCCAAGTAACTTTACGTAGGAAGACTTAATAACGTTGACTACTTAACATCACGCCTGTAATCCCCGAAGGTTTAGGCAGAGGTGTATCTAATAGTAAGCCCACATTTCGCCATTTATTTAAGTCCCATGTAATAAGGGGGCTATTGCCATCAACCGGGCGCAAATCTAGACTTCGTGGCTGCTATTGAGAAATTCCTGAAAAAAAAAACCCAATGGCACTTTGCCCAAAACGGGAATCGAACCCAGGACCTCATGATCAGCAGTCGTGCGACCACTAGACCAACGAGGCAGTAGACCACAAGAGATTAATATTAATTTTAAAAGCAAAAGTGGCTTTATAAAAATAAATAAATCAATAGCTGATAATCTTGGAAATATTGTTCATCGCTAACGTTCAAGAAGCGTTAGTAATGAGATGAAAGTAATAAAAGTTGGTTCTTTGAAAATCAATCAGTTTTTCTTGGAATTCTAAATTGAACAGATTTCGTAGAAACCAAAAATTATAGAAAACTGGATTATCTGGGAAAAAAACGATTAACTAAAGTTTACGAAGATCATACAATTTATTAGACAATTTTATCAACCTGAAGTTCCTTGAAATGTTAACCATTCATAATACAGTTTCATAAGCAAATACCAGGTATTTAATACTGAAAAGCCCTTTGAGCGCTTTACTCCATTTGACTTGGTGCTTTAAACCCTGTAATGAACCGTAAAAGCAAATTAAGTAGCAGTACTAAATTGAGGATTTATACTACACTTGTCCGTCCGTGTATAACGTATGCATGTCCTGTTTGGAGTGGCACATGTCTTTCCAACCATCACTTACTGCAAGTAATACAAAATAAAGCTGTAAAAATAGCGTACAAAACAAAGTTCAAAACAAATCTTCAGAGGTTACATAAAACCATTAAACTTCCTTTGCTATTTAATTATATAATTAAGGTTTCATTTAAATTTTATAATAAAAACAAAATTAATACTATTAACCCCTTGATTACAAATATATGTTCATCAACTGTAGACAAATTACCGTATATCGATAGATACGGCACTTATCGCCTACCACATCACTACCTTTTGTTTCCACCAACCGACGTGCGGGCGACCAGCGACTTGACCCCCGAGTCGCTCGCTACCGACCCGGCCTCGGTCACTAATACTCTGGAGCGCGGGCGGCAGGGAAGCTCTGTCCGCTGATGGTTGACTGGTCGCGCCTTTGCTTGTGTTTAAATTCGTAGACTGCGTGATCAGTTAACTATTAAAATATTTTCGACTTACCTACATGCAAGCAGTAGATTATAATTTAACTAAATAATTTACATTTTTGTCATTATGTACCCATATATTGTGTGTTAAGATTATGTTATTACCAGTTTAAACTACCTGTCCTTTAAAAGCTTTGAAAGGCGAATTGCTAGCCTAATAAAGTGTCTTAATTTTAGTGTGTTAATGTAGCTTTGGGTAAGTGCATTTTTGTTATTGTTTATGATAAATAAAGATATTTGAAATTGAAATTGACTCCATTTGACTCTTGGACACCTTCACACTGAAGAAACGATAAGTTCCAGACTTCAGAGCAAATAAAACTAAAAGTCAGAATTAAAGCTAAAAAGATAGTATAGTCATTAGTACGGACATAAAATGAATTGGAAAGCGCGCCTGTGTGTAGTGGTGACATCACGCGACCACCTTATCAGTCACAACACAGCGTGCTTGTACAGAGCCCTGATGTCGAACTCGAGGGAGGACGACATTCAGTGTCGGATCACGGCGGAGTTGAGACGTCTTGGAATTGTACCCGATTCATTGTGCCTCGTGTTATTGTGTTAAGTTATAATCTCAAGTAATTCGTTAGTTTTGCTAGAAACAGTGTATCGCACCCAATGTGTTTTCATAGCACGGTCTACCCACATGATGTACTAGCCTAACGGAATAAACCCTGACATATCCGACAAATACATTATCAAGTACATATTGCAAATATAGTTTTGTTGTTATAAAATCAAGTTAGAACATACTAAAGTTTAAGAAACTAAAACTTTTCACTTAAAGGGGTATGTACATCATAGCAAGTATTCTTACTCTATACACTTTGGTGCATCGTTGAGTAATTCAAAATTTCACTTAACTCTCGTCGAACTTACACTGAATTTATGAATGGAAAAGTTTCATAATGTGCTCTTATGAACTTTGAAGTTTATAGCGAGTCACGTGTATGTTTTACATTACACTTAATGGCGGTCTGCTAAATGGCTTTTAATTATGTTAGTGTAAGAGTAAACATTTCAAAAATAATATAGAACATTGGATTGGAGAACTTTTTTATTCTTTGGCACTCAAAATGCACTTTGTCTATAATTCTCTGAACTCTGAAAATCCCTTGATGCCAAAAACAAGACATGTGACATGACACATTTTAAATTATAATTATCATTGATTGAGTTCAGAACTCAATCAATCATAATTATACGCTTCAATCGTGAAAAGCCACACGACTCAATCAAGTAAATACGCGAATGCATTCATAATAGCAAGCAATTAATAAATAACCAGCATAGCAGTTAGCACATGCAAATCAGACGTTTACTCAAGGCTATTACCGTCAACATAACCGAAGCATCCTAGTTACACCTCTGTCCTCCTGGGAATTGTCCTGGGGAACACTAAATCATGTATACAGGATCTGGGATCCTTCGTAGGCTAACAAGGAGGAGGCTCACAATACCCGGGTGACAACGTTTATGACTAACAGTGCTGTAGAATATTCTCAGGTAGTAAGGTACATTATAATGTACCCTTAGCCTAAGTGGACCATGACACAGGGTGCTCGTAAACTAGTTACGTCATAAAGTATTACTTTGTAGTTACATGATCTGCCCGCAATATTATCCGGCCATCTTTCCGGAACACATAAAGCCATTTTAATAATTTGGCAAGTTTTAAGCCATAATTTTAGTGAGCATAAAATAGAGTCTTCACTTCTTAAATGTAGTTGGTTTAAAGAGAGACTATTCCTGAATGCCGTTGATAACTTAATTAGAATCTTTGGTGAAGCTGTTTTCCACAGTTGACTGATAAAAACCGGCCAGATTTTTTTACGTTCTACAATCCTACAATTTTTCAGAATTTTCCTCCTCTTACTTTAGAAATTAGAGGGCGGGGGACATACATTTTACCACTTTGAAAGTATCTATCTTTCAAACGATTGACTTTGAGAAAAAAATATTTTAGGAACCACAATGTCAATTTTAAAGACCTATCTATAGACACGTAAAGGTTTAATGAAAAAAAAATATAGTTTCAGTTCCATGTATGGAAGCCCCCCATAATCTTTTATTTTTTATTTTGGTATAAAAATCGTAAAGCGATTTACAGAATACATCTACCTACCAAGTTTCAACTGTGTAGTTTTAATAGTTTCAGAATAAAGTGGCTGTGACATACAGACGGACAGACAGACAGACATGACGAGTCTATAAGGGTTCCGTTTTTTACCATTCGGCTACGGAACCCTAAAAAGTACCTTTTTTCGTAACAACTTTTATAATGTTTACCATTTATTTCACTCAAATCTGTTCGGGTCTAACAAGGAATATTTTCTTTGTCATACATAAATGCAAATGCCCTACCTACATCTAACCCAGCTTTGGATTCATCAAGCGGAAACCGTCCGACAATTTAACCGAAATTGCAAATATTTCTATTACAAATCTAAATGCTATTAAACTATGTCAACTACGAAGATATTATTTCAGTGAGGGATCTATTCTACCTGATTTGGTACTTGCCATCCAATTGATATTCAGCAAGCCCAATTGAATAATCTCGATGGAGTTACAGTGAGGGTAACCTTATAATTTAATTCGTCGGTTCACTTACCTACTGCTGTTACATTGGTAGGATTGCTTACATAACTGAATTTAGGTTAGTTCCTCCCATAGTAACTTGTAAGTTAGGTTACTTAGAGTGGTTTTGGATATGCATAGAGACATGACAATCTATATGTTAATACATAGATATAGGGTCCCGTGTAAGATATCATTTTCAAAATTGTGAGCATTTCAGAGTATCTGGAAAGAACATAGTTATTCTTCTTGTTCTTAGCAACTTGATAGCAAAAAATTCAAATCGGTTTACCCCAAAACCCCCACTCACTGATACAGTAAATAGTGCGTATACATCAAGAACGCAGGTGATAGGGCATGCGGTGCAAAATGGAAGGTAGACAATACCTCGAAGTGTTTTAACTTTGCCGAAGTTACACGTCACATACAAGCACAATTTTAAAATGGTAACAACAAAACATACAATATGTGGTGTTGTAAGCTCGTACAACTTTACCTTTTTGTTATTTTCTTCATAAATAAGACAGGAAAAAACTTCTGATATGTTTCGGTTATCGAAAGATAAATTGCCTAATATTTATCTATCGACTGCCAACATAAAGCCTATCGAAGAACACACTGTATCAGAAGTTGTCAGCCGTCAAATGACTTCAAAGGCACGTATCGGCTAAAAAAACGACATATCTGGTACAGCGTGAGATTCTCAAGATCCTTTGATCGTCAATAACACGTCTTGTATATTTACGCACAGCCAGAGACACCTATGTTTACGTATAGGTGTGCCAAAATAAATCAAATTTACATTCCCGCACGGAGATGCGAACAAACATTGCTCGTATCAACATAAAGGCTGTTCGACGAAGGCTAACTTGTTCGGCTACAATCTCTTTGATAAACTTGTTCTAAGAACTTGGCTAGCTTCTCTCACGGTTGTTTGCAAACTTGCACTTACCGTGCAGCTTAATTGAATTGTCCAGAAGTCAATTTGATTCTTAACTGTTCGGTATTCCTATGAAGGGTGTCTGTTATGGCGCGTAACTTGTGTGCGCTGCGCTTTTGAAGTTCGGTAATGAAGGGGGTGCTCACTGCAGCGTTACCTCGCTGTGGATGCTTGATTTTGTTTGGAAACTACGTGAATTGCACTGTGAATTGTTTTGAGCGTTTATCTGAAAAATTAGACATCATTCGGACCGTTATTTCATGCTCGTGTGTACAATATTTTTTAGACAATGCACCAAAGTAAGTAAATCAGAGCACCGGTGGCCCTATGGAAAATGTGGGTTTTTTAGGATGGGAAATCATCAAATGACCCCCCCCGCTCTGGGCGGAGCGGAAGGGAGTGTCAGACTTGTACTGACTAAAACCCATCCATGTTCCTTCTTTGCCCTTTGTGTTCCAGGGCCGCGGTATCTCTTTCGAACAGCCCCGCAGCCCTGGCAGGCATCGGCCCGTGCGGACCCCTACGTGGTTGCTGACATCTCTTTGAGGCGCGCGTGGAACACGAACGCGCCGTCGACACGGCCTGTCGTCATAAGACGGCCAGACGGCGAGCTAGCCCATAACTCGCCGTCCACAGGCCCGCGCCTACGGTCGTCGGGGGCCACCACGTGACCCCCGACGCCCAGGGCGTCTCCCGCGGCGGCTGGGACGTGAGGCTCTTTCCCTCTCACGTTCCGCCACCTCCTTCACTAGCATGACTGCTTCGCAGAAGGAGGTGACGGCTTCCCATTCCCTCTCGCTCCGGACCATGGCTTGAACCAGGGCCGGGCGCGAGAGGTCGCCGCCGCCAATCGCCTCTACGAGGACACGGCGCTGCTCCGCCCAAGCGGGGCAGGCCTCCACAGTGTGCTGCACCGTGTCCTCCGGACGATCCTCACAATGGAAACACCCGGGCGTTTCCTCCCGCCCGATTCGGTGCAGGAACCTCCCGAAACAACCGTGTCCGGTGAGGACCTGCGTCAGGCGGAAGGTGAGGGCGCCGTGGCGCCTCTCTAGCCACTCCTCAAAGAGGGGACTTATCGCCACTATGGTGGCGTGCCCTGCACGGGGTTGCGACAGTCGCTCTCTCCATGTCACCATGAGTTGGTGGCGGCCCTGACTTACGAATAGTAAGTCGTGGGTTCGAACCCAGACAGGCGCATTACTTTGTGTAATTTATTTCATAACCACTACTCTCAAAACGGTGAAGGAAACCGGCATGTCCTTGAACCAAAAATTTGAAGACATATGATATCTACCAACCCGCACTGGGCCCGCGTGGTGGATTATAGCCCATTACCTCCCATAGAAGAGAAGGCCGTGTGTCCCAGCAGGTGGCAAAAACAGGCTGATTATCTATATTATCCAGAGCGAGATGTACTACAAGTAAAAGAGAGTTTCATCTGTCACCACTATCATTACAGCCATCATTTGAAACTTATTTCAAAGTTGTAGTTGTAGCGTTTAATTTAATCGTGTAGAGAGGTATTACGTGATGTTCTAATGTGCGGTAAAATGAGCGTCGATTAGGGCGCCTTCTGGCTGTAATACGGCCATGTCGTGATCCAGCCCAATTACACTTGTTCAGATCATATCGTAGAATTAAAGTAATTAACAAGTTCCCGCTCAAATTACTTGATCATATCAGGTGTCGTTTGTTTTAGAGTAACGAGCGTGCGTGTTGTAATTTGACTAGGTCAACTTTTGTACTCTTAACCGACGAAAACAGGAGGAGGTTCTCAACTCGACGCTTTGATTATCTCAAATGCAATCAGCGATCCTTAAAGTTAGGCTGATGCATGCGCTAGGTTCAGCTTCTAAACTTCGAATTCATTGCGAGGTATGCGAAATTAGTTGGTGCATGCGTTACCGCTCTAAAGATTTAATCTATTGCTAGTGATGCGAACAAATAATGGGTTTAAAAGTACCCTTAACGACGCCGAAAGGCTCTTGTATTCCCCGTCATTGCGATATTTTTTTTGTTCTAGACTAAACCTGAGAACTTTCTAGTTACGGAGATATTGGGGGGTCAAAGTTCCAAATTCTCGCCAGTTTTTTTTTATTTATATACAAGTTTTTAAAACATATTGTAACTTTACTTTAAATACCTCCTCGAACCCCTTACCATGCAATGCATCCAACAGCAGAATGTTTTGAGTGCGTTACATTGAGTCCAACTGTAAAACGTGATATTTCACCCCAAAAATAAGTCTAATAGTTTTTGCGTAGGGTTACTTAGTTTGATGTACAGAATGCTTGGTTGACGGCTGCGTAAAGGCTGCGTTTACACCTTGCATACACACTTCGTTCTAAATTTGTATACAGTACAAATACAGTGAACTACAAAAATAAATATTGATCTCAACAAGCATAGCAAAGTCAAACAAACACTCGAAGGATTTAAACCTAGGTAGATACTATATCGTGACCAATTATAAAATGACATGGCAGGTTCCAGTCAAACAAAGTGTTTCAGTAATTTGTCACACGACAATTAATCTTGGCCCAGTTCTAATCAATTGAGAGGGGAAATCAATTCTTGCATTGCAATGAACAATAGACATGTATGAGGTTTTAATCTACACATAAAAAACTCTATTTTTTGTCTATGAATACACAGGGATATGAAATTACTGTGGTGTTTGAACGTTTTATGTATCTTTTATATATTCCCGTGTCATATTTCATCATGAGTATAACAAAGAGCAACAGTTGCAGGCCCAAAAATACATAGCAGGCCTTATATTTGATAACTAAAGTATTTCGATTGACTACCTGCCCCGTTGGTCGCAATCGCAACGGTTTTGATTCCCGGGTCAGGCAAAGTCTTATTAAAGTTTTTTCATCAGGAATTTCTCAGTAGCGGCCATGGAATTGTGCCCAGTTGATGGCAATAGGCTTGCCCCCTATTACATGGGACTTATTAAACATAACCGGCGAAATGTGGGCGTAGTATTAGGTACACCTTTTCCTATTACAGGCGTGATGTTAAGTTGTTATGTAAATATTTCGTTTGCATTCATAAAAGTAAACTTATAAAAGTTATAACCTTTAAAAGCATTTCAATTCTCAGGGTTCGATGAACTGAATTTCATTTCTTAAAGTAGAAACAAAAGCATCACAACAAATTAAATACCAAACTCTCCAACTTGCGTTAGTTTAAAACTATCTTACAGTCATTTTCAGAAATCCCTTCAATTGTTCGGCTCTTTGTTGCCAATTCCTGGAATTAATACATATCTATAATGTCATTGCTCTGTAGAAGTTATTCAATAATATATAGAGTTTCCACAAAGAAGATAAGAACTTACAGAAGGTCCGGATCATATAACCAGTAAAATCGAACGCACACATAGACGCGCTTCACGCAATGCGAATGCCACCGCACTCACAAGTCGCAATTGATAAGAAAAACAGCAGTAGAAAAGGACACCTTCTACATAAGAGTGACAAAAGTCGTGTCACTGCGATCTAAAGACAAATTCCATGTCAAAAACTTGTAAAAAATACAGATATGTATTTCAAACTCAAAGCATTTATTTCAATTAGACAATTACAGACACTTTTGAATGTCAACAACAAAAGGATGAAGCTACAGTCCAAGTCACAAGCCATAATAACTTTTAAAAGTACTGTAGTTGCCTATTTATTACTATATTACTTTTGAGCTATAGCAATTGGGCGACAGAATGGATAAAGTAAGGAATGAGTATATTCGAGGAAGTTTGAAAGTTGCGCGTGTAACAGAAAAAATGAAAGGAAGTCGTTTGTCTTGCGATGGACATATAATGAGGAGGGATGAAATGCATGTGTCTAAAAGAGTGATGGACATGAATGTTGATGGATGAAGATGGAGAGGAAGGCCAAAGAAAAGATGGATGGTTTGTGTGAAGACTGATATGAAAGAGAAAGGAGTAAATGATGCCGTGACTTCTGACAGGGGAGAATGGAAGAAGAAAACGTATTTCGCCGACCCTAAGTAGAATGGGACAAGGGCAGGAAGATCATCATGAATCGGGCGACTGAACTCACCTTCGGAATTGTTCTTCCAAGATGTCCGAAAGTACGCAAATGCATGCGTGCGCCTGATTTCCCTCATAGTATGGAATTAACCTTCTGTACCCATCTAATTTGTGGAGCTTCAATAGTGGATGTTTACGGTCTGCCTTGGATTGCTGTTGGCAATGTTTCAGCGTCAGGCACGCACTAAAACATATCATTCCATTAATATTCAGGGAAGCTGCCAAAGGCGTGCGTCTTGGATTGAATACCCCGATCAGCAACGATAAACATTCGAGTAATGATAATTATCGTAAATACGCTGATGTATTAATGTTGATCTATGTTGAATAGTAAGTAGTTTGATATAAATCGTCTTCTTGCTTAAATTATGTCTTCTTTGTGCTCGTTTAAAGGATCACGTTCCTTAATCAGACAGAGTAACAAAGTATCTTTTGAATGTTCAAAATAAGCAAAACAAGGTAAATATTAAAAAAAAAAACTTCATCATAAAGATAAAATATTCCACAGTTATAAGGAAAACATCTAGACTTGACGACCTAGATTAGATCAGTCAAAAGAACATTCCCGAGCGACAAAAAGACCCAAATTAACATTAAGTAACCTAATTTTTAAAAAGGTCAAAGTTGCCACAACAATTTAAAACCAAAATTATTCACCGGAAAAGAACCACCGGAACTTTGTCCCTGACATTTAATACACGAACAAAACCTCTTTTAAATGTTCGCATTAGATAAAGTTGTTACTGACATCGATCACGGATTCATTTCCATCTGAAAAAAGTTGACTGTTTACCAGACCCTTGCAGGGATCGAAGCGATTTCCTTTCCTGTGTTTTCCTCAAATAGTAGGATGCTCTTACGAGTCCCAGTCGGATCTCTTTATAGTAAGGTTTGTTTATCGGGCAATCGAGATCGACGAACAAAGAACACGGTTCTGTCCATTGTACACTGGAGGACGATCTAAAATGTCCCGGAAACCTATTTGGCTAAGCCCCACAGATTCATTGGCAATCACCCGTCTTTGTTTTCATTTAAAAACGTCGGTTGTTAATTAAAAGTAAAGTGTACTAAGTAGTCATTAAGCGGGATGAGAATATAGTGGCGTATTTAAGAGATTGTCTGTGCTTAGTCGACTGTGTAATGCACGATAGGGGTTGGCTGCGGGCGAGTGGAAATATTTTCTCTTTCAATAGATTTGAAAATGTTAGAACCTGTACTAACTCGTACTTTCTCGATGAAATTGGTTTAAGTAGTAGTGATATCTTTTCTTTTTTTGATATACCACTGCTTCTTCTTCTTAGCGTGTCGATGGAAACCTAAATTGTGTCTGCCCAGAACTGAGCTACTAGTTTAGCGCTTTCGGTAGCATCCATCAGTTCCTGTAGTGAACAAATAGGACACGCAGGACACGTTATTAAGTGCCCCATCATTTGTACCACTGCTGTGGTGGAATTTAATGAAGATTTAAATTGATAAAGCCTTTAATTGCCTAAAATAAACACACTTCACGACTTAACAGATAGGTACAACAAGCAAGTAAACACATTAAAACAAATGACTCGTCTTAACCCTCTAAACGTATGACAAAGCCGTACCTCTTAGAAGCGCCACTCTGACACACGCACCTGCTAAACTGTAAAGTAAGGAACCTATAAATCTTTCCGCGACTAATCCACACTGGGTCCTGAAGGGAAAACGGAGCTCCAAAATGTATCACGTACTGCAGTATTTTTATAAACCGCCAACGTGGGCGTTTAATGGTGTATGGACCGAATACCTGACAGCAAGAAATAGAAAGTAAGGCAGATAAGGTATCCAACTTTATTGTATCCCGATTTGTATTTTACTCCGCGAGATTTCGTAGGGTTATTGAAGTCAGATTCCGTTTGATTCACTGCACTCGATCTCCGGGCTTTGCCATTGTCTTTTTGTGATATTGTTGATTCATCTTATAGGTTTTGGCATACTGTCTGCTGTATAATGTGTTTCCAATTTTAATATTCTGAGTCAGGTATTATCAGTGCTGAGATGAAGAAATTTTTTCAAAGAAAGAGGAAACAGTCTTTTTCTGCTAACCTTATTTTTTCGCATTTGAATTTAATCTCTGCGAAATCAAAATCTTATTATGCTGTATAAAAAGAAATTTCACATTAAGGGCAAACGGAGTCTTACAAAATGTATCAAATAGAGTCCCTTTGGATAAAGATAAACCGGCGGAAGGCAGGATTTTCCCGGGATTTGGAATCTAAATTGTTTTTTATAGGTCACATTCTACACGCGGGGTTATGGAGAGAAAAGCGAAAAGTTCTCGCTTCGTACATTAAACGTAATTGTGCCCGTAATAGTTGTGGAGACAAGATTTAATCACACGGACCTCATTTTCGCTTTTAATTACGCAAATTGCATTCTTCCACATTTCATTACGGCAACAGCGCAATTCTTGTGTCATTACTCTGCGCCCGCGCCGCTTTTGTTGCTAAGTGTCGGTCGTACGCACCATAACTTATAATTTCGCTATGATAATTGTAATTATAAAGCAGCTGCGTGCCCTTGTTCTTGCTTCTTTCGTAATTACCGAACAAAAAAGCTAGCTGCTGTATTTCATTTAAATAATTGATTTTTTCAATGGAATTGCGCTCCATGCAATTTTGTGCCGGTTAGATTTAAATGCCAAATCGAAATAGTAGCAGTGATTCGAATAATCAATGAAATTGATTAACAATTAGCCAAGGCTTCATAGTTCATTAGTGCACAATAAGCGTTAGATATTTATCTATCGGAAATCATGCATACCATGACCTTTGTTATCTCATCCACCTGCAATTAAGAGTGATGACAAATTACTGGCCATCTTAACTCATAGCCTTCACAGTCGAAACTGTTATAATAATAAAAGCGAACACTAATGAGTTCTTTAAAAAATAACTTAGTAATTTCACGGTTCTTCGCAATATGCATATTTATCACCAATACCACACGGTGCAATGTTAAACTTGTATGCAAGTCAGCCCCGTCGCCCTTGACATATACTCGGAGCGTTCCACTATGTTGAACCACGTTATTTTAAACTTAAAAACAATGTAAATTAAACCTTATCACCATCATGGTAAGTGTTAAAACAAGTTGTTAGATTAATTAGTTGGCTCGTTGCTGCCTCAGAAAACGTTGACAGGTACTTAAAAGCACTGCTGCGCTCCATCAAATATGCATAAGGCCGTCTGCATCGGTTATGAAAAACGCCTTGTACCCCTTGTACTCGCTGTTCTCGCGTGCGAGTAACTCGTTAATGAACTCGACAACGAGCAATTTATCGCAATAACTGCTAGCTCCGGTGTAAAGTTTCGTAACTTATGTTGATTCGTTACACTTCGTACAATTGGGTGCGATTTTTAATCGGTTAGTAGTTAAGCTTGAGTTATATCTTCGTTAGTATAAGCTACTATCGTTGTAGCGCTGTTCTCCTTTTCGTTATTTATATTGATTAAAACACTAAATCGCATGCTATGTAGAACAGGCTTGTTCATCTGTTCCATACAAGGAACACGCTACCCACACACCTAATACAGAAATATAATCAAAGCAAGGAGAAAGTAAAGATGCTACTGTTGTTGGTCTGGATCTCACTTTTACTTCAACAATTCTGTTCACTTTTGTTCAAGTTTTTCGAACTTAAATTCCCGACAGAAAAAACATAATAACGTAATGAATAAGCAAGAATAAGAAGCCTCAGCTGTAATCACAACAAGTCATTAGCATTCCGACGATGTCGATGACCAAAATTTGGAGTTCACAAATAAACAAAAGATGTACAAGTTATAAATATGTATGGCTCATTCATAATTACAATATCGTGAACAGCATGTCTTTCAAAACTTGGCTCACGTTGGAATCCGTGAGTTGAAGATGTTACTCTTTAATGCATATAACGAGTTGCAATTTAAAACGTCTTGCCTTCGGCAGAAGTAAAATTAGCAATTTGCGAAATTGCAGTAGCGTGGGGTCTCTGGTAATTGTAGCCTCTCGCCAATGGTATCGAAAGCGATAAATAAATATGGCTGAGGATTTCTCCCGGCTGATAGAAATGCCGATGATCCGCGCCAATCGCTTCACCGTTTAGTAAGTAAATGTAAGTCTCTCTCGAATTACGATGAATTTTGAATGAGCTTCTTTATTTATTCGGTGTTTTAATAGTTTTTGAAATAGTTTTAAACGTGTTGAGTCTGCTTAGTTCATAATCCAGTCCAGACGAAGGTCTTGAATTTTAATAAGTGTTTAGGCTACTTTTGAATGTCGTTTAAATGTGACTCCTTACGAACTACGTGTTTATATTTAGAATATAAATTATTCTGGAAAGTTCCCTCCAAGGTTTGAATAATAAGTACCTATCTAACATACTAAATACTTATTACTTACATTTTTTATTATTTTTTTTATTATCAAACCTCGTAAATACACATTTCATTATTTACTCGTTATCTATCTGTTTATTTATATGTATAAGTATATTATGTTTGAAACTGTTGTTCCGTCACTTACCCCCCAAAGGTTCATTGGAAGACCAGCGTCAGACAGCATCACCTGTCTGGCATGAATGCTGAAATGGACCTTTTTGGCGCAGCCGTGAGGCACACAGCACACGTATTTTCTCTTTTTTTAAACTTTTTTTTTAAATTTTTCATTTATTTTAAATTTTGTTTATTTTTTGTTTTTTCTTTATTCTGAGTGTTTGATGAACTGACGTCAAATAAACTTTATTCTTTCTTTCTTTCTTTCTTTCTTTCTTTACCTATAATATCTTAAAGCTTTTAAAGTGTTCCTAATTAAAGGTAAGTAATCCTGTTATGCCCCACGAGCCTTACAAAAGGTTTTACGACCTTTACTCAAAGCTTACTCGAGTAATGTGAGTCCTGACCTTTTATTTTAACAAAACAATACGATATTGTTACGAAACATAGTTATTTCCACTTCAATATTATTATTATGTAACAAGAAACAAATCTTTTCAATGCTAAATATAAACCTTTGAAGTATTCTTAATAAAAAAAGCTCATAACAAATTGATGTTGTTATACTATAAAACTGAGCTTGTTTACTTGAACATTTACATAGATGTAATTGCATTCGTAAGATTTTGTTTTAATAATGGCGTCTTGCAGGTCATCTTATGAGGTTGTCGTCTGCTTAACCGGACTATCCTGTGGGTGCCTTGAGTTTACATACACTCAAAGTTTCTATTCATTTACAGTTATTATATTAATATGTTCTACAACATTATTTTTAGTATATTAAAACCACCTGAATATAGTTTGTTCAGAATAAGTAACTGAATCGATTCCAATAATTTTTAAACAATGTTATATTTTTTCCGAAAATTATTTAAAAAAAAAAGTAGGACACTGAGCGACTTTAAGTACCTATCGCAATAATTTAGGTACCTACTGCCAAATTATTATTATCAATGAGCTCAAGACGACGCTGGAGGCGCGCTGCGTGGTGACCACGACTTTGTGCGGACAACTAGGTAACTAAACAAGCTTATAACTTTGTGATTTTTCTTGATACAGTTTTGAAATTTTGTACATAGATTCTTTACATAAAAAATACTAGACACGTGTTTCAGGTTTCGCATATACTAAAACTAATGTTGTATAATCATTTCGAAACACAGTTAACTCAGTCACCACACGCGCAAAACTAATTTCAAATATGGTAGGTCACAACAGAATCAATTTTCCATATTTACTGTAAGGTCAAACAGAAGTTTGTGACCACAGCACCTGTACATGACATTTGAAAGCGAGGGACCAGGGACCTTTAAAATTACTAGTCACAAGTCTCAAAATTGAATCCCACATCTCCCACATTGTGGGAATAACCCAATTTGGAGTGACAGTAATGTTTCCAAGGGTCCACGGATGGGTGAGGACGAGGGAAAGCAGGATAAAGCAAATAAAGTACTTAATGTTAAAGTGAATCGTGTTATTTGTGTGCAGAAGAGTGTTGGTTGATTTTATGGTTTTTTACACGACTACGGCAAAGCCAAAAGGAAAGTTTATGATTTTAGCAGTCTATGTATGTTTGTAACATTTTGGCAATTCAGGTCGACACAATATTACCGTATTCTTGTATTTAAATATTTTTAATAGCATAAAAAATCACAGAGTAAAAGGAGAACCAGAAATAGTACAAATTACATGCTGAAAATATTGAAATTAGAGGAAAATGTCGTGAGGAAAGTTTTGGGGGCAATAGATTGATGATAAGTAGAAACCTAACGCAAAGATGGGCTCAATGATATCCCTTCAGTAGTTGACAATATGGAAAGTTACCAATCATGGAGAAAATATGTGAACCTAGTAGGCCAGAGTATATAACAACTAACAATTCATACTGCACACAATAATAACATAACTGTCCAATGAAGCACACACGATCGAATCTACTAATAATGAGGCACAGGATCCGTGTTCAATGTACAGTGAAATTGTGCCTAAAGCAAAGATATAATAGCTTTACATTGGCTGTTTATTTAGTGATCAGGCAGCGTTTATAACTAACTGAATGTGAAATCTATTTAAATCGTTGTTTCCCGTTGATGTTGTTTCCATTTTAACAAAAAACAACTTAGTGAGAATATAAATTAAGTAGATTTCAGAATGAAAAACTCAATGTAAGTAACTTAACAATAAAATAAAAATTGAGTCAAGAAAACTCCTCAACGTTGTCAACTCCCCGAGAGACTGAGGGCGTTGCCACTTAAAAGTCAATATATTTGATGTTGTAGCGCAAACTGAACTATGCGTGTGAGTATTAAAACGGTCTTTTCAAAAACACATACTTGTTGACATGTTTGGAAACTCAATCGCGAATGCAGTTTAGATTACTCGTCGACTGTTGGAATACTAATTTTGAATCCATCAGATGCGTTTAACGTTTTGTACACTGTAATTTGTACGTTTGTTACTGAACTTAATTTATTTTGTTCAAATGTTTTTTTTTCAGTGGTCAGACTGAAAGCTTATTCTGGGATTAGAGCCACTTTATTTGGGGTTAGAAGTTTAATCCTAACTAAATTAGGTGCATTTTCTTTATTTTCTTTGTTTTTGTCCCTCCTTTTTTACAATAATTACTAATGAAACTTACTAATTGCCCCCCTCCTCTCCTCCTTTGACTGCCTGGTTGGTCTAGTGGTGGTGGACTGCTGAGCGTGAGCTCCCGGATTCCCGGGTCGGCAAATTGTGATTGGGTTTTTCCATCAGGAATTTCTCAGTAGCAACCACGGACTTTGCACCCGGTTGATGGCAATAGGCTCGCCCCTTATTACATGAGACGTGAACATAACTGGCGACATGTGAGTGTGCTACTAGGTAGACCTCTGCCTAACCCTTGGGGGATTAAAGACGTGATGTTATATTATGTTAAACTTACTAAGAAATCAAGCTTTCCTTTCACTAATCTCACATATAAATATTTCTATCTTCATATATTTAAAAATCTCGTGTCACGATGTTTGTGGTCGCACTCCTCCGAAACGGCTCGGCTGATTTTATGAATTTTTTTATGTATATTTTGTAGGTATGAGAATAGGTCGTAAAGTATATTTCACAAGGTCGCGGAAGATTCTTATTTTTTTTTAATCCACCAAAAATTAAACCCATAATTTTTAGCTCATCCAAAATATCATTCTGCCGGATAAAACGGAGGAAGTAAACATAAGGGTAATATTGCGTTTGCAACCAACAATGTGGCAATAATTGGATCCGGGAAATTGACGGTGGCTCCAACAAATTTCACCTCATCAACCTCACATTGTATGTGCGGATCCCATTCGACGAGCCTTATTAAAAACGATACGAATGAATCACGACATGTAACAAGGTTATTAGCCCTATTTAGGGTTCGTATTAAAAGAGGGTTTTTGTGTTGTGTTTGGGGAAATTACTGATCTTAAACTGGAGGAGCAGATGACGAGCCATCGGATTGGATTAAGATAAGTTAAAATCATGAGTAGTGCTTGCACCCATTTGATGTGTTTTAGACAGAATTTTTTATAATTTGTCAAAGCAATACATTTATACAACGAGTTGATCCCCCCTAGTGTAACATTCCATTCACGAGAATTACCAAGTCACGCTAAACAAAATACCAAATTCAATCTTAAATCAATGTCCCAAAAACAAATAAGAACCTATCTATTATACCCCTAAGCCCCCGTGGCAGGCTCTAAAGTACATAAAAAAAGATTATTCTATAAAGGATTATTTAATTTAAAAGCTTGCTGATCCTACTTATAACTTTACTCGTTATGGTCCGCGTTCCGTACAAACTTACTCCCAAGGTGATACCAACTCAAACGACGAAACTGTAGTAAACTGGTGGGAAGGTATTATCTCGCTTGTACCGTTTGCGGGATGAGCAGAGGTATACAGAATAAATAGTGAGATACAACTAGTTGGATATTGATTTAATCAATTCCGGCGCACTACAAGTTATCATTACTGAAAGCAAGCTCCAGTGTCATCAAACACTGGCTAATTAATCTTAATACATTAAAAAAAATCCATTGATAATGTCCTCAGAGTGGAAAACTAGAAACGAAAATATTTCAAGTTACTTATACAGTAGATAGTATATACTTATACTGTCACTTACGGGATATCTCCCGTGATTGTTCCTTTTTTTGTGCTCCCGATATCTCAAAATATCCCGTAAGTCACAGTATAAATATGAAAGTAGAGAAAGCTTAAAACAGTGTTAGTAGATTGTATGTTTAAGGATTATTATAAAACCCATCTTCAAGAACGAACATCCAACTCTCATCCCCTATTTACTCCCTTTTTTTAAGGATGGAATATCATCAAATGACCCCCCCGCTCTGGGCGGAGCGGTAGGGAGTGTCAGACTTGTACTGACTAAAACCCATCCATGTTCCTTCTTTGCCCTTTGTGTTCCAGAGCCGCGGTATCGCTTTCGACAGTCCCGCAGCCCCCTATTTACCCCCTTAGGGGATGAATTAAAAAATCCTCCCGTAGCTCACATTCGGTATACCAGAAACTCGTATTCAAGATTTCATGCTCCAAAACGAGCAGGTTACGATATGCCAACGCACTATTAAATAGTGAATTAATCGTTTGCCCATCTGAGACTCGAATAATACCTCCATACAATATTGACGTAAGATTCTCTCCGATTGATTGGTGCCAAGACCGTGATATTATTATATATACACACAGGGGATGCTGCCTATCTTCCTGATCAAATTACTTGGCCAAGTCTGCCCACATGACAGTTTGCGCCGCCATTATAATATCACAGCCTGCTACAACAGCTGTGCAATTTAATATGGACCTAGGACTATGGCGGACATTGTGGTAGGTACTAAAAAAGTCGTATGTATTAGCAAAACTTTTATTTTCCCACAACTTTGGCTCCTAGAATAGCCGAATGTTTGTCGAATCTGTGTTTTTGTTGTTGGTTATGTGTTTTACTAATTATATTTGTGTTATCACGTGTGCTTGTCATTGGGTTTTTCCATCAGGAATTTCTAAGTAGCAGCCACGGACCCTGGACTTATGCCCAGTTGATGGAAATATGCTCGCTCCCTATAACATGACACTTAAACTTAACTGGCGAAATGTGGGTCTACTATAAGGCACACCTCTTCCGGGATAGCTGGCGTGATGTTATGTTATGTTATCACGTGTTAATTATGAAGTTTGTTGTGTCATCAACTCAGTATAAATCACAATGTAAAAAGATTACAATAAATATCATTTTTACATATTATAAGTGTTAATTTATCATAGAAACAGCTCTTATCCCTTCTCAATTAAAAACAATGTAATCCGAAATAGTTTAATAACTAAGATAAAGCTTACAGTTCTATTAACTCGAGTAACAAGAAAATTAGAACATTCCACTTAAATTAATTCCTTCTAAGCTTCTAGTATCAAATATTTCAATTTAATATTTGTAATGGCAATCTAAATTGGTTCGTTTAGACTAATCTTTATTTCGCTAATTGACCCCGATTGTTGTCATATCAAAGTGACAGAAAGGAGAATCGACTTTAAGTGTTACCCTACTTCAAACGGATGTATTTAAAAAGCTATTGAGCCGACATCAAAGTCACAACATTAGAGAAAAGTTGGTATTAAATGGTCAAAGAACAGCCTATTCTGGGCAATTCAGTTTGTGGCAAGTACCTATTGAATAATAAAAGTGGTCGTTGACTTTAATTACTCCTGAGAAGCAGTCAGGAACGCTACACTTTTACTGGTCAAGTACTTAATGACTTGATTAACGAACCATAAATGGCCGTTTTTTCCGCGGGACCACGTCAATGACTAAAGAAATAAAAGGGAAAATTTAGAGGAAGTGGCCCGAAAAAGTTAAACGTTTAATTTTATATAGGACTGCCTCGAATTGCGCTCTTTATGAAGTAAATTTACGATCGTCTGCGGGCTAAAGTCTTTGCTCTTATTCCGGGTATTAATTCATCTCATGTGTATTGCTCCTTATATAAAATGTTCTGAGGCTTTAAATAAAACATGTTTAATTATAAAGTTTGCAACGTTATATTGAGTTGTTGCGAAAAGGATATAACGTCTTTAAGTAACATCTTACTTGAGGTAGAAGCGGGAATATTATGGAGTTTTTCGTTGAATTAATCACGAATTGACGAAAGTGTTGTTTTTTATCTAATACTAGCTGTTGCCCGTGACCTTCGCCCGCGTGAAATTTTATAGCCTATAACCTTCCTCGATAAATGGGCTATTCAACAAAAAGAATTTTTCAAATCGAACCAGAAGTAGTTCCTGAGATTAGCGCGTTCAACCATACAAACAAACTCTTCAGCTTTATGATATTAGTATAGATGGGTCAATGACCTGAATTAAATGATTTTTTATTTTAATTTTATTTAATAAAGTGCTGGAATAAAACTAGAGATACAGAAGTAGCAGATTAATCTGGAATATAAGTGCCTACCTAATTTATGTGTGTGCTAGCATTTAAGCGTGCTAGTTTTAATATAGTACGGTATGTTGCGAAATAATCCGCTCAAAGTGAAATACTCTTTATGCAATGACGTGCTTCAACATTTTTGTAAAACGTTTTAGATTGATTTTCATTTCAGAATTGCAAATTGTTTGCAACATTTAACTTTTCAAGCAGTAAAGTTTCTCCGTCCGATTTTGATTACTTAGTGAACAACTCAATTATTTTACATAGAAATTAATCATAAATCAATCCTTAACAACAAGTAGAACATCCAAACAAACCACTTCTGAGGGTGAACCTAAGTACCCACACTTTAAAGTTTAAATTGTCCAACTTGAAAGCCAATAAATTAATTCTGATATCTCTTTATAACTTGTTATTACCAATAACAAATTGGTCCCAAAATAAGGCACAAGTAACATAAAGCATTTTGTATTATTTGCTGTTCTCTGAATTTTGCTTCTGGCGTCTATCAAAAGGGTTTTAGGAATATATTATTTGTGAAATTTATGCGAAACAGAACAGAGAAATTAAGCATTAATTTGCTATCCTTCCAGCTGAAATTTACATATTTATCGAACCGTAAATTCATTATTTGTGATCGACATGAAGTAACCCTCTTGTGCTTGACTCGGCTGTGCAGTGCCTTGTGCGCTCGCTCTCAAAGTCATGTTTATGACTCAGTCTAATTGTTATCTTCTAACTATTATGGCCGGCAAAACTTGAGCCAATGTATGCGACTAAATACTTGAAATCATTGCTTGGTTGGCAATTACATTTTCCTTCTCCAAGTATCATGCATTTAAACTTATAAGAATGTAAAATTAACAATTTACAAAAGATTAAAAATTTTCACGTTAACTTCATAGCTGGTTGATCTTTCAACACCAAAAAAAGACGTTTAAAAAATAAAATTACAAACTTTTTAATTCTTATAATTGATGATTTGCGACATCCTTCGTTCTCTTCTTTAATGAAAAGGGTTAATCTTTCCTTTTAACGATTAATTCCTGCCCAAACTTATCTTTCTTAGATTACAATTGTGTTTGAGACAATTGGGAGCACCTTTTGTCTTCACACCTGGATTGAGTGAAGCCCTTTTACCTACTTTGTACCTACCAATCAAGGCAACTGGAAACAGGGACGCTTAGGAGCCGGGACTTACCTGAAAAGAGAAAAATATTGAGTTATTAGGTTTCCAGTGACATTGAATTTAGATGTTCCATCTTATGTGAGAAAACCCTGAGCGTGAATTAAGTTTAGCTATATATCTAGACGAGATAGAATCAGTTTTTCATTTATGTTTTTATTGTAGTCAATTGAATTTACGTACTAACTGGGTTGTGGAAGTCAGATAGGCAGTCGCGCCATGTAAAATACTATAGTATTCAGCTGCATCGGTTTAGACTGGAAGTCTTATTAGTCTCTCTCTAGTTTGGAAAGGGCTAGGGAGGTGATGACGATAGAATTTACATAGAACTTAAACAATGATTTTCTGTAGGAACAGTTTAAAGAAGGTAAACTGTTTAAAACTATTACAATAATTAATTAAGTCAATCATAATCCTTGTCAACAAGCAAGTACAGTCAACGTTAATGCAAAAAACCCGAACAATCCCGATACAGCACCGCTTTCGAAACGAGCCCATTCCGTTTTTTGCGCTCGCTACTAAAAACAGTGACAAAGAAACAAAGGAAAGGCTTATTGTGTACAAACAGACCACTGCGTTACGGATTGTAGATACAAAATTGTACATACACTGAAAATGGAACGTAACTCTGCAAATACTAAACAAGAATTTCTCGAAAATCTGAATACATGAAATTAAAATCATCTTTCACTTTAGTTTGTATTCAGTCTGGGTTCACATGGATATTCATGCTAGCTTCTCCATCGAATCTCCACTTATTTATTTAAAACAGCAACAATACATATATTTTACATTTAACAATAAAAGTATACAGGTTATGGTTCTTATGTAACCAAACAAAAAACACTGAAATATTATTGATTCCATCTTGTTTTATTCGAAGGCAAATTCTGAAGCCATTGATCTACATAACAGATAACTTCTGTATATTATTCGTGACCAAAAAAACTCTATACGCAATAGGGACCCAGTTACCAAGTTTCCTGCAAGACGCCAAATGTTTTTGTTGTGGTTGCCGCCGCCATTAACATAGTTATTCGAGCATAAAATCGTTTATTGACTCTCACAATGTCGACTTGAGCTTCCACAAACAAACGTTGTCTGCGTCAAGCTGCTGTTTGAGGCGAGATTTAGGTGTAAACTTGGTGAATTGTTTCGGAATACGGACACAGAATGGAAATGCGAATATTTCTATAGATAGAAGATATTAATAGTTTGTAAAAACTGTACTGTTTGTAATAAGTTATGTTTTAATTTTTTTTATAAATTATGTAATTGAAATAGAGTGCTAACTAACTGTGGTGTAAGAATCCGAGTGGTATTAAATAACGTTTATTTTTAGTCACTCGGAATTATTAATATAAAAATAGGGTGGGTAGTACTGTATGCCAAGTCATCATGTAATATGCCAAGCACTTGGGCCATTTTATTAAAGTTCTCGTCTCGGTGTATATTTATCTCAAATTCTTTCATCGCCAAGCAACCATCAAGTAAGTAATAAGCTTTCGTATATAAATGCGAGGCGAAATAAAATTCCGCGAACAGGATCTGGAACAAATTAAAATCAAAACGCTCTCAACAGCGCAGTCTCGTCGCACAAAACTAAGATAAACTTTTACAATAAAACGTTCAGCATTTTTAATTTCCGTCTCAAGTTCGCGACGCTTTACGAGATTTAAATGAAATCTGGCAACAAGTTCTTCTAACATTTAATTAGTGGCGCCAAGAGCTCAGGAAATGAAACATCGCACTGAGAGCAACACCTCCCTGCGTGACTACCATGACTCACAAATACATCTCAATGTGTCTCTATACCGCGCCTCAACAGATTTCTTTTAATAAATTCGGCCGGCGCGAAAAAAGAAAATCCTTTTCTCAGACATTTGTAAGTCCAAAAACTGCGACGTGAAAAATAAAATGGCACTTTAGAATCACAAAAGGAAAACTTTAAACAAAACGGGCGCTTTCTCTATGCAAACGACGCGGCGTCCGCGGGCGAAAGTTTCCGAGTGTTGCCGAGTTGCTGGACTCAGTTGACGAAGTCGCCTTCAAGCCACAAGTACACACCCTATACTTGATAGCAAATCTGATTTTTCATAATGCACCTCACGTTTGAAGCGTCCTCCGAAGCGACACGATACAGTTAGTAATATTCTCACTCGGCTTACATCGACGTGTTGTTGGTGTTTACTTACACAACTCTGTACGTACACAACACGTACCTATCACGAAGCTCGTCTATTCAGCGTAAAATCAATACATTATGAATGTAAATGCAGCTTAGCAAAATGTTGTTACCTCCTAGACTTTCTCAACTGAACGCATCGTGTGAATATTCCCCGAGGCGACGAGGCGTACGATCCACTTATCATTTTCGATTCTGAAACATGGAGGTAAGCTGTCCGCACGTCAAACTTGACCGGACAATTTTTTACAATTTATTTTGCACCCTGTGGAGTTGTGTTCCCGTGACCTATTTGTTTATGATTCAAACAAAAATACAACAAAGAAGTTATTGCTTCTTTAGACATGGTTTCCTCTTACAATCATGTTTTTGGTGCCTATACATATTTTGGTGATATTTTTGTCCGGTCTCGCGTCATTAAAAAGTTGTAGGTATTTTATCGATTTTGATTTTTAAGGTGTAAAAGGGTGTAGTTTATACGACTGTACCAAGTACCAGTGGCGAAGGTTTCATACAACTCGATTCCTACCGGATTCCCTTTGAAAAATTGGCACAGTCGGTATTCTACAGACAAATAATATAATCACATTAAAGAAATGTACTCCGGCTTAACTTTTACAAAAATTTACCCTTCGTTACTGCCAAGTACCAATAGTATTTTGTAGCCAACCAGCGAACACTTCAGCACGTTATTAAATTATGAACATATACAACATTAATTTTAGTATATGCGAAACCTGATACACGTGTCTAGTATTTTTATGTAAAGAATCTATGTACAAAATTTCAAAACAGTATCATGAAAAATCTCAAAGTTATAAGCTTGTCTTTAGCTCACTGATAATAATAATCTGGCAGTAGGTACCTAAATTATTCCGATAGGTACTCAAAGTCGCTCGGTGTCCAACTTTTAACATTTTAAAATATTTTTGGGAAAAAATATAACATGGTTTAAAAATTATTGGAATCGATTCAGTTACTTATTCTGAACAAACTATATTCAGGTATCGCATATACTAAAAATAATGTTGTAGAATAGTTTCATGCAAACCACACGCTTTATCCAAAATATAACATTACGAACAACAAAAGCAGTATCTACCTCATTATAATCTGATCGCACATCTATTGTAGTAAATGATAATTACATTGTTTCATTCGTGAAATTGGTTAACCAATTTATTGGAAAATAACAAGGTTGGAAAACACAAGTTTATTTGGTTAATTAATCATTCGCGATTAATAGTCTCACCATACAGTAAATCGTTATTAACTGGTGTTTGATCTTATTGATAGAATGGTAAATAATAATGTAGTAAAGACTGGATAGTTATTTATTTTTTACAATACAAAACCGTCATGCACAATTGCCTGCATCATCATCATCATCATCATTTCAGCCGAAAGACGTCCACTGCTGGACATAGGCCTCCCCCAAGTGTCGCCACATTGACTGGTCCCGTGCGACTCGCATCCAGCGGATCCCTGCAGCCTTCACCAGGTCATCGGTCCACCTAGTGGGAGGCCTTCCAACGCAGCGTCTTCCGGTTCGCGGTCGTTGCGTGCATCGTCCAGAACTTAAATGATTTTAATGGTAGAACTGCCCGGGTTGACTTGAGGAAAAAAAATGTTAATCATGTTAATCATTTTCGAGAAGAATAAGAAGTATAAAAACAATGGCCTTCAAGACTAGGGTCAAATATTATTTGGATATTACAATGACTATGGTGCCAATGCACTCGATTCTAAAGAATTCCTCCTAAAGAATTCCAATTCTGGGTTGCCGTCTAAAAATAACTAATTTGTTATTGGCCTCAAACAATAAATTGTCAATAATGACACCAGAGTTCGAAATTCGAACAGAAAACAAAAGCCGTTCATCAATTTTGAATTGGAGCATAGAACTCATCAAACAAATGCCCACTAGAAGCAAAATGTATGGAAGTTTGGATGAGGTTTGTTGTTAGCGCTGACTCAAGTATTAAAGTTGGCCGCTTGTAACTAGGGTTACTATCGGTTGGAATTTTTTCGGACAAGCTGAAATTTTAGCTCAGTTTCCGGAATTCGCGGGTGGAATTCTTAAACGTCCGGAATTTCCATTAAAATTAAAAAGCCTGAAAATGAAATCAATATACGAATCAACAGTATCACTTGAATGATACACAGAGTGGAAGGGGGGACAACGACACACCAACGGTAGGCTTTATAATTTACTACCGACCCGCCCCGGCTTCGCACGGGTGCAATATATACACAAACCTTCCTCTTGAATCACTCTATCTATTACTGAAAATCGCATCAAAATCCGTTGCTTAGTTTTAAAGATCTAAGCATACATAGGGACAGACAGACAGCGGGAAGCGGCTTTGTTTTATACTATGTAGTGATATTTGAAGCGCCCAGCAATGTTTTGCAACAAACCCTTCTCAAAATTGTTGTAAAGAATCTCAGAATAAAATTATAATGCATATTAAAGGAACGGAAACTCCGAAATTTTCTCCGAAAAACTTATGTATAGATCTGGAAACCCTACTAGTAACGGCCGACACACTAATGGTATTATCGTTTTATGATTGTTTTTATAGGTGACTAGCTTTTAGGGACAGTTTCAGTAGTTCAGACTAATGTTTTTTACTTGTAACCTTATCTTTTAGGGTCAGGATCGAATCATTTAGATAAAATGAGGTTGAGACAAAATCTGGATTGGTTTTGTTCGATAAGATATCTTTTGTTTCAAAGCAAGTTAAATCAAGATAGACTAAAAACTACTAAAACTTTAAATTTATAAATCATAATGGAACATGATTAAATCACAATTTAATACAGGATTAAATGAAGGACATACTTTAAGGGAAATCATCATGAAAAACCTTTACTTTGGGACCAAACCGGAAATTGAAAAAAAAGAATCAGCTCTTTTCTACAAAGTGCCCAACCTTTTTTATATCTCCGAGTTCGTCCCATAGTATAAGTTGTTAATTCTCTATCTTCCTTATAGTATGACCCTCGTTTAAAGCCTAACACCCTACCGGTGGCGAAGGGTCCATACAACTCGATTCCTACCGGCTTCACTTTGAAAAATAGAACAGTCAGTATTTTATAGACAAATAAAATATAATCAAATTAAAGATATGTACTCCGGCTTACCTCTTAAAAAATTGACCCTTCGCTACTGAATCCTACCTATATCACTTACAATAAAATATTAAGTGAAGAAACTTCCCTGAAAATTGATGGGTCAGAAATCTGTATCACCACACTATATTTACCCATCAAAGTAATAACTCATTTTGATATCGAAAACTTTAAGTCAACACTATCTTAGCTGATATCCATTATTATGTTTACCTATTATATAAATTGGGAGGCATATTTCAGGCGGATATTGACCCCAAAGTTTCATGGCACTCGCAGACACCATGGAATAATGCCAGGTCAGAAGTTTGTTGAATTGTGTGGAGTGTGGCAATACTTATAATTGAAAATGTTTATATATGTTCTGGCTCTTGTGAACTTTTGTGACTTAAAAAACATATTAGAACTATCCTTTTGTTATATGACAGAAACGTACACAGAATACATCAACACAAATTGGCCCACATTTGGTACGTACCTATCTGTCAATTTGCGGCTAACTTCACGACAGTCCATTAGTGTTTTTTGTAAGAAAAAGAACCTTTAGAACGGGTATTGCATTAGTAAGTTCTACGGTAAAAGCGACAATGTAAAATTGCAGCTATTGCACTGGACCCTCCCACAAAATCTCCAGGGACTCGCGGTCTAGTCAAAGCTTAGTAATCGGGTCAATTTAGTTTTTTTTACGGCCCGCTTGCACCACAAATCTCTAATTGTGTTTAACGTTAAACCGATTTAAAACATTGTTTTGTTTCTGTCAATCGTTTAAAGATGACAGGGATAGAATGATGTTTAAATGTGTTTAACTTTTTGGTCTTAGAGACTATTAACCCTTTATTGGTGGCGCCTAAAAATTTACGTAAATGGACGCGTGGGGTGAGTGACACCCCGTTCATGTAAGTAAAATACATGCAAAATCACGATTATGCCCGATACTCGGATCATAAAGAACACGTGTTTTAATGAAGCTAACGGGAACTTCAGCGTGGAAAATTCAGAATAGAAATAATGTTGTATATGTAGTTCTAAACCTTCAATGATGCGCTGGGATGTGTAACTCCCTACTCGACTAATATGGATTAAATGATTTGAGTCGTCGTCGTCGCAAATGGTATGTTTTTTTTTGTTTAATTTCTCAGCTCATTAATTACAATTTATAAGTCTCGGCTTAAATATTATCCTATGAAAGTCACAAGTGTAGCCTTAAATTATCCTTATACGGGATGCTCTATTATAGGCCCTATGTAAGCTGATGCCTGCGTAAATTAGTCCCACACTTAGTTAAGATATTGTTCCTAAGTTACACTCGATACTTGTTGTACTTAGTTCAAGTTTTACTGACTTCACCTTGTTATGGAACAATTTAATTGGAGAACCTATATTGTTAGTAGTACATAGGTAGTAATATGTATCTTGAACAACTGTTACCTAGATATTCTCGAAAATATATCTAGTGATTGACTTCGTGGGTGTACTATTAGGTACACCTCTGCCTAACCCTTCGGGGATTACAGGCGTGATGTTATGTTATGTGGTTGAAGAACGAAGGGATACTTATGACACTAAGCGATGCCGAAAAGTATTTTTTCAGATTTTCACAATAAATAATATTTTTAAAACTCAAAAAAATATTTAAGATGATAAAAAAATTGTCCTCATCATCATTTTCATGCCCTTGTCCCATGTCACTTGGGGTTGGCGCAACACGTTTTTTTTTTCAACCGTCACGCTATCATTTACTCCTTTAACTTTCATATCATTCCTCACACAATCCATCCATCGTTTCTTTGGTCTTCCTCTCCCTCTCCATCCTTCAACGTTTATATTTATCACTCTTTTAGTCACATACGACTCGTCCCTCCTCATCAAATTAAAAAATTGTATGATTAATTAATATCCATTTTTATTTTTTAACGAATTATGTACAAAGACCAAGCACCACTGATATTATTCATGTGCAAATATTATAATTTATGGTGAGAAAAGTAGGTATTGTAATTGTCTATTTTTGTGATTCCATTGTTCTACGTGTAACGTTTTAATAAAACATAATTATTAAAATTTAATTTAAAAAAATAAGTTTTGTTCCTTCAAGCTTGCAGACATCTTTTTTTGTTAATTGAATTACAAAAAAAGACGTTTGTTAACAACCTGTTATACCGAAAAAAAAAACTACAATACTCTTATAAACTTTATAAGTCGCCAAGAGCTTCATGTTTGTTTTCCAAATCGTGCTTTTTAAAGACCAAAAGCATATTCAACCTTTAAAACAAAAACCTCTCATCTGCCTAGCCTTTACCCAATTATGTTGGGGTCGGCTTCTAGTCTAACCGGATGCAGCTGAATACCAGTATTTTACATGGAGCGACTGCCTATCTGACCTCCACAACCCAGTTAGTACTGGTTAATATGATACGCCTTGGTAAGACTGTTTGTCAGACTTTTTGGGCCACTGACTACTGTAACGACTGTCAAAGATCTAGAAATGACAATCGGGACCAACGGCTTAACATGCTTTTCGAGGCACGGAGGAAACTCGGTATGAAATGGGCGCTCACCCATCCACAGACCAACCTAGACATGTACTGCTTAACCTAAAGATCGACCCGAACGGCTGTTGTTATTTAGCCACGAGCCTCCTCAAAACAAAAACCTCTAACCAACCGAAAACCTTTTAATAATATTTCTGAACACTCAAATGAGAATTTCATTTAAAAATTCTGAATTAAATTCTAAATAGAGCGAAATCGGAAACGCATCAGCCGAGAGAAGGATCTCTTTCCGTTTTTCCGCAAAGCGATTTAATAAGGCCCGTACCGTTAGTTATAACATGATTTATATTGCAAAATGAAATGCCTGGCACATGTGTTCAGTCAGACAGGCCTTAATAAACTTCAGAGCTAAACGAATAGCATCGTGTAATTGCTTGCAACGAATTAATACGAACACTTATTTAAACTACATTTTTTACATTTAAATTAAATGGATAAAACTCCATTTATGTCGTTTTGTTAAATTGGAAATCAGCGTGTGTGAAGTCTGGTTTAATAAAATGTCAGCGCAATTTATTTCATGCATTATGAAGTTGTATTCGAAAATCCTTCATTTATTTGTAGTTTTATTTGTTTTATATAATTGGCACTAAAGAGTAATTTTATAGACCTTCGCTCGCGTGAAATTATTATTAAAAACGTTACTTCCCTTTATTAATCAGATTTTGTTACTTTCAAGGGTTTTATTTTTTTACGCGGAACCCTGATTCTCATTCTGATAAATGTAGCCTAAATTAATCCTTATAACATCAACTATCTGCCAATAAAAGTCCCGTCATTATCGGTCCAGCCGTTTCGGAGATTAGCCGGAACAAACAGACAGACAGACAAAAAAAAAAGGGTTTTTGTTATAGTGCCGTGTTTTACATATATTCAGTAAAAAGTTGTTATTTTGATATTACAAACAGACACTTCAATTTTATTTATTTGTATAAATGGGTTGTTAAAGTAAGTAGGTTAGGATTATTTTCAATATACTTAAGTCTTCTTATTCTTGGAACACAGTGTTAGTTTGTCTGGCTGTTTACATAATTATCTACTTAACGAAACGGCTTGTTGCTTGATGCTCATGCTATTTATGTTAATCAATTTGGTTTCATTGTTTTCCTTCTTTTTTACTAAATCTCCAAAGATGTACATTGTAATGGCATTGACCAGGATATATTCAAGGTCAATCGTTGTGATTTTCCAAACCGCTTGCTGACCGCATGCTCAGACAATTTAATAATCGATAACAAATTACCAATATGAAGAAAACAATAGACCTGCAAATCGATGTGAAAAAATATGTACCTAGTTACTTCACTAGAATGAAGTGAAGTAACTAGGTACATATTTTTCTACTATTACGACTGATTGGGCAACCACCTTGATAGCCATTCTAAAACAGTGACCATGACTTTCTTTACGAGGTTGATGGTATAATGGAAACCTGAACCAAAACCTGTTAAGAGAAGCCGTATGAAATAGGCAGCTAGTTTCTAACAAATCATTTTTTTACAAAATTGTTTAATTAAGATGACTGGCTCGTTAGTCGAGTGCTGAGTATGAGGTCCTGTGTTCGATGCCCGGGTCGGGCAAAGTGTTATTGGGTTTTTCCATCAGGAACTTTTCAGTAGCAGCCACGAAGTCTTTACTTGTGCCCGGTTGATGTCAATAGGCTCGCCCCCTATTACATGGAACTTAAAACATAACCGGCGAAATGTGGGTGTACTATTCAGTACACCTCTGCCTAAGCCTTCGGGGATTGCAGGCGTGTTGTTATGTTATGTTTTAAAAATGCCTGTAGCTCTTTAAAATTCTCCACTTAGCCACAAAATGTGTTGACCTACGTTTAACATTCAGCCATCATACTAAGGGTTATAATATGTTCCTTAGTATGATGGCTGAATGTTAAACGTGGGTCGACACATTTTGTGGCTAAGTGTTATATTAAATTAGCGAAAATAAAGTCGTGAGGTCGAATGTGCGGCAGACCTAAAAGTGCTAGAATGTGTAATGTAACACATGTTACATTACATCTGACATAACGTGGGGCCACGAAAGCCGACGCTTATCATTACGTACGCGACCAGGGTATCCAAGTTGCTATATTAGTTGGAGAAGGCTTTTAGCAAAAATCTGCCGTTTTATGTAAGCCAAGTAGTTTTGAAGTTACGGTCAAATTATTTAAATGAAGACGTGATGAATTAGTCTTATCCTGTCTTCTTATCTGACGACTAACTATGTGCTTCCAAAAAACTAGGATTAAATAAATTAATGCTAGTACTTTAAATTGAATAACTTATGAATTCATCAAAAAACATACATAAAAACATAAACCCAACGCTACAGGCGTTGGGTTTATGTTTTTATGTATATCCCCGAAAGGTTAAGCACAGGTGTACCTAATAGTACACCCACATTTCGCCAATTATGTTTAAGTCCCATGTAGGGGGCGAGCCTATTGCCATCAAACGGGCGCAAATCCAGACTCAATGGCTGCTACTGAGAAATTCCTGAAAACCCAATAACACTTTGCCCGACCTGGGAATCGAACCCAGGCTCAGCAGTCACGCAAAACACGCGCGTCATCAAGAAACTTCAGTTTTTTTTTTTCTAATTGTATACTATAATAAAGCTGAAGAGTTTGTCTGTTTGGTTGAACGCGCTAATCTCAGGAACTACTGATTCGATTTGAAAAATTCTTTTAGTGTTAGATAGCCCATTTATCGAGGAAGGTTATAGGCTATAAAATTTAACGCGGACGAAGATCGCGGACAACAGCTAATTACATATAAATTAACAAAACAGATTGCACAAAGAAAAATATGGAAATGATCTCTACCACAGATCTAACCCATAGCCCCAGTTAAGACAAAGGCCGGAAAACAACTAAATAGTTCACAAACTATATGCATTTAATAATTCACCAGAGATAACTTCTCTAATCTCGTATTATTCCTATCTTATCCTCCACTTAAGAAACTTGGGCGTAATAAAGATCCTGAACTGAATAGCTCTTAACGTCTCCCTGTCGTCTCTGCGCGTTATCACTAGCCCGCGCGGGAGTTGTATTTACCCTCACAAAGTTGTATTTACCCTTGTTACCCTAGCTGTGTTATTCATGAACGCGGTTTGAATAAAGATGAACGATTCACGTCGAACTACTTTCGAACCTCTAAGCGCGGTATCAACTTTGAAATCAGTTGCGAATGTACGAGTTCGCTCTGGTAAAGAAACGCCGAGATACACCAGTTGTTTGTGTACTAATTACTTAGTCATCCTGACCCTATTTCTGTGAAGGTACCTCGGTATTCGTTTTCATCACTAACTTTGGGTTGGTACGATAAATTATACGTTGGAAACTGAATAGGTGCGTGATATAAAATAACAAATTAAGGTCAACTCTTAGAACTTTTATTTCAGTTTCAGAATAAACCTCTATTTATGGTCTATCTTTTCATACACGAAATATTTTAAGAGTAACTTCTTTAGGTCGTAAAGTCGCCATAGCAACGGAAAAAAAAATATCTGAGCGTTTTTGTTTTTACGAAATTATTATAATTCTAATTTTTTTTGAGACTTTTTGCTTAAAACCTTTACTCCCTATTCTAACAATGATAGTAGACAAATGCGACGTAGTAACTAGCGTAATGAATGTTCAAAAATAAGGAGCCTGTATTTATTTTGTGGGTCAAGTAACCTAATTTTAAATTATTTATTTTTTATAAAAACATTCTTAGATTAAAAAAACCCTTGTAATGGCTTCGTTATAGCCGTTAGATGATTATCTGAAAATATTTCGTGTATGAATAGTTAGACAAGATCGCGTTTTAATGAACCAGCGATACAACCTACATTTTCCCATTCAGTAAATAATATTTATTATCTGATACAATAAATCCATTCATTGTATCTTCTGATAAAAACACCTCTATTATACCGAACTGTGCGTGAGCAATGAAATGACTCTTCAGGGCGTGCTAAGCGAGAAATTATTGCCCCAAAGTATTTTAAGGAAAAAAGAAAACAAAACCCTTCTGAGAGGTTTTCTTTTTTTTCTTTTATCGATAATTTTCTTTAAGTTTCGGTCTCAAATCTGTAATGAAGTGGAAAATTTATGGGCGCCGCTCCTTAGAACTTGTCCCGACGTCGTCATCTCACTGGCACGTACACAAACCGTGACAAAACTAACACTTTCCTCAAAAAAGCTATGTCGCTGATCATACTAATAGTGTATAAAATGTTAACGTTTAAATATATAATTACATTCTGTGAGAAAACATCGCGAGAAAGTTCAATCAACCCACACTTTCAATTTCAATTTTTATAAACGTCTTGTCGCTCGGGGTGTGAGACAGTTAAACCTAGCTTTTTTCCTGAGGATTGAGTGGTATCTCAGCAGAAGTAACAGGACAAATGCTGACGTAGGCACCCAGTAATATTCACGAGGCCTCGAATAAAGATGAAGCTATTAAAGAGGGAGGAAAGCCGACAGGCGACGCAACGCACTCTGTGTTGACTTTGAGATGCGGAAAATGAAAAGGAAAAGCGCCTTGTTTTGTGTGTAAATACGATTCGTTAGTCGATTCTTTTATGTAAATATTATTGTACGCTTTTTTTAGTTCTGTGCGCTGATATCTGTTTTTGTACTCCAGAGTACAGAATTTGCATTCCTTATAAGAAAATGGTATTAGCATAGGTGGAGTGGACCAAACTTTGATGTGCCTTTTATATTTTCTTTAAAATTTCAATACCATTCAATACTCTTACGTATCTTGAAATATCCAACTAGATTAAAATAAATCTCAATTCAACCGTAACCATATCGACAACTTCACTATTCAAAGTTACAGAAATCATAAAACTGTTTCCCAACTGAGATTCGCGGAAGTCGAAACTACGCGCCTACTGGTCCAGTAATGTTGAAACAAGTGAAACGTACCGACTGTTTACGGTCCACGGTCCACGGTCTTGGCAAGTTAGTATCTTAGCGGGCGACCGTAACGTGCACGCGGCGCACACTAAAACTTCGCCAACACTCATTTATCATAGGAGATGAGAGGCATAAGTAGCTGTAAAAGTGTTGCCCGGGCGCCCAGTTAAAGTCCACCATACTTTTTTTTTTTTTCATAAACGAGGATTGATGTGCCAGGTGCTACTATATTTTTATGTTACAAAGCCGTATGCATTAGACTTTAAGGTACCTATGTCCTATAAAGTGCATGAAACTTTTCTTTTTTTTTAGTTTTCCCGCAAATGGTTTTTAAAAAGTATGTTGACAGCTGTTATGTCGCTTAGATGATGAATGAATAGCGTCCATCGATGACATCGATATTTATTTAGCTTTTGCTCGTAAAATAAGCCTGTCTTCAAACCAGTTTAAGCTGGCCTAGTATTTTATGGAAACTCTGTAGTATGCCAGGCCAGCTGAAAGTCAAAGTGTCACCACTTTAGCGTGATTGGCTGTTCCTACCTATGCAGATATCATAATATTAATATTCTGGAGAGCAATGAAAGCCTACACAAGTTTCCATTGATAGTGATTTTTTCGAGAAACTTTCCCAGCCAAAATGCTTTTATTGTGTCTGGAGTTCGTGTAGTGGAGATCAGATAGGCATTCGCTCCATGTAAAATTCTGGTATTCAGCTGCATCCGATTAGACTGGAAGCCGACCCCAAAATAGTTGGGAAAAGGCTAGGCAGAGGAACATGACTTTTACTATATTTTTTTTTTATCATAACATTCGACTGAAAATATTTCTAGCTGTACCTACTTGATTGGGTCTTATTTTTGAACTCAAAAACTCCTCATTCTTATCAATATAATTGGCATGAAAATTCGACGCATTAAATAAAGTAAGTCAGTATTTGCTATTCGGAGAAAAGCCCCTAGAATGTTGGTAGCGAGCCCCCAATTACGATATTTACATTTATTGCGTATGATCCTGTCATTAAAATGATTGCCCATTCCCGTACTTCAGAAGTCTTAAATGAATACGCAAAATAATATTTACATTTTTATTGATACTTTATTTGTTGTATGGAATTTTTGGAACCGTTACGTTACTCTAGGTTTCTTTTGTTTTTGTTGATTACATTCATTAATATGTAAACCGGGTAACCGACTGTGCTTCCATTATCAGAAATGAATAAAGCTTTTATTTTGGTACTAGCTGACCCGCGCAACTTCGTCTGCGTTCGGATTTTCCCCGTTTTTGCAATCTTTTTCATAAATGCTCCGCTCGTTTTGGTCGTAGCGTGATGTTGTGTAGCCTATAACCTTCCTCGATAAATGGGCTATCAAACACTAAAAGATGTTTTCAATTCGGACCAGTAGTTCCTGAGATTAGCGCGTTCAAGCAAACAAACAAACAAACAAACTCTTCAGCTTTATAATATTACTAGCTGACCCCCGCAACTTCGCCTGCGTTTGCATTTTTCCCCGTTTTTGCAACATTTTTCATGAATGCTCCGCTCGTTTTGGTCGTAGCGTGATGTTGTGTAGCCTATAACCTTCCTCGATAAATGGGCTATCAAACACTAAAAGATGTTTTCAATTCGGACCAGTAGTTCCTGAGATTAGCGCGTTCAAGCAAACAAACAAACAAACAAACAAACTCTTCAGCTTTATAATATTATATATAGTATAGATAAAATAATGACGCGAAATCAGGTTTCGGCAGTATGATAATCGCAGTGCTCTCACATTTCGGCCACTGTGCATATTCCTTTCAAGTATAGATACGTTTTTACAACCGTGCTGTACAAACCAGTGTTTCATGAATATCTAAGCAAATGATAACAGTTTCAAGTCGTCACCCGCGTTTCATTGCAGCACCCGCTTTTATACAGCCGGTAACTAATTAGGACCCTCGCAATCGCATTTATTTTTTATTTTTAACAAAGCAGTCACGTCTGGGCAGACCGTTTCCTCTAAATTTATTTTTAGCTTTCGTATTCAAAGCACCTAAAAATTATTTTAATGACTGTTTTAATATTACTCAGGTGACTTACTAATGCAATTGAACTTTTTAAAGGGAAACATTAACAAAGCGATGAAAATACGTGCGTAGATACTAGAGGTAGTATTAAGTAGGATGTTGTTGTAAGTATAAGACTGTACATATTTATATAGTTGGCCAACTCTGGTTAACTTCATATTACAAAGTTTGTTGGTGTCTCACACGAGAACTTCATGTTCACGTTGTTTGCGACGAACACGTCAACTAAAATAACACGGTCAACATATTATTTTTCCCATTAATATGTATGACTATTAACCCCCAAACCACATTAGCCCCCAGTCGGCGTTTTCCTTGGTCAGACTTAATATTTTCATCTTTATTCAAAGAGGCCTATGAATAAAACAAGGCACACTTGTGGGGACGCCACCGATTCGCCGACGTCGCAAGATGTTTCTCCTCCGCAACTTTATTCATTTTATTGTTAAACTTAATTAAAATAGAGGTGAACGAAAAACAGCGGCATAAATCTGACAAGCCTCCCGTCGTCGGGCACGTAATAACTCTGAAAACAAGAAAGTAAGCGATGAACTTTGACATGTTCCCATATAAGCTTTTACGTATTTTGTCTAAAGACGACATAAAATGACAACATAAAACGAGGCTCAGATAAATAAGGAAATGTCTGGAACGCTTAAGGCGACCGTGTCTTTGACAGCGATCACTTGTCAAGCGAGCCTATTGCATTTTCTTTAATAAAGCCCCTTAGCATGCCCCCTGCTAATAAGTCGCTAAAGATTAATACTGAGAGAACATTTGATTCAATAATAAACTTCATAGACAAGAAATAATAAGGGCACTTAGAGGAAATGCATTTCAAAATTGAAAGTAGTGATGACAAAGGGCGCGTTGACTTTATTATTGGATAGCATTGTACACGTGTGATGTGCCGGAGGCGTCAATACTCCACCCCAATAAATAAGAAGTGGCTGAGTTGCGAACACAATTTAACTTGAAATAAAATTTTGCTACCCCTCGCAATGAATGGGTAGTATATGGTTCGGAAGGGAAGGGCGCCTTTCCTATCTTACGTTATATCGCTTCGGGTACACCTCGTAAGTTTCCGATTCTCTGACTTCTTTGTGTTTTATGTGCCTAATGATATGAGTAAAGTTACGAATGGGATTAAAGTTAAATGGAGTTTGGCTGTTGCCAATCTTATTATGTCCGCGATTTTGCGTATAAAAATGTGTCATGATGTAAAATTTTGGAGATATAGTACCTACCTATGTGTAATTTCCTTTTTGTGTGTTTATAGCAAGGTCGGGACGAGACTTTTTCAAAAAACTTTACTCTGTTATAACATTTACGAAGCCATTAGAATGTAGGTCTATATTATTTCGTCTTTGAAATTAATTAACCAAAAAAAAAGTGTATTTTATCCCAACACTGTAACAATTTCATAAACAACATTTTCAAATTACATTACATTACCAAAAGTACCAACACATTAAATCCGACCGCACTTTCAACAACCCCACAAAATTAACCCCGACACATTTCACCGCAAGCTTATTCTGTATCCCATAAAAAAAATAAAATCGTTTCGTTCGAGATCCTATCACGATTGTAATAACGATTCACTATGCGCAAACAGAGGATCGTGTGTAAGCTTCATATCAATTTCAGGCAAGTTCGAAACGCCTTGAACAAACAACGCATCTTCGGAACTGTGGGAATCGACAGCAGTGATACTTGGCGCCTCACCTACAGCGTTCTGTTTGTTTACTTCGTCCACAACATCCCACGTTTCTTGTTTATTTCCTGAATCTCAAGTAATGATTAGGGTAAAACACTTCAGGATAGTGCTGTCCTTTTTATTGTTGTTAGTTGTTTCTTGTCAGTTTACGCACCGTTGGAGATTATCTTTATGGCGAGCCAAACAAACATCGCTAGCTCTTGGAGACTATGACTAGGTTAGAAAAACTGTCAACATGTTTATGTTTTTTTATATCTTTGATGAGCACACATAAAGCTTTATTTTGCTGTTAGGTATGAATACATCTTACTATAGCAAATACTTATTAAAAATTCCTTTTACTTACATTTCCACCCAGTGTTGTGGCGACTAAAAAGATTACTCATCAGAATTCGATTTTTTTACAACAAAACTCCATCACCTACATTTTTACGACAAGATACGAACACCCATAAAAATAATAAAGCTACGTGACTGTAAGTCAAACAAAAGATATGAAATGAATTGTATCCAATGAATTTTTATACGGAATCGAGTTCACTTCCATGCACCGCATATCGGTAGCTTGCTTTATTGTATTGTCTCTTCCTACGTTTTATAGCCTCCCGCAAGTTTTACATACATTGCGGTGTTCAATTGTAGATATAAATAAAATATAAAACACTGGCTGCTCGAAATTCTGTTTGTTTATAAAATTCGTTCTTTTTTTTAAAACCACTTTTGGCAACTGCCAAACTTCACGGCCATCATTTTTAATGCGACACTATAGCACTATTGACGGATAGGACGCCAACTTTTCCCTGATAAACTTGAATGCTGCTCCGCCATTATGTAAAAATACTACAGTATCATCCCACACAATAATAAACATAATTTCATTGGAAATACATTGTATTATGAGTAAATAACACAGAGAGGTTATTCATCGTCCGGATGGTTAACGGACAACATGTTTATTTTGAACGCTATGCCTAATGAAGTGAAAGGAAATGATGGATGGCATGAGAACAGCCCGGACAGCGGTATTATACGCAATATTTCTATAGTAAATCTTTATGAACAACAATACTGTGGATTTGCTGGGTAAAATGCTTCGTGTATGTTGTAAGGCGTAATTTAGAGCGTTTAAGATCTGCTTAAGTTGGAAAATATAGGTTGGAGGCTGTTGCTTCGTCTAGACTAGATATAGAACTTATGTTTTTAACGCTAAATTATTAAACGAGTTCCGCGTTCTGGTTATAAGTATTTTTTTAAAGAGCCCGACTAAATATTTTTAATGGAAAACCATACCATACCAAAATAATAACAAACTACAGTTCCATTAAGGGCCGCAATACAAAAAAAAAACTCCCTTTTAATAAAGTTAAAAATAGATTTATCCTATTGGGAACACAAAATTATTATGTAAGTGGGCCAAATTTTTGTCGATTCATTGTCCATTCGGTCCGCTACTGATTTCGAAGTGTAGCGCTGTGCCAAATGCCATTTATTTACGTTTTGTTTTTTTTTTTTATCTTGTTAAGCCAGCTACATTTGTGGCTGGCAACACTGCGTTTTTTATGCAGGAATCCTTAATAGAGGCGAAGTGAAGTGTTTGACTTTAAAAAATGGGCTGGATGGAATGGTTCCCGTGTAAAATATGGAGCTTATGTTAATACGAGATGGCGATGTCATCATCCAATTTTCTTTGCGTATATTTTACTTGAAGTTACGTCATATTTTTGGTCGTGTTTTAGATTATGAGTGGGAAAGTATATACTGGGGGAAATTTTTTTCAGGCTGACAGTTTGGAAAAAACCAGGATGCATTGAGATTCAAGGAATTATTTGAAAGTACATAATTTTCCACGTTTATTTCAGAATCTCTAATACCAAAGTGACATTTCAATATGTAGTCAATGTAACTAAATTGGCTCATATATTGAAGTATTATAATAACTGTTTCACAAACGATATTAATATCATGTTTCAGTGTTATTAAACAGGAACCTGTGGGGGCTTAAAGTCTCACATTCGTTGTATCGTTGTTGGTTTAATTAACGTTTCCTACAATGTCACCATTAAGTCGGCGTTGTCTGGTCGCGACTGTAACAATGCCAGCAATGAGCCTTTGTTTGCAAGTCCGTTGTTTAGAATCCTCCATGTTACTGCGAACGCGAAATGTCCTATTATACTTCAGTGTACACTGCGGCGTAAGTATACCAACATTGAAGGGTGTTGTATAAACATCTACGGGGAAACGACAATGGAACGCGACCCGACACCGAGTCTTCGTTTGTCGCCGGGTGCTAGTACGCCAGTAGAGTTGCTCGACTCAATTTCGCGATGATAATTGGAATCATGCCGATATTCCCGTGTGCCGTTCGCCTTTTGTTATCTGTGAATTATGAGTTTATAGCCAATTATGAGTGAAACAACAAACCCCGGGTATATTAACACTTGCCAAATGACGTTTTGTTGTTTTAGTTCATTGTTATAGAGCTTTTGAGCGAAATTATTATGGGATGCTGCATTGGTAGTCTGATTATAATGAATAAATTCAACGCGCAGCAGAGCAGATAGAACGGGTCACTGGCTTTTGTTTTGGTAACGAAGGGATTGATGTTTTAGAATAATCATTTTTAAATAATTATGTTTTTTTTTAATATTTATATTTTTTACATAAATTCATCGGTTTCACGTAAATTCACTGGAATCCATCTAAGACATAATCTATCCAATCAAAAGTCAGAAAAAATGATCTTGGAGAAGTAAAATTCAACATTTTCCTTTTTTGAAAATATATTTTATCAATGTGATCAGCAGTACAATATCAATTTATTTTAAAAATGTAGTTTTATAAGTGTATATCAATGCCTTTACATGTGATAGTAAGATCAACATTAATATGCCTAATTAATAAATTATAATTTATTAATTAGGCATATTAATTGATATTTTTTTTTTACAGGAATTTGTGAAAATGCAGGCGAAAATGACATGTAGTTTCAGCAGTATTTAATGTTTCAAGATTCAAGCTTATGATAATAATAATATTATATCATAAACTGGTCTTATTCGTGTTAAATTAAGAAGAAGCGGGAAGATTATAAATACATGTAATTTTAATAAAAAAGAAATCCGGTAGGAATCGAGTTGTATGGAACCTTCGCCACTGGTTTCCACACAAATTTTCCGAATTAAAACTGTATCTGTAATTGTCGTATTTATTCACGTGTCTACAGACAATTCTAACTACGTTTTATAACAAACAATATTAATATGTATTCAGCTGCAATAAAATTACGCAGTTAAAGTTTTGTTCAATTATTTTCTAAATTAGTTCATTATTTAAACTATAGTAGAAACCATAGCCAAGTAATGTTGCGTTTTTTAACATTATTAGTTCTAATTTTAAATTCTTCAGCTAAACTGGCTAATTATTTCAAGGAGTTTGATGAAGAAAATGACATGGATCGTGAAAATAGTGAAATAGTGAAGTTTCCGGTTCATTTTGTTAATCGAGGAGCCCCATTGTGGGTTTTAACTTTGAGCGGTGATGAATGGTTGGCTCCGAAATTAAGATTGGGAAATACGGCTGAGTTAGAAGAGTTTTTTCACTACACTGCGCCTTCACTTAAAAAGTAAGTAATTTTTTCTTTTTTTTTTTTGGATGGCCTTAACCAACTTGACCAGCATTGTATAGGTTCTGCCTACCTTTCGTATATTCAATGATAACTTGGTATCTTAAAGAAGCTCTTTATTTGTGTCGTTGTAAGGGCCTGAATATACCTTCTACTATATTTTTTCTTTACAGTATTGGACGACGACGACCAGCAGTCAGAGTAAGAGAAAAGAAAGATGACCCGGAAAGCTATACTTATCCCGTTCATACATCAATGAGTGAAGCGAAAAAAGATTTTACTTTAATGATAAACAAGTTTGTGTAAGTATCTGATTATTTGATGATTTATTGTATCAAGCCAACTTAAAGTCAGCCAACATTATGTCAAATATCAAATAATTCGAAAGTTGAAACTTGGCTTTGTTTGGCACAGTGGTTCTCTTTTACGTCGCTTTCTATGATACGCTGGGCACACTGTACTTCAATGTTCGATCAACTCGATTATTATTATTATTAGACTATTCGATATCTATCTACCTAGTTAAATAAATAAAAATCCTATTAAAAAATACTAGTAAAATGGTTGCAGGATGTCTGCTGACATTATTTTGTATTATATATTGTCATAGGCCATGGATTGACATTTATGGGCGAGGCCTACTGTTAAAAACATGCCTTATCTGGATCCGGGGTTATATATTATTGATACGAAGAAATTGCCTTGATTCTCTTTTGTTAACCAGTCAGTTTGGTATTTACGCTCATACGTTGTAGTAATTCAAATATTTTCTAATAATCTCATTTTAAACATTTCAGTTCATCGTCCAGCATAGAACCAGATGCATACATAACGGATAATTCTCACTTATACGATAATAGTCCATCTATTGCGGTAAGTTATTTGAATGGTTAAGGTAATCCAACGTGCAGTTTTAAGCAATTAATTACCTACGTAATTAAATGTCTAAAAATGCACGTAAAATCACGCCTGTTACCTACCATAGTGATAGACAGAAACTACATAACGCTGCATGGGACGATTCTTAAGGATCGGTCAAACCCGTACTGATATATTTCAGACACAGGATACCGATAGATACTTCAGTACATTTCCTATCAGAGACAGCTGAGATCTGCTCCAGAGCCGTGACTGCAATTTGTCCGTAGCGATTTGATCAAACAAATGCAGACTCCTTTCAAGTCAAACTTTTTTTAAACATGTTTATTTTTGTTCTTTTGCAGTTGCATTTCAAAGGACCATACACCGTTATGATAGTGGAACTAAGAAGCAAGCAATGGCACTTCTTCATAAACTCTCGATCGTCACTCCCGGAATGGTTATATCAGGCACACGATACGCGAGACAGTCCAATACTTATACCAGAAGATGTAATAATTCATTTATTTAGTTCAATATGGCGTTTGTTACATGTATTCTTTGGTTGGTCTGCAGTGCACTGAAGACCAACTTAACACTACAGTCTCAAGTTTTCTAGGTGGTGTAATGTAAGATGATTATTAAATGTGTAGTAAAGAGTGGTTGTTCTTCACTACATAGTATAAAACAAAGTCGCTTCCCGCAGCCGTCTGTCCATAGGGACAGACGGCTGCGGAATATCCTGGCTTCCACGCTGATTGATTTTGATGTGCCGTGCTTCTTCGAGAATCGGCTTCGGCCAGAAATTGACCTTCCGTCGTCTTCTTTCCATAGTATAAAACAAAGTCGCGCCCGCTGTTTGTATGCTTAGATCTTTAAAACTACGCAACGGATTTTGATGCAGTATTTTTTAATAGATAGAGTGATTCAAGAGGAAGGTTTATATGTATATATTGCACCCGTGCGAAGCCGGAGCGGATCGCTAGTTTCCTATAAATTATACCTTGTATGCCAAAGTGGTAGTTGTAGTGGTAAGTTGGTGCCCTATTCACCCTCAAGGCACTCAGTCAATCGCTTTCCACTACTCCTTAAACTTTTAAAACAAACAGAGAAACTATGACAAAGAACTATCGGTTAATTTACCGGCGAGTGCAGAAATCAATTGCACAATAGCACTTAAATCTCGAGTGGATTCTTTGGAACGACAGCAGATTATTTAACTGGCTAGTGACTGGTTTGTAAAGGAAGCATGGTCATTGTTCAATGTTCATGGATGACTAAACCTTTATCTTAGGCGAGTAGATGAACCAAAGAAAGATGATGATGAGAAATGAAAAGCGGTGCAAGGCAGTATTTTGAAATAGAAAAAAAATGAGAACAAATAAAAAATATGACTGTGACAGTCGGATGTGATGTAGTCCGTTTTTGTGGTTTTATTCGATTCTTTTAACTGTGTCTATTCTTTAGAGAAATATATGATACGGAGGAGGTGATGAGGATACTACTAAAGTACTTACTGCTATGAGTTTTACAAGTACTTTATAATTTTATCGCAGCTGATTTTTTTTAGCTGTAGACATTTTATTCATTGAAAAGATTGAAGTTGCCTTATTTTAAAACGTTCTTGGTTCTGTAACCTGATGAGCAATGTGTCTACAATAATCATAAATCGTAATTATAAATCTTTATTTATTTCAACATCAGAAGTAACAGGTACTGGTATATGCACAATCTTAAATAGAGGAAGGTGTCTGAAGTAGGTATGTCCTGAGGTACAGATCACCTCTCCGGCTCAGATATACTATTTTATTCACAGCAAAAATTTAAATCAAGATTCTAGAGTTAAAACTGGAAGTAGGTAAACAATTGAAAGAATTGAAACATAGACAGTCTCTTTGTTTCTACTTTATAGTTAATTGACTTTCGATAATGTCACATTCAAAGGTTTCATAATTTCATCGCCTCGCTTCACAACGCGTTTGCTGCTCACTTCAGACAACAAGTAAATGAAAAAGCACTTAAAAGTAAGACATGTCCGAGGTGGCGTTTCACTAAACGTTGTTCTGAGACAACAATGGTAACAGTAAAAGGCTTTAAAGATACCTCCCTGATTAAAACCGACACTAAGTACCTACATTACCTGGTAGAGGGAGAGGTACCTACCTACTTATATGTAATGTCTGCATACAGGTCCCTGCACTTAGGTGTCAGCTGATTGCATTTACGTGTTTGCTGTTTCTGTTGCTCTAATAGGTACATGAAAACGTTTCTTGTTCATTGCGAAGAAAATTCGACGGCACGGTTGGCGCAGTGGCTGAGCGATTGACTGCTGCGTTGCGTGTCAAGGGTTCGATTCCTCCACGGAACAAATATTTGTAGGGCCTACAGATAGTTGTTCCGGGTCAGGCTGTTTGTGCATGTAAGTTTTAATGTTTGTAAACGCAACCACGATACAGGAGAAATTCCTAGTGTAGGGCAACGTTTTTTTTTTTTTAAAAAAAATTTGAAAGCATCCTTAAAGAAGGTAAATGTATAAGGTTTTCATTGTTCTGACTATTTCTGATAATGTCTAAGTATTGGCTTTCAGGAAAAATAGAAGTAAAACAGTAATTTATTTGAAGGGGTATCGAAGTAGAAATTATTTGAGCATCTGAAATCAGAAATGAAAATTGGAAAAATTAAAGAAAATACTTGTTTAAACAACCTAATTGGTGACAGAACTCCCCGTAACCATTAAAAAGTTACCTACCGTACTAATTTTTATCTTCTTGTGTAACTCAACAAAAACATCCCTTGCAAAGTCTTATCGAGCGAAATAAATCATATAGCCTCTGCTTCGCTATCAGATAACAAAGTTGCTCCTTCAGATTCGCTCTTAGTTTTATTGCTCGAACAGGGATCTTAGAATTAGCATTTATATGTTTGAATACATATATCTTTGTCAGTTTCCATATCTGAATCTGGAATGCCTAGAGTGATGGATGTATCTACTGAGTTTTTTAAATGCCGATACATCATCATTCATCATCATCATTCTCTTGCCCTTATCCCAATTCATTTGGGGTCGGCGCAGCATGTCTTCTTCTTCCATGCTTCTCTATTACTCGTCATCTCATCCGATACCTAATACGTGACTACCAAATAGTATTTACGGTTTAGTAGTTAGCGAACAGTATAGTAGTACTTAGTAAGAAAAAACTGTTATTACAATTCTAGTAGTGGTATGAGAATAAGAACTTTTCTAAAATATACAACATTAGTTTTAGTATATGCGAAACCTTATACACGTGTCTAGTATTTTTATGTATAGAATCTATGTACAAAATTTCAAAACTGTATCATGAAAATCTCAAAGTTATAAGCTTGTTCTGTTACCTAGTTGTCCGCACAAAAACGTTGTCACCACGCAGCGCGCGCCTCCAGCGTCGTTTTGAGGTCATTGATAATAATAATTTGGAAGTAGGTACCTAAATTAGTGTGATAGGTACTCAAAGTCGCTCAGTGTCCAACTTTTAACTTTTTAAAATATTTTTAGGAAAAAATATAACATGGTTTAAAAATTGGATTGGAATCGATTCACTTTTGAACAAACTATATTAAGGTTTCGCATATACTAAAAATAATGTTGTATACATCTATTCTACACAATAATAAAAAGTGTAAACATTTCATAAATTAGAACTGGCCAAACTCGTGCAGAAAAAAAAAAGCAATTTCCTCATTTGAAAACAGATCACCTAGCTAACCGGAAAAGACAAAGAAAACCACAAAAAGAAGCACCTACTCTAAAAACGTGGCACAGCATTCTAACAAAATAAATAAAATGGTCCACTGGTTCGCTTAAATTGGCCTAATTTTTCCGCCCCCGACCTTAGATAGATAATGTTTAAAATAAAAGGGATGGGAGGGTGCTAGCCGAGTGAAAGGGCTTATCTACTCGTAGTTGACTGCGGTATCGGACTGAACATTCAACAACCAGCTTATAGCTATTCTACATAAATATGTCTTGCAAGACATTTGCATTTTAAATTGTCGAACGATTCCATTTTCTGATAAAACGCCTTGCTGATTTGGTGTCGTGATGTTTATTTTGCAACGGATTAGAGTTGTGTTTATGTTGTGAACTTGTTTGAACCCACGCTGTATATTTTCAACTTTTAAGAAGACATAAAATTACTCGTATATTTCTGTTGTGTTCGTTTGTGGGTGTAATAACAAGTAAGCTTGATAAAAGCTTTTCAATTAAGTAAGTCAATATGGTATGGTTCTGTATGGTGTCCGGACGTAAAGAATAGCACCATCCCATATCTTCCCGTGGGTGTCGTAAGAGGCGACTAAGGGACTTACCAGAGAATGGGCAGCAGCGTTCTCTGATTCTACAACAACCATACTGCGATCGCCAACCCGCCTGCCAAGCGTGGCGATTATGGCAAAACCCCCCTTCTTGGGGGAGGCCTATGTCCAGCAGTGGACTTTTCGGCTGAAATGATGATGAAGTCAATATCTCTATTTTGTGAATCTAATCAAGAAGTAAAAGAAATTGAGCCTTTCAGCTACTTGAAGCACCCTACGCAAACCCCAGACGGAATAAAATCGTTTACCCCGAAGATATTTTTATCTCTCATCGTATTATGCGACCCTTTGCCGGTTTTAAACGTGACTCAATTTGTCTCGGCTTAATTGAAACCAAAAGTGTTCATACGTTGGTATTTTCAAAGTTGTCTTAATTTCGCACGAAGCCACGGTCGGGCGAAGTCCCTGTCGACAAGAGGATTACTAAAATGTAAGCCTCGTAGCAACTGTTAGAGGTTACGACCCACATTGCGTAATAGTCTTGGCGATCAACCGACTGAAACTCATATCAAGGATTAAGTGCCACGGATGTCGAGATCGATCTCGCCTCAAAATGGCCCCTAAATCATTAAGTCAAAGCCTATGTTAAACTGAGATTAGAGATTAATAATATCTTGGGGTTTCACGTTCCTGTCAGTTCCATTCCAATTTGAGTTGAAATGGGAAAAGCAAACATTTATTCGCGGGAAATTACAATCTGTTCAGAGGATTTAATAAAGAAAATCCCCCTGCAATTACGTGATAAGTGGCTGGAATAATGCCTACTGAATAGTGTCCTTCCTTGTTCTTTAGACTCATATAAATTACGTGTAATTAGATAAGTTTATGCGAGAGCTAGCGCACAATGGTCTCTACTCCTCCTTTCTCGGAGCGAGGCATTGCGTTATCGCATATATTCGCAATAATTTTGGGAGTCCCCCACCTCGAGGCCGTTAAGGAGGAGACACTCAAAGCAAGCCTTGCGTGGAAATAAAATTTTCTTGGATCGGACATCGAGAGTTCCCTTTTATTACTTCGTCTTTACATAGTAACAGGAGTTTTATTTTATTTTGGCTTATGTATTTACGTATCTAGATAGGTACATAAAAAACCTGATGTTTGAAGTAATATCTTCAAAGTGACAACGAGATTCGCGCGCGCGTGATGCGAAATGCTCACTGTTTCTCGACGAATAGAGAATACCAACACATTCCGATACGTGTCGCCTACTTCAAAGCTTTTACACTGTCTGCCAATATCTCGGTATCACAGACGCAATTTAGATAAGTAAAAAACAAAACTACAGTTTGTAATCTGTTTTTGTACCGGGAAAAAGAAATAGAATATGCTTCGTAGACATATATTTATTTCAGATATGATTTGCTGAAAATATAACGGAACATAATGTTGGACGCGGTTCAAAATCTTACAAAGCAACTATTGATGGAGACCATTATAAAGGATAATAAAGTATGACGTCAAGTTCCATTCGTTAATAACCATGTCAGGAACCGCGCGGATTCTTTTGGCACAACAATAAATCTAATGATAGATGATCATTGCTTGCACGCCATCTTTTTTATTTCTGTTAATACGTTGCCCCCTCCATGTTTTCCGACATCCTCACTTCGTTGTGGATGTGCCAAGATAAGGTCTCTTCCCGTTACATTATTTCAGGCCCGTTGACACTCCCAAAGTAAGCACTCTGTATATTTACTGCGTCACGCACCTGTGATAAGTTAATATCGCGGCATTACTCGCCACCGCCTCGTCCTCGCCCCGTAATATATTCCCGAGTAATTGTTCTACAAGACCCTACTCACTGCTATTCTATGAAGTGTAAAGGGTTCTAGATTTATAGAGCAAGTTGAAACCACTCGAACCTGCTTTCAACAGTATCTGGCGCGATAAAATCTTCTTAATTACTTTTAACAAAGTAGGTACGTCGCCTCGATAAGACAGTGATTAGAAATTCTTTGGATGCTCTCATAATTTTTGTTTTTTAATTCGGTTGTTAAAGGGCAACGAAGCGCGACGAGTTTTTAAGTGAGGGCCACGGGTTGGAAACTCCTGGAACTCTCGATTTCAAGTAGATAATGTAATAATTTGTTCTTACTTCTGTGATCCACTTATTTTTAACCGCCTTCGCTTACCTGTAATAAAAAAAATAACTTTGTTAGTAAATTGTTAAAAGAATGTCTAACAATGTTTTGATATTTTAAAAATTATCTAATTTTGCTTTGCGTAATTCTGAAATGTTATATGAACATGTCCTGTTTGTATTTATTATCAAGCAAGTTGGGAAAAATGGCTCTCAAGGAACGTAGAAAAGGTAGTTCAATAGCCCGCCACACAAACTATAAACACAAAACAATCACCCTAAAATCTACAACACTAAAATTAGTGCAAATTTAAACAAAAGTACGAACTGATAAAACTCTTGCCCTATATTAGTCCCCTGCGAGTCGGGGCAGTCTCATTCCGCAACTTCGCCCCATAAAAGTTAAAGGGCACATTACGCCAAGTAATAAGCGAACAACGGACCCCTAAATTGGCCAACCAGGTCCGACTTCTGATCTATTCACTATTTGCTGGCGGCACTGTACAGGTTAACCCTTTAATTACACCTACATGTGGCATAATTAATTCCATTGTTTAACACTGAGGTGCGTAAAACTCGACTTTTTATCACGACTCAGTGTTTCGGGCATTTTTTGTGTGTAATATAATTTCGTGTGCAATAAAAACGTGTCGTTATGTACGAAGACGTGTGAAAGATAAAGCCTCGGCTTGAGCAATACTTGAGCGTCGTAAACTTCTCAATTTGAGGCAGTTGAACTTTTGCAATAAAACGTCGGCTACTGTGTGGAGTTTGTTCGTATTGTAGTATCAACTACAGGATTATGGAAGTGTGTTAGTACATTGTATCTTTACAATCGAAGATGTTTATAAATAACCGTGCTTTACTGCTTCAAAGGTGATTTTCATCATTCAACAATTGAATGTTGTTGTTGTGTTTGATATACTGCTTGCTTTTGTACTACAGGTTTTGGTTAAATTGATATGAAATTCTGACATACACCTCAACGAGGTGCCTCATCATCATCCACAGTCTGTCTTCCCCCACTACTTGGCACAGGCTTCTCTTACTTTCTGCCAGTCCCGCTCATGTCCCACTTTTGTTAAAACCATTAATAAGATACTTTGCAAGTAAACGTTTTGAAGGTACTAAATTGATCCCTGTATCAAACTGTAACTTTTAATGACACGATCTTTAACTTCGGCACCTAAAACCGCGGCCCATAATGCCGAAACCAAAAGCCTATTAAGAAAATTGCCGTTCGGACACAAAATTAACGGCCCTTCAATATTATTAATTTACCTGAGAGAAACATTAATCTCTTTCAAATTTCCGCTTTATCTTCTGTCTTAAGACGAGGGTATTGACTGGATGTGATGACGGTCACCAAGTCTTTAAACGGTTTTGATACAAGGTAAGTAGACACCTGTATGAAGTTACAATTTCACATCGTTGCTTCGTCTATAACACCATAATTTCTAAGTAGTTTAAACGGAGGATTCTTTTCGGTTTCTCTCGCAAACATGAGAATATCATCCGAGTCTCATTTTCGAAAATCTTCTATACATTAATAACTGTGGTCCTTCCTCACTCAACGACAAACTTGTAGCTTTAACCCCATCTGATCAGAAAAAGGCCGTCGGAGCACAAAATCTTTCAACTTATAACCAACCGCAACTACAAATTCCTGCCATTCTCAATGCCGCTTGCACCTGACTCAATCGCAACTAAATCAAACAATCTAATACCTAATTCGCAAGGTGTTCAATAAGCAATACAAGCGTCTATAAGACTAGGTAGGTAAGCAGTGTCCCACATAGTACTGCACTTTCGATGCAAGTGTCGCAACCGGCCGCATAGCTGCGGTCTGTGTACCCGCTGCCTAATGCCGCAACACACCGTAATTATGTATGTACTAAGCTTTATATTTGTGTATAGGAGTTTTACCTTTGCAACTGTTGAAATTTCTTAGACTTATGTTTAGTATACAGGGTCAATTTATATATTTATTTATTTAAGGAAAAACAAACAAAATAAGTCACAATATCTTAAATATTAGAATTCAAAACAATTATGCTATCCACTACGTTCTCCACAGATTACAATTTAAAGTATTTAAAACTAGCTAGTAACAAGACAAATACAATACCTATACAACGAATGACCGTTGTATAGGTATTGTATTTGTGTTGGAACTAATAACTGGATGTTTAAATACGTATATAAAATAAAAAGTAAATTAAATTTGTGTGCGTATTTAACATTCTTATATATTATAACTAGCGACCCGCCCCGGCTTCGCACAGGTGCAATATATACATATAAACCTTCCTCTTGAATCACTCTATCTATTAAAAAAAACCGCATCAAAATCCGTTGCGGAGTTTCAAAGATTTAAGCATACAAAGGGACATAGGGACAGAGAAAGCGACTTTGTTTTATACTGTGTAGTGATAAATGTCAAATAAGATTAACTAGTGAAACTAGCTAACTACTAACGATTATAAGCCATCATCATCATCTTCCTTATCACACAATCCATTCATATTTTCCTTTGCCTTCCTCTCCCTGTCCATCCATCAATATTCATATCATCACTCTTTTAGTCACATACGTTTAATTCCTGCTCATCACATGTTCAAGCCAAGACAGACGACTTCCTTCCAACCATCAATATCAAATAATCATGATATTATTTTGTTTATTCTTGTGTGACTGATAACTTCGATAGCCGTCGTATGTGTGAAGTTCCGGTTAACAATTTTGTTTGACCTTGTTTAGAGGTACGTTCGTTTTTAGGTAAAATTGCTTCGGGAAATGAACAATTCTGTTATCATTCCAGACAGTATTAAAAATTGCTTCAAAAAGATACTTCGTATTAAAAAGTATTAGAAGCAGTGATAGCCTAGTGGCGTGACCGTCGGACTGACAAGTCATAGGTCTCAAGTTCGAACCGCGTACTATATAATTATCACTTGCTTCGGTGAAGGAAAACATCTTGAGCAAACCAGCAATGCCTGAGAGATATTTCTCGACGGCATATTAAACCAAGTAAGAGGCCCACACGATAAATAAAGAAAGAATTAAAAAACTTCTTAAACCTAAATGATACCCCCCAAACAATACCCAGGCTAACTTTATATATCTCTTTCTCTCTGCTTCTTTCCGCTACTGATTAGGGGTTGAAGAATTAGGATAAGCCTAATCTTTCGTTACTAAACCCTCCTAATTACAGCCAAAGTTTGTCCGTTCGCTACAACTAGAAGACTAATTAGTAATTTGCCCGTATTTGAGCTGGATTTAAGCCAGATCTTAGGACTTGGCGCTACGTTTCCGAGTACACCAATGAGTTCGTCCCATTGGCTTCAACCAATCTTAAATAGATTTAGGTACTGTCTATGAAACAAAGTACTTTGTGGTGTAGCGATGCCATTGAAAACTTTTTATCGTCATCGTAAATATTGAAAATCATCGATAAACGTTCCCTACAAAAAAGCTATTTTCTCTTTTAACAGAGTTTCACTCTTTTTTATGTTAAGTATTGATACTTTTTTCGGCTGTTAAACATTTTATTTGCACTTTTATTTTTAACGCTGCTGTTGGACTCATTAGAAATGTTGTTCGTTTCTTCGAATGCTGTTTTCAAAAAATATTTGGTTTCAATGATAATACAGTAGAAGATGAGTACGGACCTGCGTCATTCATACTTTATCCAATTAGTTAGGTCGTTAGTGAAAGAAAGTGTTTATTCAATGGATTTGCAATTTCAATTACAATTCACTTTCATGACCACACTCTTATTTGTAAGACCATAATATTAAATGCAACAAGATCTTTAACCGCATAAATAAATGACATAAACAGAAAGTTGTTTGTTTACGCATGTGTCTAACATAAGCAGTAGTTGTAGAATTCGTCATGCCTAAACCAGTCTGACACATGTCCATATGCACACCTCAGAGGAAAGTGAACCGGTGGCATTTCTGCGGTTTTCACTCTTAGCCACTTTCTCTGTCGCCCCACCCATCAAGCCTAATATCTAACTATAATAATTAATCTAACAGCTGCTATAACATCATCGACATTAATCGAAACCGATTAGATAAATATCCAAACTTATTCAAACTAACTACAAACTACTTCAACAATACAAACTTTCGTCAGGTCATCAATACGAGAGCTTAATTACGGAACGAATTAATTCAAATTGATGTAATAAAGAGCCAGTCATCTGTTATGTGTTGAACACATTCAACACTATTATAAACGTCTAAGTGCTTTGTATGAAAAAGTTTGAGGAAATATGGCACACTATTAATGCTTCTGAACTCGCGAATGTTAACGCAAGATGAGTCGAAAAGCCCAGAAAGCTTTCACCCAAAGTAGGCCGGAGCTAATGTTTTGTCCATTATGAACTCTCGGCCGAGGCTCGGGAATGAGAAGAAAAAATATAAATTAAAACACCACTAGCTCGACCAACCCTCCGCTTTCCGCGTGCTACGAAAATATTAGGACAACACAACGGTACACAACGCCGAGAGATTCATTCCCTCCGCGCACACATATTTACTCGCATTGTTAACAACAGTTGAATAGGTGCGATTATGTAAATAGATTTTGTGAATAGAACTGAAGCATTTCGGAAAATAAGAGCGCACGGACAGGGCTATTAACTGCGCGCCCGAAAATTCTGCACCTTATGTTCGCCCGTTACGGACCATTGCGCACCCCAGGTGATAAAGGCGTTAAATACGATTAAGAGGTCCCTAATGGGACCGGCCCAATAACACCCAATACTCTCTCTTATCACACTTCGACCCAATTTCCTCAATTACTAGGATCAAGAGAAGTAATGAAATGAGAGTAATCATTATCTTATTCGTTTATTCTTTTCCGCATGGTTCCGTCGCCGGCGGCGCGTTCGGCGCGGGCAGCGGCTTCGTAAAGCATTAAAAGACTGCTACGGATTATCACACAATTTATTCAGGTGCTTAATTTGAGCGGCTATCCCACTTTGAGTACAATTTATTTTTATTTCACTTAAATGTGGGCTCAGGGACCGTGGAGATTTACCTTCACTTTTCATTAAGGCTCTCTTTGAAAATACTCGTTATGTTGCCAAGAAAATGAAAACGTGTTCGACTGAATCCGGCCTACAATGCTTATGAATTATACTTATTTCTTAATGAAACCTATTATGCTTTTCTCATTAAGGATTGGCGAAGGCATTTCAACGGGAGCGAGCGCCGCCAAACTTATAACGAGTTACATGTATGTCAGGGAGCAGACAGAAGCGTGGCTCGCACAGCACATCGCTACGTGGAAACTTTCAACAATTATGGAACTGCAAATACGCATTAGATTGAACACACATTTCGGGTGCAGTCATTAAAGCCCGATCATAGTGGCAGCGGGGCGAGCTAAACGTACGGCGCGATTGCACTCGACCGAATGGTTGGCAGTCCAATCGAAACTTTTGATTAAAATCAAACCAAGAGCTGTGTGCACCGATTCGTACTGAACGCGGATATCTTTATTTGAGCTCCGTATGTTATGTTCAGATTGGGGAACTCAGATTGGAAATCAATGTTTATACAATCGATTACCGGCCGCACAGCAGACGAGCTGATTGAGCCCCACGTATTTTTTTATCGAAGCGAAATCAACACTACCGCGTTATCCCGTCTGTTTTAATATTTTATTGAAATTCCATGTAAAATGCTTTAAACCGTTGGTTACCGTTATATTTATTTACAGTTTACAAACACACCATTTCAAAGCAGCTTGTTCCATTCAGTCATTCTTGGAAGTTCTTAAATAATAAATTTCTTTCTCATTTCATAATTTGTCGGAAGAAAGAATCTAAAAACTTATAAGAAACGAAGATTGATTGCCATTTGAATCTAATCTGAATTATGCACCCATCTCAACTTCCATTTTGTTTATTAATATTCATTGCTCATTGTAGAATAAAACGTAGGGTCTTGTTTCACCCCCTGGGAGCGAGGTGTTGGGTTAAGGGATGTCAAAATGCCAATAGCAAAAATCATTAACTGGCACCTTTTTGGAGGTGCATTTAGAAATTAATCGGATTAATATGAGGGTTGGGGGAAAATCACGCAATAAATAAATACAGAAGACTCGCTCCATACAACGGTGATAACAGGTACACCCACTCTTAGACGTGTTGCAGTTGGTGCGGCGCGCGGTCGATCTCAAACTATATCAGTACCCCGTTCACTGCCTCGGGTGATGCGATTTTCGTCAAGCGACAAGCGCAAATCACTTGTTTATTTCACATGAGTACGGTCGCAACGCCAGGTACGTGGCTCATGGCATACAACAGACCACTTCTTTCAAATAAACGAAGTTGTGAAGTAAGGAAAACAAATATTATCTCTGCAACCGCCATAGCAAGACACGTATCGCCTGATCGCGTAGATCCTCTCCAAGAGTCAAATTGAAACGAATGACAAAAGCGTCTTAGTGAGTGCTCTTGCACTCTCTGTACGCGTGTCTGTGTGTGCGTGCGATTTCGTACGTTGCATGAAACTGAACTTCTGTCCAGGCTATTGGTGGTCGAAGGTATCCCAGCGCGGCCATGCTCATGTTCCCGCGGCCGGACACACGCCGCGCCGCTCTCTGATGCGGAAATTCCATTAAGACCCACGAATTTACTGCTGCTCCCGAATTTTGATCGCATCGGTTTTAGATAGCTATTAGCCATTACGCACTTAAAATTCCCACTAGCTGGGTAACTAGATAATCACAGCCTAGAAAGCAGCCGATAATGGAGAGAAACACGTAGATCAGAACACACCTGTGTAACACGTATCTGAGGATGATTGGATCGTGTAATGGGAAAGTCATATTAAGCTCAATCTGCGTGCTGTTTGATGTCACAGTAAAAAAGCTTAACGCTATTATACCACACTATCATTATAGATGAAAGTTTAAACGTGATATAAACGAAATAAAACTATTACTTTGTTGAAACTTATGAAAAAATGCCGCAAGCGACATTCCGCAAATGCTAGTGAAAGGCAATTGAGCAGTTACTGTCAACTTATATTTATCGGGTCAATTGAATTATCTAGGAGCACTTACTTTTAAATAAAAGATAAATTCTTTATAAAACGACAAAATGTCGTTGAACTCTGCTAATTGTGGCATGGAAAGAAAATGTTTAACCACTCAAAGGACACTGATTAGCATTTTTTTCTTAAGTCGGAACTTTTTGCTTTCAAAAAATTCTTTAAGCCAATTCAAAGACTGTTAGTTATGAAAGAATTCTTAAGCGCTGCGTTGCTATAAATCAATTAAAGTAATCCACGGAGGAAAAAATATTTGGTAGTTTTTTATCAATAGGTAGGTTTCGTCAAGTTTTTTTTTTTTATTTCAATCGTACAGTTACACAAGAGTTGATAGACGTGACTGTCATTGAAAACTTGTTTTGATTGAATTAAGACAAGATTTTTTTAAAGATCCAAGCCGGTTTCGAGCTTAAACGTTGCATAGTATTTAAGATAAAAAGATTGCATATTATACGATTAGCCTTGACCTCCAACAATTACACAACCAACATCATCATCTCCATAGCCTTTTCCGAAGTATGTTGGGGTCGGCTTCTAAACTAACTAGATACAGTAATTGGATACCAGTATTTTAATTCTTTTTTTTTTTTACTTCCACAGAAGTAAGATAAGCTGTCGCTCCACGTAAAATACCCAGGTAGGTACTGCGTATTACGATACGCCTTCATATGACTAACTGTCAGACCCAACTATTTTTCTAAATTAACCAAGCACTCAACTGTTTTACATAAGCAAGCAGCTCCCAAGAAAAGACAAACCTCAACTCCTTAGTATTCCGCAACCACCAAAGTAATTCCGTAACAGACTTACAATGGCAATGCCTTTAATTTCGACAGCTCTACGACATTCCATGCGATTGTGATTTAAAGTGTAATACGCAATTTACCAATTTACGATCAATTGCCTAAACAAAGTTATTTATAGTGATAAATTAAAATGTTCAAGGCAATTTATACCAAAGAATGAAAAATTGACAGTTTTTTTTTTTAAAAGATCTACTATTATACCTACCTATCATTAACTCTAAAACGAAATATTTACATCGGATAAACTAGCAGTTTATCCGTGATCATTGTGCTTGGAACAGACACACTAAACAAATAGTAAACATGGTTAATATCTCGTTTTTAATGTAAGTGACCATGTCAGAATAAAAACGTATGTACCTATCTACGAGCATTATGAGCATCTAAGCAGTATTCTTACACTCAGTTTACGAATGGTTTATTTTGAATTATTTGTTTTATTTAATTGCGAACTTCTCAAACTATTTTTCAGAATTCCTTTAGGTGATAGCTCATAGTATCCCCACAAGATTCAAAATATCTTACAATTTTCCCGTTAGAAATTTAGAATATCGAAGGATTCACTTTAAATGCTTGCAACATGCAAAACGCTCAATTCAGAATTTGGGCATCATCCTTCTTATTTCAAAAATAGAACACTTCTGTTAGTTACATTCAAGTGAGAATATACCCAACTAAGTAGCGGTATAAAGTTAAATTTAGAAGCTACTCCCCAATGAAAAGGGTCGTGGGCAGACTACAAAATCACATTATCGCTCACTAGTTTGTTTAACTTGCTAATTTACTTACACTTTCACGTTTCCAAGACCAATTTATTATTTATTCACTTAATGACTGCAATAAAATGGAAGTTTGGTGGTTTTTACGATAGGTTTCTTATGTAAATTACGATTTAGTTTAATTTATAATAATAGCCCAGCGTCCTGGGAGAAAAAGTTGTACCTAAGTAGAAGTTATATCTTTGAAGTTAAATTTTAAGAGCTAAGTAGAACTTTTGTATTACTTAGTTGACAAGGTTCTAGCTCAGGGTAGGTTCATGCATCGTCTGCCTAGCCTTTTCCCAACTATGCTGACCTCCATAACCCAGTTATTACTGGGTAATACGATACCCTTGGTAAGACAACCAGTCTTTCCGGTCACTGACTACCTGTGACGACTGTCAAAGCTTTCTTCAAATGACAGCCGGGACCAACGGATTAACGTGCTTTCTGAGGCACGGAGGAAATTCGGTATGTAATAGATGTTCACCCATCCACATACCGACCTTGGCAAGTGCGGCTTAACCGAAGTCGAAGATCGACCCGTGCAGCTGTTGTTATTTAGCCACGAGCTCCAATAAGATCATGCATAATAGTGTTAATTACAAGACTATAAGATTGTATTTGCAACCTTATTAACCTAGCAATTAGTTCTTTTATAATCCTGTTTATTCCGTATTTATGTTGATTATAATTATTACGACACCAAGCATCTCGTGTAGGGATCACTTAACTCTCAACTGTTTCCCGCCATTCGTGGTGAGTGACAGTTGACATTAGTGACAGCTACCTCACTTACTTGTTGCGCAAGAGCAAGCGTTTAAATAATAATGTAATAAATAGATACAGCACAGAACCTGTGCCTCAAACTAAGTAGGTATAAATGCCCTTTCTATTTCAGTAATTATCATATCTAAAACATTGTTACCGAAGTAATATTGTCCGTGGTTTGTCATAGTAAATACTTATTTACTGGCAATAAACAAATGATTGTACCATGAACAGCAATAACATATTCAATTTCAATATCGCAATAGTGCAAAGAGCAGCCTGCGAGTACAATTAAATAAAACCCGTTTGCTTGTTGCACACAACCACAATTATGAAAATTGCATAGAAACTTAGTAAATGCCTATGTTTACCTCACGTAAATATAAGCATTTACTGAATTTCTAGGCAATTTACATTGCTTAGTCTTTATTTACGTTTAGTAACCTGTTTTATAACTAGTTTAATTTTCTGAGTTCTAAAGAAACCAACTACATATTATACACACACAAACTTGCGCTTCTTTCTCAAGAGGATAGGCAGGAACTAGAACACACCTTTCCGTTTCACCTCATCCACGTTCCTACATAACAAATTAACAACACATTTAAAAATAACAACAAATCAACTATGTTGAACTAAAAACAAAGTAACCAATTTTTCCTACCAACTAGAATAGTACACAAGATAGTCAGGTTTTTAGGAGCGTTATTCATCATCTGCCGAGCCTTTTCCCAACTATATTGGGGTCGGCTTCCAGTCTAACCGGATGCAGCTGAATACCGGTATTTTACATGAAGCGACTGCCTATCTGACCTCCACAATCCAGTTAGTACTGGGTAATACGATACCCCTTGGTAAGACTGGTTGTCAGACTTTTTGGACCACTGACTACCTAACGACTGTCAAAGATCTACAAATGTCACCCGGGACCAACGGCTTATTGTGCTTTCCGAGGCACGGAGGGAACTCGGCATGTAATGGGTGGTCACCCATCCACAGATCAACCTAGGCAAGCCCGGCTTAACCTAAAGATCGACCTGAGCGGCTGTTATTATTTAGCCACGAGCTCCTCCTTTTTGGGAGCGTTATTATCTATACATATAATAAAATCGTAGACTTTCCGTGTCTGTACATTACAGATTTTTGCAAAAAAGTCACTGGAATGCGCGAGAAATAAGTAATAGAAAGTAAAAATACCTTTTTTTAAATTTTTGTCTGTTTGTCGGTTTGTCGGTTTGTCGGTTTGTCGGTTTGTCTGTTCGTTTGTGCGCGCATCACGTAAAAACCCCTCATGGTATTCAAAATCTAAATATTACAAAATAAGAAGCATTGTTGTGGGTATTATTTAGCGTTTATTTCATCAAAATCGACCAACAGACGCAGAAGATATTAATTTTTAAAATTTTGTTAGTAACCTCATACGGGATTTCTACGATAAAAATAATTTACGTAAATAGGTTTTAGTCGTAGTGTAGTCACTCGGAATGGCTGAAAACTAATTTTGTTTTATTTTTCCTTTTGTCTTTACTCTTTGCATGGAAGTAATAAGTAACTACGTACGCACGCGACGGCCTGTCAAGCTTTACAAACCAAACCAGTCCAAACCAGTTTATGCGGATCTCTCATTGTATAGGAAATCTATACAAAGCGAGGTCAATTTATACTGGAAATTTACTGCTTCATGTGCCGCCGTGTGTACAACTGCAATTCTTGCTTGCATTAAAAAATTGCCACCAAAAGAGAGGTTAACGCTAATTTAGTCTCTTTCTAATAAGCTGACCATCTTTTTTATGTTAAAAGTTGGATATGATGGAAAGGCTGAGAATATAACATTATTAAATTAAATTAAAAAAAATATTTTCAATTTTCGTTTCCGAGGCAATTAAATAATAAAAAAAATAGTAATACGAGAAAACTGTTATTATAAATTAGACGTCGGTAGATAGGTATTAAAAAATTAATCATAATCATAAATCTTTATTTAATTTAACATCAGAAGTAACAGGCACTAATATATGCACAATCTTAAATAGAGAAAGGTGTCTGAAGTAGGAAGGTCCTGAGGTACAGAGCACCTCTCCGGCTTAGATATAACATTTTATTACAGCAACTCAACCTGAAGTTTATTTAAATAATAAAATTACTATTATTTGGATTTTACTATATTTAATGGTGACCAGTGAAATGATGTATTAAATAAGATTAGTTCTTAGATAATAGGTAGATAAACAATATCCCACAAATTAAAAACTTTATGGGGACAATACCAAAATAAGACAATGACGTTGTCAAATTCAACCAGACCACCTTTTTCCAATCTTGCCCGCACACAAACTAAATAAAATAGTTTCGTTTGAATATTAAAACAGGACTTTCAGGATTTCGTATTTTTATATGTGCCTACCGAAATGACTTCGAATAATTTTGTAGATTAATGATCATGTCCACATTGTGCGAGTGGGAAAAGGCTAAAATCCGGCAGTGACAAGCCTCAGAACGGCTATTTAAAACTTACGTTAACGGAGTAAAATACTTATATGAACAAACTAACATTGCGAATGGGTTGCCTAATAAAGTTAAGTCAAGGCTACCCTTTATTAAAACTAACGGAACTAATCTTTTTTTCAAACCAAACGAAATCAAAATGGAATTAGAGTAAATATCTACAAAGCAATCAAGCCAAGAATCTGTTAGGTTGTCTTCTTTTTGTCCCTACTACAGAGTTGTAAGGTATAAATAGATAAATTGATACTATATGTCCACTCATCTATTTTCTTATTAAAATATGTATTAAAAGAACAGATAGGTAATTTTATTACAAACACGATGGCATAACGTTCGGTTGTCTAAGTAAAATCGGTCAAGCCCCACGGTTGTCGCAATTTTAAATAGTCTTCACTTAATGATATCAGGCAACCCATTTGTTATGCTTTTTCTCATGTTTATTAAACATATTTTTGACTCAGTAAACATAGGATTTTTTTTGATACTAGACAGGCTTATTTATAATGGTAGGTACCCCAGAGTGAAGAGGAGTTATATCCGTAAGAGCAATTGTTTCACTCGCGGCATATCTTTAACGTTTAAATGCCCATGACTGCACTTAAAAATATTAATAATAGTCAGTAGTAACATAAATATAGTGAATAGTCAAATGGCTTGCTTTCAACACTATTTGTTACATCGATCTGCGTAATACTTGCGTCTACGCTTCAACTTTTTTTTTTTTGCCCGTTCATCAGAGTCCTTGGAAAAGTACAATTATACGACTAAAATCCTAAAAGTGCGGAATGAATGCACTACAATGCCTTGAAAAACCAAACTTAGAAGCTTTATAGCGATGTTCGTGTTAATTCGGAAACATGAAGATTCTCGAAGCGCATAGTCTTTCTGGTTCTATTGCTAAATACATTAAATTCAAGCGTTTGTAGTATTTTTCAATTGCATGGTTTTTGCAAATTCTCAATTTTGTTTCCATCGTTTGTGTCCATCACATTTTTTCCATCGGTTGATTGAGCTCTCAGAGCTGAAAGATTATTTTTTAAATTGTTAAGGATATTAACCGTTGGGCCCTAGGATAGATCATGAGTTGCATCTATATTTTGCTTACGTTCATAAACTTTGAGAATGACAAAAGAATGTGCGCTCACGTGAGCGAAGCCGCGGGCACAGCTAGTATTAAATAAAAGAGTATAGTTACGTGTGAGCAGAAGCGCCTGCTCTAATGTAATATGCAATACTAAACCTAGCGGATATACATATGTGGGACTTTTTTTTTTTTTTTTGATTGTGAAATCGTCAAATGACCCCCCCCCCTCCCCGCCCTGGGCGGAGCGGAAGGGAGTGTCAGACTTGTACTGACTAAAACCCATCCATGTTCCTTCTTTGCCCTTTGTGTTCCAGGGCCGCGGTATCTCTTTCGAACAGTCCCGCAGCCCTGGCAGGCATCGGCCCATGCGGACCCCTACGTGGTTGGACCATACGTGGGATTTAACGCTACTTATCTGCTAAGTTGACAAAAATGCATCGAAGGTTCTAGAGGGGCCACCCTAAACTGCAACAGTGCAGTTTATGCTCTCACGGTGATCACTCGTTGTGGTTCAGGTTGCATAACTAGATTGTCTTTTAAAAAACGGAGAAAATATTAATTATGACGAATCCATCACTGTATTAATAAAGGCCTACGACTATGCTTGTGCATTATGCAACTTCACCCACTAAAAGTGACACCGAACAATCGTATACAATAACAATACAAGAATACACCAACAATGATTACAACACTTAAAACTCAAAGGTGACGAGTGGGCAACATTGAGTCACCAGAGACAGCCCTAGCACGAGCGCGCGGTTTAAACGTAACTCATGTAAGGTAAAAACGTCCATTTTTTTTATCGAAAATGCAATATTATCCTTTAGCATTTCAGTTAAATTGTTTGCAACAAACACAATCAGAAACATCCATAGAGATATGAATACATTCTTAAAATTATGAAAATAAAATCGGCCAAGTGCGTGTTGGACTCGCGCATGAACGGTTCCGTAGCATCGTAGTAGAGGAGCCCCCTTTAATTTTTCCTTTTTTTATTATATGTTGTTATAGCAGCAACAGAAATACACATTCTATGAAAATTTCAACTGTCTGCCTATTACGGATCATGAGTTACAGCCCGCTGACAGACAGACGGACGGACAGCAGAGGCTTAGTAATAGGGTCCCGTTGTCCCCTTCGGGTACGGAACCCTAAATTATATGTGAAACGGGTATTTTTTATTTAAAAAATTGACGTATTTACGTTACGTTTACACCGCTCGCTCGTGACAGGGCCTCTGAAGGTGTCTATGAATAAATTAGCCGTAACTTCGTAAGTTCATTGTAAGTAATCAATGTTCTGCGCAATACATGTAACACGGCTGTTACTGATCGTCACGATTCGGTTGTTTGTCCATCACTTTCGTTGAAATGCTGAGAACATGTTACGTGTGGTGTCATGACCGTGGCCTTTCGTGAACAAGTACTGGAATGCATAAGTTTGTCGGATTTTTATCATACAACCGATGCACGTCGATAGCAACACTTTGAACTCAGGCTGGCCTAGCGCAGAACAGAGTTACAATGGAATAAGAGACCAGCTTATACTGGATTTATTACCAGCGCCATGGGGTCGACTGTACGATAGTATGTCTGAATCACCAAATTGGCATGAGAACGTTTTTGAGTGGTCATTTTTGTGAATGATCAAAATGATGTAAGTATGACTCACCAACTTGAGTCTTATGAGTGAATCTGCATTTTTTTTGTGTTGAATATAATTGAAAGTTTTCCATGAGCGATGACAAAGTCTAGACAGGAAAAAGTTAGATAAAAGTACAAGCAAAATTGATTAAAGATGATTACTTGTGTCAGTTAAATATGTCTTGTATTTTTCGGCTCCCAAGGTTCCAAATCAAGCAAGCATTTTGCATTTCAGAACTGGTGAGAAAACATAAACGTTGGTAAAATAAAATTGAGCCATCTGTATCGTTCTGTATGAAATATGACTGCGACGTGCATTTACGAAGAAAGCATATTCCAGTGTGGCTCTACGTGTCCTAAGAGAACGTAACTTACTGTTTACATTCATTTTAATGTAAACATTTTCATGACAACGTTGTTTTTTAATTCCTTTAAAAAAATATATTTTTACGTATGTATAACCTAAGGTTGGTTTTCATACTGTTACTAAGTGGTGGTATTTCTTAAATTTTCTGAGCGTTTAATTTAATTTTGGTTAAGTTTGACAGAGGGGCCGAAAAGTTCTGAAGTGGCGATCGCGAACCAGAAGACGCTGCGTTGGAAGGCCTCCCACTAGGTGAACCGATAACCTGGTGAAGGTTGCAGGGATCCGCTGGATGAGAGTCGCACGGGAGCGGTCAATGTGGCGACACTAGGGGAGGCCTATATCCAGCAGTGGACGTCTTTCGGCTGAAATGAAGAAGTTTGACAAAGCCTTTGCACTTTCAAAGATTAGAAAACATTAAGTAACTGAAAGATAAGTAGACGTACCAGTGGCGAAGGTTCCATACAACTCGATTCCTACCGGCTTCCCTTTGAAAACTGGCACAGTCAGTATTTTATAGACAAATAATAAAATCACATTAAAGATATGTACTCCGGCTTACCTCTTACAAATGTTGACCCTTTGCTACTGAGACGTACTTCAAAATAAACCTTAAATGAAGTCATAAACATTTTCTTTTCAAAGAAACATCCCAAAATCCAGTAATATTTCTTGTTGACAAGTTGGTACGTTTAAAACTAGGTGCGTCTGTACCTAAATGAAAAGATACTGTCACTACAATAAATAATCTGACACGGGTCGTTTTCCTAGAAAGCGACCAATTTGTTAGTTTAAATGTATTTTTGTACAACTTCATGAGAGGTCAACGCCCTATACTCCGACAGCCGTCGAGAAAAAACCTAGTAAAAATAAGTTTCGCAGTCAAATGAGATTAAAGGAATCACAAATTGGTGGATAGGAGTCAAACTTATAATAGGACTCGTTTAAAAAGTTTGCGTATACGGAACGATCCTATAAATCGAACAGAATCCAGGTCTAATGAGGATAATACCTTCCTAGCTAAATAGAAAAAGAAGCATAACTTTTAAACGAAAAAATATCTCAACTTATTTCTCGGAAAGGTTACTGAGTTTGTGTTATCCTTATATATTTACAACATTATTTTTAGTATATGCGAAACCTGATACACGTGTCTAGGTATTTTATGTAAAGAATCTATGTACAAAATTTCAAAACTGTATCATGAAAAATCACAAAGTTACAAGCTTGTTCTGTTACCTAGTTGTCTGCACAAAATCGTGGTCACCACGCAGCACGCGCCTCCAGCGTCGTCTTGAGCTCATTGATAATAATAATTTGGCAGTAGGTACCTAAATTATTGCGATAGGTACTCAAAGTCGCTCGGTGTCCAACTTTTAACTTTTTTAAATATTTTTGGAAAAAAATATAACATGGTTTAAAAATTATTGGAATCGATTCAGTTACTTATTCTGAACAAACTATATTCAGGTTTCGCATATACTAAAAATATTGTTGTATATTGTGTATATCCCCTACTATATATATATATTGGGAACTGTTTTATGTCCTTCAAAACAACGATCAATTTCTGACTCAATGTTTCCATAGCTACAATGACAAATTACACTGTCTTCCATTAAAATATTAATTTTCCAATTTCGCCTACGCAAAGCCTCTGGCGAAAAATTCCAATCAACGCTCAAAGCCCCGTAAATCACGATCGATTCTGTATTTTAAGAATTATTTACATTTTACGATTAGTACAAAATAGTAATTTAAATTCGACGGTAAGATTGCCAGATTCCTAGCAGAGAGTCAAGGCTGATGAGACTTAACAATCCTCATTATGATCATCATAACATGACCTCATCTTCTTCGTGAGTCGTTTATTAAATTGAATTTATCTTAACGTAATTATGCACGAAAATATTTTGTTAATGAGAGACTAAAATGTTAAAAGAAACAGATAAAATCTTACGGTACCAAAGATATATGATTCGATTTCCAAAGTGTTTCCTTATTTCTCGTCGTTTCGCAAGTAAAATCCGCATTGGGGCGGTCCAGCAGGAAATCTAACGGAGGAACCGTCCTCCCGACCCGCCTGCCTCCGGCAGAATGAGCAACTTTTCCTGCAATCCACACATTATTCAATGGTGACAATCTTCCAGACTTCCTCATAGCCTCTCATCGATTTGGCGAGAGTTCCTCCGATAGAGCATATAAAATTGGCTATTTTACTTTTTCAGAATTTCTTGCTTTGTGGCTACGTGGATCGAGGATAGTTTCAAGACATTCTAGCTACCGATTTGTTTTGTTTCCTTCTTTAACTGACTACTGATTTGAAGACGCGGTCACTGCACATCTTTCTTTTTGTCATTTCATTGATCTTCATTTGAAGCAAATTCGCGTAATTTAGAAAGTGATTACAAAAAGCGAAAATCGACACATCGGTAACAAGGTGAAAGTTAATGTTATCATAAAATAATTCATCACTGAAGGACGCGACCTCAACAAGGAAAAGAAATGCCATTCAGTTCCTCAGATTAAGAACCGGGAGATCAGATCAAATAATAAATATAACAAACGTTTACTGGGAAAATAAGCACAAAGAATTTCTCTCACACATCTCATCATGTGGGTTTTCTGTATTCTATTGTCAGCAGAAATCCCTAACTCAGTGAACAAACAGGCTTAGACAGGTATCTCACATCAAACGTATCAATGGATTCCTTTCTTCAAAGGGCTGTATTTTTAACCTTTGAGGACGCTAACGTAAACATTATTCAGAGTAAATGATCTGAACAGTCCGATAATAATCAGTCTTATATAAATGCTAATTCATCATCTCCGAGACCATAAAATCGAAGCATAATTAGCAAAATTACCATAGAGACAGCAATCCCATTTCTTTTCAGCTCTCGACAGATGCATATTTTATTACTTGATTTAAAATCAGAAGCAGACCACCTAATTTATATTTGTCTAATATCGATCTCGTTAAGTTGAATAATACGACCGTAAATCTCAGTTAATAGTCCCCCTCAGTTCCTATCGCATATTTTTATGTTGTATTAAATCGAAATGGGGGAAACTAATCAACTTAATATTCGCATAAACCTTCAAAATTAATATTTCATCTTTTATTTAGAGGGTCGAAGACGAACACTCATAATTAACCTCTCATTTACTTTTATGGATGAATATAATGCCTTTGAAAACATAATTAAATACAATTTGGAACGTGTTTAAAATCTTTGCATATTAATTACCCGTAATATATTTTAAGGAACCTAATTAATAACAAAATGAAAGAGCAAAATTTTACTGTTCTTCGAAGGAAAGATAGGAAGGTTTCTTTTGCTAATCAAAATCATATATATTTTGACTCACACGCGATGTAATAGAATCTTCCTAACCTAATAAAAACATCACTACCTAGCTATTATAAAAGAATAGCATGTAAATCCTAGTTGTCAAGTTGCAGTAATAAAAAAGTAAAGTAAAGTAAAGTTCAAAAAGTATTCCCGATATCTATTGGTACTCGCTATGAACACCCCATAACTAGGATTTGGCAATCAAAACTAAACTAAAAGTAAAACGGTGCCAAATCTAAACTGCTTTCTTGAAAACAGTTTTGTCACAACTGTGTCAAAAGTGTTCACTGAAATGAAATAAACTAACTTTAAGATGGTTTTCGTAGACTTCAGTGCGGAGTCTCGACAAAAACAAGAATTAAGAAATGCTTTTCACTTTTGAATGTCTACCTCTACTTAATCAATTTGCAATGACTGCTTCTTACATCCAAATAAAACTATGAGATTTTAGACAAGTAATACCCAATAATTATGTTTGATTTGATCGATCCATTCGATAATCTCGTAATAAATTATGCAAAGCCGTCAATATACCTTTCTAAACATGTCTAACTAAAACAAATGGTAACTATTCATTAATTCCTACCTGTCAAATTATACGCGGTGTGGCCCCGAAGTCCAATTCCTTAAGTAAGTATTAGCAACTGCGCTACGCAATAACTCATAATTCTTTTCTTATTGAATGCAATTGCATATTTACGATAGGTGCGTAGTACTCGCCGCCGCTAAAATGACCGCTTTAGCATAATCATATTAGGATAATAATCATGTTAAAAGTCTTAAAATGATCACAGACGCAGTTAATATTATGAATTGTCACTTTGGGACCTTTTTAAGAATTGTAACGTAAGTTATATTATTATCTTATTACGATTCTGCTAAAGCGTTCATATTGGGCCCCCAAATGTATAAACGTGGACGACGCGAAAAGATCATAGCAGGTGGCGTTCTCTAGTTTCTGCCAACCCCCATGGGAAAAAAGGCATGAGTTTGTATATGTATTGCATATTTCCGATTTACTTCGTCAAGGAGTAGTCGTGCCATTGAAGAAAGTATCAACTGTTTAATTGAGTTGGACTGCTCCAGCGTAGATATGCTATGTGGCCACTACAGCAACGATTTACGTGTTCGATTATTCTTGTACACAGCTACACCAAGTTAAAAAAACTTGTTGTGTAGGTATATGTAATACTACAAATGAATGAACACTGTTCTTCATTCTTTTTTGCGATCCTACTAGGTGATAACTTAATAAAAGATTGTTTAACTTCAGTGCAGATGAAAACTCCACTCATTTCTTATGGAAATTACTGACAAAAACTAAATTATTGAAAAAGAATACTGAACGTGTGACCCAACATTTTCAAAATACAGCTTCTCCTCATATAATAAGCGTATATGGCCAATATTATATTCTCATAGTCAATAAATAAACTCTGATTTACTGGCCCACAATGTAAAGAGTGCCCGTGCGCAGAGAAAACGTCAGATATTCACGGTCAGTTGGTAATGGTATCCGTCATCGACGTTCTTATTAGATACTATTGAAGCCAGCTGTTATACACTCTTCAAGATTTCTCGCATCAAAAACGTCGGAAAAAGCAACAAGTTCCTATTTATTGTGAACTCAAGTGAAATCTATTAGTTATGGTCAGAAAGGAAATTAAATTAGGATCCTGTTCGTAAGCTTCGGGAGCCTCAAAAACTTAGAAGTTTCGCCTTATAAATGGCATTATTAAGCTCCGTAAACTTAACCGAGTAAATTAGTGGAGTTTCCCTATGTTTGAAGTGTGGGCGTTGTTTAATAGACATTGTTTTGGTATTGAATATTAATAATCGAGTATTAATAATTACGTTTTCTTAAATCGCTCGTGTACCGAGGGCAATGTCAAATCTTGAAGATGTTATAAGCTGAACCAAAACATTCACAAGTTTACCTATCATTCCATCTCCGGTACAGCCTCCTCTCAAAAACTACTTTTAATGAGGTTTTGGAAACTTTTACTCATATTCCATCTTTAACTTCGAAAACTTCGAATATGTCTATAAGTACGTTCTTATACCATCAAAATACGTAAAAAATGTTGACATATCTAATCAAAAGTAATAAAGTCTATTTTAAGCTTGGCAACTCGACTCGATTCCCGAACAAAATCTAGTGAGCAATAAATTCCACGCTAATATATCTCGAGTTTTACGAAAAAAATAAATTGGTCATAAAATCGTTTTCGGCACGAGTTCACAGCTCGAATGATCGGAGATTAATTTCACAAACTGGTCGGTTGAGGTCGTAAGGCTAATGGCAGACCGTACCGAAAATCACTTGGCGTTTGTTTACGAAGGTTGATCAAGGCGCACATCGATCCGGCCGGTTCGGTAACGGTACCTACACGGTAGATTCCGGCACGTCCACTAACGGTCACCGTCCTGTCTCCTCAGAATACTTGTCATGGCATCTCGCACGCCGCTCAGCCGATTCGCGTGAATAGAATCTAATAAGTTTGTAGATGGCATATAAATAAAAGAGTGCCGATACTCGATATCCATTCATTATTGATGTTCTTTGTTGGCGCAAACCTCGTTGTGTTGCGGTTATTATTCTATTGTACGATGCGTCACTTCTGCTACAAGCAAGACATGATTTGTATTGTTTCATTCGTAATACTTGAGTAAGTAGGTAAGTGTGCAAATGCTTGTAGACTTGCTTGGAGAATCTAAGCAAGCAATGCTTACAGTAATAACAAGAATCTAGCTTGGCCTTAAATCACATGCACTGGATATTTAGTGAATCACAGAGATAAACAATTCTGCTGTTCGCACTCTTAATAATTTTATCTCGTTGACGTTTGTAATCCAGAAGGGAGGAGATTGAAAAGGGAGAGGGTTAGTGCCTAATCCATAAAGTAGACAAACTTTCATTCGTCGAGATTTCGAGTACCTTACTACCAACCTATCCACATAATACGTCATAGTGAATTGAGTTTCCGAATGCCTTTTTTACGTCAAACGTTACATAAAACCGTACTTAGAACTTTTCAATAAACGTTTAACTACACGTTAAAGTCGTAATTAATCATTTCGCTCTAAAGAGAGCCACAGTTTCCGAGTTACAAACTGTAAAGCACACGAACGTAAAACATTTAGTAATAGTTTTAACTACTTGAACTTATGTTTGCCGCTTGCCATAATCGGAAACGTAAAGCCTCGTCTACACTAGGACATCATTTTAAATGGGCATACGTGTAGGTCCTTTCAGTTCTCTGGTTTATACACCTCAGCACATTAAATTCTCTTTCAAAAGTATGTGCCAGTAAATGTGCTCTTGTGTAACCAAGGCTTTACAATAAACCACCTTTCATAAAACTATGCAACCGGGAGTATGTGCTGTTGCGATTATATCTATGTAGTTTCGAGTTATGACATCCTCATTCCTCATCTTTGTGTGTCTTCTAGTTTTAATAGGTCCGCTTTGAGAGGAAAGTAGCTACTATGAGCAGTATGGCCATAAAATAACAAGTTATTGTTGTTCAGAGTTAAATGTTTCCTGAAGTGATGTCATCAGTTACGAAATTAAGTTGAGCGAGCTAAGCATCTAGTTACATACGTTTTTTTCTAAAAAAAACAGACAGACTCAGACAGACTCTTGTTCTTACTGTTACACTTACTAAAATATTGAAATGAATTTCATCTACGCAGCCACTTACTTTCCAAGGCTAAGAAAATAACGAAACCTTCCAAATATAGCATTAAAATTGCAAAACAAACAAAATGAAATTACGCCCGAGGTATCACCACCCATTACGTTCAGCAATTTTAAACTTGTAATGGCGTAAAGTTGAAACCAAAAGTGATCAATCGAGACTCAATCGTGACTCGAACCTGGGGTCCTTCGTAACCGTTGCGTAGTTGCAGCAAACGTAATAGCATTGGCACGACAACTTTTACTCCAAAAAATGTAAAGCGTCGTAAACCGATGTAAATCGTTCTTAGATCACAGACTTGGGGTCAATATCATCATTGCAGACTTGATCTTTTTTTAAAAAGCGAGAGTGTGACTGGACTGGTATGTTTCCGGTGAATTTCTAATGGCAACTGCCACTAGTCTGGCTGCGGCGGAAGTGTTGATGATTTCCGTTTGTATGTGACAAGTTTTTCTATTTCCATATTTTATTTGGTTCCGTCAGATTGCGAACGTGTGTGAATGTAGATAAGCTGGTATGTAATGTATACATATGTGTCGTGACAAAGTATGTACTAAGCTTTATATGCCTCTTAATATTTTTATCGTTACACAAACGGAAAACATCTATTAATTATTTGTCGTATCAATGGGTCAATTAACAAAGAGAAAAACATGTATAAAAGTATACAGGGTGTAAACGAACTCTTCACGAAGCCGTCAACCAAGCATTCTGTACATCAAAGTAAGTAAATTATTGTTGGGAAACGACTTTTTTTTTGGGGTGAAAAACCACGTCTATCGGTAAAACTCAACGTAACGCACTCAAAACTTAGTGCTGATAGATGCTTTGTATGGTAAACGGGTCATGGAGTAAAAAAGTAAAGTTAAAACCTTAAAAAGTAGAATTTAAAAAAAAGTTGTGAAAAAATTGGAACCTTGACCTCTAATATATCCGTAACTAGAAGGTTCCCAGGTATGCTCTAGAACAAAAAATTATCGCAATGCTAAGATGATGAACATGGTGTTGATGATGATGATGATGATGTAAGTGCCAAGTTGTTTTTTTTATTAATTCATTGGTAAAGATAAAAAAAAAAAAGAAAATCAAAAAAAGAAAAAAAAAAAAGATCTATCGATCTATTTATCTGAAAATAAAGATTTTATTATTATTATTAATGCTAGGGAGAACAAGTGCCTTTCGGCTTTGTTAAGAGTCTTTTTACACCCATTATGTAACTTAACATAACTTAAACTTAGCATTCGAAGCTTATTTTGTAAACATGTTTTGATTAAATTTTGCGCAACATGGAAAAGATGTCGCCCACACTGTAAGCTCTGAAAAACTTTACGAAAAATAGGTAGAAAATAAACTAAGCGAAATCGCTTTGACCGGACAGGATTCTGCATTTGCATTTGAATAAGCCATTTCACACTCTTTCAGGAAATAAATTTTCCTAAGCTTCAGTTTGTGCCATACTTAAGTCTTGTTAAGTGCCCTTTAAACTAGCATTACAAATACGCTACGCTACTTTACATTTTTATTAAAATACTTTTTGTTTTCTTCCACTTTCATGTAGATTTTCGGCGACATTATCTCTCGAAATTTAGGCATTATACTGAATGAAATTCAGTCAGTGATTTCTATTGCATATCGTTTAACTGCTGATCCGTAACGCTTAGATTTTATGCTTTCATCTGTTTTTTGTTGCGTCACAGTTCCTGCTTCAGACAATATTCATTCATCGTTTACACGTACTGTTTTCATTAAATATTTTAAGACGGTCTATTCCAAAGTAAATATTCACGATAAATAATAAACTATTAATTCGAAGTCAACTTACTAATTTTGATATTCATTATATTTAATATTAGTTATAGTTATAGTTTCATGTATTAATATTGATTAATTAAATCAATGCAGTGAAAAATTTGACAACTATTTGCAACGTTGCCAACTTTTGGAATGCGCAGCCATCTCCGCCAATAATATTGCAATCGTTTGCTGACAACACTATTATGGTAATACCCATATTATTACGCCTGCAATAGGCATATAATGTGCTCTAATGACACAAGCTGCTAGGGAAGTTAATCGGCTTAGCTGCAGATCATATTCTAGACATTACTGATTGGTTTACCAGCTATGAATCTATTCATACTATGTGCACAAACCCATACTAATATACTTTATTATTATAAAAGCGAAAGTAACTCCGTCTGTCTGTTACCCTTTTACGGCTTAACGGCTAAACATCTTTGAATAAATTTTAGGGCAAAGATAGACCATGTCTGGACTAGAACGTAAATAGGGAACTTTTATCTAGGCAGTACGTTCCCATGAGGTTATTTTCGACCTCCGAACTCCAGTGGAAAAAAGCCAGCCTATAAATCAATCTATTTTTAAAACATCGACTTCCTTGACAACATCTCATATCATCTTTCACACCATACACGTGTATCCGTCCTCTAATTTTACCCCGGTTACTCAAAATCTTGGAAGTAATAATGAACGGGGAAAATGCCGAAGTAGAAATGCTCCAATCTGTTCAAAGAGCTCTAGACCTGCCCTGCCACGTCCAACCTCATTATTTAACAAAGCTATTCATGTTACACTGAAGCGCCGATGAATTACTAAAAGCACTTCCATTAATCTACTTAATTATAACTTGGGACCTTAAGCTTTCACAATAATACGCTTACAAAAATAGGGACAAAAAGATCAACTTACTATTGAACCCCTAGATCACAAAACTTAACTACAAAGAATCTTAATTAAGTTAGCCATCATCATTCTCTTGCCCTTATCCCAATTCATTTGGGGTCGGCGCAGCATGTCTTTTTCTTCCATACTTCTCTATTACTCGTCATCTCATCAGACACTTCCTTTCTTGCCATATCATTCTTTACACAGTCCATCCATCGTTTCTTTGGTCTTCCTCTACTCATATACCCATCCACATTCATACTCAAAACTTTCCTCACAACATTTTTCTCATTCGCATCACATGCCCATACCACGACATCCGATTACCACACAACTTTTCAGTCACCGGCGCCACTTTCAGACTTCCCCTAATATACTGATTTCTTATTTTATCCATTCGTGTAACACCACACATTCTCCTTAGCATTCTCATCTCCGCCACATGCAAATGCCTTTCATTCATCCCTTTTGTGGCCCAACATTCTGATCCATACAAGACAGCAGGTCTAACCATTAAGTTAGCCATGCGATACTTATCCATATGTTCTTTTAATGAATAGGTTTTTTAATGCCAGTGAAGGGATGGGACGATTTACCGATGAAAGGTCAGAAGTAATGTATGCGAGTCAGAGTCCATCGGAACAATCGGAAGCCAGTTCGAGATACGACGAAGTTCCTTCAATCACACCGTCACGTAACGTTCGGTTATATCGATAGCTACTTTTATTCGAAAGAAAACTGGTTAAAGAAAAGTTGCCAGGAAAGTTTTTATCGTCGGCCGCCGCGGTCGGTCGACAAGCGTCGCCTTCCGAGATTACTGTTTTTAGAAGGTAACGGTATAAACCAGAGTGAATTAAAGAAGTGACAGTGACAGACTACTTTGATTGATCATCGCGATTAGTTGGAGGTGATGTACCCGTTGTCGAAATCATGTCTATAAAATCTAAACTTTTAAGACACGACCCGACTTTAATTTCTTTACTCACTGTTTCTATAAAAGAACTGAGACAACTGGTACTTTCTAAGCGATACGCCAAAAAAGTCGGGTCAATTTAATAAGTGTAGGCCATCTAGACTCTTGTATTCTTTTTGAGCATAAAACGGAATGGCGTTTGATGTAGGCTTCTATTTTCATTCTAGTAAACAAAATGTAGGGAGAAAAGGCTTTTACAATAAGTTACTCTTATATGACACAAAACTGTAATATGTTACTCGCAACTTGAGTACTTTTTACGAGGCGATGCTTCGTTCGGTTACTAAAAAAGTTGCCAGTGAAAATTTTTTGATAAAGTTTTTATTTTAAGTATAATTTGGGTGTCTGTATTATTAAACTTTTTTAATAGGAACTTCGTTTTGCTTTTTCAGTTATCATAAAGGACCAGAGTCATATTTTTTTAAAACCTAGTAGCAGTAATATTTGTTGCTAAGTTATCCAGGTTGCTACGTACTAGCTGGACAAAATCTGAGTCATCGATTTGAAAAGAAGAAGAAGAACTAAGCCTTTATTCGAAATTTGAAGCCAAAAGTTCACAAAGCACGTATGGGACAATGGTGTGAGCGGCGGTCGATGTAAGTCGCTCCACCCCTGTCATTAATCTCATCTCTTTCGCTAGCCAAGTCACGCCGCATTTGGGGGAACGCCGCGCGCCCGCCAAAACGACTTCCCAAAAAAGCTTGTCTGCCAAATTACACTGACCTGAAGTGTGTTTTGATATCTACCGAGTATTACGTTGGATTTTCATTCATTTTCTCCCCTGACAATCGTTTCATTGTTACAGCATGTCCCAATGGCGGTACCTGCTTACGTAAAATTTCATCGGAATCACGTGATTTATTACGATGTCGGGAATATAAATCTCGCATTGAAATATTTTTAATGAATCGTAAAGTATTTTTATAGCCGCTTATTATCATTTCACATATTTACAAATAGGTAGATGTCTGTTATTTATGACCGTGACAGCAACATTTCAATTGGTTCACGATTCACAAACCTAGTTTTTGCACAATACAACTGGTAAACGGAACGTTTCAATAAAAGCCTGCGGTCGTGTAAGCAATTAAACGAATAACCGCTTCACATGGAGTGCACGTTCTGAATTAAATATCTATCAATTCGATGAGGAGACGCGGGCGAAATAGATCGCATCTAATAGACACTATTATTTGGTACAACAACGTGCAAAAACGGATGTAACAAAAAGCTAGCCTCTATGATTCATACGTCAGAGACGCAGACGGGCGTTCATTGATGTCTTGCAGAAAAGGAAATAGAAGACATTGAATTGCCTAAGCTAGATCGGTCATCAACGATTTAAAAACTAAAAACTTAAAACTAAAGTTATCATTTGTATTTTTTCGTCATTCTTGATTAATATGAATGGAATATTCTGGTATGGTTTTTTTGATTGACACTTAAGTAATGTTCATTAAACAACATGTGTATCATACAAAAAGTAGCTAATTCTAATTGACAGTCAATCAAAACCGTGATACGAGTCGTCATAAAAATAATTTACGATGACAGCGTACGATTAAGAATCACATTTGGCGACTAATCGCTCGTCTGCACCTCTCTGCCTACCGTAAGTTAGTAATTAAAGTTACTCTGTGTGATATCAAACCGGAACATCTAAAACTACTTTCAATGTTAAGGTTGCTACCAAAAAGTATTGTTCGTAAATGTTTTAATTTTAATTTAACATTGTCTGTATGTTCTCAGGGATTTAATCATCGGTTTTTCGGTCAATTGCGCTATAATAGTGAAATTATTAGAAATGTTGTGTGTACTTCATTGTGTTGTCTATAATTTCGAAGTTTGGATTATGCGTGAAATGTACCACACATTTGAGAAATACTGGGAAAAGTTTAGTCTTACGTAAAATCTTTTGCTTAACTGAAAATAAAAAGCCTGCTCAAAAGATTTGTTTCCAACATAGTCCCTTGGTTACTATTATTTATTCCGTGGTTTTAAAAGTCATTCACTTTTCCTTAATGTAAAGAGGAAACAAAAGAAAGCTAGCTCCGCTCAAAGTTTTCATCGCGCTAAACTCGTTTAAAAATAACTTGAATATTCCACAGCATAACAATGTTTTTTTATTCATTTTAACACTTGCTTTAGAATTTAAAACTGCTATTTTACAGATAAAGAATGTTATCTAGGAAACCTATCTGAGCAACCATCTAATCATAAACGTAGATAAAAATGTAAAAGGAAATGGTTTCCATAAGTGGGCACTCAGCCTAACCCCGCTTGGACTGACATTATCATACATTAATTATGTATACCGCGGAACAGTAACGGAACTTTATCTTTTTTATTTAATTTTCGTAAAACATGGGTATGTCGCGGTATTTGACACTTGCACAACTCTGTTTTTAACGACACTCAGAAAACACAAAACAACGTACTAGATTTTTAACCGACTTCCAAAAGGAGAAGGGTATCAAGTCGATAATTTTTTTGTTTTGTTTATGTTCAGCGATATCTTCGCCAAATGCCCGTCCCGTTTAAATTTGGTGAAGCTGATCTTCGGAGTTATACAATGGAATTCTTCAATAGTAGACAGCAAATCTGTCGTGATTTCTGCAATCGCTTGGATGTTTATTGTTTACACAATATAACATAACGGCTGTATGCTCTGAGAGGTACGCAGATGCGTACAGTACACCCAGATTGCGACAGTTAGGTATATTAACTTCCATTTTATTGGTGATAAGCCTATTACCATGAAATGTATTGTTAACAATGTAAAATAAACGTATAGCAAATATTTGTACAGGATATTACAACTAAAACTGGAAAAATAAAAAATATTTATCGGTTTCATTTTTTGCAAAAAAGATTTTTTTGAAGTTACCACTCGACATATTTTAATATTGAGAATAAAAATCTATCACAGCTAATTAATATTATTTGCCCGGGTAACTCAAACTAACAATGTCAAATGACATAACAATTGAACATCGATCTAGTTTCAAATTTCGTTTATCTTCAATTTCATAATCTAATAAAACGTAAGCATCAAATTGACACCGTATTTATTTATTTGAAACGTGAAATTGGAATTACAAGATCTTTTCAAATATCTTTACTTATGTAACCAATAAAAAGGACTTGAAGCATGAATTAAGTGGCGATCAATCATAAGAAAACCTTTTAAATATCGTTGTATGCTCACCTCGCAATTATCTCTGAAAGCCTTTTAATTCATAATATAAATACTTTTTATCGTCCATATACTCGTAGGTACAGGCTACAGTAATAAGTGTCAAGCAAACTGGCTCATTACGTAATAAGTAGTATCATATTTTATACTAACGACTGCCAACGGGTTTTATTGCCGACTATTGCAAAAAATATTGCCACTGGTGTACTGTAAGCGTCTTGGAAATCTAGAAATAAAAACAACTAGACTTGTCTGGAAAATGTTCTGCAGTTAAAAGCTAAATAACTGGTGAAGGGTACTTATATTATCTTGTATTCATGTTACATTACATTAGCATAAGGCGTACATTTGATATTTATTGTAAGGCGCTTATGTTTTAGTAATCAATGCGTAAGTGTCTAAAGTCTAGCCAATATCATTCGTTTTTCTGTGTAGTCATGTTGAGTACCTAGAGAAGTAATTTTTCAGTAGTTTTATGAATTGTGTACGTTATAAAACTTTTTGATTAAAATACTCAAGTTTCTTCCATTCCCTCAGATGTTTTGTATAACGTGCAAACTTTTCATACAGATAGCAGACATTTTTGCGTTCAAACTTTTCTTAATAACTGCAAAATTATGTAATATTAGGCAAAATTAATTACGACAGTAGTGTCAAACTGCTTTCAATGGTTAAAACTTTCGAAGTTTATTGAAATATACCTAAGTTAGGTTATAACTATTTCGTAAAGGAAACCACTGGAACTTTGAACGTTGTCATGACAAAGATTGTGGCCTTTAGGAGCGGTGGGCGTGCTAATAGATGAATATTAGTTTCTTGTTTGTTCACACATATACCTCCATTTTGTTTAAATGTAAAAGCTTAGGTACATGTAGTGCTTATAATGTTGTTGAAGTCCTTATCCGTAATAAGAAATAGGACTTCTAAAAACCACTTACAGAAGTAATTAAAACCGGAAATTATATCTACTATTTCTTCATAAAGTAGAAACTCAGTGTAACCAAATTAATAAACCAATCTGGTTTAAGCATGTAATACAGATTTCAGAAATGATTTCGTTCGAATCTAATTTATATCAGTCCCGCAGTTCTCGTAATTAGCTGTAGGTACGACAGTCAATTTTTGCAATTTAAAATATAAATTGCCGGGCGGTATTTAAATTAAAAGTAGTTGCACCACTGTGCATTTTTATAAAAACCGCAATTTCATGTCGCTTTTAAAAATATTGACACATATACCTGTGCCTTTAATAAAGATTAATTTATTTAGTTAAATAACCGTTTTGTCAGTAATTAACAATAATTATAGCTGCTCTTTGTTTTTTGGCAGTGTGGCTGTTTAATTTATTATCATTGTTGGTCATAGTTATCGTTTATTATCGCATGTACACAATATTCTGCAACTGATCTTTTATTGATATTTTACAGTTGTTGTTTTATGACTGCTAATTAGGTACGATTAACTTTCAGTGCTTTTGCAATTTTGAACTGTCTCAATATTTCATAATTCTATTTTTTTTTTAGCATTAATATGGACTCGTCTAAAACTTCATTAAATTCCAGTCTTCGATAGCCTTGATCATCTTACGATACGATGACACAGATAAACCTTACTTAATACTTAATTAGATTTTCCCGAACACCAAGGAAAACAGACAACAAAACTTACGCGGAATATCTTTTACTTATTCCGTTATATAAGTGGCATGGTTTGGTATATAAGTAGAAATATGAGACAGCGATGATACAGCGCGTCGTGCGAGTGACACGATGCATACTAATCGCCACGCCAATAGACATTATTAGATTTTATCTTTTTTTTCTCTTTACCCGTAACATCTATGTCACGTTTACAATGCTCGGTCTTTTTTTTTTATTTGTGCTCTGAATTTAATCTATGATTTGGTTCTGAATGAGTGTTCGATTTTTTAAACATGACGTGCGTGCATACATTGTCTGCGGAATCTGTGTTGTCGATCTATTGAAGACTTATATGAGATGTAATTAACTGTACGATAATGTTAATGTAGATGTACCTACTAATCATCATGTTGTTACGAGCAAAAAAAGCAATTTTAGATTAATTACAATACACACTGTTTTGGAATATAGCCTTCATATTTTTTATTGCCATTTAAAAATAATTATTCGACGATGTTACTACGGCCCAACTCTACGCTATCAATTAAGCGTAATAAAATATCATTGACGCGATGAGAGCAGCTCTATTGATACAAGCAAATTCTTGTAATTGAGTCGATAGTCCTTCCCATCCCTAAGCTCGGTACAATTTCTCTCCCCCATGATAAATTATTTCAGCCTAATTACCGTTTCAAATACAATTAGAATTGAACAAATTTTGTTAATGGCCATTAAAAGGTACCTACCTAATTATCAAAAACACGTACAGAGGAAGACAAGTTTGTTTAAAATTTTGCAAAGTCGCAATCAAAGAAATTATTGTTTTAATGTTACGAAATTAAGCGAAACACACGTCCGGCTATTACTGTGTTATCTATGTTTATATCGGAAACGTACAATTTTGAGTATATTATGAATAAAACATTGTATAAAGCTAATTGGCTTAACCCGACCCCTGTATAAATCAAAGACGGAACCGTCTCATTTCATACATTGCTGATTTTGTTAGTTCTCTTTCATATGCAATTGTGCACTGCATGCAGTATTATGAAATTATGTTGATTCTGTCTACCTTGATGGTATATCTGTACCTGCGTGTGTGTCTGTATCTGCTGGTGGTAGTCTGTCTGTGTGTGTCTTGGTGGTATGTGTGTATTTAAAAAATATGTAAAGTTTGTAAATATGGATGTTGGAGGTAATCTCCGATATTTTTTAATTCCTTCACTGATTGCTACACTATTATCGAGTGCCGACGCGATGCGAACGAAATCGCGGGAATTTTTTAAAGAAATGCTCATTGAATATATGATAATTTCTTCATTCTTTATTCAAACCGTGACCTTTTAATTTACATACAAAACAACTTCTTACTCAGTAAGATTACACCTTAAGAACACATGCCGTCGCTGTATAAGATAACGCAGACCCTAATATAATAAACGGTTAATTGCATTTAAAGGGATGAAGCACACGAGAAATGATCATAACATGTAATGACGTAATAAGGGAGTAATAGCAACGCATCTCTCTTAATGATGATAACAGACCGATGATAGTAAGGCTCCACAAATGTAGTCATCAGCGACATCGAATATGTTATCGATGCAAATGTGTACACGACCTTATCAGGTACTTTGGCCGCCCGAAAATTATATTCCATACGGTGAAAAAGAAATCTTCACTTTAAAAAAATCTCCGAAAATATTTTTCACGAAAATGTACTTTAAAAAATTTCATATTATTACCGTAAATTATTTCGTCGTTTGTAAATAACATCCCCTGAGCGATGCAGCGATGTTTCTCTAATGATATTACCATTTTTTTACGTACACTTCCGTCCTTATGAATACTTGAGCCTCTATCTCGTGCTAAGAAAAAACGTTGATGAGCTAGCAATTTACATTCATCACTTGCCTACTTAATTTTTATTTCGTGTTTATATTTATTGTTTGTGCCGAGAGCGAAGTAAAGAGATAGTCGTAAAACTCTCAAGGTTTAGTGGTTATGTAGGCTTATTAAATTCAGTAACTACACATTTACTGCTACTTCATTAAAGTTCTTGTAAACCGTCGCCGCGTCGACTAGAATTTTTCTTGAGTAACCTAATATTTATTCAAACAATTTATAAACTTTTCTCTAAGTTAGTTGCTCCAGTCTGCGTTCCTCCATGATAAGTTCTAGTTACTTACCTTTTAGGAAAAAGTCAGCAGCGCTTCAATAATCTAGACACAGTTTAATTGATAAAACTGGGCTGATATCGAAACGAGTCCTGGTAAAATTCGAATTTCACTTGAAAAACGACTTGTCCCACTTTAATCACTCAATCCACCACAAAGTTTAGACGTCCTTGCACTATCAGTTTTCACGTCTCAAGCATACAGTTTCACTTTCTATAAAGCGTCCGTGATCAGCCACGAGCCGGGAAAGGCCGCCGCCGATGCAATATCAGAACGCGATCTCCGCAAAACTTCTGCCGAAGCGAGTACAGACGTAGCGAGCACGCAGACCGTCCGCAACGAACCACGCCGTCCGAACGCCGAACAGCGACTGTGATAACGACACTTCCTCCGAATGAACCTGCGAACCTCTCCATAGACTAAGCTCGCCTCTCTCTCGCCGCCCGGCGGTACTTAACGCACCCCGCGACACCCGATCTGAACTCTCGGATACTCACAACAAGAAACAAATTCCAACTAAACACGCCACCACGAACGCGTCTCGTTCGAAACGCGTAACGAGTTTACGGTACGTAAATCGTAGTGGATTTGTTTTGCGGCCCGGCCATAGTAATCCGGTTCTTCGTCATGGAGCTCACAGAGCGCTTTTTTCCGAATCAGTTCCCGTTAAATAGAGCCTTCTTTTTGTATAACCTGCAGCCTGGTAGTCTATGTAGGGAACGCGGAATAACCGCTATGGACAAGATGCCAACTTTCTAAACTAAACCTATAAGACCGCTCTATTCGGATGGTAAATTACGTTATTTTTATTGGAAGTCGGGACGATAATAATAAAGCATCGAGTAGATTGGTTATACCGGCCGGCGATTGTCGCGGCCGGTGGCGGCTGTACGTGGCGTAATTTCGCAGGTGGTTTTTGCATCGTGCGGTTGTCGTCTAGGTTACGTTTTCCGATTTATAAGTTGCGGTTTTACTTTCGGTGTCAATTACGCGAGCTGCGGTCGAAGCCCCACAATAACATGGCGGCAAATTGGATACCAGCCCTGTGAACCAGATTAGACTACCTTGTGAAGGCTGTCAATTGTTACGCAAGGCTGCGACTAATCTTTTTGCAGTTAAAAATAGGTCGCGGACATAAAATGCGTTGTTTACTTCATAAAAGTCGGCGTAACTCGAAACGAAGTGCATTATATAAGACAGCTAAAGTGCGCATATATGTGAAGGCTTCCAAATATTGAAACCGTAAACCCTTTCGAGTGATCCCGCTATCCCGCCATCCCGCCACGGTCGTGAACTGGGTCAGCAAAGCGCGCCCCTAACATTAGGATGAATACACGTGACAAACTGCAACACCAAATTGACATTCTGAAAAGTACAATAGATACACCGAAAATCATTTATCATGTCTTCCTTACTCAGTTTTTCTTGAAAAAAAAACTTTGGTTCACATCTTGGGTAAAGTTTGGTTTCCATAAGAGAAAAACTCAGACTTAGTTAATAAATGACACCTTCGTAATTTTTTCCCCATGGAATCCTATTGTAAAAACCTTAGAATTATTAGTGTATTTTTTTTTCAATTTTGTAATACCATTTGTTATACTTCCGATGACAATGCACACAATAGTTTCGTTTGTTCGTAGCCTTAGCAGGCTAGGGTTGCGCATCCCGCCGAGACGTCTCGGTTCCTCTCTATGCGGTACCACTCAGATGACTGACGGTAACACCACAAGTGCTGCTCATACTACCCGACTACCCGGGAAACCAATAAAATTTTGACAAGTACCGCTATATTGTACGAACGAACCACTGAACTGATAACACGAAATGAAACGTGAATTGAATGTAGTATCAATAACAATACAATAAATAAAGGAAAACTTGAATTTGGTATATCATTCTGTCTTATGTGTATTGGTTTTTATTTATGCTTTGTTAAGGGTGTTTCTGCACGCTTAAACAAGGACGTTGATTGAATAAAACATGTAGGTGTTAACAACATTTTGCTGAAAAACTAATAAGGGATTCTCAGAAAAAGGGGAAAAGGTCTTTAACATACAACAACGTTAACGGTGAGGCGTCTGGCTGTACTAATGGTTCTCGTTATCGAGACTTTAGTTTTCGTAAAACAAAACAATGACATTTTGAACAAGTCCAATTTAATTTTCCTCCTACAAGATGCGAGTGAACAGCATAGCATATTAAACTACACAAAAATTCACTTCACCCTTCCGAAAAATAAGACAAGAAATCAATAGTTATCCTGATATATTTGTCTGATTATACGAGCGCCCGCTCGGGAGGCACGCCGCTTTTATGGCCCTGTTATTTTTTATGTGATCAGCACTTTGTACAGTGCGAACGCGATTTACAAGACAGTTTAATAAGGCTCAGATTCAGCGTCAATTTACGGCTGCAGTGTTATTAGAGGGAATAATCCTGAAACTGATATATTATTCGTAATACGCACTCCTTGAGTTGTGGGTTGTTTTGACCCCGGTTGTGGAGAGATACCGTTTAGTTGGACCTATAATATTTTATGGTAGTTCCGCCTCCGAGATGGAAAATTGAGTCATTGCTTTCAGGAATAATTTTGGAATATTTGTAAGATTGATCGGTTAGTTACCTCAGTCAATCAATGTTAGCTTCGAGAAATGAGTTGTCTGATCTTTTTAGTTTCTAAAATATTAATTTTAAAGTACTACCTCTCATAGAGAGGAGGCTTGTGTCCCAGCAGTGGGAACATTATATACTGATTATGATTGTAATATCATTTTAAAAGCAAACTAACTTCGGAGTCGACAAAATATGGATTCCCATCGAAACTAAGACAAATTGCCCTCAATCACAGTTTATTATCAGGTTTTATTCGCGTTGCTCTATTTCAGGGTCTCTATAAACTAATTTAAAATATAAAGTGACAAAGTTGTTCTATGCTCCAAGTAAAATCAAAAAGTGGAAAATACTGCCCGAAGCAATCTGAGGCGTAGCAGGAAAACTTCTAACGACGGGGGAAAAAATATCACGGTGTATCATAATATTTGGTAAGTCTAGCCTCTTGCTTGGTTAGGTATTTTTAAATGAACACACCACATATAGGAGTTAGTTCGAGGATGCACTATTGTTGAGACGGATATATATAAAGGGTGTAAATAGACCCTTCATCACCATCATCATCATTTCAGCCGAAAGACGTCCACTGCTGGACATAGGCCTCCACCAAATGTCGCCACATTGACCGGTCCCGTGCGACTCGCATCCAGCGGATCCCTGCAACCATCACCAGGTCATCGGTCCACCTAGTGTGAGGCCACGCAGCGTCTTCCGGTTCGACAATTGAAAGACAATTGTTCTCTCCGTCATTGTGATCATTGTTTTGTTCTAGATCATACCTGGAAACCTTCTAGTTACGGAGATATTGGTGGTCAAAGTTCCAACTTTTTTACATTTTTTTTAAATACATGTTTTTAATGTCAGATTTTTACTCTAAACACCTCCACGGCCGGCCGTACTATTCAATCCATCCATCAGCACAATGCTTTGAGTGATTTCCATCGAGTCCTTTTTTTTAAAAAAAAAAACGTGATATTTCTCCCCAAAAAAAAAGGTCGTTTCCCAGCAATAATTTTAGCCTAAAGTTCCTTAGTTTGATGTACATAATGCTTGGTTGACGGCTTCGTGAAGGGTCTGTTTACACCCTGTACAGTCCTCCTGATCGATTTCGATTACGGCGACCTTTAAATAAACTAAAATTATTTCCTGTCGTGTGCGCGGATATGACTTGCTACACCGAATTTAGTTTTGAATACCCGGTCATAACTAGAGCAGTAAAGTTGGCCTGCAGAGTTAAAGGTATAGCTATAGGAGGTATTTGGTCTTTCGACACGGATATTAAAACATGGTGAAGTCATTATCCCATTATTTGCAGTAAATAAACAATAGTGATGATATCATGTGAGACGTGTAAATGATAGAGGCCAAAACAACTGACAAGATACAACAAACCTATTTGGCCTGCTATTTAGGTAAAGTTTTATCAATCAGGTAAATGCAAACAATTAAACAAAAAACAGATGCAAAATGAAGTTTGAATGACCACCAGACAATAAGAATTGTAAGGGCATCATCTGCCTAGCCTTTTCCCAACTATGTTGGGGTCGGCTTCCATTCTAACCGGATACAGCTGAATACCAGTATTTTACATGGAGCGACTGCCGATCTAACCTCCATAACCCAGTTAGTACTTGGTAATACGATACCCCTTGGAAAGACTGGTTGTCAGATTTTTTGGGCCACTGACTACCTGTAACGACTGACAAAGGTCTACAAATGCCAGCCGAGACCAACGGCTTAACGTACTTTCCGAGGCACGGAGGAAACTCGGTATGTAATGGGTGGTCACCCATCCTAGGCAACCTAGGCAAGCACGGATTAACTGAAACCTAATACATGAGCTGCGATATTGCTCATCTGTACTCTTGGTATGAACATCACACACACACACACACACACATCATCACATGTAGGTACCACTAATATTGTTCTAGAAAAACATGTCAAGATTTAAAATAATAATAAAATAATAAATTCATTTATTTCAGGTAAATAACACCCATTGCCACACATAAATTGATAGAAATCCGAAGACATGGACAAATAATATCAGATAAAATAACATAGAATCAAAATAAAATCAAATAAAACCAAATACAATACAATCAAACTAAATCAAATTGAATCAATTAAAACCAAATCAAATTATATCAAATCAAATAAAGCTAAAACAAATCAATACCTTCCTCTTCTTTATCTAGCAGTATTACTTGGTAACAAATAAATTAAATTAAATTTCAGCTTTTTGGTTCACAGCCTGGTTCTATTTTTGCACTAATCATCGTCTTATTAACAGTGATTCAATTCTTGGGTTTCAACTTCGCAGTTGATAGTGACTATTTTGTTCTCAGAAGAGAATTTTTTTATAACGCAAAAAAAATCCAGGACTGCCCGATCTTCCGAACCTACCCTAACGAACGAGTAAAATCAAGAAATTAAAGTTCTATTAAAAGGAAAATGACGGCAAAAGAATTTATGAAATATTTACACATTAATGCCAACAGCATTTAAAATATTGGTAACTATGCATTTAAAAACACTTCCTTCATAAAAACTGTAACTAAATGAAACAGTAAATAGCAAAATAACTTCGGAATTCGCTGTTTCTGAGCGGACGTTCGGAAATTTCCTGTTTCATAGGAAATCGAGACCGTAAGCGGGAAACCAACGCACACTCTCGCGGATATAGATACCGCACGGATAATATTGACTCCAGATATATCCGAATATGTCAGCCGGATAACTATTGCAAATTGTTTGTTTGTTTTGACTAGAAAAAGTACCGATTTCGATTTGAGAAAACGGGGAGGATTTCAGTTTTCAAGAACTACTTTAATACATTTGGTTCACCATGGAATCTATTGTATCTGGTCCAACATACATGGCTGGGAAAGAGCTAGGTAGATACACACTACACTGATAATTCTCCTGCCCTTATCCCAATATATTTAGGGTCGGCGCAGCATTTCTTCTTATTCCATAATTCTCTATTACTCGTCATCTCAGCAGTCACCTCCTTTCTAGCCATATCATCCTTCGCACAGTCCTTCCTTCGTTTCTTTGTCTTCCTACATACACACTTCACTGGATTATCAATTCTGCTTCTCAACTTGTTGACAAATCTTTCGCTTCTAACCTTTCCTTGAGGTTTTGCCGTAGTCGGTTAAAAAAGAAGATTAAGGAAAGATAACTCGTGAATAAATATGACTTGATCGAGCCGATCCGAGAACAATTTCCACTACACTCAATGCAATAATTTGCTATATCAAACGTGACTGAAACTAGGTTTCAATATAACCACAACCACAATTGCTACCCACCCCACATCAAATAAGTAGGTAATCGTAAGTCGAAGCAAAACATTAACACATTATATTTGTTTTCAAACAAAATGTTTTCCTTTTCGCAACAAAATTATCGGGATAAGCCGGGGTGCAAATTGATGTCCAATTATCGGCACTGAATTATATCTATGTTGCTTCCAAAACTTCGGGAACATACACAGGGGTTCAGGGGTGCATCGAGGAAATACGATTAATAGGGAGCTGCTATTTGATAAATACATTGGGAATTTTTGTTATATTGCGGTATGTTAAAATCTGTAGTAGATAGAGCTATGATTGATAAGGGCTAAAATAACAGGGAAAGAGCCTCACGTCCCAGCCGCCGCGGGAGACGCCGTGGGCGTCGCGGGTCACGTGGTGGCCCCCAGACACCGTAGGCGCGGGCCTGTGGACGGCAGTTATGGGCTAGCTCGCCGTCCGGCCGTCTTATGACGACAGGCCGTGTCGACGGCGCGTTCGTGTTCCACGCGCGCCTCAAAGAGATGTCAGCAACCACGTAGGGGTTGGCACCTGGCAGGCGCCAGGGCTGCGGGACTGTTCGAAAGAGATACCGCGGCTCTGGAACACAAAGGGCAAAGAAGGAACATGGATGGGTTTTAGTCAGTACAAGTCTGACACTCCCTTCCGCTCCGCCCAGAGCGGGGGGGGGGAGTCATTTGATGACTTTCCATCCAAAAAAAAAAGGGCTAAATTAAATTAAGGAAAAGATACACAACAAATCACTAACTGACTCTCCACATTCTTCCTCTTCATTAAATTTTATTAGACCAGAACTTCGCCACTTCCACGACAGCGTCGTCAGCGGCAGTGCGAAGGTCAGTCTTTGACTGCGTTTTTTGGGGTTCAAACGACAAAATAGGTGGACCATAGCCATGATTTGTTATTTACTACAGTCTGAAATCTAAACACACTTCCCCAAATTAAAAAGTTATGAAGTAATTTGAAGTCATAATAAATACGTTCTTTACCTCTACGCCTTGTAGGCGTCAAGTGGTTTGATCGTGTCCCAATTTCGTAACTCAATAAAATATTAAACAAATTCCAAAAAAGTTATAATTCGTGTTCAAGTAAAACTTTTTAATGCGGCCCTTAGGACCAAAATCACGGCCGTCTAATTTGTATCGACTTGCGACTTTTTTCAGGAGCTCTGAATCTATCAAATGTTAAAAGGGTTTGGAGAAGGTTAAAACTTTGTAAATTGCGTTCCGCCTTCCTTTTAGCTATTGTGTCTCGGTGTTTTACTCAATTATAAATTGGCAGATGACTTTTACGCGTTGAACGCGTTTGCATTAAATTATTCCGTTGCTGTGGTGTGGGGAAGGGAAGGAAGGGTGTTTCCCCAAGTGCAAGTGTATTTTTAAATTATTCTAATGAATTATTTAAAGCATTTATGACAAAATATCAATCTCTCGTGAGTAGGTGTTACAGATGCCATACGAAATACGAAAAAGTAAAGCGAAGGTATATATTTTTTTTTATATTTATTACAGTTACCGCGAAGATGTAGCATGTAGCTTCGCGTAGCGCTGCGTAGCGTTGCACAGCGCTACGTAGCGCTGCGTAGCCGTGCGTAGCGCTGCATAGCTGAAAAACCAAGTCAAGAATTAAAACCATTTTTTCCATTTTTTTCTTTTTTTTTAGCTCTCCTGCATATTGGCTAAATAAGATCACCCAATTGTGAATAAGGAGTATTCTCTCTGACGATTGTGTTAATTTAATAATCGCTCCTAAAAATAAAGCACTTTTCTATCCGAGCTATCACGGAGAACATTAGTATAAAAGAAGTCGGTTAAAAATGCTTTCATTAAAGTACAGTTTTTATAGAAAAATAAACTTAACATTTCAAAGCATTTTCATTTCATTCACGTTCGTTGGCGGCATCTCGGAATCGGAATTAATGAAATTAGATTTGAAAAAGCAATAAATGAAAACGATGATGAGTTTTGTATTGTCAGCTGTAAGCCACCCATACACACATAAAATAAATCGTATATATTTTTAAACAATGTGTATATATTTGCATTCATTAAGTTTTTAGTACCTAGTACCTATTGAATTATATTTTCAGTAATTATATTTGTACAATGTATGCATTTATAAAATTACGCATGAGAAGTCAAGTAGGTGCTGTTATGAATTTTAAAGAATGACCTAACGTATTTATTTCAAGTTCATGACATAACTTACTTAAATGCTTCTCATATACGATTCGTCACAAAAAAAAATTAAAAACCTCAAAATGACTCACACCCCCATAGACCGGTCTAAACGTGCACCCAAAAATGTACTTTCTGCTACCCACAATTCGAGTGCGCCAACTGCAATAAAACAGTCGACAACTAAAACGAGCCCAGTTTAACATTTACTCTGAGGTACGTTTAGTATCACGTGGCTGGACTGACTCATTGTTAGACCTTGATTGCCACGCCACAGCCTGCTGCGAAAGGATCCGGTTGTTTGCCATGTTTCCACAGGTAAAATAAAATAGGAGACCTGTGCCGATTCTCACTTATATGCGACATTTAAATGTATGTCTAAGTACAAGTCCACTGTTGGATTTTCAATGTTTGTCTCGGAGTCGAGATATTATAGCTGGGAATAATATTTAGGTAGTAAATTAGGTGTTACTTAATATAAGTGGTAGCGGGCACAATTGTAAAAAAAAAATGCTATGTTTAGGGATGACAATTGCAATCGCTCAAGTGAGTTACAGAAATAGCTGCAAGAGTAGCACTTTTAAGTCAGAAAAGGGAATCTAATACTTTTCTTCAGACTCCAACTCGACTAAAATATCGATGTCGTATTTCTCGTATATGTACCAATATAGTATGTTTCTAAATAATATCATTCTTATCTATCTTTAAAACGTAAAGATCACCACTCAAAATAATATCCAAAAATGAAAAGCTCGATGTTATGTCCTTTTCAATTCAAAAGCGAGTCCTTTAAGTCCACAGTATCATCATCAATCAAGCCATATCTACTGACAGTACCCACTGCTATACTTCAAACTTCACCTTAAGCACACATCATTACTACATAATAAGATAAGCGCCCCTGTGTGCATGTCTTTGTGTCCTAAACTCGCAAATCACTGCAAAGATTTTGAGGGGATTTTCGTGGAATCATAGACGTCAAAGAAAAGTTTACAAAGTCTTTATTGGCGTAGCGGATGCATTTTAGTGTGTTTACGCTCCCTACTCGATGTGCCGTGACGTCTACGAAGGATAGACAGACATTTCAGTATTGTAATTCGTTTTTAGGACCGAAATTATATTGAACTATGTCGCTTAAAGGCCAAACAGGATTAATGTTGATGAATTAAACCTCTTTTAAGAATTCTCTTGAATACTTCACATATCCATGTCTTTAAACGTTGCTCAAATAACATAGTCCGCGTTAAAGCAATATAATCAGACTTTTAAATCCGACAACAACACGTATTTTCTTCAAACCGACTTCTGCAAAAGATGCTCTCATTGAAATTTCGAGCCACGTTTTTCTAAATAGAAAGCACAGTTGCTAGATATAGTTTAGTAGCGAACAGTATGCTAAAGCCACGATATGTATGCATTATGTTTGTATCACAAATGGGTAAGGTATCACATATACATTGTACATGTACATATTGATTTTATGTTCATGTATGTAGGTGTAGGTTGCCATTCCCACAGACACAGAAGGCAACGGACCGAGAATCGCAGTGGAAATAGTTGTTTACTTTCGTTAGCTTCTGCACGATTAGAGTCTCTTAAAAGAAGAAATACTGCAGGGTTTATAGTTGTGTTTGATAATTAAGTTAACTAATTATGGCTTTTTTTACATGGCTTAATGGATTATTATTTGTAGACCGAAAAAGATTTGTTTAAAAAAAACAACCGACTTCCCAAAACAAACACTAAAAACTGGAAAATAACTTAACTTTCGGAAGTCGGTGATTTATTTGATTGTTTGGCTTTTTTTGCGTATTTAATTTTTTTTGGAAGGAGTTGTTTTTTTTTGCAAAAAAGGTTTTTATGTTACCTTTTTTGGTTGCAGGGTTCCGCACTAATTCTGGCCATGTACTCGTTTTATATTGTTACTAGAAGATATTAGGAGATCATCAATATAAGCGAAGCAGAAAGATACGTATTATATTAATAAAGTTTATATGGGACCACAGCGCGGGCTTGCTCTATCAAAAACTGACAAAAGGACTACCCGAAAAACGAATCTCGTAAAACGGACCAGTAATCACGGAGTAATCGATGTACATAGACATGAAAAAAAGGTGCTGGTCGAATGCATAACCTCCTCCTTTTTTAGAAGTCGGTTAAAAAATAGCTACCATTTTCCAAAGGATTTATGAACGCAACTGATCGCGAACATCGCGATCAGCACATCTAAACGGCGTTCAAAAGCTATCGGTGTCAATATTGTATAGGAATTACGAATCTGACAGCTCTTGAACGTCTAGCTGGTCGCGTGAAACGCGCCCTTAAAAGGGCAAACCACGTGAACTCTGTTATCTACTAAGTACTTAACTCACCGAGCAATATTCACTACAAGTATCCTTAAAGAATATGAAGAAATACGAAAGGAAGAAAAGTAATTGGAAACAATGTAGGTACCTACCAAAATTGTTTTGAACTCGTAAATACGTAAGGTAGGGAAAGTTTCCAAATAATAAAAGAAATGCTTATTTTATTACTTTGTCTTCATATTTACGAAAGAATAACTGTAAAGATTTGCATGCACGGTGACGCAGCTAAGGATAGACTCGTACTCCAATCTGAGTTTTGATTTTCGACTTGAAACTCCAAAGTACGGCGCAAACTCAAGTATGTACACAGAAATTCAGAAGCGTGTGTCAACAAATTATGTTCATTTCGTACTACAACCATATTTTACTTACCTTGAAAAGGCCAAACGCCACGCTAATAAAACCCTGTTCAAAGAACACAATATTTATGACTTGGAAAATGAGAATATACTTTTGTTCCACCCTTTTTAATCTCAACTCAAAAAAACTTGCTCAACAAGGCATTATCCGTTAATTTTAATTCATATAATCCTTTCGGAGCTAATCTAATTATGTAACTAGAATTCTCTCACAGGGGTGTTGCCATGGCAACCATCACTTTTACAAAGATTTTTCTCCATCACGTGAAATTTTTGTAGAAGGGTTTCCTCCATTAGTTCCTAAACAAATATACAGGGAAGGAAATTCGTAAATTCTTTTGTTGATAATAAGGCGAGCGGTGCATCAGGCAATCTTCCCGCGAACAAAGAGCTTTGGGGGAGAAGTTCCCCTTCTTTTATGCAATTGTTATTTTTGTACAGTCAGCGAGGATGTTAGGCGACACCGCAGATCGATGTCAAACACCAGACAAAACGCTGCGTTGACGGTATGAGGGAAAATACACGAAGCGACAAGGAAACGCGTTTATTTGACATCCTTAGTTCGTTATACCTGATATTGTGGGGAATTGTGTCCAATTACAGTACAATTCCGACTTGCAATAAACTACCACAACAATGTTTACTTCCTTTCGTATTGCAATATCAAAGGGAATAAAGCCAGGAAAACGTTGGAAGGTTCACAATTAAATTAAAATTATGAGGCAACTATTTAATCATGAGCATTTCGCGATACAAAGCTTGAATTCCCAGACAGTCTTTAGCCATTTGCTGGAATGTAAACGCAACAAATCGCAGCAAATGAGCAAATAAGGCTTTCATGAAGCACAGTAGACATCGTGTATGCAGGAACTGAGCATACGTTTGAACAAACACATTGTTAAACATCATAAATAAAAGCAGGAGCGTTTTAAACTGCGCTACTGAATATGGGTCATTTGCCACCACGAATGGACTTCACTGTTCCCAACCACATAATGTTCTGTTACCTAAATATAAATGGATGCTCGAATTGTGCTCATTAAACAAGATTTAAATGCAGTCGCGGGTAACATACTAATAGTTACGTGAACACTGGGCTGTTGAATCATGAAGAGCTGTGTTTGTTGTTGTGTGACAGAATTTAAAGCAGATGTACTTAATTTACAGCTCGAATTAAAAGCTGGCCATAACTTATTTGTTCTTATCCAGGACTTGGGAAGGCTTTAAAGTTCTCTATCGTGCTCTTATCAAACAGTAGTCGGGTAAAAAAACAAGACAGTATCTAATAAAATAACAAAACAGATAAGCCCAAGAGACACCTGACCTCTTTACAAAAACATTTCCCTGGACTCCAAGAAATGCCAAGAACTGGGAATAAACGGCGTATTTATTAACACAAATAATTATAATTTTAACAACTCGAACTGGGTCGGATCCATTAAAGTACGAAACAAAAATCAAAACTTCCGCAATCACCTGTGAAGTTAACAAACTGGAGAAACAAATGACAATTGTTATAAATTCTTTGCAAAACGACTCTAATATTTTTCAGATTTTCCGGTGACAATTGGCGGCTATTGTTTTAAATGTTTTTGTCTTTTGTTTTTCTTTTTTGAAAAGGAACATTTGTTAAATCGTCGGGGATAGTGCAAATCCGCGGAACTAGCATTGGATAATTCCGCGTATCTGTGAATGTAGCCAATTTCAATTACGCGTTGCGTGGCGACTAAATTAATTAATTTAATAGATTTCTACTGTTAACAATACATAGAACACATGAATTGTTACTATTCATGTAAAAAAAAGGTCAAAAATCGTTGAAATAAAAAAAAAATGAACTTATATATCCTTCCCCTGTAAACCTACACGTAGTGCAGATACGCGCACTTTACGTATGGTAGATTCGCGGATTTGCACTATTCCCGACGATATGCTCCTTGTATATTATTACACGCATCAAGGTCCATTTATCAATCGACCGATAACTTAAATCTCAGATATTAAAATGAACGGTTTTTTTATAGAAAATATGTCGTACTATTGTTTTTTTTTAAGTAAAAACAAATAATCACAAAGGACTACTGATTTTTTATACGTAAATTCAAATATTCGCTTTTGCGCATATGCCTGAAACTAGGACATTATTAGAATGAAAAATATTTGACAGATTTGTCGCTGAATTAATAATCCCGAGGCATATTTTAGTACCTAACAAAAAAAATGAACGCAAAAAAAAAATGAATATGAAGGAAAACATCTTGAACCAAAAATTCGAAGACATGTGACACCTACCAACTCGCACTGGGCCCGCGTAGTGGATTATAGCCCATTCCCTCTCATAGAGAGGAGGCCTGTGTCCCAGCAGTGAGAACATTATAGGCTGGTTATGCTATAAACAAAATGTGAAATCAAATCGTCTTTCTTCATACATTCTTCATATATTCTTATAGTAAATTATTATACAACCTCAACCTTTAATATGAAAACCAGAAATACACATAGACCATAAACACGGAAAGTCTACTACGTAATATTAATACTAACAGAAGCCGTATGTCAGAATCCTATTAATGAAATAACATTACGTATGATTACGTCGACGTGTGACGGTTTCAAACGTAAGCTTAAACAAAGCCAATATCATGTGAATACTGAATCAGCTATACGTCAGACGGTTCTATTTTAATCAGAAAGTAGATCATAAAAGGCCATATCAGGTTAAAAATAAATGAGAGATTTCTTCAAGTAAAAAAAAAAATGCCCTGCTTTATTATACGGTCGGTTAAATTATTTTTTCTTTGTTGTCTATTTGCCCATTTGTTCTATTTGTACAAAATGCTGGTTATTAGGCGTGCATTAGACTGTCATAGCACAGTAATATGCACACTTTAAGGGCACTGTAAAATAATTATTATATTATTGATTCTCGTCACTATAACAATGCACTATTACATTACCTACTTATTATATTTCATCCAAAATATTGTATTTTAGTCATAAATTCATAATATAGTACAGTGATTCATTATTTCGTATTCATGTTAGAAAACTAAGTAGAGGTGTATTAAATATAATACATGTAGGTACACCTCTGGTAAAATGTTCCAATATCTGTTATTCGCTCATTAAAATAAGGTCTCTAAATGCAGAGAAACAAATTAAGACGTTTAGTTTAAAGAACACCGTCCTTTAAAACAAACCATAATTATAAGAATGTTAATAATCACTTTTATTCGTCAGTGTACTAAAATAAAATTATTATAAACTAAAAACACAGCGAAACTCGATAAAAAAATCACGAACTTTCAAAAGCGTTCGACGTTCGATATCGCAATTCAGTATTCAGCCATTCCTTTGCATGGAACTCATATATTTTCAAAAGCAACGTCGCCTTCATCAATTTTATTGCATTGTGTTATAAGTTAGGTTCATTTGAATAACATGAGATGGACTTGGACAGCCATACTTCGCATTTTCTTGAATTCCCTTAACAATAGAAACGAAAAGGCGAACTTTGAATTCGTTCGCTAAGCAAAATATATTCGCGGAATGAAATGCATTCCATATTCTTAGCGGTTCCCATTATATTACGAGTAGATCTTGGCAAGTAGGTACTGTTAGAACATATCTCTAAGAAATTTCTCGCTCACTTGAATATTATTATGATACAAAACAAATGTGTCTGGGCTTTTGTAGAGCTTATGCATTCTAGACAGACACATCATATAAATTGGTTTAATTCAGATTATTTTTGAAGTTACAGTTTATAAGAACAAAATCAATAAAAAGCTAAAAAAAAAACTTTAAAAAATAAAACAGTAAAAAATGTTGGTTAGCCCTTTAACTTTAAATACCTAGTAATATTTTGATACAAGCGTCCGCATCGGGGGACCGCTAAGTATTTTCATAATTGTTGCTGTATCCATGAACCTCATGTTTGGCACCCTCTCTGCGCGTCCCGCATTCGCAAAACAAAATTAGAGACTAAACGGCGAATCCTCTAATTCTAATAGGTACATCAAATACATTTTCGATCATTATCTATCTTACACGTACTCATTGAGATCATTCTAATGAGTTCAAATAGTAGTTGGGTATCCTGCAGACTTCTTGATCCTGCAGCATCAGCTCAAAGTAACCATGTCTTAGACATGCCACCGAAGTAATAGGACACAAAATCTCAAATCAATCAGACCTGTGAAAGTTGGTAAGACCCTGTTGTCAAGTAAAAAATGAGCTAATGATCTTCAAACGCCTGAACAGATCTTTACAAATTATCGCTAAGAACCATCTCGATTACGTGAAAGAGAAAAAATACCAAATCAAAATCGGTCCATTCCTATGGGAGCTACGATGCCACAGACAGACACACAGATACACAAGTTACACTTACAACAGCCCTCTTTTTGTTTCAGGGGTTGAAAAGTCTACAAGAGTATTGACGAATGAGTTTTTTTTAATCTTATATTGTCTCACAGCCGGGCAAAGGTTTATACCATAAACTTGCACTCTTCCCTCTGTGCGGTATCGGTGCGAAAAAAAACCCTATGTGAGCTTAGTTCTTTTTTTAAGTTTTTCAAATCTAATACATAGAAAGACAAACATAACCATCTTATAACTTTCCCACTGCTGGAAGGAAGGCCCTCCTTTCTATTAGGTAGAAAGTCAAACGCCTAACACAATTCCAATCACAAATAAGTGCTAAAACGCACAATTACAACACTTGTCATCATAAATCTTCCAGTGTACTGCAAGGGAGGACAGTATTTCTATTCTAATAATAATTACAGGGAAACAGGAGGGCACACCCCGCTTACTATCTGAGTGTTAGACGCGATTCCCTCTGGGCGAAATTCACGCCGACACCAAATTGCTCGAGTTCAGACTGACTTTTGTCCCTTTATAAACTCGCGGTGTTATCAAAAGACTTACCTAACGAAATTGTTTTCTTTCACTCTTTCTTTGTTGGAGAGTAGTTTGCTGAAGGTTCTAAATTCCAGATTTTACTTTCCTAGTTTCTTTGTATGATTACTCTTTCTTGGTTTTAGAGTCAACTGATTTCCATTGTGAGTAATAAGAAAGAGCATAAAGATGTGGTCATATTTAAGGGTGGGATTGAGACCACCAAACAGAACAACTGTCTTTAATTATCAGTTGTTTCATACATTTGGGTCGAGTAAATATTGAAGTTTTGTACGGTACAGCTGATAAATTTTTGACCACACTTTCATAACACGCTATATAAAATTGCGCAAACTTAAAGAGCAACCTCTGAGCAAGAGCACACTAGTAGGCACATTAAGTATTACTTTGTACAAATAAATAACTATTGTAAATGAAACCCTCAAACGTTTAATCGCATAATCTTGTCTTATAAATCTTCAAGTGCAATGACATCCCAAGCAATGGTCGTCTAAATAATTTCAGGGTGTGGACACAAAACTTCATTATGTTGGTACCAGATGGGCAGATGCACAAGTCGTCACACAAAAGGGTGATTGCTGCAATCAATCTTCTTCTCCACTGGCAGCAAGCAATACCAGAGGGCCTAGACACGGTGACATTCTATCAGCGCTAACGATGATGGACAAGCAAACATATATGTTGGATTGACATGAGCTACCGAAAAACTTACCAGTCCCGTTGAAAGTCGTTGAATAAATACGAGATACTTTGAGAGTCACACCAATGTTTTTTGATATGAGCATGTCTAAAAAATTGGTAGATAACTCAGGAAAAAAAACAGTCTTTTTTCCTATCTTCAAAAATGACTGAGATATTAAACGTTAAAGTACGGCCTCCACGGCAAAATTCGACCAACGTGTGACGTCACGCTGCGAGCTGCTAGTCGAAATAATAAGTCCAAACCACTTTACAAATTAAGTTTTATGAACGTAAACACTCGGCATCACCCGCAATCGGACATGACACTCGCAGCGTGACGTCATTGCAGTAGCGCGCGAAGGAACGCAAATATAAAAACCTAATGAAACTTTTCAGCGCTGTAACTTTGGAAATCCTGGCCGATTTCAATGAAACAAAAACTTTTATTATTTGCACGAGTACGCGCATAAATGCATACTTTTATAGTAATATTTTGATGAGTCGGTGTGACTCATTGTCACTTGCTTTGAAATGTGGTTGTACTATTTGATACACCTCTGCCAAACCCTTCAGGGACTACTGGCGTGATTTTATGTTATTTTTTCACTTGCTAGACTTAGTAGCTCATGCTTGTGGTGAAAAAAACTAGCCAAATGCATAAAAAAAATAGTACCTTTTTTTTTAGGATGGGAAATCATCAAATGACCCCCCCCCCCACTCAGGGCGGAGTGGAAGGGAGTGTCAGACTTATACTGACTATAACCCATCCATGTTCCTTCTTTGCCCTTTGTGTTCCAGGGCCGCGGTATCTATTTCGAACAGTCCCGTAGCCCTGGCAGGCATCGGCCCTTGGCGTCTCGGTTAGGTAAAAATTAGTACCTAACCGAGACGCCAAGTTACGCCAGAAGGTATAAACTGTAAGTAGAAATTATCTATCCAGGACATCTATAACATTAGGCCTGCTCTCTGTAAAGTGGGCCGCAATCCACCGGGTTGGTATAGGTATGTTATAATTATGTCATCGAATTTTGGTTTCTAAGAAATACCAGTTACTCTTAAGCATTGTGTAGGTATAAGCGAACATCACCATTTCACAAGTCAATGAACGAGCAACTAATGAAAACATGGCAATCAACGTCATTGTCTCAGAACTTCAAAGTCAATCGGAGTGAGATGTTGTACGAACAAACACAAACACGCGTAGATTAGAAGTTTGTTTGCCGTGTAAAGGCGTCAGGCGGTTCTATTTCACGCACGTATGTGCTTAAGTTACATATAGCTGTACTCTGTTTTTTCAGTATTAATAAGATAATTGAAACTTTTTAATAAAAGCTATACAACATTAGTTTTAGTATATGCGAAACCTGATACACGTGTCTAGTATTTTTATGTAAAGAATCTAAGTACAAAAATTCAAAACTGTATCATGAAAAATCACAAAGTTATAAGCTTGTTCTGTTACCTAGTTGTCCGCACAAAATCGTGGTCACCACGCAGTGCCTCCAGCGTCGTCTTCAGCTCATTGATAATAATAATTTGGCAGTTGGTACCTAAATTATTGCGATAGGTACTTAAAGTCGCTTGGTGTCCAACTTTAAACTTTTTTAAATATTTTACAAACATTATTTTGTTTAAAAATTATTGGAATCGATTCAGTTACTTATTCTGAACAAACTATATTCAGGTTTCGCATATACTAAAAATAATGTTCTATATTTTGCAAGCCGACACTCTAGGTCTAGGTATACCAATATCGCTATCAGCTGTCCCATACAAAATTTTAATATCTAGGTGCTCAAAACGAACAAGAAAGAGGGTAGACCGATTTGTCTGCTCATAAACACCCACCCGCAATAACTTCAGTTTATCCGTGATCATGGTGCTTGCAACAGCGCCGATATATCGGGAACTCGACAAAAACAGTAAACATGGTAAATATCCCGTTTCCTGTCTAAGTAATAATCTAGGTGCTCGTCCTAAATATCATCTAAAATTCGTCTATTTTTATTCGCAGCTATTGAATTTACTTTTTAATTTTGTATATTTTTGATTGGTGTATTGGGGTTCGCTTCCCGCACGGAACAAATATTTGTATGACCTAGGTAATTAACTGTAGGCACGTAGATAAACAGCAAACTGTTTATATACGTGGTGTTGTAATGTACCCATGACACAGGAGAAATTCCTAGTGTAGTAGGGGAACAGTAAAAATAAAGTATTCATAAATAAAGTATCGCCTTATAACCCCAGCAGTTTTAGTCGCAAAAAAAGTTAAGTTGATAAACTAATAACTTCCAAGATACAAAACAGAACAAAAATAACACTGTGAAGACCTCTCAATGTTTACGTCACTCGATAAATTCTGAAACCAACACGAAGGATACATTTTAGGGTTGAACAAGAGCAGATTAACGGTATTAGCGAGTACAAAACGTTTTAGACATCGTACAGATGTGCAAGGTTGTGTCCGAGATATACGGCAGTGATTCCGTACCTACTGTGCCATCTGCGGCGATGGCCATCACTAGTGCTCAGTTATCTGCGTGGACGCTTTCTGTGAGATTGAAAGAAGAAATTAATGGTTGGATTACAAACGCAATCTTAAAAAAACGATATTATTTTTAGTTTCCACCGTTTCCAAATTACACCTTACAAAGATGTAGGTACGTAATTAGCTGTTACGGCTTAATCCAAAATCAATACCTATCCAAATTTTCAAACAGCAAATATTTCTTTCTCTTTGAAAATTACATAAAAGATGTCAAATACAGTCATCTGAACAACACAACCCAAGGTAATCTTTGAATATGGCTAACATTTAACAACATTTTAGCATAGCCATAAAAATTGTGTACGCCTAAAGGGCTACAAAGACATTTTATGTTATTTATTCAAACTATACAGCTGAAACACAGAAGCATTTCGCCATTCCTGTCGTCTAAACGCCACTGATCGTAAAATTTTTGGAGCCTATAAATGTACTGTAACTGACAGTACGCAGGAATTCTTGGATGACGACTAACAGGCCGCCGGAACATTACAGCTTTAATACCCTTCTATTAAAAGTATGATTCACGAATCCCATTCAGGATCGAATTTTGAATAGGTAATTTATTAATAAAATCACCAAAATACTAATAAAATCTATTTCATTTCCTGTACACAGAGACAAAACATGCATCCAATATATTAGAAACTACAAAAGAATTCTACACTACCGAATAACGAATAATTACTAAAGTAATTATATTATAGCTTATACAACATTATTTTAGTATATGCGAAAGCTGAATATAGTTTGTTCAGAATAAGTAACTGAATCGATTTCAATAATTTTTAAACCATGTTATATTTTGTCCCAAAAATATTTCAAAAAAAGTTACAAGTTGGAAACCGAGCGACACTAAGTACCTATCGCAATCATTTAGGTACCTACTGCCAAATTATAATTTACAATGAGCTCAAGACGACGATGGAGGCGCACACGCGGCGTCGCCCCATGGTGACCACGTTTTTGCGCGGACAACCATGTAACAGAACAAGCTTATAACTTTGTGATTTTTCATGATACAGTTTTGAAATTTTCTACATAGATTCTTTACATAAAAATACTAGACACGTGTTTCAGGTTTCGCATATACTAAAACTAATGTTGCATTCTTTTTCGGGATATTTGCGGCAACCAAATTGTATTTAGTCACAGTTCTAGCCTAACCTAACCCATTTGGTCGGCGTGCTCTATCAATAAAAGGATACACCTTAGTTTAATCAGTTACCTACCGCACCTAGGTATAGCCGGCTAGAATTGGTGTAACCGTACTTCGTATCAAAGTTACTTTTCGATTTTTACCCAAAAAGCTTGGATATCACTAAGTTTACCCGGGTAAACTTCTTCTTCTAGCATTACCAGTAACAGTTATATTAACGTAACAACACGTCTGTGATCGCCGAAGGGTCACGCTGAGATGTGCCTAATAGAACACCCACATGTCTCCAGTTATATTTAAGTCCCATTTAATAGCGAGCAAGCTTATTGCCCTCAACCGGGCACGAGTCAGACTCCGTGGCTAATACTGAATAATTAAAAATTCAATCACACTTTGCCCGACCTGGGAATCGAACCTAGGACCTCATGTTCAGCAGTCGCGGTTGCGTCCATTAGACTAAGGAGGATAGAAATAATTATAATATAGTCAGCCCCGGCGTGTTCTAAGCTACGTGTAACAAACTACGATATATCTTTTACAATATAAATCATCATATTTTTTCTCTTATTTTTCATTTCCATTATTTAAATTTTTACAAATTGTTCTACATTTTTAAATATTCCTTAAAAAAAAATATAAAAAAAAACATTTAAAAATATAAAAAAATTGTAGCCCACCGGTATCGGGAACAGGGTCCAAGCTACCGGCGGTCAGGGCTCCAGAGAGAGGAACCTCCTAACAATACGAGCCGTGTCCAAAAGTACCGCTTTCTGAACCAAGCCCTTGATCCAGCTGCCTAACGAGAGCCTCCTCAGGTATTGGTCGAGGCTCTTGGCAATTAAGCCATGGGCTGATACGACTATCGGCACAATGATCGCTGAGTCCACATCCCACATGTCGACAACCTCGCGAGCCAAGTCAAGATACTTGATTTTCTTATCTTTCTCGGCTTTCACGAGGTTCTCATCATGCGGGACCGTTATGTCAACAATCATTGTGCGCCGCTCTGATCGATCCACCACCACTATATCAGGCTTATTGGCTACAATAGTCCTGTCAGTGATGATGGATTGATCCCAGTACAATGTGATACTGCCATTTTCGAGAACTGGGTCGGGCACATACTTATAGTACGGCACTTCCAATTCCACAAGGTTGTATTTTAGAGCAAGTTGCTGATGGATAATCCTGGCTACAAGGTTGTGTCTATGCAAGTACTCTCCGTTAGCCAGACGAGAACACCCGGAGATAATGTGATGGATTGATTCGCCTGGACGGTGGCATGCCCGACATATGTCAACCGTACCGTCCTTCACAATAAATCTCCGGTAGTTATTCGTCATCATAACTTCATCCATAATTGCACAGACAAAACCTTCGGTTTCTCCGAAGAGGTCCCCGGAACGTAGCCAGGCTACGGACGCTGATAGGTCTACATCGGGCCCATGCAGGGCCCGGAAAAAGCGTCCGTGAAGCTCCTTACTCTGCCATACCTCCATGCGGTAGTTCGTGTCAAACACTACAGGTTTGCGCCAGTTCTCTTTAGCCAAGGAGAGCGGGGTGAGGCCCTTGTCCACCGCGACCACATCTCGATGCATCCCCACGTCGGTTTCAAGGATCATTTCCATTATTATTATGGTTCATCTTTTATGTAATTCACCTTGTTTCCTTAGTATGATTTTCGTGTAACGTATTTGGATTTGTTTATATTTTTAACCTTGTCAAATTTAGTGTATGCACCTAGATTATAAGTGAATGATGTGGTCTCCTATAATTGGAAGCGCACACTTGTACCTGTCCCTGTTTAATGTATACTTGCATGTAATTGTGTAGTTTCTGTTGGAGATCCAATAAATAAATAAATAAATAACTGGCTGGCTGACTGGCAACACTTACGTCAACCAAACGTCTTCATAACAGACTTATCAAATTTTCTAAAATATAAATATTTAAAAGTTATACCCGAAGATTTAACCGATACCACCGTTTTATTAATAGCATTTTAAATAAAAATACCAAAATGAAAACGAAATTCAATAGAAAAGCAAAGAAAAAAACCACAATTTGGAATTGACACAATGACATTGTCTGTCACAAAAATTTTGAAGAAGACGAATATATAATATGAAGATAAATGTTGACCAGAGCAGCAGCAAAACGCGCACGCCTATCGCCTCCGGACCCGTCGCTCAGCTCCGCCTCGCCGCCGCCGGAATCCAGCCCCGTCATGAGTGCTGTGACACCGGCCGTGGCAGTTGCGTCGAGCTCGAGCGATGAGTATTTCTCTCCGCCGACGACGCCACCACCTGTTCGTCGACGGGGAGGACGCCGGCCGCCGGACGGTTTAGGACCTCGAGGCCCACCGGCCTCTGATAGGGTCCCAGCTCCCGGCGGGAGTGTACAGCGCATGCGATGGACGCAATCCATCAATGAAAACGTCATGCGCTCATACTATGGGGCTACAGAGGGAGGAAACAACCTGACCGCGTACCGTGTTCGGATGCTCTCTCTGTTTCAGGTGCTTGAACCAGCTGTCAACGTGTCGGCACAACGACTGTCGGATCAGGTGCGAGTCATCCAGCGTAATCGTATGTTGGATGACACCGTACTTGATAGCTTGCGGACTGAAATGCAGAGTAGCCATGTCATTGCCACGCCGCCGCCGCAGGCTGTGGTTCCACCACAGTCTACTATAATACCGAATCGCGATAACGACGTGAGTAATGACATAGTTACTAATGTAAGTACCCAGTGTAATGAGAAAATGAGGAGTGCTTTGGAGGGTGCGATTCGAGAATATCGGTTCATGCAACCCGACCTTAGACCACGCATACCTCGTTTGCCCATGCATAACAAAAATAGGGCGCTGGTGGCTGTCCTGGATTCGCAGTTGTCAAACTATTTTGATAACTGCGAAGACCTCACCGATGCTCACTCAATCCTGTATTGTGCGGCTGTAGCGGCATGTCGTGTAGCTCATGTCAAATTTTCTAATGACAGAGCTACACGACCTAAACCAGCCGTACCGCCATGGCAGTACAGGATTGAACGACGTATTGGTGGGGCCAGAGCACTCATCGGCAAACTGATCTGCTTCAGGGAGGGCAATACTCGTCCTAGAGTGATGCGTTTTGTGAGGCGGGCGTTCTCGGGGACTGATATCAGTCCTCGAGACTACATGTCCCGTATCACAGAGCGCATCGACTTCCTGAAGCAGAAAGTGTATGCATGGGCAAACCGTATTCGTAGGTATAAGCGGCGGGTGGACCGATACACTCAAAATCGCACTTTTCAAAGAGATGAAAGGTGGGTATACAGGGCTTGGGAGCGCCCGGACCAAGGTGTGGCTGACACGCGCCTACCGGATGATGATGCCATGTGTTCGTTCTGGCGCAGCATCTGGTCGGTGCCTGTTAGCCATACCGAGGGTGAATGGACTCAGGGGGTCGAGCGAGCGTGCGATCTAGTACCAGAAATGGGGGCAATCACTATCAGCCCCCAAGACGTAGTTCGTGCAGTCCGTCCGTTGCCTAACTGGAAATCTCCAGGGCCGGATGGACTGCACAACTTTTGGATTAAATGGTTCACAAGGTCGCACGCTCGCCTGGCGATCCTGTTCCAGTCAGCCTTAGAGTCGGGGTCGCTACCAGAGTTCCTGACAACAGGTATAACCCACCTGCTCCATAAATCGGGTAGTACTGCGGAGCCCAAAAATTATAGACCAATTACCTGTCTTCCGACGGTCTATAAAGTTCTTACATCCATTTTGAGAGCTAAAATTAACAAACACATTGATGACAATTCTATCATGTCCGCTTCTCAAAATGGATGTAGGAACGGGTCCCGCGGTACTAAGGAGCTACTCCTCATTGATATGGCCATTAGTCAACAGGTTCGCCGTTCCCGAAGGGATCTGTCGACATGTTGGATAGACTATAAGAAGGCCTATGACTCGGTGCCACATACATGGCTCATGAGGGTGCTAGAGTTGTATAAAGTTGATGCAACTCTGCGCACCTTCCTGATGTCATGTATGGGGCAATGGAGGACAGTCCTTCGCTATCCAGGATGTCGGCAAATCCAGAGGAATAGCGAGCCGATAAGGATAGAGCGAGGTATATTTCAGGGCGATAGTTTGAGTCCACTTTGGTTCTGCTTAGCCTTGAATCCTCTTAGCACGCTGCTGGAGGATTCAGGTCTAGGCTATCGGTTGAGGAGAGGTGGTCAAGTTATATCTCACCTCCTTTACATGGATGACCTGAAACTCTTTGCCCCCCAACGATTTGCAACTGATGGAGCTACTGAAGGTAACTGAAACTTTCAGTAGCGCCATCAGGATGGAATTTGGTGTGGACAAATGTGCGGTCATGCATGTTAAGCGAGGGGAGATTGTGGAATCTGTGGGAACCCAGCTCTCGGATTCCATAAATCTTAGATCCCTCTCAGCAACCGAAACCTATAAGTATTTGGGTATGTCGGAAGCGCTGGGCATCAATGTTGCTGACATGAAGCAATCGTTGAAGGAGCGCTTCTTTGGCCGCCTGAAAAAAGTATTTAATAGTCTTTTATCAGGCGGCAATAAGGTACGTGCCTTCAACGGTTGGGTCATGCCGGTTCTGATGTACTCTTTCGGCATACTCAAATGGACTCAAACAGAACTAGACGCCCTGGATAGGAGGGTCCGTACATTGTTGACGGCATATCGAATGCATCACCCGCGTTCTTCTATTATGAGACTGTATATCCCGCGGAAGTGTGGGGGTCGAGGCTTTTTAAACGCTAAGACTCTCCACAATCGCGAGATATGCAGTCTCAGGGAATATTTCCTTGAAACCGACGTGGGGATGCATCGAGATGTGGTCGCAGTGGACAAGGGCCTCACCCCGCTTTCCTTGGCTAAAGAGAACTGGCGCAAACCCTTAGTGCTTGACACTAACGACCGCATGGAGGTATGGCAGAGTAAAGAGCTTCACGGACGCTTTTTCCGGGCCCTGCATGGGCCCGATGTAGACCTATCAGCGTCCGTAGCCTGGCTACGTTCCGGGGACCTCTTCGGAGAAACTGAAGGTTTTGTCTGTGCAATTATGGATGAAGTTATGATGACGAATAACTACCGGAGATTTATTGTGAAGGACGGTACGGTTGACATATGTCGGGCATGCCACCGTCCAGGCGAATCAATCCGTCACATTATCTCCGGGTGTTCTCGTCTGGCTAACGGAGAGTACTTGCATAGACACAACCTTGTAGCCAGGATTATCCATCAGCAACTAGCTCTAAAATACAACCTTGTGGAATCGGAAGTGCCGTACTATAAGTATGTGCCCGACCCAGTTCTCGAAAATGGCAGTATCACATTGTACTGGGATCAATCCATCATCACTGACAGGACTATTGTAGCCAATAAGCCTGATATAGTGGTGGTGGATCGATCAGAGCGGCGCACAATGATTGTTGACATAACGGTCCCGCATGATGAGAACCTCGTGAAAGCCGAGAAAGATAAGAAAATCAAGTATCTTGACTTGGCTCGCGAGGTTGTCGACATGTGGGATGTGGACACAGCGATCATTGTGCCGATAGTCGTATCAGCCCATGGCTTAATTGCCAAGAGCCTCGACCAATACCTGAGGAGGCTCTCGTTAGGCAGCTGGATCAAGGGCTTGATTCAGAAAGCGGTACTTTTGGACACGGCTCGTATTGTTAGGAGGTTCCTCTCCCTGGAGCCCTGACCGCCGGTAGCTTGGACCCTGTTCCCGATACCGGTGGGCTACAATTTTTTATATTTTTAAATGTTTTTTTATATATTTTTTTTAAGGAATATTTAAAAATGTAAAATAATTTGTAAAAATTTAAATAAAGGAAAAAAAAATAAATAAATCGTCTGCCTAGCCTTTTTCCAACTAAGTTAGGGTCGGCTTCCAGTCTAACCGGATGCAGCTGAATACCAGTATTTTACTTGGAGCGACTGCCTATCTGACCTCCACAACCCAGTAATACGATACCCCTTCGTAAGACGTTGTCAGACTTTTTGGGCCTGCAACGACTGTCAAAGATACAATATACATACATATTATTGTACACGGTTATGGTTCAGTTTAGAAGCACTTTCATTACTACTTACACCCTTCTGTAAGCCATCGTGGCGTGACTGTCGAATCCTTTTTTTCTATTAAAAACCTGGCCAAGTGTTCATGACTACTATTCAGTTGTCAAATAGATTTATGAAACAAAAACCAGTTCAGTTTCATCATCGAATTAAAGACCTACATGTCTATGTCATAAGGTATAACCGGGATCAACGCATAAGATAAAATGAGAAGATTTGACTGTTTACTTTGAAGTGATTAGCCATGATATATTTTCTGGTAGGCAATAACATATCGATCGTGTATCAATCAGTACGTGTACCTACGTTATAAAAAAAAACAATAAATAACAAAGCAATTAAATGACGAAGTGGTATTTCCGCAACATATTTGCTTATTGGCCACTTTACATACTCAGGAATAGTAAGTACATTTTGATATAAATGGTGAAACTTTATTATTGCATTCGAGGCGGAAACACCCGAGCTGCGGGCGAGGGTGTTATTGAGCCGGAAACTGCAGTAACAAATCCCCACTTGTATCAAACGACGTTTTTCAATACACTTTCGAAGAAATAAAATATTAGAACGGTAAGTATATTGTTCAGGAATAATTAGGAAACTATGATTTAATTTGCTTTTTTTCCACGTTTTGCTTTCGCCAGATTGAAGAAGAAACAAAGGTATGCCGCTAAACAACCTAATATAAAAAATAGAAAATTCATATACTTATTTTTTAATTTAGAACACAAATAAATGTGAATTTGTTCATAAAAGTAAATATTTGTTTTAAATAATCATGTTTATCTATGATATTCTATTTATAAACACAATTTAAAAACTTAAAAAATAATTACACCGTAAAGACGCAAATCTTTTTGCCGAGATTAAAAAAAAAAACAAACACCGCGGAGTATAGTCGTTGAACCCATTTGGACTTAGTTTAAGTCGATAGTTATCTGTGGAAATTTTTGTTTTCGCACGTGTACGGAAAAATATTAAAAATTCAAGCGTGTGAAATCCAGTGCATGTTGAACCTAATCGTAGTGCGATAAGAACCAGTTTTTGATAAAGTGTATTGAAATAGTATCTTTTGATATAAGTGGGGAAACTTTGTTATTGCATTCGAGGCGGAATTAACACCCGAGCTGCAAGAGAGTGTATGGTACCATACAAAAAAATCGAACGATGGGAAGAACGGGGGCGTCAAGGGTGTTTTAACATCCTTTATTTTATCATATTTTATATATTTAGCATGTAAATGAAAGTTAGGCTCTAGAAAGCAGTCGCTCCAGGTTGGTTATAAAAAAGGTTAAGGATAATGTAGTTTTATAAAGGTACTTTAAAACAGGGCCAAGCAAAAATGTCCTTGCCAGTAATGAAAGAATTGAAGGATAAAAATCTTTTTGATTGTATATTTTATTGGTGCATTTTTATTCTGCAATAAACGCTGTTATTGTCTCTTGAGTGACATTAATGCTCCATGAACGGCCATCAATATCGTTAAACCTTTTAACGCTTAGACAATACAATTTCAATTAGTCGATGACAAAAAAAAGCCAGATATTGGAATTTTGTAATTGGAAACAAAATTCGATAAAAACTGTCCTGCGATAAATAACAGAGTTGACAGTAAAGATGGCCTTTTGAAATTAAATCTTCTACATAATATTTGCAAGTATTATTGCAGATGGTAATCACGAATCTACAATAATGTTATTAGTGCCCGTTTTATTGAAAAAACTAGGAAACACTGAAATGAAAGCATAAATACTTATTATTGCCACTTTTTTCCAACAGTTCATTTAACTGGAGTTAGTGCAAACGGGCAAGAATCAATACAGGTGCAAAATATTGTTGCCGGTTATGGTGCCGTTGGTCCCAGCAGGCATTTGTAGATATGTGACAGTCTTTATCAGTAGATAAAAGCAAAAATGAGATATACAACCTCCTTGAAAGTCAGTGCGTCAGACGAGAGATGCAAACAGTGGAAAAACAAATATCCCATCCCTCCACACTTCATCAACCCGGATGAACACCTGCCACCCGGAAATGAACTGCAGTGGCTAATCTGGAAATCTCTAAACCTATTGCGGGCCCAGCTTGGCCGTTGTAGATATCATATGGCCAAATGGGGTATCCTCGATCGTGTTTGGAGCCCCTTTGCAGGATATGCCCCACCTTCTGTCCTGCCCATCCTGCACAACCAGCTGCACCTTTCAGGATTTATTCGAAGCAAACTTTAGAAATATGCAGGTGGCTACACACTGGTCAAACACCAATTGAGTTTCATCGACACGAAAAAAAGAAGAAGAAGATCAGTAGTTAGAACCCGAAAGTCTGGCAACTAGTCTTAGCAATGCCTTATCACCCAGGAACCAGATTGACAACATACAGGCAGGCACTTCTTGTAAAATACTTCTATTCAGCTGCTTCCGATTAGACTGGTAGCCGACCCCAGCGTAGTTGGGATAAGGTAAGTGCAAGTGACAAATGAACACGAATATTCGATTCAAGACGTCCGACAATACCTAACCACTAACCATTAACTAAAACAGATAAATACAAATACTAGCTTCCCTTTTCAAACTTGTTCTGAGGGATCAATCTTAAAATCAAAACTCAGCGCAGGAGCCCTTGGTCCCTGCGCTGAGAAACTGAAACATGACAACATCGGAAAGAATACAAGGTGGAAGGGACATCGACGCTCAAAAGATTACATCTAGATTTTCCAGTGACAACATTTTTCGTCGGTTTTTTTTTAAATCAAATATAAACAAGAGCGCTTCGAATGTGTTTTGCAACCTAGTCTATAATTCTGCTGACGCAAATAGTTTCGCCTAAACACAGGTTATTTTGTAACCTATCTAGGTGAGCAGTACGGCACCCACTAACTAGGTTAAGAAACTATATGCTTGCGTTTTATCTCATACTACTTTGCCATGTAATCTAGTCCTAGTTCAACAATAAATCTTCATTTATTTATTATTTTCGTGTAATAATTAAATGTTTAGTTCTAAGTTAATAGATTTTAAGTTAATCAAAATAAGCTTGTTATTATGTAATGTAAAATATTAAAAAAAAAACAATCTACTGTCCTACATATAGCATACTGTTAGAGATTCTGCAGCCTGTTATACAGGATTATCCCAGAACAGGCATTATCATTATTATACCTACATTGTTAATTTTAGATTCATATTGTATTTTCCCTTCAGGGTTTCTGAATAAATAAGAAATAAGATTTATTTATTTATAATATTTTATTTAAAATAATAAAAAATTGCATCATTTTGACCGTGTAAGTTTTGCACTTTTTTAGTAAGGAACGTCTTGCGGACTACTGCGCTGGCGCTATCTTTTTCAGCTGGTGAATTTGCATGCCCCGGGTGGAGCCGTTCAACTCACGCAAAGTTAGTGGATACGTAGTGGTTAGTGAGCTCTGAATGAAACGTGCCGGATCATCACTGGTTGCTTTAAACCGACCCCGGTACAGATGCTGTACCTACTGGCAGGAATAGCGCCACCAGAAGTTCGCAGAACAGTGGCGAGCTCTAGCGAAAGAGCCAAAATGATTTCAGACACACGGCACCCTTTAAATCGAAACACCCTCGTGTCGCAAAGGCTGAAAAGCCGAAACAGCTTTCTGAAGTGTGTCGCTCCACTCACTGGCGAGCGGTCTACGGAAAGACTAAAGCTGTGGCGAGGTAGTGCACCCTTACCTAACCCATTCGTTCCACCTGCTGAAAATCTCCCACCTGGACATGAGTGGCCATCTGAGCTGGAAGTCTTTAAATAGACTCCGGACCCAGGTTGGTCGCAGCAAGGAAAACCTGCTCAGGTGGAGATTCATTAATGACTCTGCCCTGCAGTGTAAATGTGGTGCTGTTCTACAAACGATGGGGCACTTAATATCGTGTCCTGCGTGTCCTGTTGTTTGTTCACTACAGGAACTGATGGACGCTACCGAAAGCGCCAAACTAGTAGCTCAGTTTTGGGCTGATACAATTTAGATTGCCATCGACACGCTAAGAAGAAGAAGAAGTAAGAAACTGTTTTTTTTTTTTTAAATAAGACACGAAAATTTTTGACGCCTACGTTACAGCGGTCACTTTAAAAGGTGGTAGCCGTAAGGCTAGTCCGGGGGTACCGCACGATCTCCAGCGAGGCGGCGAGCCTCCTTGCCGGATTGCCGCCATGGGATCTGGAGGCGATAGTCCTCGCGCGCCTGCACGAATGGCGCGCGGAGGCACCACGTCGGGGGGAAACTCTGCTGCCGCGGCAAATCGCCGCTTAGCGGACAGACCTCCGGCGCGATCTCATGGCGACATGGAGAGAGCGACTGTCGCAACCCCGTGCAGGGCACGCCACCATAGTGGCGATAAGTCCCCTCTTTGAGGAGTGGCTAGACGCCACGGCGCCCTCACCTTCCGCCTGACGCAGGACACGATGGAGCACAACGTGGAGGTCTGCCCCGCTTGGGCGGAGCACCGCCGTGTCCTCGTAGACACAAAAATGCTACTTCACTGTAGCTGCCAACATATTATTTTTGCTACCCATTTTAATTACTTTTAAAACCCTAAATCGTATTAGTTAATAATCTAAATATAAACTATAATAATAATAATATTGACGAAGTTGATGCAAACAAAATTTTAGGACTTATTATTGATAAGAAATTAAATTGGAAGGCACAAAGAGAGACTATCAGAGACTATATAAGAAAATAAGTACCTCAGCATACTGGCAACAGTAATTAGTATAGATGCTTTGCTCACCGCATACTACGGCTTGGTGGAGTCCATTTTAAGATACGGTGTAATTTTTTGGGGTAACTCGACTCACCGGGAACTTTATATTTACAACTCAAAAGCGTTGTATTAGGTTGATGTTCAAACGTCAAACCACTCAGAGCTGCAAGCCTTATTTTCAAAAATATAAAATCTTGAGCCTACCTTCACTTTATATATTAGAAAATGCAATGTTCGTAAGATCCAACCCTCTCCTATTTTCTCGCATAGCAGATCGATTTCCTCGTAATAGACGTGACAGTACCCAAAAAGAAGAAAGGCAGCTCACCGGGCAATCTGGGGACCATACTTAGAGCTGGCGTACATTCGTAAAAATACTCTCAAAAGATAGGTCTCGGTCAAATTAAGATAAAAGGTATCACAGCATATTTTTTTAATATGGCATTTGGCTAGAATAACATAATTTATAACCATATCAGTCGCGTGGGCAACATCAGAACTAACGCCGCCATCTTATTTTTTCCATACATTTCACGAATGTTTAGCAACAGCGCTCTCCTGTCAACTTCAGTGGAGCGTAAAAAGATTCATAGAACACTGTGGGATAGACAACTACGTCAGTAGTAACGTCATTTAAAAATATTTTATAATTATTCAATTCAATATACCTTATACTTTATTACAAGTACGTAGAATTTAAGGCCTGTCTAAGTATTCAGGCTGCGAAGCCCGCACTTGCACAACCCATCACAGTGTCTTATGATTTTGGTCGGCTTATTATTTTATGGCGTAATTACACTAGTCATCGCAATGAAATATTTACAAGTTTACAATTGCGAAAAATCAAACAATGACGAATTCCATAGGCAATCGAATTCGGGCGAACGACCATGTGTGATTGCGCCATGGGCGAGGCAATAATGAAACATTAATTACGAAATTGAATAAAACATTTATTTTAAGCAGCATAACACTATAATTTTTGAAGAACTTCTTCAAATAATATGGCGACATGTCATAATTATCGGCATTACCATATTCACCATACGATGCTCACACCAAACTAACAGCAACTCTAATCTGCGGCATTGTTTTAGCCTCTTTCATTTCTGCACACCTTGACTTTTTATTTCTCGTGTTGTAATAGTTCTGTATGGTGTCCGGACGTAAAGAATAGCACCATCCCATATCTTCCCGTGGGTGTCGTAAGAGGCGACTAAGGGACTTACCAGAGAATGGGCAGCAGCGTTCTCTGATTCTACAACAACCATACTGCGATCGCCAACCCGCCTGCCAAGCGTGGCGATTATGGCAAAACCCCCCTTCTTGGGGGAGGCCTATGTCCAGCAGTGGACTTCTTTCGGCTGAAATGATGAATACTTCACCACTAAATAAATAAGACTGGTAAACAAATAAAATGCACAACTATTCACAAAACAAAACCACATATCAAGAATTTATTTGATAAAGACAGAAGTGACAATACTGACAGTATTTATGTCAATTATGACATTTTCTGTTTTGATAGAAGACATAGCTTTGAATGTTGCCATTCTCCAAAAAAACGTTACTTTCGTACTTTACGTTTTCATAACAGCAGTCACTAATTAATCGTTTATTTAACTTGATTATTTAGTCACATAAAACATGTTGCGAATCGAATAAGAGGCTGGCTTAAAACTAAAGATCTCTTGTGGTTCCAAAGATAGGGGGAGTCTTACCCAAAATGGCTTATATATTTATTATTGTACAATCCAATATATGTACTTTATAACGACGTACGTAGAATTTAAAGAAAGATAGAAAAAATATTTATTTGTCGCAGGGACATGACGTGCATAATACAAAAAAAAAAAAAAAACAAAAAAAAAAACTATAATTAAGGCCTGTCTAGGTATTCAAGCTGCGGAGCCCGTACACACACACAGTTTTGATGGGACTAAACAGATGAGCTATCGCAGCAATGTAATCTTGTCTTGTAATACTAGGTAGCAAACGTCTCATTATACTCAACACTAGCTATTGCCCGCGACTTCGTTCGCGTGGAAATTTTGGGGTGCATGAGTGCGACTGCCTCGTTGGTCTAGTGGGTGGTAAGCGAGGGGATCGATTCCCGGATCGGGCAAAGTGAGATTTATCAAAATGCGTAGTTTAGTATAAATACGGTAATCTGTGCTTGATTGCGTTGAATTCACTAAAAATTTGTAGAGAAACATGTTTACTTAATTAAACCCACTGATGTTTGCCGAAAACCCCCTCTCTCTCTCTTGAGATTGGATGATATTTGGCGCGACCCCCCCCCCCCCTCCCACTTAAACAACTCACGTAATTAATGGACGCCCCCTTAGGTAGGTGACTCCGATCTGCCACTTAGTATCAGTCACGGAATCTGGATTTGTGCCCGGTTGATGGCAACAGGCTCACCCCTTATTACATGGGACTTCAATATAACTGGCGAAATGTGTGTGTACGATTAGGTACACGTCTGCACAACCCTTCGGGGCTTTAAGGCTGATGTTATGTTATGTGTGAGAACTGACTGCCAGATCAAAAGGTGACAATGTACTGATAACTACAAAGGCGTCCTTTTGGGTGCTGTAATTAGAATAAAATCAGATTACCGAAACAAAATTAAATGGCGTTGAGGCGACGATATGTCTATAAAAATCGGTGTATTTTGACGCTATACAATTTTTTTTCAAAATGAACCTTGTTGGGCGCTTTTTATTCTAATACCGTACTGTAACCAACATTTAAAGACTTACTGCGAGAGCCCTTAGACCTCCTTAATTCGGCCCTGTCGCAAAATCCGTTCTTAGCGAACGTCTACTAACTATTAACTACCTCCCTGCTTAATTTTAAGTTTGTAGCACAAAAAATGAAGGACTTTCATACAAACTTGCGAGAGCATTTAGACCTCCTTAATCTGGCCCTGTCGCAAAATCCGTTCTTAGCGAACGTCTACTAACTATAAACTACCTCACTGCTAAATATCAAGTTTGTAGCACAAAAAGTTAAGGACTTTCCTCCAAACTTACGAGAGCCCTTAGGCCTCCTTAATCCGGCCTTGTCGCAAAATCCGTTCTTAGTGAACGTCTACTAACTATTAACTACCTCCCTGCTTCATTTCTAGTTTGTAGCACAAAAAATGAAGGACTTACATACAAACTTGCGAGAGCATTTAGACCTCCTTAATCCGGTCCTGTCGCAAAATCCGTTCTTAGCGAACATCTACTAACTATTAACAACCTCCCTGCCAAATTTTAAGTTTGTAGCACAAAAAATGAAGAACTTTCATACAAACTTGCGAGAGCCCTTAGATCTCCTTAATCCGGCCCTGTCGCAAATACTAACTATAAACCTCCTTGCCAAATTTCATCTTTATACGTCAAGCGGTTTTAGATATTTCGTGATGAGTGGGTGACTAACCTTTCGCTTACATATATTTAGATTAGATTTCTCATATTTGAACCTCAGTGCCAAATTATTAGTGCAAAGATTAAAGACAAAAGGAAAAATAAAACAAAATTAATTTTCAGCCATTCCGACTACACTACGACTACTAAAACCTATTTACGTAAATTATTAAATTTATCATAGAAATCGCGTATGAGGCTACCAAGTAAATTTTAAAAATTAATATATTTTGCGTCTGTTGGTCGATTTTGATGAAATAAACGTTAAATGATACCCACAACAATGTTTCTTATTTTGTAATATTTTGATTTTGAATACAATGAGGGGTTTTTACGTGATGCACGCACAAACGAACAGACAAACCGACAAAAATTTAAAAAAATATTTTTTAAATTTTATTTTACTTATTTCTCGCACCTTCCAGTGATTTTTTTGCAAAAATCTGTAATGTACAGACACGCAAAAAAAGTCTACGATCTTATTATATGTATATATATATATATATAGATATAGAAGATATAGATTACTACTACCAAAATCCTGCTAATTAGTGTTATTATGGAAATTCCATATTCTGTTAAATTTATGGTAACTCAATTGCTTATTGCATATTGCAAATGATTGCGTTTAGATGTTCAGGTTAAGTAAAATATTTGTATCTTATTTTTAACTTTGCGCAGCTTAGTAAAAAAAAGACATAACATGGAAAAAGAATCCCCGTAATTGCTTCATATAATGTACATAAATTCATTTAATTAATTTATGAACGCTTCTGAAATTAAGAGAGCCCTATGAAGCCGATCTCTTTGCCTACAACAATATACAATATTATTTTTAGTATATGCGAAACCTGAATATAGTTTTTTCAGAATAAGTAACAATCGATTTCAATAATTTTTAAACCATGTTATATTTTGTGCCAAAAATATTTTAAAAAGGTACAAGTTGGACACCGAGCGACACTAAGTACATATCGCAATCATTTAGGCACCTACTGCCAAATTATTAATATCAATGAGCTCAAGGCGAACTGACATGTCATCGATTGATACCAAATACAAAGTGTTGCAACTGTCACAAGATATCATCACATACGCCACAAGTAGCGACATCTATTTACTAAGAAATAAGAATACTAAATCAACAGAATACGACTGGCTTTTTCCGATACGAAACGTACTGAACAGGTAGCCAGTAGGCAGCTACACATTAGACTTTGACGCAAAGAGCTCTGGTTTGAATCTCGCCAGAACTTTCTGGAGAATATTACGTTCCGTCGCACGCGCACCCGCTCAGAACCAGAAGACGACAGTAATAATATGTCTCAAAACGTAACAATTAACAGCATATCTGACATGTCTGAGGACGATGATGACCCACAACTCAAAACATTAAAAACCACAATCAAATGACTCACATCACAATTAAACAGTGCGCATGAAATTGAGTAGCTCACTCCAAAAAACTAAACTACATAAGAATAGTGAGTAGATCTGAAAATAAAACTAAAACTATGTGGCAAATAATAAAAGAGCGTACAAATAAGACTAAAGAAAAGCCAATAAATACTATAAAATTGCGTGTACAGAACACTGTGACAGAAAACGCGACTACCATTGCCAACGCTTTCAATGAGTAGTTACGGTTACCACAAAAAGAAACGTTTGTCCAACTGGCCGTCCTACCTCCTCCCAAAGCGAAAACTCCATGTTGACCCTAACGAAATTAAATTTATTAGAAAAAGATTGAAAAACAAGCGAAGTTATGGGCACGACGAGCTACCGCCTAGACTTATAAAAGCACGCGCTGAAGAATTAACGTTACCTTTAACTTATTTAATAAATCAGTGCTATTAAATATAATATACAGTACGTGTACCGACGTTACAATTAAACGACGAAGTGGTATTTCCGCAACATATTTGCTTACTGGCCACTTTACATACTCAGGAAAATTGTTAGATAAAATAGTTATCGTATTTAAATTTTTTATTTTTATTAAATACAGGGTGTAAATATACCCATCACTTAGCCGTTACCTTCGCATTCTTTGCGTTAAACCAAGAAACACTGAGCTAAAATTATTACTGAGAAACGACTTTTCTTTTCGGTGTGAAAAATCACTGTCTACGGTAGCGCACTTGTACTCTAAACATTGTGCTTATTGGTACCTGCAAAATTCAGTAATAACATTAAAAAAACCTGTTTTTTGTAAAAAAACATCACAACAAGTCGGAACTTTGAACTTAAATATTTCTTTTACCAGAAGGTTCTCAGGTATGGTACATTACAATAAAAAATCTAATGATGGTAAGAACAAGGGACTCTCGGCGTGATTAAGGGTGTTTTTACACCCTTTATTTTACTAACTAGCTAGCACTAGCTGTTGCCAGCGACCTTCGTCCGCGTGAAAGTATTATTAAAAATATAACTTATTCTTTATTGCATATAAAATAACAAATATACATACAAATTGCCATAATATAGCGTATGTACAAGGGTTTTCTTACAGCAAACCTAACGGAACGCGAACAGGCGAACGCAAGCCAGAGTTGGCCTTGCAAGTGCCCACTGAAAATAATCTGCCAGATTCTGCACCTATCGCTTGTGGACCGTCCTAGAAACCGCATATGTAGTTATTTGATACTGTAAATATTGTAACATCACATTTTTTGATCCCTGAAAGGTGGTTGTACTAAAACAAGTAGTGCTTTTCTGTAAATTTTACATTGACTTCCAAAATCAGGCAAGGTAAGTTAGAAAGTCAAATTTAATAGTTAAAATTACCTCTACCGTACTAATAATAGCCACAATATTCGTTAGTACAATCGAACGTCGAACATATTCAGCTCAACACAGTCAAATTTATTTCGAGCAATATTATATAAATTCATGCCTTCTAAGACCCTACGTATATTTTCAAGTGTTGCGAGCTTAGCATATATAGGATGGCGGCGGCGATCTCTCGTCCCCGGCCCTGGTTCAAGCCATGGTCCGGAGCGAGAGGGAATGGGAAGCCGTCACCTCCTTCTGCGAAGCAGTCATGCTAGTGAAGGAGGTGGCGGGACGTGAGAGGGAAAGAGCCTCACGTCCCAGCCGCCGCGGGAGACGCCCTGGGCGTCGGGGGTCACGTGGTGGCCCCCGGCCACCGTAGGCGCGGGCCTGTGGACGGCGAGTTATGGGCTAGCTCGCCATCCAGCCGTCTTATGACAAAAGGCCGTGTCGACGGCGCGTTCGTGTTCCACGCGCGCCTCAAAGAGATGTCAGCAACCACGTAGGGGTCCGCATGGGCCGATGCCTGCCAGGGCTGCCGGACTGTTCGAAAGAGATACCGCGGCACTGAAACACAAAGGGCAAATAAGGAACATGGATGGATTTTAGTCAGTACAAATCTGACACTTCCTTCCACTCCGCCCAGAGTGGGGGGGGGGTCATTTGATAATTTACCATAGTAAAAAAAAAAAAGCATAAATAGGAAGAAGGCTTTTTAAAATCGACTGTTGACTGTTATATATGCTCTACCTTCTGTCCTGCCCATCCTGCACAACCAGCTGCACCTTTCAGGATTTATTCGAAGCAAACTTTAGAAATGTGCAGGTGGCTACACACTGGTCAAACACCAACTGAGTTTCATCCACACGAAAAGAAGGAGAAGAAGATCACTAGTTACAACCCGAAAGTCTGGCAACCAGTCTTAGCAATATCTTATCACGCCGGCACCTGGTTGACGCCATACAGGCAGGCGCTTCTTGTATAAGTAGATTTTAAGTTAATCTAAATAAGTTTGTTATTATGTAATGTTAAATATAATAAAAAATCTACAGTCCTACTTATAGCATACTGTTAGAGCTCCTGCAACCTATGATACAGGATTGTCCCAGCACAGGCATTATCATTATTATACCTACATTATAAGATTTTAAACTATCATGGTCACTAACATTATTACTTAGACAGTAAACGGGATATTTACCATGTTTACTGTTTTTCTTTTTGTTTGTTGTTTATCCGTGATCATGGTGCTTGCAACAGCGCCGAAATATCGGTAACTCGACAAAAACAATAAACATGGTAAATATCCCGTTTCCCGTCTAAGTTATACCTACATTGTTATTTTTAGATTCATATTGTATTTTACGTTCTGGGATTCTGAATAAAGATTTATTTGTTAATATTATTTTATTTAAAATATTTAAAAAATTGCATCACTTTGACCGTGTAAGTTTTGCACTTTTTTCGGAAGGAACTGTATTTTTTTTTAATAAGTCATGAAAATTTTTGACGCCTTCGTTACAGCGGTCACTTTATTTTTTCTATACAACGTATCCATTCTAAGTCTAAGCTGGAAGAGGCCAGGCCAAGGTACTGTGGAGTCCGCACGATAAGTATTCTCTTTCCAGGATAGTTATTTTGCTGCTTGATGGTCGTGTGGGTTAGAGCAGAAGTTCTTGATGTTGTATTTTCACTGTGTACGTACCGTGGCAGAGTCTCTATTTGTTAAGCAAGAACTGTAATATATCGTTCAGTGTTCCTTAATTTGTGCTCAAGGTCTGGTCGGCTGTCGCAAATAGTATAAGAATGAAGACAACAATTTTTTTTTCATCGACCCATGTTCCTAAGGGCAAGTTGTCCAGTTTGCTGGTCTCAATTACCACCTAAGAGGTATTGCGCTGTATATGAATTTAATTTAGTCAATTTAAACAAAAATGTTTTAAGTATTTACTGTCGTCACTATCTGTTGACACCTATATGAAATAATGTTTAGAATTTCTGTAGAATTTACGAAACATTATTTTTTTAATCTTTCTAAAAGAATTTCTAACATGTAGCTGTTACAGATAGGATCTTAGGTATAAAAGTCCTGCAAACTACTTATAAATTACCAATCAAGAGTCACACATTCACTCCAAATTCAACTCCGCACTGTGAAGCTAACATACTTGAACAATAATGGACGCATCGCGTGCGATTTTTGTTGTTTTCCTGTGCGCAGTGACAGCCGTCATCGCCGAAAAACTGAACCCGCTGTCCGATGAATTTATTAATTTGATAAATTCTAAGCAAAACTCTTGGAAAGCTGGCAGAAACTTCCCAGTACATACGCCGTTTACATACATCAAGAATCTAATGGGTGCTTTGAAAGACGAAAACTTTCCGGCATTACCAAAGGTGAAACATGACGCCGAGCTGATTGCAAGTCTCCCAGAGAGTTTCGACCCAAGGGATAAATGGCCGAACTGTCCCTCCCTGAACGAAATAAGAGACCAAGGCGCATGTGGAAGTTGCTGGGCGTTCGGCGCTGTAGAGGCGATGACCGACCGGTATTGTATCTACTCCAACGGCACACAACATTTCCATTTCTCTGCTCAGGATCTTTTGACCTGTTGTAATACACTTTCTGGTTGCAACGGAGGTTTTCCCACATTTGCTTGGGAGTACTGGACAAACGCAGGTATCGTGTCAGGAGGGAATTATAACTCTGGCCAAGGCTGTAGACCGTACGAGATAGAGGCGTGTGAACATCATGTGCCAGGCAAATTGCCACCCTGTGGCCACTCCGTTAAGACCCCGAAATGTGTTAAGTCTTGCGAGTCTAACTACAACACTGATTATAATAAAGATAAGCGTCGCGGCAAGAGACACTATGCAGTATCTTCTAACGAAGAAGACATTAAAGCTGAACTTTTTAAGAATGGCCCAGTAGAGGTGGCCTTTGATGTGTACGAAGATTTTTTAAATTATAAACAAGGTGTATATAAGCACACGTCGGGGTCTGGTGTTGGTGCGCACGCTGTTAAGATGTTAGGTTGGGGTGTGGAAGATGGTGAAAAGTACTGGCTTATTGCGAACTCTTGGAACCCTGATTGGGGTGATAACGGATACTTCAAAATACTACGTGGAGTAAACCACTGCGATATCGAAACTGATGTTGTAGCCGGCGAACCTCTTATAGAGTGAACTAGCTGCATTCTTTGTGTTTATGAATAAACGCTTCAGTTTCAAGATACTGTTTTTTATAATTTACTAGCTGTGCCCCGCGGTTTCACCCCCCGCTTCTGACTTGTTTTATTTTTGCTCGGCTACTAATGGTCGTAGGGTTTGTTATATAGCCTATAGCCTTCCCCGATAAATGAAATATCCACCACTAAAAGTAAATTTCAATTCGAACCAGTAGTTCCTAAGATTAGCGCGTTCAACCAAACAAACAAACTCTTCAGCTTTATAATTATATATATTATATATAGTATAGATTCAACCTTTTGCACAAATACTTTTGGACAATTCACCAAATTGCTAGTAATTAAAATAATGTCGTGTTAAGTTTTTCATCCCAGTTTTTGGCAGAGACTTGATTAAAACTGCGTTTCAATTTTATTTCAGAGAATTCATATTAAATCTCATAAAAAACTGAACGTCTCATTATGAGAAGATCATTAGAAGTTAAAATTGCTCTTTTTAAGGCATACTGCCAGACTTTTATACCTGCAGCCTGTGGGTCCGTTATACGCGTAGATCTTTCAATACCCTACGGGTCCTGTACAATAATGGTTTTAGGGCTGATGGGGTTGCCGCGCTTTTGCAGTGCATCAGGTATGTTTACTAAGGCCAACACGGACTGCTTTAGGGCGATAGTACGAAAAATAGTGGCCTCCGTGAAGCGCCGCGTGCGAGGCAGCACCAACAGCTTTCTGAATGCCATATTGGGAAGGGTTATACATAATTCCAGCACAGGAAGAGACACATCGGTCGCAAGAACGTGAAGTTAGGTATGGTGTCCCACAGGGAAGTGTTCTGGAACTTCCTTTGTTTACATTATATATTAATGACTTGCCTTAGTCCACAGAACAACCTATGAGTCTCTTTGCCGATGACAGTGTAGTGACAATTACGTGTAAAAATCGATTTTTATCATCTGACATTAAAAACTCAATAATTTCAATTATGGAATGGTTAAATAATAATAATTTAAAAATAAATTGAAATAAGACTAAAATCATGCACTTTAGTCAGCGCTCCTTGACATTAATTAAGGGAAATTATTAATCGGGCGAATAAAAATTTAATTGGCGACCAATACACGAATACTTTTACATCGTTCTGGAGCCGAAACATAGTAACTCCAGTCGAGTAATAGTTACTATTAGCATTGTTATTGTTTTTTTAAGACATCAAATATAGAAGTTAGAAATTTGTCACTTTTATTCTGTCATTAGAGTTAAATCTTAGTAGCGGTTTCACTATTTCATTCATAAACGCAAGATCGTCGATGACGTAGAGCGACACAGCTGTGCGTGTACGAGTCAGTTGATCGTGCACTCGCGGTGACTCAATGGGTGTCGGACGAATAACCAGCTGAAAAAGTACCTGCAAGTAGGTATTTCATTTCAGGTACGATTAAGGTTGGTGTAAGTTCATTTACCTCCATCATCTCTCGTCTCCTCGTAAACGAGAGAAATTAATTGACAATTAATTCACCAGTCTCATCACGAAATCACTAATACTCGTACTTATTCAACTACACAACGACGAGTACGCTTGGGAGTTATTTTTAATAGGTACTTAAAAAACATACCCAATTACATACCTACCATATGATAGAACAATTTTCTTGCGGCAATGCTTGTGGCGGCTTCAACAAAGGCAGCAATTCGAACAGAAAAAGACCTTATTTTTATAACGTTAACCGTGGAATTCGGTTGTGCATCCTTGTAAAGTCCAGTCGAACACGAGACAATAGGTTTCTCAGAATATTTTTTAGTAAACTGCGTATTTATCTAGTTTGATAAAATTTCTAAATTTCACCGTTTACGGTTAAGAAATAAAGTCTGAATTCGCTTTTCGTGTTATTATTTGTATACCTATTTATCTACCGCGTATGTATTTTTATTTATGTTGATGTACCTATCATAAAGAACGCGGTGCCGAATTATTGCTTGATTTAAATTGCGTTTATCTACTTATCAGTTCAATAACTCAAATTTTTCCGTCATACTTTCTACGGGCTTAGGAACGTCGCGTCAGTTATACATTTTACGTACTAAATACTTACTTACTTGTACACTTTTAATGTCAAGAAAAATAAAAGCAGGCGCAGGCGTATTTAAAAAATTTGAGCTATTTACAAACATAATCAACGTAATAACTAACTAAGGCTAAGGATATTAGATTATTCACAATTTACACTTCCCTGTATCGAAGCAACTGCTCAAAATGGAGTCTATTTCGCTCGATACACAAACGGGCACGTTTAATGAGATTGTCTTTTAATTTAGCTAATGTGTCTCTGTCACTTTTCACAATATTAAACGCGTCCACAATCGCACTTCTTAACTCATCTCGAGTAGTATGTTCCTCGAAATAAACTAGTCTTTTTATCTCAGACCACAAATAAAAATCCAGTGGGGTGAAGTCAGGGCTCCTTGCGGGCCAAGCCACAGGGCCACCACGCCCTATCCACTGCTCACCAAACTCACTGTTTAGATACGCACGCACTAAATTCGCATAATGAGCAGGGCATCCATCACGCTGATAGTACATACCGCGTAAATATGCCAGAGGCACATCCTCTAGCAACTCCGGTATCATATTCTGCAGCATATCCAAATAAGAACCGCCAGTCAGGTGCCCTTCAATAAAAATAGGACCTATTATTTGGTCATTAATAATGCCTGCCCAAACATTCACGCTGAATCTAACTTGATGGTTATCTTCGCGAATGAGGTGAGGGTTTAAAAACGACCAATAATGTTCGTTGTGAACGTTATACAGGCCCACTCGTGTGAACAAGGACTCGTCCGTCTACAGTATGTTGGCAGCGACATTTTCTATCAACTACTGACAAAGGGCGATTCTCCTTGGACCGTCGCTTTCGTAATTAGCATGCGCTCGACGAAAATGGTATGGATGTAATCCATTTGAATTCAATATTCTACATACGTAATATTGGCTAACATTGAATCGCCTGGCCGCCATTGTGGTACTAAGACGTGGGTTGCGTTCGAAGTACTCCAGTATATCTTCCTCCAATTCTACCGAGTATGGTAGTCCACCGCGGCCCTGCGCGTGTGTGGGTGCTCGAAACTGTCCATGATCGAGAGGCGCTGGGTTACAGCCAGGATGGTGGAGGTGAAGGGAACTTGAGGGTCGGTGATTCCACGTGCGCTCAGTGAGTTCAGGTTTTCCGGCTGAGCATACAAGCGTCTAGCCTCTTCCAAGTTATGGTGCGCCATCCCATAAAAATCCACCATTGCAAAATACTCCACATTGGAGTAGACATATTGCCGACTCATGTTTGACACGTGATTAGGTTACGCGTGAGTGACCTAATACAGCGAAGCGCGCGACAATACTAGGAAGAAAGCGCGCCGATCGCGTTGGCTAGACTGTGTAAGCGTGGGGTGGGGGCGTGGCTTACGGATCATACTGTCTGATCGATGAATGGATTTTTCAATGGGTACCGTTTGCATGTGTTGCCGATCGTCGATACGTTACGTACTGTTACAGCCTTTATTGTAAGGCAATAAAGTCGACATCTGCACTCTAGAGTCAATGTCTCATTTTTCATTTCAAAGTAAACGCTGAATTGCAATTAGCGCACATTAGCGGTATTTTAGTACTAATCGAGTTAGTTAGATTCTGGACGCCGTCGCGTAAACCAAATTTGGAAACCTTATCTCGAGAGATACAGGTGATTATAGAAAGTCACAATTTGTTGGTGTATTTTGTGCATTATTTAATAAAGCTAATATTAAAGGTGTAATTGTGGATTTTTGTGATTAAATAAGTGGTTCGGTAAATATTAGTTTTTTTTAAAAAGACTAACGGGGTCGGTCTTATAACAAATTGGTGTCAGAAGTGGGATACCAGAGACGAAGTCTTCCGACGTTGAGTCAGACAGTCACTGGTATCCCGAATCCCGAGCCTCCCGTTCAGTGGCCGACAGTAAGACTTGGCCTAAGGCTAAGCCTGCGTCACTACCTTTGGACGACGGTCAGCCTCCGCTCTTCAGCGTGAGCCCGCTCCAGCCACTACCTTTGGACGACGGTCAGCCTCCGCTCTTCAGCGTGAGCCCGCTCCAGCCACTACATTGGACGACGGTCAGCCTCCGCTCTTCAGCGTGAGCCCGCTCCAGTCACAACACATTGGACGACGATCAGCCTCCGCTCTTCAGCGTGAGCCCGCTCCAGCCACAACACATTGGACGACGGTCAGCCTTCGCTCTTCAGCGTGAGCCCGCTCCAGACATCATCACCAACACCATCATCAGCTCCAGGGTCTAACTCACCACATCCAAGGCCAAGAAATTCCACAGCAAACCGTGTGAAAATTCCAGCTCCCACGCGTCATCGCAACAAAATGCAAACGCAAGGCTTCGTGTTACTGTGAGTGAAGAAACACTCACAGTAACACGAAGCCTTGCGTTGTCTATAATTTCAAAGTGAATCGTGCCTCCGAATCGTATTTCTAAGTTATTGCTATACTTTTATAACTATTTGTATCGACACTTTTTCATGTATTCTACTGTTCGTAAATTATAAAATTTGTCCAGCATATCATAATATCTATGTCCGTTAAATCAGAAAACGCAAAAATGTCCGAAAGGTCCGACAAAATTACCTTGTCCGTCTTAACTAAATTCGTAAAATCATATAATGGGGACAGGGAGACACTACCTGCATTTCTCACAAATTGTGAGAATGCAATGTCTCTGGCCACACAAGAACAACAAAATGTGCTCTGTAAATACATAATTTCCCAGATGGAAGGGAAAGCACAGGTAGCATGCAGTCTAAAATCATTTGAAAAATGGTCAGAACTTAAAACCTTCCTCAAGTCCACCTTTGGAGAGAAAAAACACGCAACACATCTCTTATCGGACTTACAACATTGCAAACAATTGCCAAACGAAGACGTTACGCAATACTCTCTAGGAATCGAGTCAATACTGACCCGAATTCAGTCGGACACTCACCACAGCTGTAAAGACGAAAAATAATTACCTGGTCGTATAGCAGCCATGGAAGACCTGGCGCTCAATACATTCATGCTAGGCCTAGGCTCTTCTATATCCAACATTGTTCGGTGTAAAAATCCTTCAACTCTTAACGAAGCTATTCAATACGCTATAGATGAAGAAAAGTTATTTAATTTATCCAAACCTAGATCAGCCAAACAATGTTCGACATGTAATAAAGTAGGCCATAGTTCATCGGAATGTTTCAGAAACAAAAAGCCTAATTTTAATTCCCAAAAACCATATCATAAGGTCTTCATTTCCCAATGGGATTCTAATAAAAATAACAATTCTAATACTAATTCTAATACCAATACTAATTCTAATGCTAACTCTAATGCCAATTCTAACGCGCAAACTTGTAGATATTGTAAAAATTTCGGTCACACTATAGAGCAATGTCGTAAAAGGCAGTTCAATATGCAACGCCGCGAAAATATGGGCTCTGCACAACGCCATCATAACTCACCTAATAACTCTACGAATGCCTTTACGCATACATGTGAATGTGAGGCCAATTATCATAATAACTACGCTGAACCTCATGATAATTTAAACTAAACCGGATTTTGATGCCGTGTCCGTCAAAATCTATACAAAACTATAATGGCACGACTCCTACTAATTCTACATCTCAGTCAAGGATACTGAGTCCTACTAATTCTACATCTCAGTCAAAGATACTGAGTCCTACTAATTCTACATCTCAGTCAAGGATACTGAGTCCTACTAATTCTACATCTCAGTCAAAGATGCTGAGTCCTACTAATTCTACATCTCAGTCAAGGATACTGAGTCCTACTAATTCTACACCTCAGTCAAGGATACTGAGTCCTACTAAATCTACATCTCAGTCAAAGATGCTGAGTCCTACTAAATCTACATCTCAGTCAAAGATGCTGAGTCCTACTAAATCTACATCTCAGTCAAAGATGCTGAGTCCTACTAAATCTACATCTCAGTCAAAGATGCTGAGTCCTACTAATTCTACATCTCAGTCAAAGATACTGAGTCCTACTAATTCTACATCTCAGTCAAAGATACTGAGTCCTACTAAATCTACATCTCAGTCAAAGATACTGAGTCCTACTAATTCTACATCTCAGTCAAAGATGCTGAGTCCTACTAAATCTACATCTCAGTCAAAGATGCTGAGTCCTACTAAATCTACATCTCAGTCAAAGATACTGAGTCCTACTAAATCTACATCTCAGTCAAAGATACTGAGTCCTACTAATTCTACATCTCAGTCAAAGATACTGAGTCCTACTAATTCTACATCTCAGTCAAGGATACTGAGTCCTACTAATTCTACATCTCAGTCAAAGATGCTGAGTCCTACTAATTCTACATCTCAGTCAAGGATACTGAGTCCTACTAATTCTACACCTCAGTCAAGGATACTGAGTCCTACTAATTCTACATCTCAGTCAAAGATGCTGAGTCCTACTAAATCTACATCTCAGTCAAAGATGCTGAGTCCTACTAATTCTACATCTCAGTCAAAGATACTGAGTCCTACTAATTCTACATCTCAGTCAAAGATACTGAGTCCTACTAAATCTACATCTCAGTAAAGATGCTGAGTCCTACTAAATCTACATCTCAGTCAAAGATGCTGAGTCCTACTAAATCTACATCTCAGTCAAAGATACTGAGTCCTACTAATTCTACATCTCAGTCAAAGATGCTGAGTCCTACTAAATCTACATCTCAGTCAAAGATGCTGAGTCCTACTAATTCTACATCTCAGTCAAAGATACTGAGTCCTACTAATTCTACATCTCAGTCAAAGATGCTGAGTCCTACTAATTCTACATCTCAGTCAAGGATACTGAGTCCTACTAATTCTACATCTCAGTCAAGGATACTGAGTCCTACTAATTCTACATCTCAGTCAAAGATGCTGAGTCCTACTAAATCTACATCTCAGTCAAAGATGCTGAGTCCTACTAAATCTACATCTCAGTCAAAGATGCTGAGTCCTACTAAATCTACATCTCAGTCAAAGATGCTAGGTCCTACTAATTCTACATCTCAGTCAAAGATACTGAGTCCTACTAATTCTACATCTCAGTCAAAGATACTGAGTCCTACTAAATCTACATCTCAGTCAAAGATACTGAGTCCTACTAATTCTACATCTCAGTCAAAGATGCTGAGTCCTACTAAATCTACATCTCAGTCAAAGATGCTGAGTCCTACTAAATCTACATCTCAGTCAAAGATACTGAGTCCTACTAAATCTACATCTCAGTCAAGGATACTGAGTCCTACTAAATCTACATCTCAGTCAAAGATACTGAGTCCTACTAATTCTACATCTCAGTCAAAGAAGCTGAGTCCTACTAAATCTACATCTCAGTCAAAGATGCTGAGTCCTACTAAATCTACATCTCAGTCAAAGATGCTGAGTCCTGCTATATCTACTAATCCTACTAAATCTACATCTCAGTCAAAGATGCTGAGTCCTACTAAATCTACATCTCAGTCAAAGATGCTGAGTCCTGCTATATCTACTAATCCTACTAAATCTACATCTCAGTCAAGGATGCTGAGTCCTACTAAATCTACATCTCAGTCGAAGATGCTGAGTCCTGCTATCTCTACTAATCTTACTAATTCTACAACTCAGGCAAAGGCGCTGAGTCCTACCAATTCTACACCTCAGTCGAAGATGCTGAGTCCTGCTATCTCTACTAATCTTACTAAATCTACACCTCAGTCAAGCCAGCTGAGTTCTGCCATTTCCATAAATCTTACTAAATATAATACTAGATTCACATCTCAAGCCAATGAGCTGAGTCCTACTATACCCAATAATAATATAAAATCTCACTTATGTCATAAGGCTTTACAAAGTCCTCATACTACCTAATTCTAAACATAACTTACCTACATCTAACTTAAATATAAATTCTATATCTAAACCTATATATGAAATTAACGATTTTTGTAAAAAAGTAGCCTTACCTATTATACTTACTTATCTACTAACTATGCCTTAGAACAGTTATGTTTCCTTATCGATACAGGATCAACTATCAGTATTATCAAAGGCTCCTGTTTACTAGAAATTCCAAATCTATCCACCGAAACGGTAAAATTAAAGGGCATTAATAGTTCGGAAAACCCTGTTGAAACTCTAGGTACTTTTCAAATGGAATTTAAGCTATCCGATAAAACTTATAAATACAAATTTCACGTCACAAACGACGACATCGATATTAATAATTACGACGGAATTATCGGTAGCGATTTTTGTGATTACTTTAAATCAAATATCGACTACTCTTCTAAGTCAATGTCTATATTGAATCATTCTATTCCTATTACTTATACTCAACCATCGTATAATATTCCAGCTCGTTCCGAAGTGGTTATCGAGTGCACTGTATTTAATTACTCTCCCGAGCTTTATCATAACAACGAAGCTCTTGTACTAGATCATACCCTAAGTGAAGGTGTCTATGTCGCAAATTGTATAGTCTCAATCAAATCAAATAAGAAAACAAACATTACTATCTTAAATACTACAGAAGCTGACATTGAAGTAAAAGATTATCACGTAAAAGTGACACCGTTTGAAAGTAATTGTTCAGATTCTATATCTTGTTACAACATTAATTCTATTTCTTGTAATAGATCTGATCGCATAGATAAAGTTTTAAGCCTTATTCGCTGCTCCCATTTAAATGATGAAGAGAAAAAATCTCTCTTAGAATGTTGTTCCCAATACACAGATATCTTCCATATCGAGGGTGAGCCCTTAACCTTCACGAATGCTATAGAACATACTATTAATACAGGTGATGCACCGCCCATTAATGTCAAATCATATCGCTTCCCCGAATGCCACAAGGAGGAAGTCGATTCCCAAATTCGTAAAATGCTAGATCAAGATATCATTCGACCTTCTATTTCTCCTTGGAGCGCTCCAGTTTGGGTAATACCGAAAAAGATGGACGCTTCCGGCAAACAAAAATGGAGAATAGTCATTGACTATCGCCGTCTCAATGACGTCACTGTTTCCGAAACTTATCCGCTGCCTCTTATCACTGATATCTTGGACCAATTAGGTCATTCTAAATATTTTAGCACGCTGGACCTCACCAGTGGCTTTCATCAATTAAAGACCAGTCCCAAAGACGCGCCTAGAACTGGTTTCACAGTTAGCACAAATTCGAGCATGTCTGGACACTATGAGTTTACCAGGATGCCTTTTGGGTTGAAAAATGCCCCTGCCACATTTCAGCGCCTTATGAATACTGTGTTATCAGGCTTACAAGGCCTCCATTGCTATATCTACTTAGATGATTGTATCGTGTACAGTCAAAATTTACAAGATCACATGCATAAACTAAAACTAGTATTTAACCAATTTCGTGAATATAATCTAAAACTCCAACCGGACAAGTGTGAGTTTCTTAGACATGAAGTGACTTACCTTGGCCATATTATCACCGATAAAGGTGTATCTCCAAATCCTGAAAAGGTTAACGCCGTATCGCATTTTCCAATTCCTAAAAATCCTAAAGACATTAAGTCATTTCTAGGCCTAATAGGCTATTATCGTCGATTCATTGAAAACTTTTCTAAGTTAACTAAACCACTTACCTCTTTACTGAAGAAAGATGCTGTCTTCCACTGGAGTACAGAACAGCAACATGCATTCGATTTTCTGAAAGAAAAATTAATTACTGCCCCCCTTCTACAATACCCTGATTTTTCACAGCCTTTCAACGTAACTACCGACTCTAGTAATTACGCCGTTGGTGCAATACTATCTCAGGGTCCCGTCGGCAAGGATAAGCCGATCGCATATGCATCGCGTACTCTAAATAAACCTGAAGGCAACTACTCGACTACAGAAAAAGAGCTTTTAGCTATCTTATTTGCCGTTAAAACCTTTCGACCATATTTATATGGAAACAAATTTAAAATAATTACAGATCACAGACCCCTTGTATGGTTATTTAATGTTAAAGATCCCGGCAGTAGACTCATTCGCTGGCGCCTCAAACTTGAAGAGTATGACTACGAAATTATCTATAAACAAGGTCGCCTCAATTCTAACGCCGATGCGCTATCTCGTTGCCCTATTAATTCTATTGAACAATTTAAATAATTTTACTTAACAATATTTTAAACATCAATTTACTAACCAGCTTCCTACTTCAAATACTATTATAGAAGAATGCACTCAGGGTCTACACTTATCCAAGTTAAATACAATAGCTTGTCCTGTCTCTTTAGACTTTGATTATTCTATGCCTTATTGTGAAGAAATACTATCACAACTCGATAATTCTGCTGACTTACTAAATTCCGAACGCGAACCTCTTACGATACATCGCGATAATGATAAAAATAAATCTTACTATTTTCTATTTACAAAAGTTAATCATTATGAACAAACTAACTTTAGAGATGTTTATATCTTATTAATTAAACTCAGAAATCTACTAATCGATTGTCCGAATATAACTGATCTCGCGTTACCAGATTTTAGTGATCCATTTTCTAAACTAGCTTATACTAAAGTTTATAATATGATAACGTATATTTTTCACGATACCAACATTAAAATTCAAATATTGTAACATTAATTGTTACAAGACTTAATTCATAATAATATAATAATAATAATAAAGAAATAAACTAATAATGAACGCATCAAATCAGACTTCTGGCCAGCAACAGTTTATCACCACGCACGATTAAAACAAGCGACATATTAGGCACCCAGAAACTAGTTTCTTTGTTCTCGGCGCGGGGGCAAGAGCCATAGCGACAGAACACTTCCACGTCGCCACCGGCAGGACGATTCTGGTTGTCGAGGCGAACGCACGTCAGATTTTTTCACGGTCCCTAATACGAATCTTTTATATCGTAACCGCGATCAAGTTTTTTGAAGGCGTCCCTACCGTTCCCTCGACATTCAATCTTAATACTCGACTCGATTTAAACATATTCTGTGTGTGTGAATTAATCCCCGATTGGGTAAGTGTTGCACAATTATAATTAGCCAGTAGCTTAGCAAACCGTAACGGTTTCTTTCGCTTTGCCTACCTGGTGATCTTTTCATTTGTGTTTTTTGCTTATCTTTGTTTCTATTAGACGCTCATTACTTGTTTCTCTTTGTAGTCCTACCCCACATTTTCAGAATTATATCATTCTTGCATATTAAAATTTAGTTTCCGTTGTAAATTTCAAATGTTTAAATTAACGGCTAAGTAACCGAAATTATTGTCATCTCCGTATCTGACAGTGAACATCCACAGCAACACATCTACATATTAGTGCTTCCCTATTCAACGTTGCTGTGGGTGCTCACCGTCTACGGCCAGCGTGTAATGCTTTCGCTTATTGCGCATTACAGGGTTTCACGTTCAGCTTAATTCCCTGCTTCCCCGTGGTGGACCGTAGCGGGACAACCCGCGAACCCTACACCAGCAGTTGGTCCTGGCGATCGACGCGCGAGCACTCGTCTCCTGCAGCGGCCAGTGACGTCAGGGGAGTACTAGGCCAGTGAGGAGGATAATCGCTGTACAGGCCCTAACCCAATTTTATCGACCCTCGCCTACCTACCGAGTCATTTAAAATAAAATAAATGTTCCAGTTTACTGCCTACCTACTTTTTATTTAATATCCTCCTAGGATTACCTGTGCCTAGGTTAGGTAGGATAAGTAGCGTAGCAGTACTTTAGTACCGGGACACTGGCGCCCTTAATCGTGGTAGAAATACAGCTGATTAATTCCTCCTCCATTGGTTGTGGGTTGTGTATGTTAGTGGTTGTCTGTGTTAAACGTCTTTATTTTTTACTTTTTGGTTTTTTTTCCGTTACTAATGTGTACACGAATTTTCAACTTCTTTGTATAAGTTAATCTTGGTCATTATTAACCTACCCTACGTTAATAATTATTCATTTAAAGTCGTTTAGTTGCATAGTTTGTTAAAATATTTTATTTTACTGTTTCGTCTTGGGCACCTAAAACGACGCTTTTAAAAATTGATCGTTAAAATTTTTTTTCTTCACAACAAAAGAAATAACGTATTTTACGGTCATAGTACACATTAGTAGCATTTTCTTTTTTTCTTTTGTGATTTTGCTTGATTTTTTTTTTACATTTTAATTATTTTTATTTTTCCGTAAAAAAAAAAAAAAAACCAGACGTTCTTAAATTTTGTTTTGTAACAGAACGGAGAACGTGTTGTTTCTTTTCCGGTAATCTTTGTTTTTTTAATTTTGGTTTTGCTTTTTGTGTAGTGAGCAGTAGAAGTGCGTCACTTATCTTTCCGTTTCTTTTAATTAATTGTTATCATGCTTCCTATTAAGTTCCTGTCTCTTCAAAAATCAGAGTTGGAATATGAAGTTCGTATTAGAGGCGCGACTCCTGCACCTACTGTTGAGGAGTTACGAAAACAAATTATAAAATTATCTCCTGATTTACCCTCGGAATATATATTAGAGTTACCACTCGATGTAAGACAGGACCTTAAGGGTTGTTTAGAAGTTTTAACGAAAATTCAATTAAATCTTGACGCTAGTGATCCTAGTGTTGCTTCACTATTGCGGACACAGAATATGTTGAATCATTTACACAATCGTGTCGAGAGGATAACGCGTAGTGACGACATTAAAACGGAATACGACGACATTGTTATCAAATGCCGTATAATTGAAAAACGGTCTCCACTTGTCTTTGTTCTGGAAGATATGTCAGGAAAAAATATAGGCGTCTGGCATATCAAAGATTTAAAAAACATTAAGTGCAGTTAAAAATTGTTAAGTGTCATTTTTTTTTTTTGTTGTAGGAGTAGAGACAGTTCACCTCTAAATTAACTTCTAACGACTAGCATTAGTTTTCTGTGCGATAAATCACAGATACCTTGTTTACGTAAGGTCGCGTCAACATCATTTTATATTGTTGAAGCTATTGTGTAAGGTTGTTTGTTTGATATTATGGAAGGATTTTGAAAGATGATAGTATGACTGTGTAGTGCTAGTGGTAACCTATAGACGAGTTTTCTTTGAGAACAAAACTCTTTCTGAGACGAGGGGGGTAATGTAACATTAATTGTTACAAGACTTAATTCATAATAATATAATAATAATAATAAAGAAATAAACTAATAATGAACGCATCAAATCAGACTTCTGGCCAGCAACAGTTTATCACCACGCACGATTAAAACAAGCGACATATTAGGCACCCAGAAACTAGTTTCTTTGTTCTCGGCGCGGGGGCAAGAGCCATAGCGACAGAACACTTCCACGTCGCCACCGGCAGGACGATTCTGGTTGTCGAGGCGAACGCACGTCAGATTTTTTCACGGTCCCTAATACGAATCTTTTATATCGTAACCGCGATCAAGTTTTTTGAAGGCGTCCCTACCGTTCCCTCGACATTCAATCTTAATACTCGACTCGATTTAAACATATTCTGTGTGTGTGAATTAATCCCCGATTGGGTAAGTGTTGCACAATTATAATTAGCCAGTAGCTTAGCAAACCGTAACGGTTTCTTTCGCTTTGCCTACCTGGTGATCTTTTCATTTGTGTTTTTTGCTTATCTTTGTTTCTATTAGACGCTCATTACTTGTTTCTCTTTGTAGTCCTACCCCACATTTTCAGAATTATATCATTCTTGCATATTAAAATTTAGTTTCCGTTGTAAATTTCAAATGTTTAAATTAACGGCTAAGTAACCGAAATTATTGTCATCTCCGTATCTGATAGTGAACATCCACAGCAACACATCTACATATTAGTGCTTCCCTATTCAACGTTGCTGTGGGTGCTCACCGTCTACGGCCAGCGTGTAATGCTTTCGCTTATTGCGCATTACAGGGTTTCACGTTCAGCTTAATTCCCTGCTTCCCCGTGGTGGACCGTAGCGGGACAACCCGCGAACCCTACACCAGCAGTTGGTCCTGGCGATCGACGCGCGAGCACTCGTCTCCTGCAGCGGCCAGTGACGTCAGGGGAGTACTAGGCCAGTGAGGAGGATAATCGCTGTACAGGCCCTAACCCAATTTTATCGACCCTCGCCTACCTACCGAGTCATTTAAAATAAAATAAATGTTCCAGTTTACTGCCTACCTACTTTTTATTTAATATCCTCCTAGGATTACCTGTGCCTAGGTTAGGTAGGATAAGTAGCGTAGCAGTACTTTAGTACCGGGACAATATATAAAAATCAATTAATTTATCCTACTCCTATAGAAGTTCCTAAAATACTAAAAGAAAATCATGACTCTGTTATCGCTAGTCATCCAGGATCACATCGAATGTATTCGCTTATCAAAGCTGCCTACTATTGGAAAGGCATGCGCTCTGACATTGAACAATACGTAAAGAAATGTAAGCTTTGCCAGATAACAAACCTTTAAGGAAATCAAATAAAGCTCCTATGGAGATAACCTCTACATCTACGAGACCATTTGAACGATTAGCCCTTGACGTCGTAGGTCCTTTACCCGAAGCGGGTTTCCAAAATTTTAAATTCATCTTAACATTACAAGATGACCTAACCAAATTTACTAGCGCTTATCCGATGATTACAGCTACTAGTGATGAAATAGCTCGAAACCTCGTACATTTTATGTCTCTTTTCGGTTTTCCTAAAACCATTTTAACAGATCTAGGTACTTGTTTTACATCAGAATTATTCAAACAGTTAACAGATATATTGAAGGTCAAAGCCCTTTTCACTACTCCTTACCACCCACAAACTAATGGAGCTCTTGAACGCTCACATGCCACTCTAAAAGAATACCTAAAATCATTTGTTAATGAGAATCAAAACGACTGGCACTGTTACCTGTTCACTGCAATATTAGCGTACAATACCACCCCTCACTGTACGACTAATTTCACTCCCCACGAATTATTATACGGTTATAAACCACATATTCCTAACTCCATATATGAAACTTCAGGTAATACCACATACAACGAATACATCAGAGCTTTACAATATAGAATGCGATTTAGCCGCGAAAAAGCCGTTCAAAACATACTAAATAGCAAAGAAAAATCTAAACAATATTACGACGCAAACTCCCGTGACATCAAATATAAATTAGGAGATATGGTGTATTTAAAACACCATCACAGACTTCGCAAAGCGTTATCGCCCATATGGAAAGGCCCCTACAAAATTCTAAAAGTCCATAATAAACATAACGTGACCCTTCAAGTAGGTCGTAAAAATATAAAGTACCACACTAACGAAATAAAACCTGCAACAACTTAAACCATACTATTTTCTTTTCAGAACGCTATGCTGCCATGGCATTTTAAGCCACAGCCTCACCGAATCGAGCATCATTCCTATCTACCATAGCCCCGGAATTTATTTTGAACCTATTAAAAATATTAATTTCTACAGCGATTATTGGAAAGTTATCACTCATGTCGATTTAATCTCTTTAGAACCTTATCTTAACAAAATTGAAACTCTATTACATGAAACTCTGAATCTCTGTAACAAAATTCAATCACAGGATTCACAAGATTTTAACATGTGCAAAGATATATCTAATCCTATCGAAGTTTTAATTCAATCTAATTACATTAAATTACAATCGTTATCACATATCATCTCTAATAAATGAACAAGTAAAGTAAAACGCTCTTTAGAGTTTGGAGGTGAAATCTTAAAGTTCTTTTTTGGCACATTAGATGCAGACGACGCTAGAAAATACGATGCAGCAATTGAGTCATGTAAAAAGAGTGACACAGAAATATATCACCTAATGAGAGATAACATCCACATAATTAAGTCTACCATAAATAACTTTAACACTACTATTTACAAACTTAATGAAAACGAAAATAAACTGAATACCCAAATTAATCAAATGAACGAAATATTTTCTCAAATCACAAAAACTGACAACTTACTGCTATATACCTCAAGGTTAAATAATCTTCTCAATATTATAGAAGGTTCTCTACTTTCTATTTCTAATTTACTGGATACTACTGTAAATTCTATTTTATTTTCTAAGGTTAATATATTACATCCTAGTGTTATAAGCCCCTCTAATCTTTATCTTGAATTATCTAAACATAGTAGTCAAGTAAGCAAAAGGTTAGATTTCCCAGTTCCTTTAAGTATTCATAATATTCACTCCATAATAGACGTGTCCGAATTTAGCTCTTATTACTATAACAATAAGATCATTTATATATTACAAATTCCTTTAATAACACCTGATAAGTTCATGACCTATAAAACATACCTCTACCTACTCCGCATGATGACTCACACAGTACATTTGCATTGATTCAACCTTCTAACTCCTATATAGCCTTAAGTGATGACAGGATGCATTATGCTATGCTGGACACGCTTGATAAATGTAAGACAATAAATAATAACTTTTCTATCTGTGAATTATCTACTATATATTCATGTATAACTAACCCAAACTGTGAATCTAAAATATTAACTGAAGTAACACTGTCATTACCTACAGAATGCAATGCAAAACTTTTATATGGTCAAATTGATATTTGGCAAAAGTTAAATAACAATAAATGGATTTATGTTCAATCAAAAACAAATAAATTGACAATTAAATGTGAAGCGTCATTAGCGACTATTCAATTATAGGTACTGGAATTGTAAAATGAACAGAACATTGTATTGGTTATTCTAAAACTATTCAGTTAATGACAACTAGTTCCTATTCTTTTATTGCTAAGTCTCCTTTAGATATTAAGTTTGATATAACAGCTGATGACTGTTGTAAGAAGGACATATTTAATAAAAGCCTGTCACATTTGTCGCCAATCTTTTTAAGTAAAATTAACCTAGATTCTCTCAAATATGCAACTCATCAAATGGATAATTTAGAGCAAGAATTAAATAATTTAGAAAAGGAATCTCATTTTATTAAATATGGCCCATACTACTCTAGTTTTACTTACATTCTAATTGTGTGTTTATTTTTATATGTTACTTATAAGATCTTTAGATATTTTAAGAACAAAAATGCTACTAATTCTGGATGCTGCGTGCAAATATTTAATCAATGTTATAATCAGAAAACTTCCAAGCGCAAATCCAAAATCTCTAATTCTGTCGAGATGACTGAAATGTCATCAGCATCTGATGAAGACAATAAGTCAATACAATCTTTACCTATTCGAAACACTAATTATAAATCTACTGCTAATGCCCATAAGGCCAAGTTTCCATCAAACAGGAATTTAAATTTTTTAAATACCAATTACCAATTCCACTAGATTGGCGTGGGTAGAACGGTCCCATACTGGGCAAGCATATTCGCCAGCGGAGAAGCAGAGCGCCATTCCAGTTGCTCGCAGAACTTGAGGAGATGCTCCCCATTTGGTTGATGTAAGGCGACGCAGCAAGTTATTTCTAGAATGCACCTTCATTTTTAGAGTTTGGCAATTCTTTTTAAATGTAAGCGACCGGTCTAAAGTTATACCGAGGTATTTCGGGTGATCACTATGGGCGATTGGTAGCCCCTGCGTTGTAGTGGGAGTCTACTTCTCCCCGAACCGAACTCTCGCCGAGTTCCACAACTCCCTCAGGGAGTTGAGTATCGTCATCGGGAGCCATTGCTTATGCTCGGGGACTTCAATCCCAAGAACTTGGCTTGGGGTTCTCGTTACACGGATGTGCGGGGTAGGATGGTGGAGGACTGGGCTCTGGAGACAGGCCTGGTCGTCCTAAATCGGGGTTCTGTCCCCACGTGCGTGCGGATGCGGGGTGAGTCGGTGGTGGACATATCGTTCGCTAGCCCCGCTCTGTCGCCGCGTGTCGTTGACTGGCGCGTCATAGAGGGGGTTGAGACCTATTCCGACCACCGGTACATCCGGCTCGACGTCTCCACCTAGACCTCAAGCGCGCCGGTCCTACAGGGAAAATCCGATAAAAAAGGCAACTAATATTTTTTTATAATAATTTCAATCGAACAAAATGTATTTCTGAAACTACCCGACAGGAAACGAAATCAGACTTAAGTGTAAAAAGACCTACTTATCAAAATCTAAACAAAATTATAAGTTGTCTTAGGAGCCAAGAACAGTTAAAAATCATAAAATAATAAAAATTGACAACTTCCTATAATCAACTACGGTAAATACAACTTAACTACTATTTAAAGAGACAAATATGCTATGCTAAAACATTCTAAAGTATTAACAATTAAATATAGAATAATTATCTTTAATCAATAAATATAAGGTAACAATAGTAAGAAATATTTAAAAAAAAATGTGTAACAACAATATCAGCTGCCACAGTTGTGGCGATAATCATGCCGCCATAAATATTACTTAACACACTTCAAAAAAATATTCATAATGACTTTGAATTCCAGCCGAGCGATATTTGCGAACTGTTGACTTGAAACGGTTAACGGACGACACAAGACGATACAAAACAAACAATAGAGAGTATAACATCAAATAAAACTTACCTATTATATTTTCATCAATATCCGGAATCCAGGTAAGGTCTACCTGGTGCATCATGAGTTCCATAATGACGATAAATCGGGCGATCACCCGATGCGCGCTTGAAATACTTAGTACCAACGGTAAGCACAGCGGGTGCGACCAGCGGAGAGGCAAAAGAAATCGCTGTCAACAGGCTGAAAGACAGGTGCTTGACTCAAGATGGATTCCGGATATTGATGAAAAAATAATAGTTAAGTTTTATTTGATGTAAAACTCTCTATTTTATTATTTCAACTAAGCAAAGAAAACTCAACAACATACGTAAGTATCATATACAAAGTGGAGCAGGACGATTGACATTCCTTCAAACCACGTAAAGAGTGAGTGTGCATGTTCTTTACCCGTATAAAAAAAATCAATCAAATCCAATGAATACTTTATCCACAGGAAATTATTTTTCATTTTCTTATTTTACAACATGATGTAGATCTGAGTCCATAATAATAGGTAAACATTGTAAGGTCAAGAACCTGTGCAAAACGTACGATTCTATTCACTACGTCTCAATATGCTTGAAAGACAGAGAAAGGTTTCATACGATTCCACTCCAACGCGCCCTGCCCAGTCACACAAAATACTACAATTAGAAAGAAATAGAAATATTACATAAGCAAATTATGCATTAGTGGTGCATAGACCAATGCGTATTGCGTGTGTGTGAGCGGAATTTTTTGGCAAAAAGTCTCGGACTCGGTAACTACGTCAGTCAGTGCATAGCGGCGCCCTTTGAGGAGAGCACACGCCTAATTTTTTTATCACGATTCGAGCCGCGCGCGCGCGTTTTCGTTCTTTTGAAAAGTCGATTTATGATAGTTGGATTAGTGCATAGGTTAGTGTGACTTATTGTTAAGTGTTAGTGTAATATTAGTTAGTAAATTAGGCATTTAATAGGTAGCTAGCTTATGTACAACGGCGAGCTTAACCCAGAATTGGGTTTTCTTACAGCAAACCTAACGGAACGCGAACAGGCGAACGCAAGCCAGAGTTGGCCTTGCAAGTGCCCACTGAAAATAATCTGCCAGATTCTGCACCTATCGCTTGTGGACCGTCCTAGAAACCGCATAACATAACATATTGGACAGTTCAACAGTCAAATTTATTTCGAGCAATATTATATAAATTCATGCCTTCTAAGACCCTACGTATATTTTCAAGTGTTGCGAGCTTAGCATATATAGGAAGAAGGCTTTTTAAAATCGACTTTTGACTGTTATTATATGCCCTACCTTCTGTCCTGCCCATCCTGCACAACCAGCTGCACCTTTCAGGATTTATTCGAAGCAAACTTTAGAAATGTGCAGGTGGCTACACACTGGTCAAACACCAATTGAGTTTCATCCACACGAAAAGAAGGAGAAGAAGATCACTAGTTACAACCCGAAAGTCTGGCAAACAGTCTTAGCAATATCTTATCACGCCGGCACCTGGTTGACGCCATACAGGCAGGCGCTTCTTGTATAAGTAAATTTTAAGTTAATCAAAATATGTTTGTTATTATGTAATGTTAAATATTAAACAAAAAATCTACTGATAGAAAAATCCTACTTATACCATACTGTTAGAGCTCCTGCAGCCTGTGATACAGGATTGTCCCAGTACAGGCATTATCATTATTATACCTACATTGTTATTTTTAGATTCATATTGTATTTTACCTTCTGGGATTCTGAATAAAGATTTATTTATTAATATTATTTTATTTAAAATATTTAAAAAATTGCATCATTTTGACCGTGTAAGTTTTGCACTTTTTTAGGAAGGAACTGTATTTTTTTTTAATAAGTCATGAAAATTTTTGACGCCTTCGTTACAGCGGTCACTTTATTTTTTCCATACTACGTATCCATTCTAAGTCTAAGCTTGAAGAGGTACTGTGGAGTCCGCACGATAAGTATTCTCTTTCCAGGATAGTTATTTTGCTGCTTGATGGTCGTGTGGGTTAGAGCAGAAGTTCTTGATGTTGTATTTTCACTGTGTACGTACCGTGGCAGAGTCTCTATTTGTTAAGCGAGAACTGTAATATATCGTTCAGTGTTCCTTAATTTGTGCTCAAGGTCTGGTCGGCTGTCGCAAATAGTATAAGAATGAAGACAACAATTTTTTTTCATCGACCCATGTTCCTAAGGGCAAGTTGTCCAGTTTGCTGGTTCAATTACCACCTAAGAGGTATTGCGCTTTTGGCGTTACACCCTGTGTATGAATTTAATTTAGTTAATTTAAACAAAAATGTTTTAAGTATTTACTGTCGTCACTATCTGTTGACACCTATATGAAATAATGTTTGGAATTTCTGTAGAATTTGCGAAACATTATTTTTTTTAACCTTTCTAAAAGAATTTCTAACATGTAGCTGTTACAGATAGGGTCTTAGGTATAAAAGTCCTGCAAACTACTTATAAATTACCAATCAAGAGTCACACATTCACTCCAAATTCAACTCCGCACTGTGAAGCTAACATACTTGAACAATAATGGACGCATCGCGTGCGATTTTTGTTGTTTTCCTGTGCGCAGTGACAGCAGTCATCGCCGAAAAACTGAACCCGCTGTCCGATGAATTTATTAATTTGATAAATTCTAAGCAAAACTCTTGGAAAGCTGGCAGAAACTTCCCAGTACATACGCCGTTTACATACATCAAGAATCTAATGGGTGCTTTGAAAGACGAAAACTTTCCGGCATTACCAAAGGTGAAACATGACGCCGAGCTGATTGCAAGTCTCCCAGAGAGCTTCGACCCAAGGGATAAATGGCCGAACTGTCCCTCCCTGAACGAAATAAGAGACCAAGGCGCATGTGGAAGTTGCTGGGCGTTCGCCGCTGTAGAGGCGATGACCGACCGGTATTGTATCTACTCCAACGGCACACAACATTTCCATTTCTCTGCTCAGGATCTTGTGACCTGTTGTGATGATTGTGGTTTTGGTCCTGGTTGCACTGGAGGTTTTTCCGGAATGGCTTGGTCGTACTGGACACACGTAGGTATCGTGTCAGGAGGGAATTATAACTCTGGCCAAGGCTGTAGACCGTACGAGATAGAAGCGTGTGAACATCATGTGCCAGGCAAATTGACATCATGTGCCAGGCAAATTGCCACCCTGTGGCGACCCCGTTGAGACCCCGAAATGTGTTAAGTCTTGCGAGTCCAACTACAACACTGATTATGATAAAGATAAGCGTCACGGCAAGAGACACTATGCAGTATCTTCCAACGAAGAAGACATTAAAGCTGAACTTTTTAAGAATGGCCCAGTAGAGACGGACTTTGCAGTGTACCAAGATTTTTTACATTATAAACAAGGTGTATATAAGTACACGTCGGGGTCTTGTCTTGGTCGGCACGCTGTTAAGATATTAGGTTGGGGTGTGGAAGGTTTTGAAAAGTACTGGCTTATTGCGAACTCTTGGAACCCTGATTGGGGTGATAACGGATACTTCAAAATACTACGTGGACTAAACCACTGCGGTATCGAAAATGATGTTGTAGCCGGCGTTCCTCTTATAGAGTGAACTAGCTGCATTCTTTGTGTTTATGAATAAACGCTTCAGTTTCAAAATCGTGTTATATTTTTTTTACTCAACCTTTTGTACAATATGAAAAATATGTACAAGTATCAAAATGGGAAAAGAAATACAGGGCGTCAAAAAAACCGTCCACATTGTTGTCAATAGGAAAGGTGCCAAGAAGGCTGGCAGCATTGCCACGTTGGATGGCAATGCTGATTCTTGGGCAAAAAAAAAAAGGTCAGCCTTCTGGTCACTTCTCTGCCTAGCATTTTCCCAAACATGTTGCGGTCGGCTACCAGTCGTGACATGGAGCGACTGCCTATCTGACCTCCACAACCCAGTTAGTACTGGGTAATACGATACCCCTTGGTAAGACTGGTGGTCAGACTTATTGGGCTACTGACTACCTAACGACTGTCAAAGATCTACAAATGACAGCCGGGACCAACGGCTTAACGTGCTTTCCGAGGCACGGAGGAAACTCGGTATGTAATGGGCGGTCACCCATCCAACCGAACATCAAAATCAAAATATTTTATTTCACATAGGCCTAGATGGGCACTTATAAAACGTCGACAAAAAGGTGCACGGTTCGGGTTGGTCGTTTCCTATGGATAAGAACCGGCAAGAAACTCCATGGTTACTCTTTTCGAATCATTGATGTTACAATATTTTCATGGTTACAGCATTTGTACTTAAGTATGGGGGGACAGCGTAGGCCCGACAATAAGTCGTTATTTACTACAAAAATGTATGACAAGATAAAAAGTTAAGAAGAGTTGAGCTGGGAATCTACCAAGCCTACAATGTTCACACATTCACAAACAATCGGTAAAAAAGAATCTATATATATATAATCTCAAAGGTAAGAAAACATTGTAAAATACTAAATTATACAAGTGACACAAATATTGTCATCAGTGCTGTAACTATTGCTAGCAAGTCTTTTCTTATAAGCAGCGTATACTGTTTATAAGAAAAGACTTGCCAGTTTTCGTTAATCTGAATTTAGGTATGACAAGATTGATTGTTGTAGATTGTTTACTGCGTGTATGTATTAATTTATTATGGAAGTCGCTTCTAATTTTGAAAAGCCCTCGATTTTTGGGGACATATTCAATAAATTCTAAGATATAAAATGAGGGCAGAGTCAGTATCGATCTCTTTAAATTTTTCTCTGAGGGTCTCGTGAGGAACTATTTTATAGATCGCGCCGCGCGGACTGCCCTCTTTTGTAGAATGAAAATTGAGTCAACGTCTGCTGCTGATCCACACAGCAGAATGCCATAAGACATAACACTGTGAAAATAAGCATAGTATACTAGCCTAGCTGAAGCCACATCCGTCAACTGCCTTATTTTTCTTACTGCATATGCAGTTGAGTTTAACCTACCCGAAAAAGTTCTAATGTTTAACCGCTTGGCGATATCCCGAAATACTAGGCACCGGGACCCCATGGCCCTAGTTTCTCAACCCCAAACAGCTCAAACACATAACTATACCAATTAAGCTATAGTATCTTTACCTTTTGTACAATACTTTAAATTTCACCAAATTTTTGACAGAGAATTGATTAAACCTTGTTGCAATTTTATTTAATACTAGCTGACCCGCGCAACTTCGTCTGCGCTACATACCAGAGAGAGAGGCAACCTTAAAAGATAGACAAAAAAAATATATATATATCTATACAACGTGCAACAGAATAAACACAATTCCTGAAAGTAGTTGGTTCAGAATAGGGTTCTGAATAGATTTCCGTCATAAAAAATAGGTGTTAATACAATCCTTAATTAAAGGAAATTGACACCTTAACTCAGGGCAGTAAAGGCTACTAATACGCACGACATTATTTGTAGTTCTCTTATAGCTCGTAATACACACACGTAAATAATATCAATGCATTTTACATTAAAAGTAGTGTGCGTCAAATAAATATGTAATTTAAAGGAATTCCAACTTTATCTCCAATGACTAAGGCTTATTTAAATGCATGACCAAACCAATCAAAACAATGAGGGGGTGACTCTACTGCAATCCGCTACCGCATTTGATCTGGCAGTAGCCAATACTTGGTTCCAGAAGAACGACGAACACCTTATTACATACAAGAGTGGTAACCACAAAACACAAATAGATTACTTCCTAGTCCGAAGAAACAAATTAAAGTGCATCAAAGACTGTAAAGTCTTACCGGGAGAAAACTTTTTTACACAGCACAGACTCCTAGTTATGGAAATAGTCACAGAAATAAAAAGTCAATAAAACCAAAGACCGACCTCCCCCTAAAATAAAATGGTATGTGTTAAGGAGCCACACAGTACACACAGCGCCGACGGCAGTGCCGCCGGGTTTTTGCCGAGCGGCCATGCCGCCGGCACATGCCGTTTAAAGACGCCAAGCATCGTTCCAGTTGTGACAGTCGTGTAGAACGCTAGTGAAGTGCACATTTGTCGTTGGTTACGATGAATAAAGAAATCCGCACTGCCATCGCAGTTGTAATTTTTATTTTAATAAGTAAAAAATATAAAAGAAGGTGAAGGTTTTAGGTGCGCCCAAGTTAACAATATAGAAAATGGCAGAACAGTAGTGTAACGATAGAAAACTATAAAAAAGATGATGTGGGGTGTCGGTATTTGCGCAATAGTATGTTCTTTGGGTTTCTAAGAATGACTTTGAAGATTTTGAATTTTTGATGAAAAGTACTGAAGTGTACATTAGCAAAAAAATACTGGCTGGAGAGAAGCCATACCCGCTAAAGAGAGGTTGGCAGTAACGTTGCGATTTTTAGCTACAGGAGAAAGTTATTTCAGCCTTGGCGAACTGTTTCAAATTTCACCACAACTTCTTTCCTCATTGATTCCCAAAGTCTGTCAAGCACTGATATCAAAACTTCAAATTACGGTAAATATTATTATATTTAATACCTAAATTATAATTTATAATCGAAAACTATTACTTATGAAAGTTTTTAAACTTATTTTTACTTTTTTGCTTCTAGATATATTTGCCGTGTCACAAAGAATGGCTTGCGGTGTCACGTTTGTTTTTCAAGAAATGGAAACTTCCATATTATTGTGGATCAATTGATGGGAAACATATACGTATACAATGCCCCAATAATACTGGTTCAGAATTTTTCAATTATAAATCGTATTTCAGTATTGTGTTAATGGCATTAGTCGATGCCAATTATAATTTTTTATACATCGATATTGGTTGTCAAGGAAGGGTCTCGGACGGGGATGTTTTTAGAAATAGCTCGCTTTACGAAGCATTGCGAAATTAATCTATAAGTCTACCGACACCAACACCTTTACCTGGACGGACTATGAATGTATCATTTTTTTTCCTCGGTGACGATGCTTTTCCAATTTCACCTAATTTAATGAAACCATTATCTGGACAACATGAGCGAGGATCTTCGAAAAGAATATGCAATTACAGATTTTGTAGAGGAAGGAGTGTCGGCGAAAATGGTTTTGGCATATTATTGGAAAAATTTAGAATAGTAGCATTTATTCTCATTCAGTAGCTAGTTTACAGCCAGCGAAAATATAAATTGCAGCAATGGCTTGCATATGCCTGCATAATTTTATTCGAAGAAATGACGTTGATATTGAAGATATGATAACGATACCGGCACAAAATATTGAAATAGCTGAAAATTATTATTATTTATTTATGATGTTATTATATTTCCTTTATTCATCATTGTAAAAAGTAGATAGCCCATAGGCACCAGGAACAAGGTCCAGGCTGCCGGTGGTCAGGGCTCCAGAGAGAGGAACCGCCTCATTATGCGTGCCGTGTCCAGGAGTACTGCTTTCTGAATCAAGCCCTGACCCAGCCGCGCAATGAAAGCCTCCTAAGGTGTTGGTTGAGGCTCTCTGCTATTAGTCCATTAACCGTAACGACTATCGGTACAATGATTGCAGAGACCACGTCCCACATGTCGACAACCTCGTGTGCTAAATCAAGATACTTGATTTTTTTATCATTCTCAGCTTTCACGAGATTCTTGTTATGAGTGATGACAACAATCATTGCACGGCGCTCTCGGCGATCTATCATCACAATATCAGGTTTATTTGCTAAAATAGTCCTGTCTTCGATGATAGATCGATCCCAATACAATGTGGCATGACCACTCTCTAGAACTGGGTCGGGCACATACTTTTAGTATGGTACTTCAGAACTCACAAGGTTGTATTGAAAGGCAAGTTGCTGGTCAATAATCCTAGCTACTAGATTGTGTCTGTGCAAGTACTCACCGTTAGCAAGACGAGTACAACCGGAAACAATATGTCGGATCGATTCACCGGGACGGTGGCATACCCGACAGATGTCAACCGTACCGTCCTTGATAATGTATTTCCGATAATTGTTCGTCATGATAACTTCATCCATAATCGCACAGACGAAACCTTCATTTCTTCTTCTTTCTTTGATTTTATGTATAAAATCAAAGAAATTATTAATGACATTCTGTAGAATGTCATTAATAATGTAGATAAAAGAAACCCCGTCTGCGCCATTTTCTGTGATATGACGCAGGCATTTGATTATGTCCACCATCCTACACTTCTGAAGAAGCTTGAAGCTTATGGTATAAGAGGTAATGTACTGGAACTATTTCAGTGTTATTTACACAATTGACGACAAATAACTGAAATTAATAGAATAAATTTAGTTAACAAACAAGACGAGAAATTTAGATTAGACGAGCGAACGGTAATTTAAGGGAGTGTGTTGGGTCTTTTGCTATTAATATTATATATTAATGACTTACCGGAATCCATTGAACAACCATTGACCCTATTTGCAGATGACAGTACCGTGACAATACCTTCCAAAAGTGTAGATACATACGAAAATGACATTAATGTTTCTTTAAAATCGGTTATAAAATGGTTAGACGAAAATAACTTAAGAATAAATATAAGCAAGACAAAGATAATGCATTTTAACCAACGCATGCCAGATAGGATCAATCTGCATGTACAATATAATAATGATACAGTTTACGATGTAGTAAGTACTAAATTTCTAGGGCTAGAAATTAGACAAGAAACTTAGCTGGAAGCAACACATAAAGTCACTTTGCAAAAAACGAAGCACATCCGCTTACGCTTTACATACTTTGTCGTCTACTGTAAATCTAGATGCACTCCTGACTGCATACCATGGTTTAGTCGAATGCCAATTACGATACGGCGTTATCTTTTGGGGCAACTCCACCGAAAGAGAAACTGCATTCAAAGCACAGAAAAGATGCATACGGTCCTTCTTAAAACTGCAAACTACAGACAGCTGCGTGCCTCATTTTAAACAGAATAAAATATAGGTGCTGGATTCTCTGCTTGACGCATAATTGGCTAAGCATATAAAACTGCATGACGCTCAGTTTGGCTTTAGGCCGGGGCTGTCCACTGAAAGCGCTATATTGTGTCTTAAGCAGACTGTGCAGTACTACAAGGATAGAAAAACGCCTGTCTTTGCCTGTTTTTTGAACCTATCGAGGGCATTCGATCTTGTCAGTTATTTAGTCATGTGGAATAAATTGCTATCTGAAACTTCTGTACCAGCTGATGTTATATCAATATTCAAGTATTGGTATAGCAATCAAAGCAATTGTGTAAGGTGGAACGGTTCCTTCTCGAGTGTGTATCGGTTGGAATGTGGGGTGAGGCAGGGCGGGTTGAGCTCCCCTCGCTTGTTCAACTTGTACATTAACCGGCTGATTGTTGAGCTCAGCAGCACCAAGGTCGGATGTCATATTGACGGAGTGTGTACCAATAATCTTAGTTACGCTGATGACATGGTGTTGCTGAGTCCATCAATCAGCGCTATGAGAAAGCTAACGTCAATATGTGAGTCATATTCGGTGGCCCATGGGCTCAAATATAATGTTGGGAATAATGCTCTTTAAAGCCCGAGGTTTTTCTTACCCAGCATTTCCCAATGTATCTCTGTGTGGCACTCCTCTGTGTAGGGTGTCTAAATTTAAATATTTGGGTCACTGGGTCACCGATGATTTAAGTGATAATGTGGATATAGAAAGGGAACGCAGGTCACTGGCTGTCCGTTGTAACATGCTGGCCCGCAAGTTTACACGGTGTACGAATTCAGTTAGAATCACGCTTTTTAAAGCATATTGCCAATCTTTCTACACCTGCAGCCTGTGGGCCGGTTATTCGCAGCGGGCATACAGCGACCTGCGTGTCCAATATAATAATGCACTCAGGGTACTGTTGGGGCTGCCATGGCGCTGCAGTGCGTCAGGGATGTTTGCGGGTGAATGGCTTTGCCGCTATCGTTAGGAAAAGATGCGCCTCCCTACTCGCTCGCGTTCGTGGCAGTACCAACACTATACTGGGTGTTTTACTGATCGGTGGGAGTCCCCCATGCTGCAAAGGTGGGTGCGGCTTCATGCCGTAATTTAAATTTTGTGTTTGCCTATACTAACATTAGTTTTTTAAGTACATTGTTACTAACAAAATATGGACCTAGTCTGAAATAAATGTTTATTATCATTATTAACTTTACCATGCATATATATTTTAGAAATGGCAGTGTTTGTAAAGGTGAACCCTGATCGTTTTGACCGCATAGCTGACTTATTTCCACGAAATAGGCGTGACAATAGTAGGCTATGTCTCCCTAGTGCGAGAACGACTTTAATGCGCAAAAGTGTCTGCTACATGGCGCCAGTCATCTATACATATAATAAAATCGTAGACTTTCCGTGTCTGTACATTACAGATTTTTGCAAAAAAATCACTGGAAGGTGCGAGAAATAAGTAATAGAAAGTAAAAATATCTTTTTTTCAATTTTTGTCTGTTTGTCGGTTTGTCGGTTTGTCGGTTTGTCGGTTTGTCTGTTCGTTTGTGCGCGCATCACGTAAAAAACCCTCATTGTATTCAAAATCTAAATATTACAAAATAAGAAGCATTGTTGTGGGTATTATTTAGCGTTTATTTCATCAAAATCGACCAACAGACGCAAAAGATATTAACTTTTAAAATTTTGTTAGTAACCTCATACGCGATTTCTATGATAAAAATAATTTACGTAAATAGGTTTTAGTCGTAGTGTAGTCACTCGGAATGGCTGAAAACTAATTTTGTTTTATTTTTCCTTTTGTCTTTACTCTTTGCACGGAAGTAATAAGTACTACGTACGCACGCGACGGCCAGTCAAGCTTTACAAAACCAGTTTATGCGGATCTCTCATTGTATAGGAAATCTATACAAAGCGAGGACAATTTATACTGGAAGTTTACAGCTTCATGTGCCGCCGTGTGTACAACTGCAATTCTTGCTTGCATTAAAAAATTGCCACCAAAAGAGAGGTTAACGCTAATTTAGTCTCTTTCTAATAAGGTGACCATTTATTTTATGTAAAAAGTAGGACATGATGGAAAGGCTGAGAATATAACATTATTAAATTAAATTAAAAAAATATTTTCAATTTTCGTTTCAGAGGCAATTAAATAATAAAAAAAAATAGTAATACGAGAAAGCTATTATTATATATTAGGCGTCGGTCGATAGGTATTAAAAAATTAATCATAATCATAAATCTTTATTTAATTCAACATCAGAAGTAACAGGCACTGGTATATGCACAATCTTAAATAGAGAAAGGTGTCTGAAGTAGGAAGGTCCTGAGGTACAGATCACCTCCCCGGCCATATACCATATACCATTTTATTTACAGCAATTTACAGCAACTAAACCTGAATTTTATTTAATAAAATTACTATTATTTGCATTTTACTATATTTAATGGTGACCAGTGAAATGATGTATTAAATAAGATTAGTTCTTAGATAATAGGTAGATAAACAATATCCCACAAAATAAAAACTTTGTGGGGACAATACCAAAATAAGACAATGACGTTGTCAAATTCAACCAGACCACCTTTTTCCAATGTTGCCCGCACACAAACTCAATAAAATACTTTCGTTTGAATATTAAAACTGGACTTTCAGGATTTCGTATTTTTATATGTGCCTACCGAAATGACTTCGAATACTAATAATTTAGTAGATTAATGATCATGTCCACATTGTGCGAGTGGGAAAAGGCTAAAATCCGGCAGAGACAAGCCTCAGAACGGCTATTTAAAACTTACGTTAACGGAGTAAAATACTTATATGAACTAACATTGCGAATGGGTTGCCTGATAAAGTTAAGTCAAGGCTACCCTTTATCAAAACTAACGGAACTAATCTTTTTTTCAAACCAAACGAAATCAAAATGGAATTAGAGTAAATATCTACAAAGCAATCAAGCCAAGAATCTGTTAGGTTGGCATCTTTTTGTCCCTACTACAGAGTTGTAAGGTATAAATAGATAAATTGATACTATCTGTCCACTCATCTATTTTCTTATTAAAATATGTATTTAAAAGAACAGATAGGTAATTTTATTACAATCACGATGGCATAACGTTCGGTTGTCTAAGTAAAATCGGTCAAGCCCCACGGTTGTCGCAATTTTAAATAGTCTTCACTTAATGATATCAGGCAACCCATTTGTTATGCTTTTTTTCATGTATATTAAACATATTTTTGACTCAGTAAACATAGGATTTGTTTTGATACTAGACAGGCTTATTTATAATGGTAGGTACCCCAGAGTGAAGAGGAGTTATATCCGTTAAATTTGTAAGGATGTTAACCGTTGGAGCCTAGGATCATGGGTTGCATCTATATTTTGCTTTCGTTCATAAGCTTTGACAATGACAAAATAATGTGCGCTCACGTGAGCGAAGCCGCGGGCACAGCTAGTATATAATAAAATACCGAGGAGTTGGAAAGAATTAAACTTGACGTTATTAAAAAAAAAACTTCGAAATTTTTTAGTAGACAAAGCGTACTATAGTGTGACAGAATTTTTAATGGAGAAATATATATAATTATTTGAAATTAGGAAAATATGACATTTAATTTTAATTTAATATTATTATTTTTATTTTTATTTTTTTATATTATTTAATTCTAATACAGTAATATATAACTAATGAAGTTCTTGATAATTAAATTGTAACTATAGTACATCAATCTTTGTAAGTATTGACATTGTTTTGTTTATGTTATTTCCTTTATTTATTTTCCTGCATACTAATTACATTTTTAAATATTTCTTAACAAAAACCATATAAAAAAAACATTTAAAAATATAAAAAAAATAGTATCGGTATCGGGAACAGGGTCCAAGCTACCCGGCGGTCAAGGCTCCAGAGAGAGGAACCTCCTAACAATACGAGCCGTGTCCAGAAGTACCGCTTTCTGAATCAAACCCTTGATCCAGCTGCCTAACGAGAGCCTCCTCAGGTATTGGTCGAGGCTCTTGGCATTTAAGCCATGGGCTGATACGACTATCGGCACAATGATCGCTGAGTCCACATCCCACATGTCGACAACCTCGCGAGCCAAGTCAAGATACTTGATTTTCTTATCTTTCTCGGCTTTCACGAGGTTCTCAACATGCGGGACCGTTATGTCAACAATCATTGTGCGCCGCTCTGATCGATCCACCACCACTATATCAGGCTTATTGGCTACAATAGTCCTGTCAGTGATGATGGATTGATCCCAGTACAATGTGATACTGCCATTTTCGAGAACTGGGTCGGGCACATACTTATAGTACGGCACTTCCGATTCCACAAGGTTTTATTTTAGAGCAAGTTGCTGATGGTTAATCCTGGCTACCAGGTTGTGTCTACGCAAGTACTCTCCGTTAGCCAGACGAGAACACCCGGAGATAATGTGACGGATTGATTCGCCTGGACGGTGGCATGCCCGACATATGTCAACCGTACCGTCCTTCACAATAAATCTCCGGTAGTTATTCGTCATCATAACTTCATCCATAATTACACAGACAAAACCTTCGGTTTCTCCGAAGAGGTCCCCGGAACGTAGCCAGGCTACGGACGCTGAAAGGTCTACATCGGGCCCATGCAGGGCCCGGAAAAAGCGTCCGTGAAGCTCCTTATTCTGCCATACCTCCATGCGGTCGTTAGTGTCAAGCACTACAGGTTTGAGCCAGTTCTCTTTAGCCAAGGAGAGCGAGGTGAGGCCCTTGTCCACTGCGACCACATCTCGATGCATCCCCACGTCGGTTTCAAGGAAATATTCCCTGAGACTGCATATCTCGCGATTGTGGAGAGTCTTAGCGTTTAAAAAGCCTCGACCCCCACACTTCCGCGGGATATACAGTCTCATAACAGAAGAACGCGGGTGATGCATTCGATATGCCTATAATAAAAAAGACTATAATACTTTTTTCAGGCGGCCAAAGAAGCGCTCCTGCAACGATTGCTTCATGTCAGCAACATTGATGCCCAGCGCTTCCGACATACCCAAATACTTATAGGTTTCGGTTGCTGAGAGGGATCTAAGATTTATGGAATCCGAGAGCTGGGACCCATACCCACAGATTCCACAATCTCACCTCGCTTTCCATGCATGACCGCACATTTGTCCACACCAAATTCCATCCTGATGGCGCTACTGAAAGTTTCAGTTACCTTCAGTAGCTCCATCAGTTGAAAAGCGTTGGGAGCAAAGAGTTTCAGGTCATCCATGTAAAGGAGGTGAGATATAACTTGACCACCTCTCCTCAACCGATAGCCTAGACCTGAATCCTCCAGCAGCGTGCTAAGAGGATTCAAGGCTAAGCAGAACCAAAGTGGACTCAAACTATCGCCCTGAAATATATCTCGCTCTATCCTTATCGGCTCGCTATTCCTCTGGGTTTGCCGACATCCTGGATAGCGAAGGACTGTCCTCCATTGCTCCATACATGACATCAGGAAGGTGCGCAGAGTTGCATCAACTTTATACAACTTTAGCACCCTCATGAGCCATGTATGTGGCACCGAGTCATAGGCCTTCTTATAGTCTATCCAACATGTCGACAGATCCCTTCGGGAACGGCGAACCTGTTGACTAATGGCCATATCAATGAGGAGTAGCTCCTTAGTACCGCGGGACCCGTTCCTACATCCATTTTGAGAAGCGGACACGATAGAATTGTCATCAATGTGTTTGTTAATTTTAGCTCTCAAAATGTATGTAAGAACTTTACAGACCGTCGGAAGACAGGTAATCGGTCTATAATTTTTGGGCTCCGCAGTACTACCCGATTTATGGAGCAGGTGGGTTATACCTGTTGTCAGGAACTCTGTCAGCGACCCTGACTCTAAGGCTGACTGGAACAGGAACGCCAGGCGAGCGTGCGACCTTGTCAACCATTTAATCCAAAAGTTGTGCAGCCCATCCGGCCCTGGAGATTTCCAGTTAGGCAACGGATGGACTGCACGAACTACGTCTTGGGGGCTGATAGTGATTGCTCCCATTTCTGGTACTAGATCGCACGCCCGCTCAACCTCCCGAGTCCATTCACCCTCGGTAAGGCTAACAGGCACCAACCAGATGATGCGCCAGAACGAAGCCATGGCATCATCATCCGGTATGCGCGTGTCAGCCACACCTTGGTCCGGTCGCTCCCAAGCCCTATATACCCACCTTTCATCTCTTTGGAAAGTGCGAATTTGAGTGTATCGGTCCACCCGCCGCTTATACCTACGAATACGGTTTGCCGATGCGCTCTGTGGTACGGGACATGTAGTCTCGAGGACTGGTATCAGTCCCCGAGAATGCCCGCCTCACAAAACGCATCACTCTAGGGCGAGTGTTGCCCTCCCTGAAGCAGATCAATTTGCCGATGAGTGCTCTGGCCCCACCAATACGTCGTTCAATCCTGCATTGCCATGGCGGTACGGCTGGTTTAGGTCGTGTAACTCTGTCATCAGAAAATTTGACATGAGCTACACGACATGCCGCTACAGCCGCACAATACAGGATTGAGTGAGCATCGGTGAGGTCTTCGCAGTTGTCAAAATAGTTTGACAACTGCGAATCCAGAACAGCCACAAGCGCCCTATTTTTGTTATGCATGGGCAAACGAGGTATGCGTGGTCTAAGGTCGGGTTGCATGAACCGATATTCTCGAATCGCACCCTCCAAAGCACTCCTCATTTCCTCATTGCACTGGGTACTTACATTAGTAACCATGTCATTACCAGTGATAGGAATAGGTAGTGCCTATTAGCCTGAACTTCGAAGAACAGAGACAAGAAACGGAGACTTCCTTAGGACTAAATTATTTCCGGCACATCTGTCTCGAAATTTCGAGACAACATTTAAATACATTTAAAAAAATGTGTTATTTGAAATAAGTAGTTCGTCTATATTTATCTAAAGTTTGTCTATAAATGTGATAGTTTGTATGGATGTCCATTACTCAATTCTACTGAAACTGATTTTGGTAGTGATATAGATTAAGGTGTGGAATAGCACATATGCTACTTCCTATTAAAAAAAAAAGTATAGTTCCCATGGGATACAAAAACAATAGTACACGCGGGAAAAGCCGCGGGCATTAACTAGTTAAAAAAAAAACGTAAGGGTCCTTTCACACCACCGATATTGTCTGGCGATTTTAGGAAGATTTCTATGCAAAAAAAAAAGGAAAGAAAAAATGCTCAAAAATCGCCGGTCGATATCGCTCTAGGTTAATTAAATAATAAATGGGCTCTAAAGGAAAAATAAAACACATAGAATATTGTTGTAACAAATATATGTATATTTATATTATTTTAAAATATGGCGTAATTGGAAACCAAAATGTACAGAAGGAAAAATTTAAGAAACAAATTTATGTTTATCTATCTTTAAATGTCTATGTCATATTTATTTTACTGACGTTGAGGGATGCAATTTTTACTCAAATCAAAGTACAAATTAACCTTTGAAGTATAGCATTTAGGACAATCAGTTTTAATAGTGAACTACTAACTGTTCGGTTTTGATAAAGAACTTGATGCATCAAAAATTGCTAAGAATTTGAAAATCTTTATTTGTGTTACAAATACCATAAAAAATAAAGAACGATTTTAATTTAATCATCGTGATTCGATTCGTCAAGTTCAGTATCAGAACCGAAATTTTCTTTGTCAGATGAATCATCTAAGTTAAAATACACAATCATATTTTTTTCTATATTTTCAACTGTCAGGCGATATCTTTTTATGTTAAGAATCCATTTATAAGTTGAAAATGACCTTTCAACATCAACTGAGGTACATATAGTATGATCGCTCATCCCTTCCTGCTGTTATCGCTTCACATATGTCTCTAATTTTATCTAAACCGGGATTTCTGTCCATGACATTTACGAGTTTATTTTTTATAAGCTCAGTTGAACACCAGCTAAGCACAGTTCTCACGTGATCAAATATTTCAAAGGATTCCGTTAGAGTTAAATACTTTTTGTAATTTCTAAGAATAGATAACGAAACGCGCTGCCGTAAAATGTGATAATGTGATACCATTATTATGCAATTATTTTAATATCATACACATTTTTAAATATACTTTAGAAATATATTTCATTAAGATGAAAGAAAAAAAGGTATTTGTATTTTCATTTGTAACTAAATATTTGCACATCATGTATAATGGTAGAATGTAAAGGGACCTCATTAATTAATATTAATGAGGTCCCTTTACATTGGCATACAAAGTGGTATGATCTTAATAGATCATACCACTTTGTATGCCTACATTCTGGCAAATAAATGAATTATTTATTTATTTTAAATACCTATTTTTAATGATAAATTCTTTCTACTATAGAGAATGCTAAAATGATAAAAAATTACCGTTTTATTATTTTAAAGCCAAAATGCCTTTTTTACACTTGAACTTTAGAAATCTCATTAAACGTAGCCGAGAGTGAGCTAGAAAGAAGATATTTACTTCGAAACGTGTACGGCTTCTTATTCAAACATTGTGATTCATTGTGTATTACGATCAACAAGTCATTTACAAAATGTTCTCCAAAAAAAAATTCAGAAAATTTTATGGTTGTAACGACTATGTATGTTATTTATTATGATATATCTAGTTGCAAACTTGTTCTGTATGGTGTCCGGACGTAAAGAATAGCACCATCCCATATCTTCCCGTGGGTGTCGTAAGAGGCGACTAAGGGACTTACCAGTGAATGGGCAGCAGCGTTCTCTGTGATTTTTTATAACAAACATACTGCGATCGCCAACCCGCCTGCCAAGCGTGGCGATTATGGCAAAACCCCCCTTGGGGAGGCCTATGTCCAGCAGTGGACGTCTTTCGGCTGAAATGATGATGATGAGTTGCAAACTTTAGGTAAATATAGACGAATTACTTATTCCAAATAACAATTTTTTTAAATGTATTTATGTGTTGTCTCAAAATTTCGGGACAGATGTCTCGGAAAAAATTTAGTCCTAAGGAAGTCTCCGTTTCTTGTCTCTGTTCTTCGAAGTTTAGGCAAATAGGCACTACCTATTCCTATCACTGGTCATTACTCACGTCGTTATCGCGATTAGGAATTGTGCTAGACTGTGGTAGTACCACAGCCTGCGCCGACGGGGTAATGACATGGCTACTCTGCATTTCAGTTCGCAGGCGATCAAGTACAGTGTCATCCAACATACGATTACGCTGGATGACTCGCACCTGATCCGATAGTCGTTGTGCCGACACGTTGACAGCTGGCTCAAGCACCTGAAACAGAGAGAGCATCCGAACACGGTACGCGGTCAGGTTGTTTCCTCCCTCTGTAGCCCCATAGTATGAGCGTATGACGTTTTCATTGATGGATTGAGTCCATCGCATGCGCTGCACACTCCCGCCGGGAGCTGGGACCCTATCAGAGGCCGGTGGGCCTCGAGGTCCTAAACCGTCCGGCGGCCGGCGTCCTCCCCGTCGACGAACAGGTGGTGGCGTCGTGTTTATGTTTATTATTATGTCATCTCTAATGTATTTTACTGGCTATATATTCTCCGATTATCGAAGCATCGTCGCGAGCAAATTATAGCTGACATATTTTTTTTAACTTGTAAAGCTTCGGCAATATCGCTGTCTCCATCAGTACCACATTTCCTTTTCCGGGAACTAGTCGCTGTTTCTTTATCTTGCTGGCTTTGCTGCGAATGCATCTATAATAAAAGAAATTCTGTAAATAAAGTAAATAACTGCCTCCGTGGTCGAGTGGTTTACGAACTTAGCCAGTTTTGTTAGAATCGTGAGAGGTAGGTATTTAATCTGTGATAAAATAAACAAGAAATATAGGAAACATGAATACTGACACAAGTATTTTCACTATTTACTGTGGATAGTAGTTTATTTTTGCCTCGCAAAAATTCAATGCCCTGTTAGCAAACCACTTTGGTTCCTGTACATCGTCTGTGCCTGCACCAGATTTATGCGGCTCCTCAAACTTCTTTTTTTCCCGAAAATAATGAGAAGTTAAATTTTGTAAATTTCTCTCTACTTCACCACTTTCAATTCCAAATATACATGCAAATATTTTGAGCACGTCCATTCGTTTATTTCTGTTCTTATAATCTGCATTTCTAGGGTTTCACAAAATATAATTTTCATGAAATTTTTCAATTAACAGCAACACAGCTTCGTCGTCCCAGTTAAATGAAAATTTAATTAGTATTATAATAAACAAACCGCTCACCACTATCACTCGAATGCCGGGAGCGAACTGACGAAGGCACCCCGGCGGCCATGCCAGCGGCTCGTGTGTGCGGCAAACCGAGCTCGAATACCCGCCAGTCTGCCGGCGGCCTGGCCGCCGGTATTCCCGCCTGCATTGTGTCTTTAGAGAAGGATGACTGTGCGAAATAATTTAAAGAACGAGTGGTGGATAAAATGTTAGAGATGGGAGACATGAACGAGCGACGTGTAAATGAATGTTGGAGTGACATTTTTGCTAACCGCCAACTGTTGGTGTTCATCGACCTCGAAAAGGCATACGACTGGGTACCTCGTGAGGGTTTTTGGTGGTCTCTGAAAGAGAAAGGTATGCCTGGGAAGTATGTGCAGTTGATCCGAGCGATGTACAGTCGATGTAGTACCCAAGTCCGGTCTACATTGGGCACTACCGGCAGCTTCAATGTGGCTGTCGGTTTGCACCAAGGGTCGGCTCTAAGCCCTTACCTCTTCCTGGGTGATAATGGACGTACTTACGTCGGACATTCAGGAAGAGGCTGCCTGGTGTATGCTGTTTGCCGACGACATTGTGTTGGTTACCGAGAGTGGCCTAGAGGCCCAGAGCAGATTGGAGGTGTGAACACCTGCCGGAACGCCCATAACGATCTGTTCCGATTTCCGGTACCTCGGGTCGCTTGTCCAAGGGGATGGCGAACTAGACCGAGAGGTAATGCACCGGATCAACTCAGGATGGATGAAATGGTGACAGGTCACTGGAACAACTTATGTCCCACGGATACCCCTCAAGTTAAAGGGGAAAATATACAAATCCATGATTAGACCTGTCGTACTGTATGGATCGGAATGCTGGGTTGTGAAGAAGATGGATGAAAGAAGATTGCATAGAGCAGAGATGAGAATGTTGAGGTGAATGTGTGGTGTGACAAGAATGGATAAGGTAAGGAACGAGTATATTAGGGGAAGTTTAAAAGTTGCGTCAGTTACAGAAACGTTGAAAGGGAATCGACTGTCTTGGTATGGACAAGTGATGAGCAGGGACGAATCATATGTGACTAAAACAGTGATGAATATAAACGTTGATGGATGGAGAGGGAGAGGAAGACCAAAGAAACGATTGATGGATTGTGTGAGGAATGATATGAAAGTTAAAGGAGTAAATGATAGCGTGACGGTTGACAGAGGAGATTGGAAGAAAAAACGTGTTGCGCCGACCGCAAGTAACATGTGACAAGGGCAGGAGGATGATGATGTAATAATATTAGGTAGGTTTTTATATACTTAACGTAGTATTTTAAAGTATAAGTTTATAAACTATCATGGTCACTAACACTATCATTAATACTAGAAACGGGATATTTACCATGTTTACTGAACTTCAGTTTATCCGTGATCATGGTGCTTGCAACAGCGCTGAAATATCTAGAACTCAAAACAATCAGTAAACATGGTAAATATCCCGTTTCTAGTATTAATTAATTAATAATGATTATTAATAATGATTATAAAATTCAAAGCCCTGACTGACTGACTGATATATCAAAGCACAGCCCAAACCGCTGGTCTTAGAGACGTGAAATTGGAAGAGTGTATTCTTTGTAAAGAGTAGGTATCCGCTAAGAAAGGGTTTTTCGAAATTCCACCCCTAAGAGGGTGAAATGGGGTGTTGAATTTTCTGTGAAACTTTTTATTCTCGGGATCGAATGGCTTGAAAATTTCTGTACATACGCTTCAGACAAAATATGAGAAACGCGTATCACAGATTTTCCAAATCATCCCCCAATTTAAAAATTCAATGTCCTGACTGACTGATTGATATACCAACGCACAGCCTAAACTGCTGTTCTTAAAAAAATGAAATTTGATGGGTGTATTCTTTGTGAAGAGTGGGTATCCACTACGAAAGAGTTTTTCGAAATTCCACCCCTAAGAGGGTGAAATGGGGGTTTGAATTTCCTGTGAAACTTAATATTTTCTGGTTCGATTGACCTGAAAATTGTCACCCAGTTGTCATTTGTCATTGTCTTTGTCACTCTTCAATTAAAATAATGAGATTTGTGTACCAGTTTTTCCAAAATCATCCCCCAACAGAGTCAAATAGGGCTTCGAAGCTCACGTGTATACGGGCGCATGCGGGAGTATTTACCTATTAATAAGTAGACCGGATTTTTCTGAGGTAGATGGCCATCGATTTTCGCATTATAGAATAGAATAGAATAGAATAATTTATTTAAAAAGTATTACAAAAAGTGTACATTTAGGCGCAGTAGTATTATTTCTCATACAACAATAATTAGTACTTATAAGTAAACTATAACTAAAATATATTTAACAGTTGCAAGTTATAATAGTCCAATTCAGATGTCAGCGACCTGCCCGATCTAGGTTTATTTAAACCTGTGTTTCAGGCCATCACTTTACCTAGCGTAATTTAATTAGGGCAGTAAAAATTACAAGATTAAAATAATCTATAAACAACTATAACTAAAATCAAATAGGTACAAAAAAAAACCACTAAAACTAGCTTAAGTAAATATGTACAAAAACATAATCAAACCACAACTTCTAGAAGTTTTTCTGTGTCTATGTAATTAAGTATCGCTAAATAATCCGACATTACAAAACTATAGAAGTTTAGTATCTTGTTAAGTCTATTATAGAGGAAAGGTCCTAAAAACACATAAAATCGATTCGCAAACGCATGTCTAGTTTGAGGTTTTGTGCAAACTAGGTCCTTCCTTCTCCTATCGGAAGGAACTGGGTGATAGGGAAGTGTAGAGTGCTGGAGTAGTATTATGTGCAGAATAAATAATTGCCGTACTGTAAGTACATTACATGCTTTGTAGAGCTGGTGTGTAGGGAATCTAAAAGGACGGAAGGTAGCAACTTTTAGAATTGCTCTTTGAGCACGTTCTAGAGGGAGAAGAATTGAATTTCCCGCACCACCCCAGGATGTAATACAATATGTTAGGATAGACTGACACAACGCTAAATAAATCTGTTTTATCAAATTATAGTTAGCTACATTACGTAAATTCTTAAAAACGTATATTAGTTTGCGCACTCTAGTACACAGTAACTCGATATGTTTACGGAAATTTAGATTGGAGTCAATAGTGACACCTAGATATTTCAAGTGGTCAGCTTTATCTAAAGTAGGGCAAGAACATGCAGTGTCAGCGTACGTGCTACAGTTATGCGCGTAAATGTTTAGGTTAGTAAGCGGTGTGTTAGTATTCCTCATTGTAAATAAAATGTATTTTGATTTTTCAGCATTTAGTGTAAGAAGATTACTCTGGAGCCAATTAGACACAATGTTGAAGCCATTCTGAGCATGTTCATAGGCCTCAGCTCTTGATTTAGCTGCAAACAATAAAACAGTATCATCCGTGTGATATACTAATAAACGTAGCGTGACGCTTTACGGTTACGTGTCGACTAGTCCTCACTTATCCCGGGCGGCGAGTGCACGTACCCTTAAAGTAGTTCATCTACTTACTGATAATTTGGTGGTTTTATTCTAAACCCTAACTAGTGTTTCTAGTGAACACCACATTGGCGACGAGTAAAAGCGCAGTAAGTGGAATTATGTACTTGCTTACGGAAATTGGTCAGCAACAAAATTCTGAATAAATTACAAAAAAAAAAAAAAAAAGTTCTGAAAAAGACAAAACTGAAAAAAGTGACTGTGATCTCAGTGAAAATTAGTAACAAGCCTCATCATAACATCACGCCTGTAATCCCGCCGGTGATCTAAGTGAAATTAGGTGTCAAACATCATCATAAAATTATGCCTGTAATCACCATAGGATTAGGCATAGTGTAGGTACCTATTAGGTACTCCAACATTTCGCTCGTTATGTTTAAGTCCCAAGTACTTAATAGGGGCGAACCAATTACAATAGCGAAATTCAGTATTAATGATGATTTGTTTCCGTAATTGTGTTTACTTTGTAAATATTTAACAAAAAATTACCTAGGTCTCGAAAAGATCGCTTTTAGCGATAAGACCGCCCATGTTGTCACCCTATGTGAAATGTTTTCTTGTATAAATGTTACTTGTATGGTGTACATTCTTAAGAATATTCTATTCTAGGTACTTGCAGTACAAAATAATTATGTATAATACAAAATAATACAGTATTTAATGAATACTGTTTATTTCCTCAATTGTGTTATATTTTGATCAACAATTGTTATTAGGTATATTGTTACTTATATAATATCCTATGTGCGATCTGCGTCTGCGATAAGCTGAGGGATGTGCAGCATGGATCGATGAACTGAGTATACGTCACTAAATGTCACTCGTAAACAGAACCGAATGTTGAAATTAAGTTACGAAATTTTGATAAGTCTCTGTATTTCTCTGACTTTAATTAAATGGTTTAAAATCATCAAAAATGGAGGTACAAAAAGAAAAAAAAAGATGAAATACCTAGTACCTACATATTGTTGACCAAATCCGTTTGCAAACAACATTATCGAAAGACAAATTCTGACAAATTCGATAAAAAAATATTTAAAAAATGTACCTACGAGATGAATTTCTCGTAAATACCAGTTTTAATCGGAATTTATTTTCGATCAAAACCTGATGTATCGAAAGAAATCTTCGATAAAATCAATGTGCCTACGAGAACATTTTCTCGTAAATTCCAGTTTTAACCAAGTGCCCCTTCGACAACCTCGAAATAATCGAAATAAATATTACTTTATCTATCGTAAAAACCAAATAAAATAAAATAATGGTAGAAAATGCCTATGGCATTAAGTCCACCTCTTTACTTTGTGCTGGATGTGTTAAATAAATAAATAAAATGGTAGAAAATGCCTATGGCATTAAGTCCGCCTCTGTACTTTGTGCTGGATGTGTTAAATAAATAAATAACACGTGCCTATTGAAATAAATTTCGATCAAAAATCTAATGTGCCTACGAGAACGTTTCTGGTAAATGTTCCTATTGAAAAAAAAATTATCTAAAACGAATCTACCTACGACAACAATTTCTCGTTAAATCCAGTTCGATAATTTCGAAGGAATGAAGGTAATATAATTATCACCTCACCTTTTGTTAAAACTGAACAAGTATCATGAAATCTGTTAAGGCTAATGATTTTGACTAAATCTAAAATGTGTTTTGTGCTGTCATCAAAAACAAAATAAGAAATAAATACGATGCAATTCGATTACTTTTATTGTGAATCGGATCGAAGCCGTTCAATACGATCCTAGAATCGTATCGCGTGGTTACGATTCAGATAATCCAAAGTATCGATGCAAGTATCGTACATCCCTAGCTCCGACGTGTATTAAAATTATAAGTGGCCGCTTTGCTTAGCTAACACTTAACGGGGACTTATAAAGAAACCATTGGTGAGACTTGCAAGCTACAGTTTGTTTCAGTGCTATGTTATCAGAACTCACAGAACTCTTTGTTATTGGCCGGATACGACCAATAAATTTGTTTCTTTCTTTGTTAAAGCCAAAATAATAAGTTAAGCGATTGGCTTATTTTAACTTCAAAAACTTTATTGTACATATGTTTTGGTAAAAATAATAAGAATTTGTCGAGACAACCTTGAAATCATTTTACTAATATAGTGTTTACCTCGACTTAATTAAGAAAGGTTATTTTGATTCTCGGTGATACAGCAAGAATCGAAAATAATAACAATAGTTTTCTATCTTAAAACTGTAAAAAGGCCGTTAAACAAATACACAATAGAGTCAGAGTACAAAATGCAACAACTACCTAGCCTTAATAAAATTGACAACAAATGAAACCAAATATCTCACTAGAGAGGTTTACTTTGGTGCCGATATGGCAGTAAAGATCACAAATAATAGTCAGTGGCTGAAGCCCTGCAAATTATACAATTCGCATAAAAGATGGCAAAAGTTCATAACCAGAATCATTGCAAAACAAGGTCCAATAAAAAAAAAAGTGTTTACCTCTGGTCGACCAAAACGTAAATCGTGAAAATGGTTTACCTCTCATCAAATGACTAGAGTAGAAACTCTCGTCAAAAAAAACTAGAGTAGAATCAATAATGCCAAAAGATGAGGTTAACATGAAAACGATCATTGAATCTAACTGTAGATTTAAATGATAAAAGACAAAAAATCAAGTCATGAATTTTGATCACGAAGCAAAACTTAAAGTCTACAACCAACAAACGACTCCAAGTAGAACATTGATGGGTCGCTAAATGGTTCATTTTATTTCATTCTCGAGTAAAAAGGTGTTAAGTCAATAACAAAGTTCAAAGATGTAAAATTAAAAATCACTATTTATGAAACAATTTCTCTAGTTGTCAGCTTTATAGATGAGTTCCAATTCATTTGGAGCAAAGAAAAATAATAAATAAGACGAACTGGTAAAATGACATCATTAAACCTGGAAGTAAACCATAGTCTTGGGTTATCTGATGGTACCGAATTTAAAGCCTAATGATGAGAAACATATTTGCTTGTATATGCGTGCTGCGAACGGAGCTATTATTATAAAAAAAAAACATCACTTGCCCACTATGGAGCAATATTTCAAAATTGGTTATTGTGCAACGCATTATATCATGTTGAAAATAATATAAAATCTCAACGTTAGTTACAAGCAAGAGCTTTAACGGTTTATGCGAACAAGTTGTCATCTGCATAGACGACATTAAAGTATTAAGAGTGTAGAAATGATTTACTACACAAAAAACAGTTTGTTAAATAAATTCTAAAACCGTTTAGTTTCTGAGATTTTGTTATCAGACATTAAACCACTTGAGAAGTACATTCAAAGCGATCGAAACATTTAGACCACTCGAGAAGTTCAAAGTTTACTACAACTAATAGAGTCAAAATTTACAGCTAGTTTTGCATGTTGACAAAAAGAACAAACAAAAAAAAAACAAAAGAAAAAATGAAAGAAAAGTTCTGTTTAAATATTATAAAACTATCTGATTAAGTTGGTTACACGAGCACACTGTTTATTCAAAGTGCAATAAAAGTGAACAGATATAATAAAAAGTAAAATAGACCACAGATAAACAAGTGGCCAATAATATTTATTGAAATGTTCAAGTACACAATGTTGGTTTACGTCTGACAACAATCCAAAAACAACCATAACACAATCAGAATAAAGATCACTGTTAATGGACAGACTTGTCAGTGGCTGCAATCGAACAGCAACCTTACTCCAATGGGAATAAATATCATTGTCATTTTAAAAGTGATGCCCAATCAGAAGTAAACGTACTATGAGAGAACAGTAGTTTGTACTGAAAATTGTTGCTCGGGCAACGATTTACACCTCCCGAATTAAATTCATACTTTTGGCTACTATGACCCAAAATATTAAAGCCAAGTAAACATATTCTGTTAGTTAAAGGACTGTACTAAGTCAGTATAACAACAAATATTATCCTGTCCTTCGGAAACAAGAGTCTGGTAGACGTTGAAAAAACATTACTGTCAGACCAAAAACCACCATTTGCTTGGTATGAATATATGAACTTTTCACGGATCATAAACCTTACCCTTAGCCTAGGTTATATCTCGCACAAAATGTAAAGTTTGAGAGTGACCTAAGGGACTTTGAAAGGCAAGCATAAAAAGAACCTGGTCCATATTATCCTTAAAATGATTATTGCAGCATTGAATAATAATTTAAAAAAAAAAACGCTGCAATATAAATAATTACACATGAACTTTAGTAACATGAAACTTATGAAACCGTTTTAAAGAGCAACCAAACTCTTAATATCACTAATTTGGAAACAAAATAATGCCTGAGTGGAAGCATTGTCGATTAGGACATTGAAGGCTAGACTACATACTAAGGCCGATATGGGTAATGTAAGACGCCATAAATAGGTTTAGTCTCAAGACCAAACCCTCTAGTATAGTTAAAAGGCGTGAACTTCCTTCAAGAGCTTGTAGAAAAAAAAAAAAAAAAAAGCTTTAATTTTTGAATCCACTGCCAAGTGGAGATTATCTTTTCGTGATTATCGACTATTACAGTCGATACAAAGAGATTGGAGATTGAAATGTAAATTATTCTTTCTCTCTACATATATGTACAAGAGTATGTAAAGGTAATGAGGAATCTTTTCTTAAACCGGAATCCTGCAAGTATAAAATCTGAGTTCGACAGACAACTTAGTCTTAAGAATTGGAGAGATTCTGTATAAAAAAGGAATAAACAAAGTTCTTTACTAGCCAAAGAGTACTTACTCAACAAAGAGCTAAGATACAAGGTCGTCTTCTAGACAAAGAGTACTTACTCAACAAAGAGCTAAGAGACAAGGTCGTCTACTGGACAAAGAGTACTTACTCACCAAAGAGGTAAGATACAAGGTCCTCTTCTAGACAAAGAGTACTTACTCACCAAAGAGCTAAGATACAAGTTCCTCTACTAGACAGTACTTACCAAAGAGCTAAGATGGGGAGACACAACAGGGATATCCTTCAACAATTGAAAATTAATCAATGCGAAAATCAGCCTGAAAGGGTGATTTGTTATAGTACTTAAAGATGTATATTAATGATGTACACCTCAACTACACAGAAAAACAAAAAAAAAAACACCATCAGAGCTATTTCATGCAAGACCGTTTAGAGGTAAAGTGGAGATAAATAACCATAAAGGGATCTCGAAGTTGATACAACCATTCAAAAGTTGGACAGATTTGACCAGAAATGGCTTTTGTCACCCCGAGCAGATAAGCGGAGATAGCAGAAAAGTTACACATTGAGAATTGGGATTGGAGAAAAAGTACATGTAGAGAACATGATGAACGAAAATAATATACCTCCGTAATGTAATCCACACCGCAGCGTACTGAAATATAAAGTATGCCGAAACTGGTCAAGACTACCGACACATGACGAAGATCATGAAACACCTAAAGAAGGTATAAATAAGAGTAATTAAAACTGGTCAATTGAAACTTATCGATCACAAAACGTAAGATACTTACCGTATTTTAAAGTTAAGCATAATGCAATAAAGTAAGTTTAATGCTAAATAGTGCAGGTACTGAAAGTACCTAAAATGTAATTAAATTCTAAAAAGAAATATTGTCATTGTACTTTAAATGAATGAATGACTGAATTCTAAATGATGCTAAATATTGTAACTATTGTACTTAAAACTAATTTTATTAAAAATTAAAGAAACAATGTATATGCCTACAATATTTGCACCTGGCTTATGTCTATTAACATTATTAATTTATCTGAATTGTTTAAATTTTTATAAAGTGTACCTATGTTAGCATAATTGATATTATATGGTAACATATAAAAGTAATTGTATTCCAGATATGTAAACTTAATATTATAACTATTACACCAATTAATATAACCTACACATTTTTGTAAAACATTTTAAAAGAGTAAGTATGGAGTTTCTTCCCCATTCTTCTCCATACAAAATGAAATGAACTCATTTCCTAAAGTGACCTCTAATGGTCTAATTGAAATAAATATTTTCATATAAAAAGGAAGAGATGTGATATACTAATAAACGTAGCGTGACGCTTTACGGTTACGTGTCGACTAGTCCTCACTTATCCCGGGCGGCGAGCGTACCCTTAAAGTAGTTCATCTACTTACTGATAATTTGGTGGTTTTATTCTAAACCCTAACTAGTGTTTCTAGTGAACACCACAATCCGCATAAGACATAATAATACCATTTTGGAGTGGCAGGCAGCATAGGTCATTAATATAGATTAAAAATAATGTAGGGCCTAGAATACTGCCTTGTGGAATTTGCATTGGGTCGTCATACGCGAAATTGATATTAAATATTATGTTAAAGTATTATGTCTTTTAATAGATTCTGAATCATTTGATTGTTGTCACCGGTCTCCAATCTCAAACCAAAAGTATAAATATTTCACATTTGTAATGTAATTGATATTACTATGAACTAATATTTGCAAGTTATAAGCAAGTACATGTAAATCTATGTATGTACTATACATACATAGATTAGTTATTATCCCAGAAGTAATATCCCGTGGGCGATTCCCGAACTCCATACGAGCGAATCCGCGGGCACTTCTGCGTACACGTTACACAGCTCTCCGCATGATAAAAAATCGCGCGCGGTACTTGATCATGATTTCGCTGCGGAGTTATTTTAAAACAGTGATATCTCCAAAGATATTCATTGAAATCAAATGGTATATGCAATTTTGTACAAAATTAAATATTTGTGATAAATAACGTATTTATTAATACAATGTTTATGAAAACCCTTCGCAAATAATGCATTATTTTACGAAAAAGGAGATCCCCCAGCCTCCATACTTTTTTGGGCCAGCAAAAATAAACTCATTGCTTACATAGAGCATAACATATTAAACATTTTTTTTTATTAAACCTAAGTCGTAAGTCAACAAATTCACCGAGAAGTTATTCAACCACAAAATATCAGAGTACAAGCAGATTGAGGTAATTTTTTTTGCCGGTGTTGTCATTAATAAAATTATGCTTTGATAATACAAACGCAGTTTTATTACGAGAGATTCCACAGATATAAAAATCAAAGTGTCAAGTAGTGATGTACTATTTAAACTAGTGTTGTTGACAATCGATAAAGTAGTGTTCAATTTACTAATATAAAACTCCCACCTAATTTGAACCCATTTCTTAATACTAGTTAATTTTCTAAATGAACATACATTTTCATGGCATGAATTAGTTTGACAAGCACTCATCAAAACGCATTAAAAATATTTAAAAATGGGGTTTTAAGAGAACAAATTAATAAGGTATACTATTTAAACTTCTGAACACCAATTCTATTTCTAAAATACTGAATCTTGTTTCTAGGAATAGCTTTAGTAAACACAACAGCCAATTGCTAATTAGTAGATGTATGTATAATTCAAATCAATTTGTTTCTCTGCATATTTATCTTTAACAAAATTATAATATGTAGGTACTTCTATTTGCTTACAATCCACATTTTTAATTAAATAAATTGTACTTTGATTGTCTTTTTTCAAGCATATTAAGATCTGATTAAATTCACCAATATCCACTAACGGTCCTTTTAATTCAATTCAATTCGTTTATTTCAGATACAATGAATGATCCATAATTTTGTTAGTAGGTACACTTAAAAATAATGTTAGTAATTATCACACACTACTATTATAACTAAATTAACCACATAGACTCTTTTGCGGCAGAACAAACAGCATACAATTTTATATAGGACTTTGGTATAGTTCTGCCGAAGTTTGAATGTAATAACTCTTAACTTACCTTTTGGGTAATACAGGCGTGATTGTGTGAAACCATACAAACAATCAGTTGATATTCAAAGCTGTGAAGATGGGGGGCGCGGGAGGAGGGACTCGCCGCATGACATATGGCAACGTTTGCCTCGCCACACGACACTTTACTTTACCGGTGACACGGTGAAGACGTTAGTTCAAGGTGTTCAAACAGTTTATACCTCACTAAAGAAGTGCTGTGTTGATTTCATTAGGCTAGCTTGAAGACACGATCACAATTAGAAAGGCTTATTGGATTGAGGTATCTTTGATAAGACAAAAGTTTACGGAGCCAATTCGCCGCGATATCAAACAATCACAAAGTACAATTCAGTTCAGCACAGTTTTGTTTTAACGCAGTCTAGTGATAAATCAACAACTTTCGATTCAAGAAACAATGGCTTCAATTTTATAACGTTGAACTGGTCAGCGGAAGAAAACATCATGAAAACAATAATGGCAGCGAGTTTTCTAGTAATCATGTGCACACTGAGCCAGGGGATTACTGCTTTACAGAACCCACTATCTGATGAGTTTATAAATCGGATTAATTCAAAACAAACCTCTTGGACGGCTGGCAGAAATTTCCCATTGCACACATCTATGAAACATATTATAGAGAAACTAATGGGAACTTTGAAAGATGAGTACTCAGCGAAACTGCAGGTATTACAACATGATGCCGAACTTATTGCGGTTCTTCCTAAGATCTTTGATCCGAATGAAAAGTGGCCCAACTGCCGTTCTTTAAACGAAATCAGAGATCAAGGCTCGTGTGCCAGTAGCTGGGCGTTTGGTGCTGTAGAAGCGATGACCGATCGATACTGTATATACTCAAACGGGACAAAACAGTTCCATTTTTCCGCCGAAGATCTTATAAGCTGTTGTGAGATTTGTGGTCTGGGGTGTATCAGAGGTGTGCACACTGCCGCTTGGAAATACTGGAAGCGCGTTGGTCTTGTCTCAGGAGGCAACTATAATTCGAGTCAGGGTTGCAGACCATATAAGGTACCCCCGGGTTTAAATAAAGTTACCGGTGAAGACTCGCCTAGCAGATTTTTTTTGGATATATCAGGTTGCATCCAATCCTGCGATTCAAACAACATTAACTACCGTAAAGATAAACGTAAAGGTAAGACAGGTTATTCAACAGATAGCAATGAGGAGCAGATAAAAACTGAACTATTCAAGAACGGACCAGTAGAGGGAGTAATGGATGTGTATACAGATTTTCTAAATTACAAGAGTGGTGTTTACAACTATACCGAAGGCTACCTTCTAGGATATCATGCGGTTAAGATTCTAGGCTGGGGAGAGGACAATGGGCACAAACATTGGCTTGTTGCGAACTCTTGGGGCCAAGAGTGGGGTGATAATGGATTCTTCAAGATTCTCCGGGGAGAGGATCACTGTGGTATCGAAGGTTCTATTGTCACCGGTGAACCGCTTATAGTTTGAATATTTTTGTAGACAAATACAAATGTAGCTAGTACAACAAAAGAAGGGAACAACACACAACCACTCTTATCACAATAATACAAAAATATGTTTTGCAACATAAACGATGTACAAGCATGACAATAAAAGCCCATGTTAATTATGTTACCTGTGTGTTTGATTTCTAACCAATATTATAGTCTTATTGGTTGGCATATTATAGGCATTCTCGCACGACACTGCACGTCCGCACGAAGCGAGCGGCACTCACAGCCTCCCCGCATGGCGCACCACCATATAAATCTTCATCGCCTCGGCCAGACCGCGCGGACGAGCGATGTCATCTGGAATCGACTAAGTATCTCTGTTTGTTCGTTTTCCAGGGTATTTTTGAATTATAATAAAGATTATCCCGATGAGAAACCTTCAACAATATTTAAGTCCCAGACAGCTTAAATACAAGCTGTCTGATTCTGTCCAAAACTCCGGCCGTAATAAACTTAAATTATAGAATTTCATATAATTATGTATTTTCAACCTCTAATCCGCTATCAACTTTTATCGGTCCTACATTTGTGGCCCTAACTGCCACAATCAGTTGTAATGTAAAATCATTCACACTGTACTTGATGTCATGTGATTATCACAGGGCACATGACCACAAAATTGAAGAAGAGATAATCTATCAATAAATATTCAATTTAAGTTAATTATTGATAAAGTTTAAGTGAAACATGTATGAACACCAGTATAAGTGCAGTAGAAGACTGTACAGTGTTTGAAACGTCGACGCCTGTGTTTTATTTAATAGCAATTATTGGCATTAACGTACTGCTAATAAACTATTATAAAACCAGCCGATTACTCCTGCCAGTCCAAATCCATTGAATTCTTTACTGTTACCGCGAAAATATATAGTAGCAGCCGAATTTTCAAAATATTTTTATTATTGTAGTCCTCCAATCCTCCAGGAAAAAATCACCACGCAGCTTCTTTCACGCTAGTGAAAGACAGCACAGCAGCAGTTGCAGTTTTCAGCTGCTAAGCTAAAAATCAACGTCAGATACCTAGTACTGCCATCTGAAATTATGCTGTACCGATGAATGGCATAAGTTTCTTTCTGTTTTTATATAAAACTATTCAAACAGAGGTGTTTTCGGTTTCAGGTACTTATTAAGCATTTTTTTCTTTAATTCTAACAAGTAGCATTTGAAAATGTGGTTATGCGCTGGTGGTAGTAATTTACAAGGAGGTAGAATTTACTACCTTCCATAAAGAATATGATTGATTGACAATTGTCATAAAGAAAGAAAATACTTGCCAGTATTTTCTTTCAACAACAGATTAATGAATCTACTTAAATGAACATAAGTTAACTATAAACATAAAAATACATAGAATTTATTTTACAAACAAGCCACAAATACTTTTGGGATATCTTTTCAAAAATGCAAGAAAATGCTGCGGAAAATTGAATTGAAACTGAGAACGAGCTCTCAAATATTACAACATACAGAGTGATATGAGCTCCGCTAAACCGTTATCCCATGCGACTCTGGGTCAGGCGCCAGGTCAGCTTTATGCGTTCATTTGTAACCTACAATCTTATTATGAACAAAAACTAGTGGAGTGTGATTAAAGTGAAATTCATAGCATTGAGCAACGATCCTGGTGAAGGTTTCGGGGATCCACTGGATGCGAGTCGCACGGGACCGGTCAATGTGGCGACACTTGGGGGAAGCCCATGTCAAGCAGTGGACGTTTTTCGCCTGAAATGATGATGAGCTACGATCATTAACCTACTTATCAAAAGTTTTTGTAAGAATGTCTAAAATTAACAGACAAAACTCAAGTCAAATTCAAAATACAACGGTACAAATAAAATAACAGCCGTCTTCAAAGTCTGTATTTTAGTGAAGATATAAACTTAAAATAATAGAATCTTGCCCTGAATTACGAGCTATAAAACGGTAGATCACTTTTTTATAATAACATAAAACGACCATAATATAAAAGAAACAATTCGGGGCTGTCATCGCGAAACACTATCAATTTAAGATAATCTCCGGAACGTAATAAAGAAAATGGGACTGCTATCATCACAGGACTAAGAAGAACAGTCTTCCTGATACCTTATCTACACGTTATCGTCGACGTTATCGATTATTTGATAGATTTAGCAATTTAAAGTTTTCAACTCTCATAAATTACAGAGTGAACGACAATTCTTGAGATAAACTTACTCGTTAGCTTTATAGATAGTCCATCTTGAGCCTACCGATCTACAGTATCGAAACCCTCAAATAGAATATACAACCTTTGTTTTAGTATAAGCGAAACCTGAAACACTTGTCTAGTATTTTTAGTAAAGAATCTAGGTACAAAATTTCAAAACTGTATCATGAAAAATAACAAAGTTATAAGCTTGTTCTGTTACCTGGTTGTCTGCGCAAAAACTTGTTCACCACGCAGTACTCACGCGCGCGTCTTGAGCTCATTGATAATAATAATTTGGCAGTAGATACCTAAATGATTGCGATAGGTACCTAATGTCGGTCGGTGTCCAACTTGTAACTTTTTTTAAATATTTTTGGGACAAAATATAACATGTTTTAAAAATTATTGGAATCGATTCAGTTACTTATTCTGAACAAACTATGGACTCTAAAGCGAATTCATCGAAAACTGAATATACAAGTAAAGGGAAGGAATATACTGGTGTTAAAGCGGCTTATAATGGCTAAATCGAAGATTGAGTTGGCATGGCTAATCACAGTGGTGATTTGATAAGTCGTGAATCTATGAGTTCTAATAAAATCGACCTTAATCCCTACCGAAGAGGACCATGAGTTCGTAAAATAAACCCTCTTTCACAGAACTTCTTTACTGCCGGTAATCGCGACATTCACACACAATCCCCATTCAGACACAGACATCAGATTCTGCCTATCTACCAATAAAAGCAAACTGCGATCATCAGTCCTCTTACGAGCAAATTGTAGCTTTGACCCCCATTCTTTTAACTAAGCAGTCAACGCTTCATTGAGTGAGAGCACGGAATATTATATGGGTATAGAGATTGAGAGACTTACTACAGGCCTGACGTCACCCCTGTCAGTGGTTTTTTTTTAAGAAAGCACATATATTTTTATAGTATCCAACACAAATTCCCCCATGTATTCATTTAACAATGTAGCTTTCTAGCCACATTCTAAAATTTATCTTAGGTATCATGATATCATCAACATAGACGAAGATGAAAAAATGCGTACCTACATGCGATCATATCGTACCCTAGCACATGCTAATAAAAGTTACTTATACGGGCATAATGGCGGGCTTCCTCTACTCAATTCCAAGAGAATCACGTGAATCGGCCCAGAAATCTCGGAGAAATCAGAGTACATACAGGAAAAAAAGAAATGTGCCGAATACATAACCTCCTCCTTTTTTAGAAGTCGGTTACAAAGACAATTGACAACTTGACGCACGAGAATACATCATTTCACATTTAACAATCGCCTCAATACAATTCAACAAACAGTAACCCAATTCTTGCAAGTGGAACACTCCAAGTGAATCACATTTTAGCATGTTCTACCTTGTATATGAATTCTGTGGTTCTTCTAAACAATTAATTGAAAGTGGGTAGCAAGGTATAATATTCGGTGTACCACATGTTTTCCTCCATTGTGTTGTTTTTCTAATAGTAAACTGAAGATATTGCAATAATAAGGAAAAACCGTCTGAATTCTGATATCACCGCAACAGTCAACACCTGTAATGTTTTGATATTTTTTCCAAGAACATTTTCATAACACAAACAAACGTATGTCGCAGATTGGTGCAGTATTTACAAAAAATAATAAGGTTCTTAATAATCCTATCTTTATTGTAGGTACTAAAATAAGAATATGAACCATCAATACGAGTAAGACCCATGTCAAGGGTCTCGGCACCATCCTGATAAACCTGACAGAGGAGCAAACACTCGCTCGGATTCCCAATTAATTACTTCCGACCGATACAGAACAAATGTTTACTAATGGTCGTAAAGCGTTCGACCATAATATTTGTTTGTCTTATGTTATCGATAGGTGTACGAGTAGGTACATGTATCGTTAACCTTCGACACGGCCAGTCAAGCGCTGTCTCGCCCCTGTTGACCGTGTCGTGCGCTCGATGCAATTACACGGCGTGCGAGCACCGCGAGCGGGATCAACTACACCCACCGCGGCCGCCGCCATTCAGTCGTCGCGCCACGTTCGCTCCGAATACACATCCATCCGCTCAGCTGTGAAAAAGAAAATAAAGAAGTGAATAATGGCCGTTTCGCGTGCAACTTTTGTTGCGCTCGTGTGCGCACTCGCGATCACAGCCGACGCTATACAGAATCCGCTCACTGACGAGTTCATCAATCTCATCAACTCAAAGCAAAACACTTGGAAAGCCGGCAGAAACTTCCCGCTGAACACACCGTTCACACACATCAAGAAATTAGCGGGTGTCTTGCAAGATGACCACTTGGCGAAACTTCCGAAGGTTGAACATGACGACGAATTGATTGAGAGTCTTCCCGAAAACTTCGATCCAAGAGACAAATGGCCGAACTGCCCCACATTGAACGAAGTCAGAGATCAAGGATCGTGCGGCAGTTGCTGGGCGTTTGGCGCTGTGGAGGCGATGACCGACCGGTACTGTACTTACTCAAATGGAACACAACATTTCCATTTCTCCGCTGAGGATCTTTTAAGCTGTTGTCCAGTCTGTGGTCTTGGATGCAACGGAGGTATGCCAACGTTAGCTTGGGAGTACTGGAAGCACATCGGTCTTGTGTCAGGTGGTAGCTACAACTCGACCCAGGGCTGCAGACCGTACGAGATCCCCCCTTGCGAACATCACGTGCCCGGCAACAGGCTGCCTTGCAACGGTGACTCTAAGACCCCGAAATGCCAGAAGACGTGCGAATCGAGCTACAATGTTGACTACCACAAAGACAAGCGCTACGGTAAACACGTGTTCTCAGTATCAAGTAAGGAGGATCACATCAGGGCTGAGTTGTTCAAGAATGGGCCAGTAGAAGGTGCGTTTACAGTGTACTCCGACTTGCTCAATTACAAGACCGGTGTTTACAAACACACGATTGGCGACGCACTCGGTGGTCACGCTGTGAAGATCTTAGGCTGGGGAGTAGAGAACGGTAACAAATACTGGCTCATCGCGAACTCCTGGAACAGTGATTGGGGTGACAACGGATTCTTCAAAATTCTGAGAGGTGAAGATCACTGCGGTATTGAAAGCTCTATTGTAGCCGGTGAGCCACTTATTGTTGCAGAGTAGATTAATGTGTTTAGTTTTTAAAGTCGTTATCTAAGCGTCTGTAAATAGCTGCCGTCGATCGTCTAGATTACAATACCAAATAGATATATTACGAAGGAAAACGAGCAACGATGTTTTTAAATAAATATTTTATACCAAATAAACTATTGTTGTAACGCATATGTATTATTTTCCAGTGTTAGTCATTAGTTTATTGCCTACTTTAAGGAGATAATCAATAAAGTAAATAAAACGTTAATTGCTGTCCCTTTGTGCGCTTAAAGAGATAAATGAGTAATAAGCGGAAAACGACATTGATACGTCTCGTTGTATTATCATTGTTTTCATATCAAAGGTCAGAGTGGTTCAGTTCAATAAACATAGAAGTATTCTAAACCAACAATGATATGGCCGAAGTCTTTTGGACAAGCGATAGAACAATGGAGAACTAATTTAATTTAAAAATCAACACGGACACCTGCAAATTCCGCTTTAAAGTTAATTCGTTAGGTTAATTTTGTTTTGTCTAAGTTGGGACAGATTTTTAGACTGAGTCTATTCTAGGATGACTCAGCAATGTTGGTACTTTAACAACCCATTAAATGCTTAAATATTTCGCCTTGCAAAACCAAACATCTCGTGTCATCATCATCATCGTGTCCAATCATAACAACAGCACCTCAGTACTTAGATAGGTACGTTATTTAATATCTAACTACAAATTACGTTCTATTCTACAGCTGATTACCTAACCTACCTACCTTCTATGTATACGGCATATGTAATATATTGAGAGAAGCCTATATGTACAATAGGTAGGTAGGTGTGACCTACGTTTTCCTGTGAGTAATTGGCTTACTTACATATTAAATTAAAGTTATGAACCAGACAACACAACACAACATACAACACACAACACACTTATTAGGCTAGTAGTGTTGTGTGTTTTTCTTTTAAATATTGTATTAATTATAGTTGATGATTTAGTTTTAGGTACCTACTTCAAGTTCATTTTTTAGTTAACTTTTAGTCCTTTGTGTAAATAGTTTGGTAGTTTAGCAATAAACTCTTTTCAAATAACACAACCATCTTCTTTGAATCTATGAAAATTTTTGGGTATGACTGGAATACTCAAGTAGGTAGGTAGGCACTGGCTACATTAAATAAAACAAAATCTATATATATACAAATAAATAAAATTGAAGTGATTGTTTGTAATATCAAAATAACAGCTTGTTACTGAATGCATATGAAAATATATTCGGCACTTATAACAAAAACGCTTTTTTTTTTTTTTATGTTTGTCTGTCTGTTTGTTTGTTCCGGCTAATCTCCGAAACGGCTGGACCGATTTTGACGGGTTTTTACTGGCAGATAGCAAGAGCGAGTAAGTTGGAACTTAGGATACTTTTATTTTATAAAAATAATTATGGTTCCGTGCAAAAAATTAAAACTTTTGAAATTGATAACAAAATCCGATTCAAAAAGGGAATATATATTTTTATAATAATGTCACGCGAACGGAGGTCGCGGGCAACAGCTGCTATTATAATAAACATCGAAATTACAGATAGAGACTAATTACGAAATACCTTCTGAAACCCTTCAGAAGGTAGAATTTCGCAATTCGCTCACACTAATTGATAACCCGATTAATCGGTGATTCGAAACTTCTATGTAATTACAGGGACTGCTGGGTGATATCAATTGTGTAGTTCTGCTTAACAACACATTGTTGTTACTCCTGGGAGACTGAATTAATCATGCCTTTGTTTCTCAGACACAGATAGCGGAATGTTTTCTTAGGAATGTAGACTTTAGTCATTATTGTTGTAATCGTATTGGTAGGAATCATCATCACTATAACAATTTACACTGATGGTAGGTCTGCAGAGTGGCAAGTCAGTTGTCTTGTCAGACTATGAAACCTCATCACTACATAGTATAAAACAAAGTCGCTTTCTCTGTCCCTATGTCCCTTTGTATGCTTAAATCTTTGAAACTACGCAACGGATTTTGATGCGGTTTTTTTTAATAGATAGAGTGATTCAAGAGGAAGGTTTATATGTATATATTGCACCTGTGCGAAGCCGGGGCGGGTCGCTAGTACAGGTATAAAGTAACAGATAGGTAGGGGGGAACAACAGTGGGCTGAGTTTTCATGAAGGAGTTGAACTAACTAGCAGTCCAGAGGAATCCATTTTGCCAAATCTAGAATCCTAGTGTAGATAGGTTTTCAGATAATAAAAAAAAACACGTTCAATAATCGCTAATCTGAAATAGGGCAGTGGCCCACCAGACACCCTTCTGATCGGAGGACCCTCCCTTTACTATGGAAAATGAGAAACTTTCCAACCAGTTCCTAATACCTCTATTGGTTTTTCCATCTGGAATCTCTCAGTAGCAGCCACGGAGTCGGGATTTGGGCCCGGTTGGTGGCAATAGGCTCGCCTACTTGTTATGTAGTCCCCTAAGGGGATTGCAGTTATGTTATAACATTATTCTCTTGCCCTTATCCCAATTCATTTGGGGTCGGCGCAGCATGTCTTCTTCTTCCATATTTCTCTATTACCTACTCGTGATCTCATCAGACACCTGCAGTTATATGTGTTAATAGTATTATACGTTCCCAGGGCAGTGCTACCTGACCTCAGTACTCAGTAAGTACTTACTAAGACTTTCACCACTTTCGCCATCGCCGACTATACAGTTGCTACCGACATAATGTTTATTGTATAGAGTAAGTACCTAGTTTACTTTATTTTTATATTGGTACTTTGAGCTCGTGGCTAAATAATAACAGCCGTTCGGGTCGATGTTCAGGTTAAGCCGCGCTTGTCTAGGTTGGCCCGTGGATGGGTGACCATCCAGGCAGGTTAGAAACATTCGCTTACTGGTTAGACAGGCAGGTTAGATAGACAGTCGCGCCATGTCAAATACTGGTATTCAACTGCAGCCGGTTGGACTGGAAGCCACCCACTACATACCGAGTTTCCTCCGTGGCTCGGAAAGCACGTTAAGCCGTTGGTCCCGGTTGTCAAATGTAGATCTTTGACAGTCGTTAAGTATACAGGGTGTAAACAGACCTTTCACATAGCCGTCAACCAAGCATTCTGTAAATCAAACTAAGTAACTTTACGCAAAAATTATTGCTGGGAATCGACTTTTTTTTTGGGTGAAAAATCACGTTTTAAGGTACGACTCCATGGAAAGCACTCAAAGCATTGTGCTGATGGATGGATTGAATACTACGGGGGTCGTGGAGGTGTGTAAATTAAAAAACTTACATTAAAAACATGTATTTAAAAAAAAAACTTGTACAAAAGTTGGAACTTTGACCCCCAATATCTCCGTAACTAGAAGGTTCCCAGGTATGGTCTAGAACAAAAAAATGATCGCAAAGACGAGAACAAACGCCTTTCAGAGTTAAGCGTCTATTTACACCCTTTATAGTATATAGGGGTATCGTATTAGCCAGTCTAACTAGGTTGTGGACGTCAGATGAGCGGTCGCTCCATATACAATACTGGTATTCAGCTCCATCCGGTTAGACTGGAACCCGACCCCAACGTAGTTGGGAAAAGGCAGATGATGACTTTAAGCGCTTGTTAACATAAATCTAGCATGAACTTAGTCGAAGTTGTAGGTGTGACTTCTATAACCCAAATTTTTAAAGGATGCAATTAGCTAATCTCGTAGCTATAGAGCAAGAATCGCTCATCGATCAATACTTTCGGTACCTTAGAAGCAAGGAGGCGAAGACAGAGAACTAGGACTATGTATATGCTGCGGGACTTCGAAAGAGATACCGCGGCCTTGGAACACAAAGGGCAAAGAAGGAACATGGATGGGTTTTAGTCAGTACAAGTCTGACACTCCCTTCCGCTACGCCCAGAGCGGGAGGTGTCATTTGATGATCTCCCATCCAAAAAAAAAGGACTATGTATATATTTTCGGGCACGTGCTTGGCAGCCATCCCTATTACCAATCCGACAGGCCAGCCAGTAGTGACCAAACTTTTTAAGCTTGAACCATCACGAGATTTCAGACGATTTTTTAAGTCTTGTTGTTGTCGAACAGTCAATCGAATGCGTATTCGCAGAAATTCTATCGTGTTTGTATTACATGAATACCTATACAAATGATTGTCTGTTTTTAAAACAATCACATTTTTTCATGTTCTGGTTAATGTTATCAATAACTCTGTGGATACTGTGATATATATTGAAAACAATTTAATATAAAACAGTTGAGTATCCGCCCACATTTGTCCACAAGCATATGATAGGAATATTCAGATCAAATTACGTTTTATTTGTTTGAAACTTAAATCATTTAGGTAGTTTCATGAATAATATCAGTAACACTAGGTCCTCGTTGGTCTAGTGGTCGGAAGCGCGACTACTGAACATGAGGTTCTGGGTTCGATTCCCAGATCGGGCAGCGCTTGTGGGTTTTTCCATCAGAAATTTCTCAGTAGCAGATACGGTCTGGATTTGTGCCCGGTGGGTGGCAATAGGCTTGCCCCCTATTACATGGGACTTAAACATAACTGGCGAAATGTGGTTGTACTATTAAGTAAACCTATGCCTAACCCTGCTGGGATTACAGGCGTAATGTTATGATGTGATGATACTGGGTACTTGCCAAATTTATTAGTTTTCAGAATCTACGTACGCGTACCTACCGGTAGGAATTTTATTAGGCTTGAGTGGGCCTTACAACTATGACAACGCAAATTGAATCATGCCAATAATATTGAAATATCTTGGTATAATACGTAGTCCAATTTATCTAGAAAACCTTATCAATAAGAGTTTGACGACCGACATAACATTTATTGGTACGCTCACTAAAGTTTCTAGTGGCATTCGTATCGAGTCCCATTACTCGATGAAACCGTCTACCAAGTGAGTTATACATTATACAACATTAGTTTTAGTATATGCGAAACCTGATACACGTGTCTAGTATTTTTATGTAAAGAATCTATGTACAAAATTTCAAAACTGTATCATGAAAAATCACAAAGTTATAAGCTTATTTTGTTACCTAGTTGTCCGCACAAAAATGTGATCACCACGCAGCACACGCCTCCAGCGTCGTCTTGAGCTCATTGATAATAATAATTTGGCAGTAGGTACCTAAATTATTGCGATAGGTACTCAAAGTCGCTCGGTGTCTAACATTTAACTTTTTTAAATATTTTTGGGAAAATATATAACATGGTTTAAAAAATATTGGAATCGATTCAGTTACTTATTCTTAACAAACTATATTCAGGTTTCGCATATACTAAAAATAATGTTGTATTATGGTTATAAGTATGAAAGTACTCAAGGGTAGATATTCTATCTAATAAAATTACATGACTTTCATTCTCGTAGAAGGGGGAGGAGCACTAGAATTAATCGGGCTTCTTAAATACCGCTGTGTAAGGGTCGACAAACTACTTATCACCATGTTAAAAGGTGAACAGTTGTAGACAATATGTAAGTATTAGGTACTCGTGGCTAAAAAATAATTAGAGCCTCACGGGTCGACCTTCAAGGTTAAGCCGCGCTTGCCAAGGTCTGTGGATGGGTGACCGTCCAGGCAGGTTCGACACAGTTGCTAGCTGGTCAGACACGTAGGTTAGATAGGCAGTCGCTCCATGGCAAATATTCAATTGCATCCGGTTAGACTGGAAGGCGACCCCAAAATAGTCGGCGAAACGCTAGGCAGATGATGACTAACCAGCAGCCAAAACAAAATAACCTTCTAGTACTAAGAACGGTTCCGTACGTAAGTACTAAGGATCGTGTAGCTCAGCCTAAGCATTTAGCAATTAACTGTTAATACCAGCCACAAGGTAAAACAATGCTTTGATTTCTTCTCGATAACGATCGTGATTGTGTTGCTAAATTGATACCTGTAGTTACGAGGTAAGTATATACAACATTATTTTTAGTATATGCGAAACCTGAATATAGTTTGTTCAGAATAAGTAACTGAATCGATTCCAATCATTTTTAAACCATGTTATATTTTTTCCCAAATATATTTAAAAAGTTAAAAGCTGGACACCGAGTGACTTTAAGTACCTATCGCAATAATTTAGGTGCCTACTGCCAAATTATTATTATCAATGAGCTCAACACGACGCTGAAGGCGCGCGCTGCGTGGTGACCACGATTTTGTGCGGACAACTAGATAACAGAACAAGCTTATAACTTTGTGATTTTTCATGATACAGTTTTGAAATTTTGTACATAGATTCTTTACATAAAAATACTAGACACGTGTATCAGGTATATACATACTTACATGATGACGATTCAGACGAAATAATGCACACATTGAACGAGTCATTGGAATTTGTATGTTATATGACAAAGTGTATCAAAACACATAATGACTGAAACAATTATAAGTTAATGGACTCGGCCCAGAAAAGGCGCTTTCAGAAAGTTAATAAGCACCTATCAAAATAACGTCTTTTTTATGTCTTGAGAATTATGTCAAATAAGAAAAGGTAATTTAAAACTAACTTGAATTGCTACAGTCTAACTGAAAATATTCAGCCGAACATAAAACTTCCCCTTTTTTTAAAGTCAAAAAGAATCTTTGTATCTAGAATTTGTATCTTTATACTAAAATAATACACCAGCTTGGGTTTTTGTAAATTTCCTAATACATACCTAATGACTGACATTAGGTTCTTTCTTTGACCCGACTACGGCAAAGACAAAAGTAGGGTTATGATTGTACCTATTTAGGATGGATGGAGAGGGAGACGAAAGTCAAAACAGATGGATGGACTGTGTGAGGCGCGGTCCTAGAGAGGGTCACAGGGCATGACCCCTGTGACCCCGCCCCAAAATCATATACGCAAAATTAATAAACCATCTTAAAATAGCTTTTTTGGAATTAATTATTACCTAATTTCCTGCTTAATCGTTCAACAACAGAAACTAACCTTTTTCGAGGCAGAATTCAAACATTTTCGAGCTCGCTAATGCATCTGAGTTACTTTTATTCTCATCTCTGTATGAATGAACAAATAATACACGGGGCGGATGCGGGCTGCTTCAATTTTGAGCTCTCTTCTCTCTCTCTTGCATTCTATTAGTATCAAAAGCGGATCCGGGAGGGGAGGCCATGGCCGGGCGTCATGACCTCACCGCCTGAGCTGGGCCGAGGTCGACCGTGATCATGTTTCTGCACTCATTGATTTAAATTAAATAAATAGAGGTCCGGCTCGCTTCGCTCGCTCTTCATCTTAAAACTTGAAAAATCTAGTAGGATGGAGCCAGGGGGGGGTGATGGTTCAACCCCCCGAAATGTCCGACAACTAATAAAAAATCAACCTATCCGAGGCGGAATGCAAAGTTTTCTAGCTCACTTCGCTCGCCAATACATCCTATACTTTTTCAACAATGATCCTATTCTCATTTCTGTATAAATTTAAAAAAGAAGTGGTGCTAAATTTTCCCGCTCGCTTCACTCGCTAATACATCCTTTACTTTTGAATTCTCCTTAAGTTGACAGAGTTCCTCCTATACTCATTCCTGTATGAATGAACAAAAGGAACTAAATTTATCCGAGGAAGGGTGCAAAAATTTTCGAGTTCGCTTCGCTCGCTCTTGCGTCTGAGTACCTACACACCTCCTGTATAAATGATCAAAAGAAAATGTAACCTACCCGAGGTAGTGCTAAAATTTTCGAGCTCGCTTTGCTCGCTCTGATATTCTGCTTTCTTTTCAGTATATCTTTATAAACTGACACAATTTCTGAAAGCTAAAGATGCAACCCCCGGAAATAAACTTTAGGCCCTTGATTGTTTTGTTTATTTAAATCCAGAGATACTTAGTTGATATAATTTCGTTTTCCAAAAGTTTTTGATAATAGTTTAACCCCTACCCATTGGGGTAGGGGTTAAACTATTATCAAAAGCTATTAATTAATAATAAATTAAAAAATAATTAATTAATAATAAGTTAATTATTTGGTTGGGGACCGATTACGGTCCCCAACCAAATTCCTGGTCCCTTATGAACCCCCTCCCCCCAAAGACTTAGGCTGGGACCGCGCCTGGTGTGAGGAATGTCGTGTAAGAGAAAGGAGGAAATGATGCCGTGACGTCTGACAGGGTAGAACGCAAGAAGAAAACGTGTTGCGCCGACTCCAAAGAAAATGAAGATGATGTACCAACCTATATAGGTATTTCATTATATAATTTCGTCGCTACCATTTACCTACATGTTTTGTTATACTACTAAGTACTAAGGAAGTAGACGACAAAGAGCTCACATAAAATTAAATTATCTGGATGATGTGCTATTGAAGCAATGAATAAAGTGTTGAAAGTAGGTTAGTTATAACTCCTTCCTTGCTGTCGTAACAGTTTATGTATAACTCATGCTGGCCAGCGATAAAAGATTGAGAAGAAATAAAATCTCAGTGATATGAAAATCGAACTCTCGGAAGTAGAAAGATGAGAAATACTGCACAAATGAGGTGATTTTTCTGATCCAAATTGTATCTTGTTGTCAATATGACTGTGTTATTTTCACCCATTTTGTTTCAGTCTGAATCAAAAACATTCCAACCACTATAAAACTTGATGAAAAAACGTAACTTAACAATAATGTTGGTCGAAATCCGTCCAAATGTTGTAAGTATTGCTCAAAATGAAGCAGTCTCGTCGCCTGCGAGCCGTGGTTCATTAAGGGCGAGAGTAGGCTATTTAAAACAAGTCCTCGTGTATTCGTTACACGATTAAAGCGACTTAACCCCGACGGCACTTAAAATGCCTAGACCGCGCTTACCGAGTTAAAATTTTAATGAAATGCGAAAAACGAATACTTTTAATGTTTGTGTCGGCTTTGCTAGGCTCAGTTTAAATTAGTAGAGACATTCAGTGTTGTGGATATAAGTTATGGGTTATGAATGGAAATGTGGCAATTATGGTAGCGTTTGCAAAAATGTACGGAGAAAGAAAGGTTTTAAAACGACCCTATGTTTTTGTTTTCAACAAAACCAACATACCTAGTTGGGAAATGGGAATAACATAACGCCGGTAGTGCCTATTTATGCCACCTGCTCTGATTGGCTGTTGATGATTCAGTCAGCCAAACACAGCAGCTAACATTCAGATTCAAATATGTTTATTTGTGACACAGAGGTAAAAGTAAGTACATGGTATTATAAAAAAATTATGTCTCACTATGTGCTGCCTTGCAAGGCGTGCAAATAATGTTTACACATTAATTAGTGCGGGTTGTAGTTTTAATGAGTCTAAAAATGTTAACCGAAACTTAAATAAATACTAAAACAAACATTAACCTAATATTAAATCTTTGATAAAATATACATTAAACAAAAACAAATTTTAAACAAACGAATGTTATTTATTAGCCTTGTAAGGCTAATAACATTCGTTTGACAATTTGTTATCACTACATAGTATAAAACAGTCCCTATGTATGCTTAGATGTTTAAAACTACGCAACGGATTTTGATGCGGTTTTTTTTAATTATCTATTAAAAAAAACCGCATCAAAATCCGTGAGTGATTCAAGAGGAAGGTTCATATTCGCTAGCGGGTTGCTAGTTTAATTTTACATTGATTATATTCAAAAGAAAACTCCTCTGTTATATTCAGAAAGAAAGGAGCTCCCGCGTGTGACTCTACTCCATAAAGTTTCTTGACCTCACCTTGAGGTGCCTACATTATTTAATGAAGTCAAGTTACAAATGGGTCGTATACATTAAATAAAAACAAATTTTAAACAAACGAATGTTATTTATTAGCCTTGTAAGGCTAATAACATTCGTTTGACAATTTGTTATCACTACATAGTATAAAACAGTCCCTATGTATGCTTAGATGTTTAAAACTACGCAACGGATTTTGATGCGGTTTTTTTTAATTATCTATTAAAAAAAACCGCATCAAAATCCGTGAGTGATTCAAGAGGAAGGTTCATATTCGCTAGCGGGTTGCTAGTTTAATTTTACATTGATTATATTCAAAAGAAAACTCCTCTGTTATATTCAGAAAGAAAGGAGCTCCCGCGTGTGACTCTACTCCATAAAGTTTCTTGACCTCACCTTGAGGTGCCTACATTATTTAATGAAGTCAAGTTACAAATGGGTCGTCTTGGAAATGGGTTATTAGTCCACCAGTTACTGTAATGGCACATTTCCTGGTAGTACTGGACTGTTGACTCTAATTTACTCGTACAATATTTAGATAAAGTTACCGAGGACTGCCATAATCTCCGACCTTGTTTTCTTCGAAGGATGGCTTAGGCCCTGAGCCCATTCTTCGGAGATATCTGGTACCTAAACCTACCCAATGAAGTATATGTAGTAGGTATTTACTTACATCGATGGTAAATTAAATACTTTAACAAATCGCATTTACTTAGACATTATGGTAACATTTAGACCAGCTGTCAGTCATTCAGCTGTTGTTCTTTGTATAGGTACCCGGCCTGACGTCGAATTTCATGATTTCTTGTCACCCATTTGTGAGACTCCCCCCCTCCCTAGTGTGAGGTCACATATTTTCAGATGATATTGAAAATATTTTTAAGTTTTTCGTTAATATTTCTTCGTGTTTAAATACTTACATATAGATTTTGAAATTTGACGTCACAAAATTTAGGAGCCTTCCCACCCCTCGTCACACAATGTCACACTTCGTCGACCCCCTTCCCCCCCCCCCCCCCCCCAACGTGAACGTTAACTGAAACCGATCGCAGCGGGAGTGTACATTCGATCGTCGCACTCATTTAAGATTATGACGTAGGCAGTTACACGCGTAAACTGCGTTTGTACTGCATATCCACCAATATGCATATGCAATAAATGCGAATTCACTTTCGGTTAGAACACCGTGTAAGGATATAATTTTAGACAGTACCTACACATTTTGTCGCACATTTCGAGCTACTAGCGCCATTCAACATTAAGCAGCCCAAAATTCCAGACTACGTGAAAAACCCCTATAAAACCCGTGACCTCATAATTTCTGCCTCACCCCAAAAACTTGGATCTCTTGAATTCCATTAAAATTTCACTACGCGCACTTTTTGTTTGCGTTCAGAATTATAACGAGTTCATTATAACTGAAAGGTCAAGTAGTGTATCAGGAAATTGATTCGTTGACGGTTCTGCGCAAATGGTAACATATTTTCTTTGTGTTAATAACATCATGTGATGACTAATCTTGTTTGTTGATAGTTTGGACTTTTTGGGTCAACTGTGGCGGCTGCTCGGCCATATTATATACGTTTACGTTGATAGCAAATCTTTGTTTGCCATGAAAAGATTTTTCTTCTACGGGTCTCAAAATACTGTTTTAGCAAATTCGTATTGGGATACCTAGGTACTGTTATGAATCATATCGCTCATGGCAATTCGGAAAATACAAAAATTATTCGCTTTAAGAGGAATAACGTTTTCGACACCCTGAGAAGCGTCTCACTCGATTTTTTACGAGTATTAGGAAGCTGCTTTATTTAAAATTAAGGTAAGTATTGTCATTTAGGTTTCCAGTAACATTTGGAGATGGCATTGTTTAGTTTTACGCAAACCAGGTGCAAGATTTTCGGTGCAAAACAATTTCAACTTTATTAGCGTCCAAATAAAGTCGAATACAATACGTAAAAATAACCACATGCCCGTGACGCTTTGTTGTTCTTTTTCACAAGCGTCGAATTTCGATGGTTGTATGAATAGAATTTTAGACTTTATTTCAATGACAGCAAAGTTGACATTTCGGTCTACGACGATCTACGACGATCGACTAAACTTTAGAGTTCCAAGACGCAATGATTTATCGCTTCTTCTTCTAGTGTCGATGACTTAAAATGGGTGAAAAAAGACCCTTATCGAAGTCGAACGGAGCTCGTTCTCCCAGTCATTGCGATTTTTTTTTTGTTCTGGACCATACCTGGGAAACTTGTACTATTGAATGCATCCATCAGCACAATGGTATGAGTGCGTTACATTGAGTCCTGCTATAAACTATATTTTTTATCCCAAAAATGTCATTACCCAGCAATCATATTTGCGTAAAGTTACTTTGTTTGATGTACAGAATGCTTGGTTGACGGTTTCGTGAAGGGTCTGTTTACATCTTATATTTTTGGATCAGTACGTAGCGACCGGAGTGCTTAGATGCAGTGACCATCTAACGTTGTGAGAATCAAAAATGTGTGGTACTGACATAGCAGGTAATCAGCCTGTACCTAATATTCACACTACCGGAATCCCCTCCATGCAGGCGAGGCCCAGGGGTGGGGGGGGTTACAGGGGTCATGACCCCCCCCCCCAAAGTCATACACGCGAAATTGAAAAACCTTCTTAAAATTATTTTTTTCGGATATAAATTATTAACTTCCTGTTTAATCGTTCAACAAGAGAAACGAACCGAAACTTTCCGACGCAGAATGCAAAAATTTTCGAACTCGCTTCGCTCCCTAATGCATCCTGACCTTTTAAATTACTTTTATTCTCATCTCTGTATGAATGAACAAAAAGAACGACGACTATAAAGAAATCAACCCATCCCAGGGCGGAATGTAATAATTTTCTCGCTCGCTTCGCTCGCCAATACATCCTATACTTTTACAATTTTGGAAAAAATTACAGAGTCCCTCCTATTCTCATTCCTGTGTGAATGAATAAAAATGACTTAATTCCGAGAAAGAGTGTAAATATTTTCGAGCTCGGTTCGCTCGCTTTTGCGTCTAAGTACCTACAAGCTGAAAATGCACCCTCCCTGAAATAAACCTGTAGCCGCCCATGATCGTTTTGTATACGTAAATCCAGAGATGGTTCATATAAGTTCGGTTTTCAAAAGTTGTTCCTTCTGGTTTAACCCATTAGTTTTATACCCTCCCCTCCCCCAATCTATTCTGGGTAACCGTCCCATCCAAATTCTTGGCTACGGCCCTGTGTGACCTCTCCCCAAAGTCTTAGGCTGGGACCGCGCCTGCCTACATGCCTCCGCTCTATAAGGGCTGTTACCCTGTAGGCGGGCGCAGTGAGATATGGTAAGGGTCCTATGTCTTCAAAATGTATATATGCCGTGCCAGCATACCAGATTCGCCACGATTCAACTTCAGACAAATAATAGCTGCGACCCTCGTTTGATAAAAGGGGGACTGACCGTTCACTAAACCCATTTTAAAGCGTCCTAGTTTAAGGTTCATAATGGATTGCCAAGATTATCAGGTGACGATTAGGGACAGAATAAGACACCAGGATTTTATATAACATTTTATTGTAACTACAAATTAATATTAAAACGTTTGCGCCAAAAGTAGAAGCCAGAATAGTAACACAGATTGCAATTGTACAAGGATAGCTCTTCGGATTCATAGTTTAGTCGTGAAATTAATAGATAAGGTTTCAGTTTCGTTAAAACAACAATGAAGATTTATTATTTACGTATCTACAGCTTAAATATTTGTCAGAATTTACGAAACATTCTCATTTCACGTTATATAAACCAAATTAATACAAGTCCATGAATTTTTACAAGTTTCTCTAAGTTTATACTTTTGGCACAAATTCATAATTAAATACATGATTAATTATATACCTAATTTGATTAAATCTAATATATCACAAACCATGACTGTTCACGTTAGTGCATCAGTCCTAACATAGCACTAGTTTCAGTTAGTTCCATTGTAAAAAGAAAGTTTTATCACTTAATCCTGTTGCACTATCTTATGTAACCAAACATTATATAGAAGCTTGTAGTTCCTATCTACACAATTTTACGTCAAACAAAGTGGTGCCCTGCTCACCCCACCGCTACACTTGTTCACACTTGATTGGATGTCCACACATTACATTTTATCGCGTTTGTTCGACCCACACTGCCCCATTAGATGTCATAATATATGGAAGTCCCTTCACTTGGTTAATTTAGTAAGTAAAAGATAGTACTTGCACAAAAACGATTTTCGAGGCCACGAAAGATAGTGCAACAAGCCAGTCGTAAGATCAAATTAAAATATTAAGAAACAAAAATAACAATAAAAAAATATAATTATCATTTCATACGCGTCAGTCGGTTAGAAAAAAAATCTTTTTAAATACAACATAATCAGATTTTTGGTAAAAATAAAAATATACTTTTAAATGACACACAAAACAGACAAGACAGACACAGAGATCACATTTAATTAATGAGACAATTATTGAGAGGCCCTAGTTCAAAAAACCAAACTACTTTTTACAACAACTTGTTTACCGTTAATTATCTTTTACTACACTGGAAACAAGTTGCAAGCTGATCGATTTATAGCCATGACAACTGCCAATCTATAGAACTACATCTTGAGAAAGTAGAAAGCATTTGACAATAAAAAAAAACATAAATAAAACAAAAAAATCATTTAGTCAAACAAAATATAAATGTCATAACTTATTTGACGGTTTCGACAACGATATAGGCGCTACATTGGCATAGATCAATGAAACAACTGTTTATGAATGGCCAAGATAACTGCTGTTGTATACAAATCGTAGTTTGTATATTCCAAAATGTCACCGCTATGAGAGGTCAACGGCCTCAAACCCGCGCAAACAGAAGCGAAGTACTAACTTCTTTATACAACACAATTCCATGTCAGTCCTATTTCCATCAACTGTCCCTAATCTCTACAACGATCCATAAAATCTATCTGAAAAAAATATTCATTACTTTACATTTTATTAAAAAAAAAAATACGAAAACTGGAATGAAAGATAATTAAAAATTTTACGTGATAAATATATTAATACTTTTACATTAGACACAGACATAACAAAATGGCTGAGTTTGACCACCGACGGACTACTAGAAACATGAAAAAACTTGTAATTTTGTTGAAATATCGTATCCGAAGTTTTTCGGCTGACGAAATATTTCGAACGACTAGGATATATCTCTTCATCTTTCATTAGGTACCTACATACTCTAACACTAATCTCTGCAAGTGGAACACCTGTCTACTGCATCACTTATAAGCTTCTTTACACGCTGGAACAACGGTCTTACAGTATTACAAGATTCATACCTACTCACAGTTTCACTATACCCGTCGGCGATCAAACTAATTACAGAAAGATTAAATTATTTAACGATGGTACTCATGACTCTATTGCTCTCTCTTACTAGCGCTTAGTTTTGATATAGCGCCATCTCACTCTGTCATTCACATTTCATTGAATGCCGTCGCTAAATAATTGACTTGTAAGGTTACGAGATAAATTAGCAGGCTAGCAAGAGCTTCTCCAGTGTAACTTATCATAACCGTTATGTGCGCTTGCCCTGTTGCCAACTTTTGTCCAATTTCAACTTAGAAACAATGAAGTTATAGTCCATAAGGCAACGAGCGAAGTTTGAACAAACGATAAGTAACTTTTTTCTGAGCCGATAAGAAAAGGGGTCTGAAGATTTTCTTATGAAGCGTGGCCTGCCTAAGTTCCGCCATTCTACCTTATTTTCAAAATAGCGGCCAGGCGTAAATCTTGTATTAATCATAGCTGAAATCAATACAAACAAGCTTTGTAAAAGACAAAATCTTCTAAAGCGTCACGTTTTCGAGATAACTTTCCAAGTTAGAATCTATTCACAGATGGCACAATCAGTACAACTTTGATTTTATTAGCGACGTATAAAACCTGTATCAATCAAAATCTGGCATCAATACAAACAAGTATCGTATGAGACAAAATCTTCTAAAGCGACACATTTCCGAAATATAAGCTTTCAAAGTTCTGCTGATGGCGAAGATTGTAACTTTTATGGTTGTAATTATATATATATATATATAGATCTCGGAAACGTGACGCTGTAGAAGGTTTGGTCTCGTACAAAACTTGTTTGTATTGATGCCATTTATTGATTAAAACAGGTTTAAGCCGTAGCCTCTACTTTGAAAATAAAATAAAATGACGGAAGTAAGGCAAGCCAAATAATTCAAAGCCTTTTCCTGCATGGTCTTACGATATTTGTTTCTTGCCTGCTGACTCAACTCTTTCTCGATGTGTACAAACAGTGGATTTGATCTTACATGTCTGATTTGGTAAACAATCTCTGCAAGATCACGAGTTTTTGCATCACACACACACATTAGTTAAATGTTATGATAGGTAGAACGTTTATTTTTTGTAAGAAACACAGTTTGAATTAAATCAAATAGTACTTCGACTCAATCCCAAATGCCGCGAAGTCTTATGGACCAACTTCGGGTCTTAGGGCGTACATTAACTGTCCCCAATCCAAAATCTCAGTAAGCCATATTTGTTTACCAAATAAGACATGCAAAGAAAAACACACCTAATCAACAAGTATTTACTTCATAGAGTCGTACCTAGTGTTGTTCGTGAGTGGATCGGTGTCGTCTCGCGTACGGAAGTTGAAGGCGTTGCGGAAACTCTCTCGCAGTCTCTCCGTGAAGGTCTTGTAGTCAAGATGCGCTTGGCCGAAATCAAAGTCTGCTACCTCGACCGAGTGCCTGTAACAGAATTTTGATTCTAGACTATTTGTTTTGTGTTGCGGGTAAAACGGTGTGAATAGAGACGAAATTTGAAAGGGAGTACCCTACTTTATTATACTTAGTTATTTAGAGACTTTGTTGGCGACATAGAGTCCATATTAATTCAACGTTAAAATCCCTTGCAAAGTTTTTTTTTTTTTTTTTACTTTTGTCTAGATTCACGTCTACGTTTCTATTTACCTCGAATTACACGTAAGTTGAACTTATACTGTCACTTACGGGATATCTTCCGTGATTGTTCATTATTTTGAGCTCCTGATATACAATCACGGAAGATATCCCGTAAGTGACAGTATAAGTTTAGTTGTAAACCGTGAAAGCTTAAAACAGTGTTTACACTTAAGTTATTATGTAACAGGTATGTATGGCGTATCTGCGGAGGGAGAAAGTTGTTGGGCAAAAATGGCAAATTCATTACGGGATATCTTCCGTGATTGTTCATTATTTTGAGCTCCTGATATACAATCACGGAAGGTATCCCGTAAGTGACAGTACAAGTTTAGTTGTAAACCGTGAAAGCTTAAAACAGTGTTTATACGTAAGTTATTATGTAACAGGTATGTATGGCGTATCTGCGGAGGGAGAGAGTTGTTGGGCAAAAATGGCAAATTCATACGTTGGTTTTATGGGCAAGCCCCATATTGCAATAGACTAGAAAGGCTAGTCAGTAGTCATCGTTTTCTAATAATAAATCATTTATTTGCTAAAAGATGGTAATGTTAATAATGTGAACAAACATGTTTTGCTTAATAGGTATAAGCGTGCAAATACATGCATAACGAAACAATCAGTCATCATGCGATTTTATGTTGGGCTATACAATATGTTAGAAAAAAACTTGTCCGATTCAAAAGGAGCATAATTATAGATTATTATAGATATACTAATGACATTACCAAATAAAATACGAAATGAACGTAAATATATTAACGAATTTAAAAATCCATGATTTTTGTCACAAATTACCATCATTTCCCTAAATTCTAACCGACATTTAAAACGTGACAACGCCATCTTAGGCGTTATTTCATTTCAATTCATTTATTCGTAAACAATTTACATTGTGTTGAATATTTATACACAATATGCAATTGCATTAGTATGTTCGATCGTCAATTGTTTGTTTATGACGTCACTACCCGAGAAGCGACCGGAACGACGTTACACGCGCCCTGTGTTGCCATGAAAATTTCCCCATTTTAGTACATTTTATTTATTTTTATCGGGGTATTTTTTTTTTACTTTTATCCAAAAAGAATTACATAAATATAATATAATCTCGATACCTAATAAAACCCTCATGGATCGGACAGGTTATTTTTAACAATTTGTAGAAGGTCTTCAAATCTGGGCTTTCAATAGCCAAATTCAGCGCTAAATACCCATCTTACCGGGAGGTAAGTTGGGTATAATCGCCGCAGACTTAACAAATGACACAGTTATGTTACTTGTGAATCCCATTCACTATATCTTATACATGATACATTCATCATTTTAGTCCAGAATCAGACACTGCGGGGTATAGACCTCCCCTTTCTTCATACATCTTCACTGATTTTAACGATATAAGATAAATCTCAACTTATATTTTATTTAGCTATGAATGAATGGACTCACCTCGAACGATGTTGGTAGTAGGCGATACCAAACACGACTAGGATGACAGCCACAAGGCAGAAGAACACCGGGATTACTATGACGGACAGCTGCGGGTGCACCGACACTGAAAACATGAAGTTAACTGTCAGAATTGAATATGCAGGGTGTAAACAGACCTTTCACGAAGCCGTCAACCAAGCATTCTGTAAATCAAACTAAGTAACTTTACGCAAAAATTATTGCTGGGAAACAACTTTTTTTTTTTGGGTGAAAAATCACGTTTTACGGTAGGACTCGATGGAACGCACGTAAAGCATTGTGCTGATGTCGTGGAGGTGTTTAAAGTAAAAATCTTACATAAAAAACTTGTGAAAAAGTGGGAACTGTGACCCCCAATATCTCCGTAACTAGATGGTTTCCAGGTATGGTCTAGAACAAAAAAAATGATCGCAAAGACGGGGAGAACAAGCGCCTTTCGGCTTCGTTAAGGGTCTATTTACACCCTTTATAACGTAACACCATGCTTGTATACTCTAAAGGGTAGATAGACGCGTAGTCTCCTGGCTGTTACTTTAAAAAACGATAGGTAGAACCGGTTAGGTATTACAGATATTAATGCAGAGGGCACTAGCCGACCTTGAATATGGCTTATGTAAACATTGTCGCATCTAGCAGTCGTTGCACACCACAAGCGAACGTATTTGTACTTTACATCATTGGTGTAACGCTCAAATTGCAGTGATTAGTGCGCTTGGGACGTGCAATAGCTGTAGCACCAATGTTCTGCGCAAAACTTCAACAGTTAGGTACTAATATAAAAAAATAAAATATATAAAAAATAAAAACGTTTATTTCAATTTCAATAGGCATTTCGATACATGTTATTGGAGATCACCTTTTAAGCAAGGGATTGCTTGTATTAAATCAAATGCATTTATGATTAATATACGTATTTTTAGAAGTCTAAAAGTCCTTAGTGCCTGTCTTCTTGGTATTATACGACACCTTCAGGAATTTGGGCTTTGCCATCGACTGCATGCCACTACTTGTTAATAAGTTTTAGTTATCATCGTTGGTCTAGTGGTCAAAAACGCGACTGCTGAGCATAAGGTCCTGGGTTCGATTCCCAGGTCGGGCTAAGTGCTATTGGGTTCTTCCATCAGGAATTTCTCAGTAGCAGCGACGGAGCCTGGATATCTGCCCCTTGGCTTGCCCCTTATTACATTGGACATCAACATAACTGTCGAAATGTGGGTGTACTATAACCCGCGGGGATTATAGGCGTGATGTTACGTTAATCATTACCAAATGGTTAGTCATCTTCTATCAATTCTATAGCCTACAATAAAAGAACTTCTTCCTATTTCTCCGGATTTACGCTAGAGATGTCCCGTCCATATAAACTTAATTCGCCTTACCTTTATAAATATTAATAGTAGACATAGCAACATTCTTCCCAATTTCGTTCTCTATGACCACGACCACTGTGTGCTGGTCGCTATCCGAGAAGTAATGGACCAGAGGAAACGAGTTCGCCACATTCGGCGTCGCAGATGCGCAGGATTCGTTCCCAGTAATATTGTACTGGCCTAGTTTGTACTGTATGCAATAGGTGAAGGGGGGAGACCCTGTGTACTTCACGTTCAGGTTTAGTAAGTCTCCGTGTTGCAGCCAGTTTAGACCTGTGATGTTTATTGTTGATATCGGCTCTGGAATATAGAGAAATTTTGGATTATTATGTGGTAATCGGTTGGCTTGGTATGAGCGTGGAGGAATGAAGAAAATGTCGTGAGGAAAGTTTTGAGTATGAATGTGAATGGGTATAAGAATAGAGGAAGACCACAGAAACGATGGATGGACTGTGAAGGATGATATGGCAAGAAAGGAGGTCATCGTCTGCCTAGCCTTTTCCAAACTATGTTAGGGCCGTCCAGTCTAACCGGATGTAGCCTAATACCAGTATTTTACATGGAGCGACTGCCTATCTGTCCTCCACAACCCAGTTAGTACTGGGTAATACGTAACGTCTTGGTAAGATTGATTGTCAGACTTTCGGGCCACTGACTACCTGTAACGACTGTCAAAGATCTACAAATGACACCCACGACCAACGGTTTAACGTGTTTTCCGAGGCAAGGAGGAAACTCGGTATGTAATGGGTGGTCACCGATCCACAGACCAACCTAGGCAAGCACGGCTTAACCTAAAGATCGATCCGAGCGGCTGTTATTATTTAGCCACGAGCGTCTGATAAAATGACGAGTAATAGAGAAATATGGAAGAAGAAGACATGCTGCGCCGATACCAAATAAATTGGAATAACGGCAGGAGAATGATGATATGGTACTAGCTTTCACCCGTAGTTTCGTCCGCCATCAGGTCGGAAATTACCCCAGGGAAATGGAACAGGTAATAAAAGTATTGTACGTCCTAAACCAGGTCCGTTGAGCCAGTTAAGGCGGGAAAACGTAACAGGCAGATTAGACTTACTTTTGCATCTTTAATTTAATGTATAGTACGAATATGGATTGATTAGGGATAATGATTTTTATTTATTTAATATAAAAATATGACTTCCCTATTTGAATCGGATTTTGTTAACAATTTAATGGGTTTTTGGACGATTCCGTCCTTATTGTTTTTCTAAAATAAAAAGTCTAAGTTATTCCTTATAACATCAGCTCTCTGCCAGTAAAAGTCTCGTCAAAATCGGTCCCGCCGTTTCGGAGATTAGCCGGAATACACAGACAGACCGACATTTTATATAAAAAAAATTAAATAAATTTACCTGATAGCTATAGAGGTATTTTTATTTAATAAAATGAAATAATTTCGTTTACATAAAACAATAACAGGATATCGTTACACGCTCCCGTTGTCAAACAAAACATAGTATTATTTAAAAGGAAAATAAATAGAGCTTAATTTCCTTTAGGTAAATCATTGCGTATTTGCTGTAGGTACACACATTACATTTGCAGGAAAAATGTGTGCTGCATTTTATTTTTAGTCATCAAGTGTTTTTTATGTTGGTACTAAATCACGCCGCGACATCGTGGTGGATTTTTATGTAGGAAAGGCGCATGCGCAGTAAAGGTAGAATGAAAACCTTTTTATAGATTTCAACAAAACCGTGTTCTGGATTTATTGTTAACTTAGTTTTAGTCTATCTGTGGTAACGTAGTTCCTAAACTGCAAAACCCGTTTCGGTTTCAATGTTTAAGGAAAACTGGTTTGTCGGAATTATTTTAAACTATGTTGGCTTTATAACGTAGTATTTGTTGTATCTGTTCATTTTAATTTTAAATAATAATACTTCTTCGCGATAACATAACTTTGAATGTCATTTGAATGTTGACTTACATAAATATTGGATTGATGTTCCTGTTATACTACCGTAACTGAAAAATAATATTTAAAGGAACTCGGGCATTACATGGCCACGAAGGACCGCGTCTTTTGGCCGCAGAAGACTCGCCCACGAAGAAAGTTTGGTCGCATAAGCGGGTGTCCGACCAGTTTTATGCGACAAGTCGTAGTCGAGGCCGCGTAGTGCACGAGCTCCATTACTTCCCATCCTAGTCATACAATTTTAACGCTTGTTTTTATCACTAAGCTAATGTGGTACCTACTAAATTTACCTGATTGCGTTCGAGTTATTTGTACTTATGTTCAGTCACAAGCTAAAATATTATGAAATATTTTGTACTCCAGTGCCAATGGTTAAAACTGTTCAATTTCCAATTAAAATGAAACTATTTCTCTTATACACATCAGATGAGTATACTGCAGTGGCGAAGGTTCCATAGAACTCGATTCCTACCGGCTTCCCTTTGAAAAATGGCACAGACAAATAATATAATCACATTAGAGATATGTACTCTGGCTTACCACTTACAAAAATTGACCCTTCGCTACTGGTATACTGTATAATGATCTGGTGTTTACTGTATACATAAAATCACGCCTGTTTCCCATATCCACAGGCCGAAATCGCAGAACGACACCGTCCTGCTGCGGTGTGTAAGTGACCAATAAATTTTTCTACTATTATAAATGCGAAAGTTTGGATGGATGGATGTTACTCAATCATGCCAGAATGGCTGAACGGATCTGGATCAAATTTGCCACAAAGATAGTTTATAACCTGGATTTTGGATTGATCCCAGTATTATGATCCCGTGGGACAGTTTCTGAACACCGCGCAGGTGAAGCCACGGACATAAGCTAGGGAATATTTTACAATTTGTTAGGTATAGGTTACATTACTCATCGTTCCAACATACACACACTGTTTTTTATCGGTGTCATACTACAAATATTACATTTCAATGATCTCGAAAGTATAAATATTAAAAATATCAATTAATATCAGCTTACCTCTAACAAATACAGTCTGTTGATATCGTCCATAGGTGTAGCCTTTGCCTATTGGAATTGTATTCTTGCAAGTAGCTATTTGGCCATCTACACCTTTCATAGTAGTTCTATTAGATATCGCTCGCTTTGCCACTTTATGTGCAGTATCAGTGACATTCGTTATATCCTTCGCTGTTGTTGATGTAACTGCTGTTGTTGTTGCTGCAGTTGTTTTAGATGGAATAATTGTTGTCAAAGGCACAACTGTTGTTGTATTGTGTGGTTTAGGTGTAGTTGTTGTTGTTGTTGTAGTCGTTGTTGTTGTCGTTGTAGTCGTGGTGGTAGTGATTGGCGGTAAAGGTTCATTGTCAGCTACAACTAGCGCTTCAATCTCGTGTGCGCCCATATTATCTTCATACGTGTAGTTGAAAGTGAAGTCACTGGTAGATTCAATGAATACGCAGTCTATGAACCAATGAGTAAGGATTGAGGAGGAGTTCTTCTGTAAGAACTGTAGCTCACTCTCTTCCAGCTTCACGAAGTGGGTGACAGCTTTGTTGACTGCAACGAAGTTGTTCGGCCTTTTTTTCTCGTTTTGACTTAGTATCATGTCACCGTGTAGTGTATCTGTAAATAAAGAATACATTTTTAATTATTATAAGCTCTAGAACATCCTTCGGCTGCCAAAGGAAAGACTCCTCGCTGTCCTCAGCAAAACATAATCACACATCTTTGAACCAAAACCTTTATATGTGAGTTTAAGAGGTCATGTTTAAAAAGCCACTACCCAGAAATAAATGATATTAAATGAAAGCATTCAAGTATTTTTTGTAAAAAAATAAACAATGAGATACCGTCGTGCCAGCGACACGAAGCCATTGGAGCATTCCGCTATGGGAGTCCTTTAAACCACTATTCCTAAAATTAAAGCTTCTTACATTACCCAGTATGTACATTTTAGAATGCGCTAAATTAGTCAGACAGCACTTTGACTTGTTAAAAAAGGCTGAAGATCGTTGCCCTCGAAAAGTGAGAGATCCAGATAGAATAGCTCTGCCTAGAGCGCCAAGGACTTCTCTATATAAAAGGAACTCTTTTAATATGTGTGGAATAATTTATAAAAAAAAACACCAAAGAACTTTAAAGAGTTAAGTAATAATTTATTTTTTATAAAGTTAAAATTATGTCTGCTGAAAAAACGATATTATTCTATTAATGAGTTTATAAATAATGTTAATAATTAATCTATTCTAAATTAAGGCAACGATGATGAATGTTGAATGTTTTGTAATAGTAACGAATGATAGAAACCGGCATTTAAAGACATAAATATTGAGAAATGTATACTCTAATATTTAATATATTTGAAGGAATTTACGTGATCTGTAGCAATAATAATAGAAATATTTTCTGATACAACTTGTTATTTTATTGTAACCAATAGCAACCAATGAAAACACACAGATTATGAAATAATAAGAAACGTTGGCAGCGCCACGCACCACAAAATATAAACTAAAATGGTTGGGTTCCATTATATTTTAACAATATTGTAAAATTTTGCATGTCAGATATATCTGACTATGCATTAGGAATTTCAACTTACTTAAGACCAATATGTACCAATATTTATTGCAAATAAATGATTATGAAGACATAATTCAAACTCCATATTTTATAATTGAAGGCCTTTTTTTTATTTTAGGATGGGAAATCATCAAATGACCCCCCCCCCCCCGCTCTGGGCGGGGCGGAAGGGAGTGTCAGACTTGTACTGACTAAAACCCATCCATGTTCCTTCTTTGCCTTTGTGTTCCAGGGCCGCGGTATCTCTTTCGAACAGTCCCGCAGCCCTGGCAGATAATTGAAGGCCTAAGATTGCTTTAATCTTTCCAAATTTATAAACCTTAGGAACTAAATCATACTTCCTCTAATAATAACCTCACACTTTAGCGATCCAAACCAATGACGAAAAGCCCACTAAAGGGCTTTGACATATTAAACAATACGTATAAAAAGCAACATAATTAATTTTACATGGTTTATTTAACGGCGTTTACACAGATGCGTACAGGTGTAACTTTGTATGCCGTGACTTAAGTTAATGAATATTAAAAAAAAAACTTTAACAAGGTGTCGTTTCAGTTGGTAATTCAAATGAATGAAGATATATGGAGGAGTGTGACGTCATCACCAATTTGAATCTAATAAATGTTGTGCAGGTATTTTCTTTTCAATGTCAGTTTGTGATGGTTTATGGTTCTATGGTCTTATCACATCTCCATTATGACCCAGACCCACGTTTCTCCGTACGAGATTAGTGTAAATTATGTCTGCTAACATGACTCTTGACTTGTGAACTGGGTTACTTCCGAGACATTGGCTGATACACAAACATTGTAAGTCTCAAAGAGGATTGTGATGCATAATAAACAAGCAGTTATACCTATTGTGTATTTCCTAGAAATCAAGCCAGGCGTCTCAAGATACCGAAAGACTGTTCATAAAAAGTAGAAGAACAGCGAAATTAGCTCTCGTCGCGCTGGATTTTAAACACACTGCTTACGACCGACAGTTGACAATCGAACAGTGTGCTTTTCTGGCAAGCTAGGAATGTGGTGTGTTGGAACCTCAATCCTTGGCTCAATACCGAAAGTTGAAAATGCAATGCGCGATTAAAAATCGCTCGTGCCAATGAGGGTTTTTAAGTTAAGTTGGGCGAGACACTCAGACTGGCCAAGTGTCTATAAGCAGCTGGATACAATCCATTCAATAATGACAACTATAACGAACAGAGACCCGATTATATGCAACATAAAATCGCCTAAATAAGCATCATAAATGCAACAAAAGTGACAAAATATGCATGATGATCAGATATTATCATGTTAGTTTTTAAACTATCATGGTCACTAACATTAACATTAGAAACGGTATATTTACCATGTTTACTGATCAATCAGTAAACAAGGTAAATATTTTTAATTATTATGGTCGCTCACATCATCGTTAACATTAGAATCGGGATATTTACCCGTTTCTAGTGTAAACGATAATATTATCATATTTTTCTCAAAAGCCGAGTTTTGTTCCAAATGATTGGGCCTTCTATTAATCAAAATATTTTTGTAGCACGAAAACTATTGTTCTACGTCCACTTAGCTTAATTCATTGTGCACTGTTTGGATTTAATTGATTTTCTGCATTGCCTCTGGCACATTTTTGATTTTGTCTGATTCGTTAAAATTAAAGGAAACATGCCCAAAAACTGCATAAATATGCCGATTTTAGCTGAAATATACAATGCTTTTGTACATAATTCGGTCTCTAATAATAATAAGGAAGCGGTTATTTTACTAAACATTAAGGAAAGGACAACGGGAAAACCAAACTTCACAAAGCAGTAAAAGGTAAAACAGGACTCAGCAGTAAGCCGTCTGTAGCTGATAAAGCGAAAAAAAACGAATACTTGTCGTGCAATAGACTTTCAATTACAGCATAACTATCTATCTAGGTTAGACTCAATAAATAAGAAAGTGAATGTGAAACACGTAACATACGAAATTGAAGCAATTCTTTCTCAACTTTGCAATCATATTCGTATAACGTTATACGATCCTGAGGCACAGTGAACCACACGGTAGGAAACACCGAAACAACATTTATTATAATTATGAGCTATTATGGTCCCACTCCAGTGCAAAGACCTTCCTTTTAGGCCAATCCTATAAGAATGAGTCCAGCTCATCCCGCACCATCATCCTTCAGATTTACTGCCTCGAAATACAGGCGACTAGCTTTCCCTGTATTTTGAAACTTGGTCGGACCTACGGGAACAGACCAAACGGAATAAAAAGTATCCAAGGTCAGGACTCAGGACTACTTGTATGCTGAATTTCGTCGAAATCCTTTCAGACATGACAAGCAAAGAAACTCACAGCCACGTTTTTAGTTGGGATTCGGGTGGCGAAGTCAAAGTGTGACTTAGTTGACTGTACAGCCGGTGACCGTGGCTGCAGGGTTACATTACCAAGATATCGATTTCCAAAAATAACGAGATCCCAGAGGGCTATCCCAGTTACCAACTAATTGGATTGGTTTGGCGGTGTGAGGACTACATGAACCAATACGGTTGATGCATGCATGTTGTGGAATAGAATAAATGCCGTGTGCCTATATAAATAAAACGGCTGTCAACCTTGGAGACTCAGATGTGTGATATGGAAGTATATTTATAGGACGCTATTTGCAACCGGGATACGGGGATACCCCTATTAAATTTGGTAGAATATCTTCGGAGCCAATTAGATGTTCATCTTTTGAACAGATACATTTTTCGCACAAAACCTCAACGATTGGAGTAAAGATTCAAGATTTTTTCAACCTTCAGGCTGACTGATGAATAAACTCGCGTTTAAGTTGAATAACCGTATATCGGAGTTGTTAAAATAACAAGCATCAATTTACATTTTCTTTGTAACCACAAAGTATGGAATGAATGAGCGTCTAAAGAATGCAGGTATCTTAAAATTCGTGGCACCGAAATGTGATTTGAGCGCATTACTTCTGTCACGCTCGCCATCCAAATCCTAGTTTATATATGGCATTAGTGTCGTAGTGCGAGTAAACGGTGCCAAGCTTGGTTTATATGGAAAGTGTTAGCATTGTCGCCTTTTGCAGCGGCCGCTGAGGAGTCTTCATATTCTGTGAAACTGTATAAAGTGGCCAGATTTCAAGTACTCGACCACATGGCCCACCATCTTACCCGCACTTGGTACACTTGGTTGATAACCGCCCACTCCATGTCCCAGTAGTGGGAACGTTACAGGCTGATTAGTATATCCCAGGAACGTCAAAGACGAATAGGCTATGGCATTTTTAATACCATCTTCAATTTTAACATACACGCGCGTATAGTTCCTAGTAGGTACTCTCACAAATGTGATATTGTATGCATAGTATGATAGCACATGCAATAAAATCTACCTATTCGCTGATAAAACTAAAATGTTTACATAGCTGATTGCAAGTGCAGTTGAGCCATCAAACTAATCACGAATCAATATTGACAAGGGTGGGAAGTTGCTGATAAGGACTTATAAATACAACATACCTGTTAGATTAAACGCCGTGAAGGCTGTAGCGACAGTCCACCACAGATTTTCAAAGTAATTTCTCTTGACTTCGAGATGGACATTGTATTGTCCAGCCTCGTAAGTGTCTCGAAAGTACTCCACACTATAATTTACGGTTTGATTTGTACTCTGAATCTGAAACAGACATTTTCGTGAATGAATTTTGTGTCTTTCCCTGTATTCTGCATCTGCATTTTACGATTATCTTGACCGTTAAGGGTGCGTCCAACGAGATGTGCGTCCAACGAGATGTGCGCAGAAATCGTAGCCTTGAAACGGATTGTCTCTCTCCACAACTCGCCATACGAGAAATGCGGGCAAGGGATGTGTGCGATGAGATCTATGCGTTCCTCGCTTATTTTGTATATACTAGACCTCGCCTCGCTAAACTCTTTTCTACTAGACCTGCGCTATGATTTGAACAAGAAATAATCCTCCTATTGATGAGTAACGCACACATCTTCGCATATTTCTGATGGAAAGAGATGCTAAGAGTTGGGTTTATATTTGACCAGCTGGTTATTATCGTCATTGTCGAAACAACTGGAAGTCATGGGGAGCGGCGTCTGCCCGACAGTGGGATGACGCAGTCTAACAGTACTAGTTTCGTCATTGTTAAACAGCTTGAAAAGGTCTGTTGAACATAAGCCTCCAAATATCCAATACAATGGACGTTTAAAGTAGCTTTATGTTTACATAAGCACTGGAGTACGCAGACATATTAGTAATGGAGTAAAGTATATTATTATGAATAATAAATTATAATCAAATGTAAACTGTATGCAGATGCTGCTGCTGCCTTTATGAAAAGCGGTCTTCGTTTTTTATGCACGTGCATTCACGAGCACTAATACCTATGTATATTTTTTTAAAAAGCAATAAAGCAGTTTTCACGAGAAATAACAGAAATAACTTGGAAATAGGATCTTTTTCTTAATTTTTTTTTTTTTTTAAGAGTTCCTGACAACATGAAATTGTAATCAGAACAGTTTACATATTGGTGCTCGTGACTGTGACTGTACATATGTATGCCTTATAACTAGCACGAAAACATTTACCAGTAAGATGTGTTCATGGCACACATGCAAGCTACTGCCATACTATTACAGGCATGGGTGGATATTTGCGACCAAACAGTGACTATGGGCAAGGAGAAGACTTGGGAAACCTGGAACATATTCTGATTTTCCAAACGTCTAAATAAATCTTTACTTTAAAATCTGGACATAAAGTTCAGTTTGTGCTACAATACGTTTTAAATATTACTAGTCATTCTAATATCAATATAATTCACACCACCATAGATAAGTATCATATTTTTTTAGACGAAACATCGTCGCTGGAAACAATAATAACTTGAATAGAATTTAGATTAGTAGCTATTTTGTCAATATGGGGCTGATCAAATATACACGTGTAAGTTGTAACCCGATGAGCAATTCATATCATAAACGCTACAGGAATTTTTAATCCGCGCTTATCGCAACATGCTGTTGGTCATGCATCGCATCTGTTACGATAGCAGTGCGCGAATAGCCCCGGTCCTTCCATATGCATATGCAAGAACACAGGCTTACGAAGGTAATAATTTTGGAAATGATTATGTATTTGCATAGCTTGCTTAAGTTTAGGAACTTACTTATGTCACTGGTAAATACCTACCTAATAAAAAAACGCTCGGCATTATCAATACTTATTGGTACACATACCATAAGTACACAATGGGAAATTAAAACCAGCTAATTTTATTGTATCCTTAATAGTATCTGAGAAATAGCTAGGTATCCCATTTTGGAAACACTAGTTAATTAAAATATTGATGACTTTCATTACCTATGGTTCAAAACACATTAGTGACAGGACTTTGTGGTGATTATATAGCTAATTAGATACTAGTGCTAATTATTAGTTATCGGTGATTTACAACATTTTTTTTTGTCTCTATTCGCTTACAATCTGTCACTATTTATTAGGACATTAAGTAATTTCTATGGCGGGTTAGATGTCTTGCCTGGTATGCGCCCTATGACACAACCTCTTACTTAAAAAGCATAATGCTAAGATTGTCCGATAAAATCTTGTGGAATTTTGTGTTTTAGCCTGCGGATTCCTTTTTTATCCATGAGATGGTTTGACAAGCTGTTTGGGTGACGAGTTATTCTTTCTTTGTATGACTGGATGTAACTTTTTATTTCTTCTTTGACTGGAAGTATCTTCAAATCGTGGTGTAGAGCTTCATTCAACAAAGCATGGGGAGTTTGTGGTTGTTCTCAGAAGCTTGTTCTGAAAGTGCTGTATGATCGCTATGTTAGAGTGTGATGCTGTTCCCCATAGCTGGATGTCATAGGTCCATATAGGCTGTGTATAAAAGGACTTTATTTTCCAGGTGTAATTGTGAATTTCGGCCAATAAACCCGTAGAACTTTCTTAGTGTCAGTCCAAGTTGCTTTCGTTTCGTGAAGATGTGTTTTTTCCAAGTGAGTCGGCTGTCAAGGTATAAATCAAGGTATTTAACATGTTCAGCTTGAGGCACTTGTATTCTATTTCACTGTACTGGTGGGCGGGCATGTATCCTTTCTCCTAGAAAATGTGACATTTACCGACTTGGTTTCGTTTGCTTTTATCCTCCACTTTTTGAGCCAGAGGTCTATGTCATCCAAACAGGTCTGCAGCATAGCTGATGCTACTTTATAGTCAGTATGGGATACCAACACAGCTGTGTCATCCGCGAAGGTTCTTGTAGTCGCAAAATTTGATATTGGGAGGTCCGGAGTATGAATCAAGTACAAAATCGGTCCAAGCACACTGCCCTGAGGTACCCCAGCAGCGATAGGGTAAAGCTTTGCATATAATGGGTAGCTTAGGGTATATAGCGTCTCCACTCTGCACGAAGAAGTATCTATCTCTCAAGTACGACATCAAGATGAGGAAGATTTTGCTTGATGGAGGAGACCTTCGTGCCAAACTCTATCAAATGCTTGAGAAATGCAGCAGCACAATATTCCTTATCTTCCAAAGTGTTGTGAATTTTACTGACGACTGTGAATTTGGTGTATTGTGCAAAAAAAAACGTAACTCACAAACAAAACCTTAACAAAAACATTCATGGGTGCCCAACGCCAAAGCTAGGCAATCCCTGAATCAGAAAGACTACTAAACCATGTACCTATGCAGACTGATAAGATGCTTAGTCAGTAAATAACGCTCATGGCCCATTTGTCTTGCCTTGGCCTATTTGGACTAGTACCAAAATCTAGGCTCAAAGGCGCCATACACATCTATCAATTTTTCCAAGCTGGATGGAAATAAGTACAATACAGTCACATTCGGTCCCAAGGTCTCTTCGGATTACTTACAAAAGAAACTATACTGAAGCGACTCCGTGTCGCATCCACAAGGGAGTAATTACCTAAGTAACGCGTCACGCGGCAAGTTATACGTAGTGTTCGACTGTTAAAACCTAGAGCTCTTAATAGATCGTCCTTCTATCAGTCTTCATTATCATATTAGAAAACTAAACAGACTCAAGGCAACGCTTATTAATGAAAACGTCGTCGTTCACAATCTATTAAAAGTTTTGCCTGCGAATGTGTTTGTGTTGTACCTTGGAGAAGGAATTAAGAAAATCTAGGATAAAAAGTATCCTATGTCCCTGCAGGTCTTGGTCTACCTATGTGCCAAATTACATCCAAATCCATCCAGCCATTTAATTGTGATTAAAAAAAAAAAACATACAAACTTTCATATAAGTAGGATAGGAAGTAAGATATCATATCGTTTCGACTCGTGTCGGCAATTTACCGGAAAGGACTGTTTTACCATGACAGAGATACATTATCAGACCCAGACATGGTCTATGCACATTCAATTTAGCCTCACTGACTCAAATACGCCTGTATCAGTGAATTTCCTCTGTTACTTGTAAACGGTATTGATAGCAAACAAGGCTGTGTGTAGCAACAGTTCAATGACTGTAGTTTTACATGTAACAACAACTTTGTATTGTTTCACTAGTATAGTAATCTCACACACAGGTACACTGATTGTTTAGTATAAAAGATGAGGGGGATTTTTGGCTCAGTAGCTATAATATTATTTTCCAAATCTTCTAATGGGTCAAGCTCATCATTTGTCATTTTGCCAGTGAATAAACTGGTTAGTGCTATGAAACATTTTGAGGCAGGTACTTGGCTTTGGGGATGGACAAACCTTTTAATACTGCGTCTAAAGAGCATGACATAATGAACACAGGCAGGTCCAGCTGCCTTATTGATGGTAGTTCTAATAAAAAGTCAACTGAATGCCAGTATCTAATATTATGCCTACCTAACTGACCTCCATGACTTGTGTACTAGGTAATACAAAAAACCTTGGTAAGACTAAAAGAAGACCAAAAGCCGAAATGAAATGCAGGATCAAAGGCATAGTGTGCTATCTGAAGCATTCTATTGATCATCATAAAATGGATTTTCAGAGAAGAAACAGGATGCCTAAGCAATTCAGATAATCAATTACTGTTGTGCAGGGAAAAGAAGTATGAGTCACACTATACCCGAAATAAATGACTAACAGGAAAATATCAGTGGTAGTGTTAGTTTATTAAAGTGGATAAGAACTGCTTTGATAAATTGTATTTTCCGCTTACATTAGTTATTTGGTCAATTTGATTGTTTTAAAAATAAATAGGTATGACTTTTCCTTTAAAGATTATTTTAATCATTTATTTTAGTTTATTTTGGTTTAAATTAATATTATTGACATGTACTTGTGCCAAGCAAGTGAATTATCGTCAGGTAAGTATACAGGGTGTACCAAGACCCTTAACGAAGCCGTCAACCAAGAATTAACATCAAACTAAGTAAGTTTACGCAAAAATTATTGCTGTGAAACTTTTTTTTTTGGGGTGCAAAATATTGTTTTACAGTTTTACGCTGATGGATGGATTGAATAGTATGGGGGTCGTGGAGGTGTTTAAAGTAAAAATCTTACATTAAAAACACATATTTTAAACGTAACTGGAAGGTTCCCAGATATGGTCTAGAACAAAAAAACAAGATTGCAATGACAGGGACACCCTTTAATAAATGTATTGTGTTAACCAGAAATAAATTAGTTTAGCACCAAATGATGACTTAGGGTTAAGTGGCAGTAGATATGTTTTAAGACAAAATGAAGCATGAGATTTTACTACAATGCTTTCATGTCACTCATTTTATAAGTAGGTGATAGTCAAAATTGATTCAGTAATCAAACAAAGCTGATAGGGATTTAATCCTCCATGACTTACTTTATCTAATCTTATCCAATATATCTTTGAAATGTTATTCATGATTCTGTTCATTCATTCTATTTTGTTAATGTTATAAGAAAATAACTATAAATGTAATTGTGGGTTTTATCAAAAGGAAGTATTATTTATATTTAGTGTTGTACAACTATATTAAATAGTTGTACAACACTAAATATCCTGGGTTTATTAAATCCCACATAACTGTTACACTGTTGTAAATTATAATACAACTATTATTTCCCTTGTCATGAAAATTTTCTTCTTAATAATTACACATATTATTAAAAGTAGAATAAGATAGAGCATGCTTTGTTTATTCAAACACAAAGTGTTAATTATTAGAGGACAGGTGTTGTTCCTTCCCATGATTAGTCACATTAACCTTAAAATGCTTACCTCTTGCTTATGTTGTGGTACTCCATTATCGGTAAACACAAATTTAAAATTTTCTCCTGTATATTCTGATACAATAGTTGCAGTGAATGTCACATTCGCACCTCGTACGGCAGGCCCATTATCTTTAAGGGTCACCGTTACTGCTGACACCCCTACAAAACAGAAATATAATATTAATTGTATGAAAGCATAGTATACATATTTTACAGCCATATCCAACATAAATAAAAGTACCTACCCGTTTCCAAGACAAATGCCACGATAAATAAAATGAAAGGACCCATATCGAACGAAACAAACAGCCACTGATTTAATAATCACACAGAGAACATAGCAACTTTTGAAAATTCAGTAGAATCTTCTTGAATAATCAGTATTAGAAGTTAAAATTTCGTCTCTAATAATAGTTATTATTGAATATGTACGTCGTCACAATTTCACAAAAACATGAACGTTTGCGTTTCATTGACAAATTGACACTGACAGCGTCTTTATTTGTCAGAACTGTCACTTTCAGTTTTCGGGTCACAGACTGTTAAAACTTTAGTGTTTTCATGTATTCGGTCTCAGGTTAGTAAGAATACATCATTACTGGGCTAACAAAAATGTTAAGTTCGTATTTTTTTACCAATATTTATAAATTAATGGTCTTCTAGTTATAACAGTTTTATACTATTTAGTATTTTTGATTTTATTTTTTTTCGATGCTAGTATTTATTTAATTATTTAAAAATATTCATATGAACCAGGGAGACCAACGCTAAAACCGTTACCACGTATTCAGTACATCATTCTGAAACCCTCACATTGAAATTCTTGATGGACTGAATACGTGGTAACCGTTTTAGCGTCGGTGTCCCTTCCACCTGTATAACATAGATATTACATAAAATTATGTAATACGTTCGGTACGTTCGAACACAACTTATTAAGGGGGTGTTGTCATTTTCAACCTACAGCAGTCCACTGCTGGACATAAGCCTCTTTAATCGCACGCCTCTTAACTCAATTCTCTGCAACTCTCATCCAGTTGCTACCAGCCTCCCTGCGAAGATCGTCGCTCCATCGAGTCTGAGGGCGTCCCACCTAACGCTTAGCAATTCGCGAAGACACACGTCTACCCCAACGGTCATTAGTTCTACGGCTAATATTACCGGCCCATTACAACGTCAGCTATCTTATTCTGTGAGCTATGTCAACAACTCTGCTGGCGAGTGTCAAAATGTTCAAATAGAACTCGCTGGATAACACAGTTTTGACCAGCTGGAAGTAGCAATTCATTAAATCGAGATAACAGAATCGCCAGCGCATACTTACGCCCTGCGAAAAATTCCTGCAGTGTAACTCCAGCTTTAGTGTGATAAACATACATTATATCAACTCTTGGGAAATTTCAATTTTCAACCCATTGCCCATCACTAGTATTTAGTAAAGATTGAAGATTGTGGCAGACTTGTTTTTCATAAAGTTTGCATAGCAATTTTTCACACACTTTCCAAAGTAGGAAAGTTAGTGATCTCCACGTATTTTTTGTAAATTATTATCTCGAATGTGGAATATGTGTTGAATGTGAATAGAGTGCCTAAATATAATAAAAAATGGCTACCGTATTTGATAGCCCCTTCATTCGACAACGTTTACATCGTCTGAGGCGTCGTGATTACGATTTTGACGAAGACCAGAGATTCGGTCGATGTGACTGCACGAGCTATTCTTATTTTGTGCTTTCAATGGTGTTGTTTTCTGTGGGCACTGTGATTACAGTGTTAGCATTAGGAGACGCCGATGGATATATTCTCAGCAATTTGGGACACATGTGGCTAGTTGGTCCAATTTTTATATGTTCCGGGATGATGGTTGCTGTGAAAAGTATGCTTTATTTAAGGAGAAAAAGCGTGATACAAATGCTACTACACCAGAGGGCGATTATCAGGGTAAGTTGATAACGTTTTCAAAAACATTATGTTAAAAACAATATTATTCTTAAGTATTTTTTACGACTTGTTAATAAATCATTAGTGTTTGTGTTGTCAAACAACAAGTCTTTCAATAATAGTACCACATAAAAATATTTGGTAGAAACTTACAAATATTATTTTTGTTGTTGTGTTATTGATTTTTGTCCCACTAATGTTTCCATGGGATGGCTATCTGCAAAATAATATGTAAAACAGGATGAATTAATTAACTCACCCAAATTAGATGCATGCAAGCCTAACTTTAGGGGGATTTATAAGGGCATAAGGTTATATTAGCATTCAAGTGTGAATTCAGATATTCATTTGAATTCTATCAATCATAATATTTAATCAACTAGATCCTGGTCTTTTTTTGCCCGGATAGTAGCCAGGAAAAAATGATCATATCTTTAACTTTTTTTATTTAAGTGGGGCATCAACTATTATATGTACATAACATGAGACTGCTTACTAGGTCACAACCATAAATTTGATTAACATAATTAGAGCTGTGTAAATTTTTTGCATTGCAGTTATATTTACATAAGTATTTTATTTTTATGAGGTTAAATATAGAAATATAGAAGCTTCTTTGTGAGAATTTATTTTAGAATGTAAAACTAATTTACTATATGCCATTATAATGCAGATAATCACCAGCAAATATTTATTTACACCTCACCTTGAACTACTGACTGAACTGTTTGATATGAGATAAAACTAAGAGGCTAATACCAAGATGGACTTAATTAAATAACAAGATAATTAATGTTTGTTTTGTATGCTCACTAAAGGAGAAAGTGTCAAATACTTCCAATATAATGATAATTATTTCTTTTTTAGGATATGGCTGCAGTCCAAGCCGAACAAGCCTATAGTGGTCAAGTACCTCGCACTGCATCTAGTGCAACATTACCGCCTTCCTATGATGCCTTAATAGCAAGTACTGCCGCTAGTAAACCACAACCTTCCAGCTCTGAACCACCCCCGCCAACTTATGATGAAGCAATGTACCTCATAGATGATGAAAAATTACAGATTGATAACAAAAATGATGATAGTGCTAAACAAGAGACTAGTAATGAAATGACTAGTACCAACATAGACAATAGTAAACCCTGAAACATGAAAATACTACTTATGAGTACTTGAATATTACTTAGGTATGTAAGAAAAACTTAATTCTTCCTTTTGTACTTATATTTTTAGATACATAGTCACTTACTATTAATATAGTGTTCTCGGACGTGCCTAAAATATTGATTTGTTAGCAATATTGTTATATATCTCTCGAATGTAAAGGGTATTTGTAATTTAATAACTAGCTTAAGATAAACTTATGAACTTGTGATGTGTTGACTGCCGCATGCTATGGGTTGATCTCTTTGTGTAACAAGAGATGATTTTAGATCTGTTTGTATGCAAGTGCATTATTACTTGTTTGGAACAATAATGACATAAGAAAAGTTACACTCTATGACAAAAAAAAAATACAATGATATTATGTTACAAAAGAAGGTTAAAATTTAGTTATTCAAGTAGTTATGTAGTTATTGTCACAAATGAGAAAATGTTCATATACATAGTATTATTTCATCATAGCATATTTGGCAGTTGCATATTTTGTGGTTATTCTAGTGTGACAAGGCACTTTATGTGCTGATTCTTTCTACTCTAAGGTGTGTCTAATCCAAAAATGCAATTTATTTTCCTTAAAATGCTAATTTTATAAAGATCAAAATAATATAAGGAGCTTACACCCAGTGTAATGAGCCAGGGAGAAAGTTATTCATGTATTTATTAGCTCCATTATTTGTGCATTATTCATCTTGCAATGTTACTAATAATTATTGATTGAAGACTGATGCATTTATATTAGTAATGTTGCCAGGTAACCCATTTAATTTCTATCTGATCTTATTCTAAAAAATTACTGCCAAAGATTGTGGGCATTGCACAATATACTTGAGATGTTGCTTTGTTGCAAGATTCAAGTAAATTTGAAATGACCTGGTTCAAACTAGCAACCATGTAAGGAACTAAATACACATGGTTATGGCTACTGTAAAAAAGAATAGAACTCCTATTCATGTGTTGCTTGGACATAGTTGTTAGTTTGTAAAATAAAAGAAGCATTTTGCAGTATTTACTGAACTCAAATATTTACCTTCCATAGTTCTTGAATGTGTTGTAGTGTTTATACAATAATTTAATAAGGTCATTTATTTCGGTCAGGGGTATTTAGATTCAGTGCTAAGAAAAGAAGTACTTAAAAGACTTAACTGAAGTGATCTTTTGAAGGCCAAACATGGCCTTTCTTTGTTCTTTGGTGAACAAGTCATGTGCCTTTTTTCGTGAAGTGCTCTTTGCTATTTTTAGAAGGAGTTAGATTTGACATAGGTAATAAAATAGGAAAAAACTGAATATTAGTAAACTGTATATTATTTGAAAATAAAAGAATAAGTGATGTATTGCATCAGCTATGGCAGCTATCAAATACTGGAATTGAGACACAATGGAATTATTATTGTGGCATACCAGCAGTTAATAATAAATAAACTTATCAATACTAGAATCCAGCTATTCAAGAAGTCCAATGTTATTTTTATAGCATTACTGATTGGCAATGCCATTGGAAGTGAAAACAATAGCAATATGTTTGATAACTGTTTACATTAGGTTGATTTTGAAGTGATGCTTACAGACTGCAAATGGTAAGTGCTAAAGATAAAACACAAAAGGAGTTTTAGGTGGGGTTCTAAGCGTGACTACAAAATTCAGCCTTAGGGGCTAACCACACTTATTCAGCTCTGTTCAGCTTTTGTCCATAAAAAACAACGAGTTTGTATGGAGACGGGTATGCATCTGAATAGATGCGGAGAGTTGAACGGATGTGTACGCATTTGCATACAAAATCGTTATTTTCTATGGACAAAAGCTGAACAGAGATGAATAAGTGTGGTTAGTCCCTTACATTGATAAATACCCCACATAACTTTATATGAAATCACGTTTGTGTTTAATTGTATTTCACACATTGAAATACCGTGAAGTATACACAGTTGTAGTTAATAATAAGTTGTTATTGAAAGTTGCTTCTTGTGTCCTTAAGACTAGTTTTAGTATAGCTTCAGGGATTTATCTTTTTGTTTTTATCAATACATTCTGATATGAGGAAGAAGTTTTTGATTATTTAACTTCATGTTGCTGTGAGATTAGATTAAACCTCTGTGGACTAACAAGTTGAGATCAATAATATTGTGCCACATATGGTCAGTTTCCACCAAGAGGAAAAATCCTCCCGCACTTTGATGTCAATTCAACTAGTATAAAATTGGGCTCTCGCGCATCCTCGAGCACGCGGATACGAATTTTATACTTAAACGCAAAATGATACAACCGTGATACTATTCAGTGACATCAAAAAAGCGCGCGATGATTTTCCACTTGGTGGAAACCGACCCTAACAAAAAAGAATAAATTCTAAAAGTCAAAAATTTTTGGAAATACAAGGAATGTGACTAAGATTACCTACTGACAAAAATATATTGTTGTTCACTTGTGATTAGAAAACCTACTGCAAATATTTGTACTGATCTCCCTAGAGCTATTAATTATACAATTTTTCAAGTTATTTTGTTTGTGTTCCATTATAATCCTTTTACTATTAAATATAAGGTGTACAAAAAACAGTATTTTACAATATGTAAGCCATGGGGTAGGCCTTTGCCCAGCAGTTAGACAGAATAGATTCATAAAAAAACAACATTTACAATAACAAAGAAAAACTCTTTGCATTTGCTGACAAACTCTGAGAAAGTATCTACCTCACTATAATAGTTACACATATTCACACAGTTATATTTGAAAAAAAACTAGTCTGTTACCTTTTCAAACCAAATTTGCTAAATAGATTTAGATGCAATTTGACACATCAATAAACCATGACCTAGGTCTAAGGACATTTTATTCTAATAAGTTGTTCCTTTGGAATAAATAGCAAGGAAAAGGAAATAAATTAAAAAAATGCAGTACAATAGACAAGACATGATTTTTTTTTGCAAGGATCCAAGTGTTGCATAAAAATCATGTAGTAAGTACAAATTAGTTCAAAAAATAAAGTTATGTCAGTCTACCAAAGTACATAGCTCTAAAGCAAACATCTCTCAATTGAGGCCACTGTACTACCACAATGTCTGCAAAGAACTGAAGTATTTTTCCAGTCAATGAGAGGGTGCGAACCCTGCATATACTCTCTATAAAAACTATGCGACAATCTAATATAAACAAACATCTCAGTACAAAAGCAATAACACAGACTGGAATGCAAGTCCCAGGACCATTACAAAATATTACATCAGGATTAAAATGATAGATTATAGGTAAAGTGCAACAAGTAGCATACAGAGTGCTGATTACTGAAGAAAGATATGACTGCTGTACGTGTCTACTTCTGGGTATCCTACTGAGGGTGTAGTCAGTATTTTCTTTCTCTGTTTCATGAATCTTGACTGCACTGCTGACATCACTGTCAGCTAAAATATACATCCTCGGTTGATATTTCTTCTTATCAATACTCTTCACAAATCTCAATAATTCTGTTGTATGGCCTCCAGAGCCAATGCAGAAAACTGTATGTAAAGACTTTTCTCTTGTCAGTCCACATTTACCGGTGAAAATTTCAAACATCAACCATAATACTCGAACAAGGAATGCTAAGATAACTACTAGCAAGCTAAAGAAGAAATATTTAAACATTGTCATGTTTTCTTCGTTTTTCAGTAGTTAACATGAGACTCCTTTCAAAATTATTGTTTTTTTTATGAATGATAATTTAAATTGAACAACAATCTTGTTTGTTTTTATTTTTGTTTTTTAATTTTTTTAGGTTATACAAAAGACGACGTATGTAGTTCTGACCTGACGTTTGCCTGACGTCTGTCTGTTATTGATAAGTCAATTTTGACACTACGACGGACGTTTAGAAATTATAAACTGTTGGTTTTTCATTACCGGTTACTGATGCCGAGCGCATTAATATTGAACCGGTTACTTCTGTATTTGCAGTTTCCGTCTCTGGCAACGTACAGCAATGAACTGGGCTATGTATTTAGTCAACCACGCATTCTATCGCGCTAGTCTGACATCTAAAATGTGCGTTATGCGGTAAGATCTAAAACTTGATCTAGCATTAAGTATTAACCTTTTGACCAATATCATAGTCACGTATACGTGACAAGCAAGCACATGCCCTGTGCTCCAAAGGACACAAATAGGTGAGATTGTGGCTTGGCGTGGAGGGTACGTGCGTGCGTTTATGCTCTGGCGGTCAAAAGGTTAATATCTGTAATTGCATGAAGTTTCTCCCTAGTTATGTATTATAGAAGTTTGTCTATTTGTTAAAAAATACCGTCATTTATTTCTATTAAATGAACAAGTCTCCGAAAGACTGAAGAAAAAAAATGCAAGGAAATTATTAGTACCTGCTCAGAGATTGCAATTACAGTACAAATGCCAGTTGTATGATAATTAAAATTTATAATAAAATACCACCAGCCCTGAGAACGTTACCAATTAATAAGTTTAAATGTAAAATGTCTGCTTGGCTCCTTAGACATGTGTTTTTAGTCCGTCAATGAAATTTTAAATCATACATTTTGACATTGTAATTTTTATTTTGACATTATGATTTATATTTTTGACATTGTGATTTATTTACTATTTTTTTTTTATTTAGCCTGTACTGTCCCACTGCTGGGCAAAGGCCTCCCCCAATTCCTTCCATGTACTCTTTTCCCGCGTCTCCTCGGGCCAGCCCTCGCGGTACGCATCCAAATCGTCTCGCCACCTCTTTCTGGGTCGGCCTCGGCGGCGCCGTCCGTCTTCCTGCAACCTTCCTTGACATTGTATTTAATCATTCTTGACATAATAATTAATAACCTCTGACATTGTATTTAATAATTTTTGACATTATAATTAATACCCCCTGACATTGTATTTGATAGTAGTTAACGATTTCCATAATCTCGACATTGTATGGCTTATTATTAATTTTAATTTTTTGAAATATTTGCAAGCTAACAAGAAACAGCAGAATATTGTAGACATCATGTTTTGTGTAACACCTAAGTAACAACAATATTTTAACAAATAAATTTCATTCTATTCTTAAATAAATATTCTATGTTATAATTTATTTTGATTAAATTACGGTTTCTAAATCAACTACGTTTATAAACATATGTTGACCGATGACCTCACTAGACCCGTCCGACTGGATGTCACTCGCACAAACGTCAAAGTGACAATTTGGCAAACAAATGCAAGCACTTGGATTCAGTGTGGTGACGAATGAAAAGGCGAAATTCTTGATTATTGTATCGTTTGTATTGTTTTCATCAAAAGAATGTAATTAATTAAAGCTATAGTTTTACGCCCATTTTAACACAGATTTTACATTAAAACCATTCAAGATGAGGATCCTAAGTATATTGGGATCCAGTGTGTTTCAAATTCTTTCGCTTATTTTTGTTTTGGGTTATCTCCTCGGTGTTTTGAGTTTATACTTTAGTGACAAAAATAACTATTGTATAATGACTTATATGTTTGAGTATCCACAGTTCGTGGTTAGTATCAGCTTGATTTATGACCAACAATCGCCAAACAATCTTTTAGCAATGTTTTTAATCATGAATATTTTTAGCGATTATCTGTTCCGGAGAATAAGATTTATCCCCAATATGGATTGTATGCGTATAGTGAAGGAAGGTTTACTGAGAGAGCCAGAAAAATGTGGTAAGTATTAGCACTAATATACACAGTTAATATTTAGGCATATTTCATTGAAAAAAATATTTTTTTAAAGGTCAAAGAACCTGAATAAACTTTAACTTCTGCCTATCTCCTTAGGAAGCTATGCTATGCTATGCTATTGTAAAGAAAACAAAGTGAAGCCATTTACATAATAAAATCAACAGGTTTGATGGTGTGCCAGTGTTGTTCCTACCTGGGAATTCAGGCAGTCACATGCAAGCTAGGTCACTGGCTTCTGTGGCTCTAAGGAAGGCTCTTTCGAAGGGATACCAATACCACTTTGATTTTTTTACAGGTAAGTCAATATTTTTTACAGGTATCAATATTTAGATTACTCAAATTACTTGTGCTTAATGTTTTATTGTAAGTGATTTAATTTGGGCAGTTTTGTTATCATTTATGTGAAAATGTTTATTTCACATTAAAAAAAAAAAGAAACAAAAATGTTATCGATAAATGTTATTACACTATTGATGAACACTTAAATGATGAATTAATTTAGAACTACTATTATTTAAAATTGCAAATTTGTATGCCTCTTGGCATAACACAGCACCCTGTTTATTTAACCTAAGATCTGTATTTATTGTGTACATCATCATCATCATCATCCTTTCAGCCGAAAGACGTCCACTGCTGGACATAGGCATGTCATTTATTTATTGTGTACCTATGTTAACAAATAAATAAATAATTGATTGATTGAAAAATAATTGAAGTGGCGAGAAGAAGCACACCATAAAGAGAAGTGGAAGAAAATGGGGGGAGGCAAATCATGCCAATTCATTTATTTATCACATTTTATGAGAGTTGAGTTATAAATAAACATTATCCAAATATGTGTTTAGTTTTAAATAAAATGATGGTCTTAAGGATGATTTCCACCAAATGGCCCGCATCACATCAGATCACTTGCGAACGTATCCGTTTCTGCGCCTAGTCAAATAGTTTCATTTCTACCGTGTCGGTTACGACGACAGGCGAACGGAGCCGATTGCATACTTTCGGCTACTAATCGCGAGTCGCGGAAGACGCCCGCGGTTAAACTGCTGTGCGCGGTTTGGTAATATAGACTTTAAATACTGTGTACACGATTTAATATTGTTTAAAGATTGTAAAATCCGTTCCGATCCGATGTGATGCGAGCTATTTGGTGGAAATCATCTTTTACTGTGTGTTCCTCACGGGTGAAACATTCACATAAAAATATCTTTTCTGACAGGGATAAAAAAATTATCTAAGCAAAGTGAGAGATTGAGAGAGAAATAGAGATTTCAACATGTTTTTATGTTGCCTTTAAATTTTCTTCTCCAACATCTTATTCTTTAAATTGTCCTTTTAGTCAGTTACAATGAAGAGTTGTCTGGGCTATATGGAGGGGTGCTTCAGAGCCAGACCAAGTTTGCAGCAGCTTCCATAATGAAGATCTTTAGTTTATACAAGAGTAATAAATATACAAAGACTGTACCAACATCAGTTATACTCATTGGACATTCAATGGTAAGTGAATTGTTAAAATATTGAGGACTGATTCTTTCAAAATCTAAGCATTAATTTCTAATACCCCATCTTCAATGCATGTTTCAATTGTCAAGGAATTAATCAATCCAGAAAGTTGAAGCTACATATTTTAAGCTAAGTCCTCAGATAGTTTTTATCTGAGGAATAAAAATTGTGGTTGCCAAACCACAATTTTTATTCCTCGGCGGCTTATGTACAAAAATATGTTTAACTATCATAAGTTAAAGAGAGAGATGTTAAGAAAAGTTATCTGATAGTTGGTTTTGTCCAGCTCGTCCCGCGATCTTCCACGAGGTCTGCCGCTACGCCTTCTGGCTGCGGCAGGGCTCCAGAAAGTGGTAATTTTGGCCCATAGCTCATTGGGCATGCGGCAGACGTGGCCAGTCATATTCCATACAATAAAAAAAAATACTGACTAAATAATAATAAAATATTTGTCAGTAACAAATTGTGGTGCTATTTCTTACATAATGCATAATAATGATGTGGTAACAATTTATTATCCAAGATAATAAATTTATCTTGATTTTATTATCACTTTATGGTTTATTAAGACATCTTAAGCTGTGTTTTATAATAGTTTATCATAAAGCAGTATTTTATTATCTAAGTAATCTAATGTCTAAGAATTGTAAAAGAGATGATTTAGAATTATGATTATTGACTATTACATCAAGTTGTAATTTTTATCTTAATTGAAATTGAGATTTTGCTCCAAAATCGAATGCTAATAATACATGTTTAAACCTATCTATCCCTTTCCTAGGGAGGGCTTATAGCAAAACGGCTGTTGGCTTACCCAAGTACGATCAATATGACTTCAGTAGCCATCTCCTTAGCTGCACCATTGGAAGCTCCTGTAGTCAATATGGATGCAGCTATGGATGACTTCTATATGTTAATGAACCTCGAATGGGACGCGTATATTAATAACGACATGGAAATGAAAAAGAAGAAAATTCTGATCAGTTTCGGGAATGGACCTCGCGACGTTTTGATACCCTCGGGTTTGACTGCATCAACTGATGGCTATATTAATGCTCTGGTAAGTTAAACAAAGTCATTGGTTTTCTGCAGTCTTTAAATAGGATTCAATGATTATCGCTTTTCACATTAAACGCGTTGAATATTGCATGCGTTCGGCGATGCGGGTACAATCCTGGATGGTTTCAGACATGCGACGATAAACTGTACGACGAAAATTTATTACGCTTTTTAAGTTTCATTTCAAACAAAGTGAATCTTTTTGTATGCCTTTGTCCTTGTTTTTCGCTACTAGTTTCAACCTACGATTTCCACGATTTTGTCGGCGCACTGTTTGCGTATGCGCGCTATGTAGTATGTTAAAGCTTCGTAATACTTTCTCAGACCACAGCAGTACCAGGAGTTTGGACATCACCAGACCACGTGTGCATAGCTTGGTGCAAACAACTAGTAATGGCGATAAATAGATATCTGTTCTCTATCGTGGATCCTACCACAGAACAAGTTGTTGAAGATCCTCAGATATTGATGTCGCAAGCTAAACGACATTTTCAGGTATGAATTCTGCAAAATAAACTCGTCAAATCTGTTTTTATTTTAGTTTTATCGTTTTTAAATATGGATACCCGTCCCGCCTGCGAAGTTTCGCTATTTAATTTAACCCTGGATAATTAGCCTTTGACGTCAGCTCTCCATCGACAAATCTTTAGACTTTTTTGATCAACAACGGCTTTTTTGGGCAACGTTTTAAATATTAAAAAAAAAAATCGTCGATGCTGTGTGATTTTTTAAATTCTTGGAGTTACGGGTGTCGAAACTTTGAATTCGAAATTGTATTCCTAAATAGACTGGACTTTTCCACAACCCTTGTCAAACATCAGTATCTGTAATATTTAACTTGACACTGGGACTTATCATAAGTTAGAAATAAACTTGTAATGCTGATTGATAATATCACGGATTGCGACTTGACACAATGATATGATACAGCGGAAACATAATTCCGGCCTAGTCATATCTGGGTTAATTGTAAGGTGTATTCAGTCAATATTTGCAGAGTAATCTCGATAAGATAACACTTTACAGTTACATTAATGTTTTGACTGTTTCGTTAGCCTTCGTTTGCACTGGCAATATTTCATCGTGCATAGGTGCAAATTCAACATGCGATAAAAAAACGCGTGTGTGAAAAAGGGCTTACTCTGTGGTTTGCAAGCGAAAACGTGGGATCCAGGGTTCGATTCCCAGGTCAGATAACTGTTATTGGATTTTTCTTCGACTTTCTTCATAGCTACAAACTCCCGAGTATTTTTTCCAGTCCGATTTATTAACAACTAGCGGCCCGCCTCGGCTTCGCACGAGTGCAATGTAGATAGACATATACATATAAACCGTCCTCTTGAATCACTACCTATTGCTGAAAACTGCATTAAAAACCGTTGCGAAGTTTAAAATATCTTAGCATACAAACAGCGGGAGCGACTTTGTTTTATACTATGTAAAGGTTACATATATGATCGAAATATAACTGATGAGTGCATTACAACAAATAGGTACATGTTATTTGATGTATGTTGCACTTGATTACAGTTTAGAACTACTTTCAGGCCAATCGTTCGATGATATTAAGTCCAGATATTCCTCGCGCGAATTTGTCCATGATCGCTGATGCCTTCTGGTATGAGGATAACAGGAGAATCTATCAAATATCCAGGCCGCAGATTGATAAGTAAGTACTTTTCCCAACTCGTATATAATCTACTTAATGAAAATATACTGTACGTAAATTCACTGACATAGAAGACAGCCGCAGTTTCGAGGCTGGCTATAAGAGCAGAGGTGTCTAACCATAGGGTATAGAAGCCCGAAATTTTGCACAACAGTTCCTTATAAATCGAAGACGAGAACTATAGAAGGGTTTTTGAAAATCATTCCCCTAAAGCTCGTCATGTTTGTCAATGAGAAATCCTATTTGGGCACAGTTTCTATAATGTTTTAATTTTTATAGAGGCCTTGACATATGCGTTTGTTTCGGCGCTCTGTTTTATAAATTGACTATCTACACAAGCTCGCAAAAAAACGGCTACATCTTATAAATTACATATTATTACTAGAAGACGCCGAACTTCAACATATTAATTATTATTATCTGTTCCTCTGTGTCATTTTTTATTTGCGGGGACGAACTGTTATCGCAAGTTCAGTGCTTTTTCCCGTATAGGGAAAAATTAATAATCGTTTGTTGCATTTGTAACCTCATATCATTGCTGCACTGTGCAGTACTGTCACCCACATCGCCGGAAATTAAAATTTATTATGCTGTCATCACACTGCACTTGCACTCTCGTCTCGTTGATTATTGCATGGTCTGCAACATGAATGCGATAGTAACTGTCTGTCTATTACCTTTTTACGTCTTAATATCTGACTTAGACATAGGCCACCTGGATAGACATATACTTAGTACTTTTTTACGTCTACCTGTATGCCAAATTTCATCGAAAACTATCCAGGCGTGAAGAGATAATAGACACACAGACGGAGTTACTCGTACGTTATTTCATAATATACAATATATTAGTAGCTAATTTAATTAATCTGGGGAGAAGATTCGTAATTCAATATGCATTTTAATCATTATTCAACTTATGTCGCCACAGTGTACGCTGCTCACAAAACTACAAAGTTATACATTTTGCAACGTCGTTTTCTTCTAATGAACATTCATATCAGTTCTGTGTACCAATGTCGAGTGACATCAGCTATTGCTACAAGTCTGTATAGCTGAGGAATATGATTTGCATAATTATTTGTTCTGTACTGATAATGAAACGATAATTTGGTCACGCACGGAAGGTACCTACCAGTAGCTATTCTGCCTGACTAGCGACTGAGCTACGTATTGTTTATATATCTATGAAACCATTTAAGGCATAAAACATTGAAAACTTTTAACCATATCTGAAAAAAAAAACTTTCTGATTTATGATCTGTTTTGCATAGTAAATTATACGTTTTTGAAGTGACCCACATAAAAAGTGCAGCGTTTTTGCGATAAATATTGAAAAAAAAATGGTGCAACATAACTTGTTTTGTCGATTTATTTAATAGCTAATCAATTTTATTGCTATCGACACGACGACGTAATCGTGACTATTATTTTGTAGTTCATTATTTATTTAGAAATAAACCAAAAGTATTTCTAATATCTAAATTAGTTTGTGTACTTACACGTCCAAGGTCCTTTTTGTCACAACTTTGTGTCAGACAAATGGTAATAAACTTAAGCCTGCTTCCCACAGCACTTTAACCTTTGGAACACCTGAGCATAAAACCACGCGCGTACCCCACGCCAAGCCATTATTACATCTCCTATTTTGTCACATATTTGTGTCGTTTGGCGTACAGGGCATGTGCTTGCTTGTCACATATGTGACTATGGGGGTCAAAAGGTTAAAAGTCATCGTCTCGCTTTACAATGTTTGACGTGTAAAAGTGCATGTTATTTCGAATTTAGGTACTGCTTGCACCCCATGCATTTAGCTGTGTCCAATTAGACTAAATACCGACTACAATAGTTTCAAAACGTAACGAGATAAGACTGATGCAGTTTAAACTTTTCAAGAAAACAAATGCCGTGTGCAGCGGTCTTTATTCATTAATGTTTTTTATAACGTGTTGCTTTGCTATAGATCTACGTTTTGGCGAACATCCAGAGATGCAGTAAACGTGTATTTTAAGATACTATAACGACGTCATTTGAATATTTCCGTCTATCGTTTACATAGTTGACGCATTAAGTTTTATGAAATATGCAGTTTTATAGTCTACGCTCTTTCGACCTTGAGGCTATGGTTTATTAGTGAGAAATTGCGCATTTTAACTAAACAATAACAAAGTGGCATTCAAACCGCATGAACACTTTCATTACATTTACAAATGAAATGACACTACCTACTGTGTTCAGAAACAAGTGTGACTATTGTTCTACAGCAATTTACTGTAATAGTTTTCATACGGAATGTTGCAGAAATACATTACGCTTGTAATTTATTTCTGCTATTTGTTAGATCAATTGGGAAAGAAATAATCCACCTTGAGCAGGCGTGGTGATCGATGCTCATATTTTCTCTGTCTGAGAAGACGCCTTGCCGTGCAGTGGACAGCTAGCAGGATCTCTTACTCAGTACAGTCGACAAAAAAGTTGTGCAACACAACTTAGAAAAGTTGCCGCGCAAAATGTAATAAACAAATCATTATTTTAAGGGCATTACATTGCTCGATGACCTTGATCCCTGTATTGGTTTTTGTTGACTTGCCAACAGTCAACAAAAACCAATACAGGGATGTATTGGTTTTTGTTGACTTGCCCCTCACATTTCGCAAAATTTCGGTTTTTATTTATTATTTAAAAATATTAAAAGAAATAACAGACAAAAAACAATACAGATTGTTAAGTATATCATTACGTATTTGTTGTTACAAAATTCATGCCGATTTATTCAGCCGTTACAGAGATAATTTACAATTAAGGTTGAAAAACGACCTATTTTCTACGATTAACCAAAAAAAAATGAGAAGGTTTATTAAAATTTTAAACAATACAATTTATTTGTGATGAACTTAACTATAACATACTTTTTTTACACGGAAAACGCACGAAGGGATTCATCAACAAATGTCTTTGAACATACTCTGTTTTTGGGATTTGAGCCATGTAATTCCCTTAAGGAAATTTACTACGTACGTACGCACGACGGCCAATCAAGCTATACAAAATCAGTTTATGCGGATATCTCATTGTATAGGAAATCTATACAAAGCGAGGCCAAGTTATAATGAAAGTGTACAACTTCATGTGCAAGAACATTCTTTTAGTACGGACGCACACACGGCGGTGTGTGCGTCCGTACTAAAAGGATGTTCTTGATATTGATAAAACTGAATTCATCCTCCTTTACCTACTGGCTGGTTTATATATTCTTTTTATTTTGTTGGTAAGAATCATTATTAAATAACCACCGTCTTTCCAGAACAACATATCTAATGATCCGGCTGGTCGCGTTCCCACAAAATCGTTTCGTGGCCGTCGAAGCGGTCAATGTCGATGATAAGGAGTGGATATTTGGATGCAACGCCAAATATACCTACTTTTCTTATAGATACTGGTAAGATATTTGTTTGTTACTAATTTAGTATTTACGTAAAGAAAACGACGTTGTTTTTCTGTAGGAATCTTCACTTCGAAAGGCTAACCCACTCTATGACTATTCAAAAGCACTTTGGATCTATTGAAGTACCTATAGAGAGTGACTAATGAATGAGTATAAAAAAAAATCTATGGGAAACTTGTTTGTTATCATAACATCAATCACGTGTTTAAGTATCGGTCACTAATTACCACCCTATTGTCACCCTTTATGCATTTGAATCATGAGTTTTATTGTGTCCTTTAATCACGTGGGGTTTTTACTTTTATACCCCTTCCTCCCCTTCGTGACACGTCATGCGGTTTTAGACCACCCCTCCTTCCCCCTACTAGCATCACGTGTTTTTTTTAATATTGAAGAGTTTTAGAATCTTAATAAACAAAAAAGTCTTAAGACACTTAAACATTCTAGGCCAATTCAAATAAGCATGGCGTATTTTCCAATGTAGCATAATATTCCTGACTAAATTCTAGGATGACTTGTTCTCAATAAAAGTGTAACGACGACTGTCTAATTTACTTCAATAAAATTTTAATTTTTTGATAAATATTCTAGGTACATCTAAGTAGGTACCTACTACAATATTGAAAACATACTTAGAGTATTTAGCAATTTTATTTAGAGATTAAATGAATTAAACTGCGCTTAGAAATCGATACTATAGATTATTTATCGAGGAAGTTCAATTTTAACTAATCTGCAACTAAATTTTAGGATGATGACTTTGCTCTCAACAAAAGAGTAACGATGGATATGTAGGATGTAGGTAGTCTGTCTACCTATCGGGGTTAACCAATGACCTTTGCATCGCCAGTTATCTATGACAAAGTACGTTTACATTTAGCCTTCAATGTCATTTCTGGAGCACAAAAATGTATATTGTTTATTTTGGGGGCAATGACTTTGTTCATCTTTATCAGACTATAGGCGATATGACGCGATAAATGTTATTGGATAGATATTTGACATAGATCTTGAAACAACACCATTTTGGCGCGATGGAAAATTATCATCAAATATATTGCCAATTCAGTCTGTGAAAGACAGGTCATTAATCATTTACATGAATGGACAATCGATTGTATGCGTGCAAAGAATGTCGCTCGTTAATGTTCGGAAATATTAATATGAGTTCCCAGATTTTTTATGTCAGCCTACTCTGTCCCACTGCTGGGCAAAGGCCTCCCCCATGGCTTTCCAGTTTGGTTTAACATTTTCCTTCTCCGACCTGTCCGTTAAGAATGAGCCCAGATCGTCATTTCAGCGTTTCTTGGGCCTGCCTCGGTTACCACAGCTGTCTTCAGGCACCCACTGTGTGAATCTTCGCCCATTTGTCCGGCTTCATCCTAGAAACGTGACCCGCCCAGTCCCATTTTAACTTCACAGACTTATCGCCAACATCGGCGATGCCTGTCTTAGACCGTACAATAAAGGTGTTGCGCAGAACATGTAAACAGTTAAAACAATTTTCTTTTAGTAAACACGCAACATCATTGGGAGAACTTAGCCGCTGGACGGGGGCTGCCAATGACTTTGGACGACGTAAACTGGCAACGATAAACTTACACAAAATCAAGGAGGAATACCCTGATTGGTCGCATGTCATCGTCAAAGTATCGCCTACTAGGAAACCGGTGAGTGATAGCCAAAATTGTCTTAGATAGAATAGATCGAGAATAGCGGAGAGCAGGGGGTCCGGACTTATCGTCCCATATGTATGGGACAGCTGATTTGTATTTTTGCGAAATCGATGGTGGTCCCATGCAGAAAGTTTAGTCTTATGGTCTAAATCCCTGAAATATTACTTGACCACACTCTTCTGCTATACGCTGTAATTCACCACCGATTCGCTCTCGAAAATTCGAAGACATGTTTGTGACATCCACTACCACACTGGGCCCGCATGGTGGATTATGGCCCATTCCTCATAACAGAGAATGCCTGTTTTCAAACAGGTTATAGATGATCCAAGAAAGATCGAAAACGCATGATTTTCATTTGTTTGATATAGGCGGGGAAGCTTGAGTAAGCCTGAGTAATGATATTAAATAACACTTACATATGTAATGGTGATATGCTGTCAAAACTTATCAGAATTTATCAGTCGTCTTATCGGAGCAACAGCCGGAATAAACATCCTTCAACATAAGTTGCTTGTTAAGCACTAATTGTAGATTGATAAAATCCGTTAAACGGTTCCGCGTATGACGGGGTGACCACAATGCACAGCCAAGACAGAAACATAACTAAATCTTCCTTATTCCCTGATTTTACCAATCCGTGGTGTAAAATTGACATCTGGCTGACGTTTTTGTATGGGCACTCTGCGAAAAATTTGAAATTTACCGCTGGATGAAACGTATACTTAATAAACTTCAAATATGAATTCGCCTTCAATTGGTGTATGTAGAACAGCCTTAGAGAGGTTTTTCGAATGGAGAATTAGCTGAAGTATGACAAAACTTGCGAACATTTCATCTTTAGAGACAAACAAACACGGTTTGGCAATATTATTATGTATATAATTCTGTATCCAAAATGATTTTATCACTTGTTGGCACATTCGTCAGTCACGTCACATATGGAAATGGATGAGGTATAATCTATTTTCAGCTAAAACCTTCCATCATTTCGGTGAGTAAGGGAAATTGCATTTATTTCAATCCTAGCTGTGTTGGCCGGATTCCAGGATTTACAGTGTTGAATGATTAATATAAAGTTCAGAAGTAAAATTCGTATGTATAACATGTATAAATATTAATTCTATCAAACTGGACAACATACCTTGAGGATCGAAAAAAATAAATAGAATTCATACAAAATATTGCATCGGCTGATGCAATTAATATGTAGTGTCCAATTTTTTTTTTCGACCCATATTTCCTTAGGTAAACTGGTCCAGTTTTATGGTCTGAATTACTACCTAAGAGGTATTGCGCTTATTCTGTAAGACCTTTTATTTTAAAACTCCCGCCTTATTTCCAGATAGTCCTCAACGTGGACATAAACGACCACGCATCACGTCAGATAGAAGTGGACCTACCCTCAGATTTCTCCTTTGGAAAGGAGGTTATTGTCCAAGAGACTGAACAAGACAGTTTGTACTACGAATTGGTGTTGAAAGACTTCAATATACTGCATCAGGCTTATCTACTGTATGTCGAACCTACTGCGAGTTGTAAAGCTGTTCAGTATCATGTGTCTGCAGAGATTCATGTACCTTGGGCCCCGAACCATGAGAGCTATCATTATTTTACGTAAGTATCTAAAATGTTTAGATTAGGTAAACACACGGTAAAACCAAAAGGATAAACTCAAAAAAAACTTGACGCATTAATTTCAAATACAAAACCAGTTAGTTATAGATAAGGTCAAATAAGTCGAGTAATAACAGTCAAATACAAAATATTAAAAATCAAAAAGATGAAGCCACAGTTTCCACATAGTTACTCCACGCTCAACACAGCACCTCACACAACTGCAACCTTAAAATAAAGAATATAAAGATCATTTTGAAGGAGGTGCAAAATCAACGGCATTATACATATACCCGTAAAAGTAGTTGCGCATTCCAAATCATCGATCTATAAAGTCAATAGTAAATGGCAATAAGGTGCATATTTCCGTGTGTAAAAGATTTGATATGATGAACAATATTCATAGCTCTGACCCAAAGTGTGTGCGTCATTTTTGGCGAAACTCAAATTAACGGTTAATTTATCATGTTTGACAAGACTCGCGTTTATTGACCTTAGTTAAAGACTATCATACGATGCAACCATTTTGTTGGTTCCAATATGCAAAAATATAATATTTTATTTAGATGATCTCATAGATGGCGAATCGATTGTCTTGTAATGAACTCGTTTCTTAAAAAAAATGGTGGCGGCTTGGCTAGACCAAATATTTGTTTTTTTAATACCTATGTACGTATATGGTTTTATTAACTCAATCAATCATATTTCAGGCATGTAAAACAGACACCAATGAAAATGAGGTTGTATAAAAGTAACCCTAATGCCACTGAAGGGCTTGACGTCACGGAGCATGTGAAAGTCACTTTATTGTTAGACCCACAGTGTACATTCACCATTAGGTAAGTTTAGATACTTGTTTCCATACTCTTTGATTTACGTACTACCACTCACTTAACCTTGAACTTTAATTTAAGTATTTTAAGTTGATTTTGACCATTTTTAATAAAAAGCTAGGTAATTTTTTTTAGTTTGTTGTTGCAAAACCTTATGATTTACAGTATACACTTTAAAATCAGAATATGAACTACTTAGGGAGCGACAAAATCTATCGCTATATTTTAGTTTTTATTGCATTGACTCTTTTTGGTCGGCTCAAGACGTTTTTTTTTGTCGATAAGTTTGTTCACTCCGTTATTTACCTCATAATTGCTTAACAATCATTGAGATTGACAATGGGCCTCATCAGAAGGCTTACAGTCACCCAAAGGGCAAAGGAGAGGGCTGTGCTCGGAGTTTCCTTGCGTGATCGAATCAGAAATGAAGACAGCTGCAAGAGAATCAAGGTTACCGACGCGACGTAGCCCGAAGAATTGCCAAACAGAAGTGGCAGTGGGCAGGGCTCATTGCACTCAGAACGGATGGCCGATGGGGCCAAAAAGTTCAGGAGTGGCGACCGCGAACCGGAAGACGTTGCGTTGGAAGGTCTCCCACTATGTAGACCGATGACCTGGTGAAGGATCCACTGGATGCGAGACGCACGGGACCGGTCAATATGGCGACACTTGGGGGAGATCTATGTCCAGCAGTGGACGTCTTTCCGCTGAAATGATGATGATGAATCATCGAGAGGGCTAACAGACATAAATTATTTACTTTTGTTTTAAATTCATACATAATCATTAAAACAGTGTTTTTTTTTCCAAAATCTTTATCACTAAGACACATTTCAGCATATCTTCATCGTGGTACCTTCGCCTCGCTCAGATTGCTCGCAACTACAGCCCAATCCTAGTGCCGTACGCCGCGGCTATAATATTGTTAGCTGCAAGAAGCAACTTACTGCACATGCAAGAACACGGCTCTTGCGTGTCGCTACACAGTGCATTCATGAGTGAAGGAGTCAAGCCGTACTACGCACTTGTATTTGCAAGATTCAGTGCTACGGTTTTACTGTAAGTATTTTTAAATGCAAGAAGCAATATATCGTACATGCAAGACCACGGCTCTTGCGGTTGCTACGCAGTGCGTTTATGAGTGAGGGCCGAGGGGTTCGAGCCATATCGCACTCTTGTTTGGAAGTACTTACATATTTGAAGGAAATAATTATGTAAAAAAAACAGCATACACTTGCTAGTCTTGTGAAGTTAGAGCAGGATTTGAATTATACAGGGTGAATATTTGAAGTGGGCATGGATGGCCACATCCGAAACTATGAGGAATAGCGAAAAATACTCAAAGGTGTAGTACTGCATCATTAGATTTTTAGAAAATCAATATTCCTTGCCGGGAAAAAACAGCTGTTTCCTACAAAAGTGCAATAGGTACCTACACGGTCAAAATGTATGGTACAGCTGATTTAAAAAAAAAGTACCGATGAAAAATTTCAATATTCAATTTCCGAATGATGTACTGAATACATTACTGATTACATTACGTTTTCGCGTCGGTGTTCCTTCCACCGTGTATAGCTATTTATTTTTCTTTACAGTTCAATTCCCGTACTATCATTCCTACTCGAGAACGCGAGCTGGCAGAACCAAGAACTGCGGTACTTCATCAAGTCATTGCTGGTAGTGCCGATGTTTATGACTGCGTTAGGCCTTATGAATATCATGGCAGCAGCCATACTAGCTATCATGGTGTTCTCGTCGCAGATAGCGCATAGACTGCTGTTTAGGTATGTATTAATGACAGTGTTCTTACTATTCAGCGTTTGTATACAGACCATGTCTCCGCGTTGAACAATACTGAAGAGTCAAAAGATGTCATCAAGAATTTGTTATGAGTAAGATTCGGATGTTTGGATGCATATTTACCTAAAGTTTGAGCGTTGACTGTGTGGAGTGCGCGTCACCACGGGAAAAGGACTTGTTTATTTGAATTAATATTTGAGTTTATTGTTTTGTTTAAAGTTAATTAATTATGCCCTGTCATACTTGCAAATTTATCCTGTTTGAACATTCAGCAGCAAAATTTGAATTTAATAAAGTTAATAGGTATCACATGTTGAATACAATGTTTTACGTGTTATATTTTCCACATATTTCTTGCCTAGTTTTAGATTACAAATATTTATTAGGAATACTACATTTGTCCGGGAAAAGAAAATTAAGAAGCCGCTTCCATACGTTCGTACACTGCTAGGCAAAAACATATTTAGGTAAATATGCATTCGAAAATCCGATCTTTAGTTATGGAGCAATAACTTATGACGTTACTGAATGATAACGCCTTAGGGTTCTATGTAACCAATCAAATCCTTTCCACTGTTTTAGGAATGGTGTTAGTTTTGCTATTTAGGTGACCGTTATCTAGAAGAATAAAGCCAAGAGTGAAAATTTAAATCCCATCATCAGAAAGCAATAGGTAGTTTAATCAAATCAAAAATCAAAATCAAAAATGTTTTATTTCAATATTACACGTTGTAAATTATACAGTTGGTGGCGTCTCCTTTTAAGCATACAGATGCCTGTGACGCGCCGCTCTTTTATATCTCACAATTAGTGCAACATGTTACAAACAAAGAGAAAAAAAAAATTAATAGTTAAAAAAAAAGAAAGTTTAACAGTTCAAAAGTTTATGAAGTAGTTAATTCTATTTATTATCATTAGTCTGTTGGTATGTATGTATGTGTGTGTGTGTGTGTTTAATAATATTAGGAAACTCCCTAAGAAGAGGCCTATAGGTGCAACTAAGTAACCTTTAATCGAGAACTGCATGATTGATTGATATCAATCATGCAGTTCGATCCGTTGTTGTGCATAACAGCAGGATTATACCCGGTTTCCATAGCGGAGCCATACCGGAATCGGCCAATCATATCGGCTTAAATTCATATCGTCTCCTGTCTCTTCTGTCATTGGTCTAATCTTGCACATCTATAGAATATGCTTGTCTCCGTTTTGACGGAAACCGGCCCTCACGGGCGATCCAACCGGGCAGATATAAAGAGTAGAGATGAATCAGATAGTAGTTTAGCCGGCTACCGGATATTCGGCAAGCTTGGAGGCCGGATGGTCGGATATTCGGCTGCAGAATATTCGGCTGCAGAATATTCGGCCCTTTGTCGCGTTATATTTTGTGCAGAGTTTGATGTGACTTAACATTGCCGTACAAAAGGGTTGTTAGCGAAGCCAAGTGGAGTCGCTTGTTACCATCAAATGCTGTAAATTTAGTATTCATTCACCATAATTTACCACTTGTACAATTTAGTACCTACTCAAAATTATTTGACAATTGATTATTGCCAGTAATCAAATGTTGCATCTTAAATCATAAATAGTGTGTGTTAATGAGAAATTATTGACTTTCTATTCATATTCGGTATCCGGCCGAATAGTGGGTTACTATCCGTTATCCGACCGGATACGGATAGTAATTCGTCTTTTTTGACGGATAGTAAAAATTGGCCGGATAGTTATAGATATCAGTTTCATCTCTAATAAAGAGTGCACTCATAACGACCACGAAGACGATGATATGGACGACCGATTTTGCTTCATGGTGATCTATATCGACTGTCGACGTCAATCGACTGCAATAAAGTTGCACCTTTAGTCTAACTGTGGGAACAACAGACTAATATTATTGTTCACCAAAAAGTTGTGCCTTCAGGATAATGTGGCGCGGTGGAGGTAGTCTCGCGGAGAAGGTAGCGTCGGGTCTTCAGAAGGTGCCGATGGTGGTGAGCGCGGGGCTTCTGTGCGCCACTCCAGTGTCGTGTGGTGCCGCCTCGCTGGTTGCAGGCGCTGCCTTCTATGCGTTTATGGTAAGCTTATATCTTTGTTTTCACGGGTTGTTTCGAAGACTTTGAAAACTTACCAAAGTAAATGTAATCTTAATACCATTCAGCTTGAGTCCAGTCATCCAAAAAATTCCTTTTTTCAAAATAGCATAGAAATTAAACATAAAACCTAAAACTGCTTCAACATATTTTCTTGTTAGCAACCAAGTACCTAAATGTTTAACAATCCTTTTCAGCTCTCCAAAATGTATGAAGAATACCTCGAAGATTACGTTTACAAAATAATGGCGAAAGTTGGCTCGAGAATTTGCTTAATGTTTAAGAGAAAAAATAAAAATATTACCAATGAGACTGATACAATACTTGCACCAGCTACAGAATCAACTAGTCAGAACGAGAAGAGAACTCAGGACAAAGCAACGAATGTGACGGCAGAGAAAGCCTGTCAGGTGAATCAAAAGAAGGAGGTTAAGCATTCGAAGGTTGATGAAGATCTGAGCAGTTTGAACTTCCACATGATGATGTTTTCCATGTGGCTGACTGTCACTCTAGTCAATATACCCGTGTTGTTGACGTGGGCTAGGAATTTTTCGTAAGTAATGTTCTTGTACTAGAAATTGTCAATTTTATTTAATCAGGTATTGATCTGAGTGACCCTTCTTTGCCAACAACTTGTTGAGGACTTGAGTCAGTCATTATTTTGGCATTATAGTTGTTCCTAAAATACTACTTATTAGAAAGATCTTAAATTCATGTTCTTGGAATTAGGAACTTCTCCCTCAGCACGTAGTCCGTAGTTTCGGCCGGTGTCAGGGGTGTTTCCCAATCCGTGTCACCTACGGACGGACTTACGATTAGTCCCGAACCCGAAATAAGAATGAATGACAACTCGATTTGACAGTTGTCCCTACTCCCGATGTGTTTTTGTCAAGTCGATGTCATTAAAGACAATTTTATTTCACTAAATGTTCAAATTCTAATAATAGCTGCGTGATTGAGTATTTCACCCACTCTCGCCTATTACGCGTTGTGTTTATCAATATTGTGATCTTGTTGTAACTTAGCCACAAATCGACATTGTTTCAGGTTCAGCATAGTATTAAAATCTGATACGTCGTATCACTCTGGTTTAATGATGTCTGCTTGTTCCACCTGTGTGTGGCAGATGAACGGGCCCAGGAAAAATCTGTGAGTATTATCAGTATTTTTATAAAGGTTTAACACTGATCTGTAAAAACGGAAATATTTACATGTAACTGTTCGCGTTCTTAGAATATTATATCCGATATCGAATGTGGAAAATTGAAATTTCATGAGTGGTGTTAGATTTTCAAGTTTAGGAACTGAACTGAACGTCAATTCTAACAAATTGCTCATCCCTAAGGGCATTTCAAATTTTCACCGTTTACATAGCGTCATAATTGAAGGAAATGCTGCGGTTATTAATAATAATAACTTTTCTAAAATTATAGGAGGCACTACGAATCCATAGCAGCTCTACTGTTCACTATGGCAGTATTCGTACTGGCGCTGGGACCCCTATCGTTAACCATCGTCAACTATGGCGTAACATTCATGTTTGCCGCCATAACTCTGCAGCAAGTCTGCGACACCGAAGAAAAGAGAGATACTTCGACTATAGAAGAAGAATTTACTCACAAACTAGACGAAGACATTAAAAAAGAGAAAGAAAGTGAAAATAAAGAACAAGAACCCAGTGACAAAAGTCAAGAAGAAAAAGGTGACGAAAACAGTGATAAAACAAGTGAATGTTCCGAAATGGAAGACGCGGTGGAAGATTGTGATGTGTGTTCCGAGAGTAGAATATTCAACGTGATTAAACGAATTAGAGACAAATTGAGTTATACTGAAAATTTGTAGTGCAAATTAGCTCTGCATTGCGGCAATATTTTACGACAGCTTCTGATTAACACCACCTAAACATACTGTCTCCTCGTCCTAACTAAAGCGATCGGTCTCACGAATATACGATCGTATCGGTCACATATCACTCTGCACCGTGCGTTCAGGTTTGCACGACAGTCGTGTGTTCACGCGGACATCGCTAGGGTTAGGACGCGGCCTGTAACAAGAGATTATTGTCGTTGTCGAGTCTCGACCAGACTAATTCAGAATCGATTGAAAATGTACCTAATATATAATGTACCATATTTGTCTTGATTACGCAAGAATAGCGAAGGAGAATCAGAAATATTAAAATTGTAGCATGTCAACTGATCTTTTATGGAAGTAGCCAACATGCCCGACGGTTTTGTTGTGTAGGCTACATAACTTTAAAGTAATGTACATTTTTAATTGAAACTGAAGCTTGTATTGCAGATTATTTTTGTAATATTTATTATAAATATCAATTCCCAGTGAATGACGCGTTGAATACCCTTTTGAATTTTAAAATATTATTTATACGACTATTTTTATGGAAAACATATACGAACATAATATTTTTTTTAGCTGATATTGTGAAGCTGTGTTGTTATACCTACCTCACCGTTTTCCTGAAGATATAGACATATATTTTTAATCTTATATCCATTGTATCAATATTACGCTTATCGGCCGTCGCACATCTTAACAACACCGACTCGAAGTTATGCTTTAGGCCGGGTTCACAACCATCTTATAGTTTTAGGCCTTTGCCACACTTGGCGGAAATTCCGTCGCGGATCTTCCGCGTCGGAACGCCAATACATGTTATTGCATATAAATGACTAATAACTACCGGGCAAACTACGCGGATAATCGGTCGTTCGGTCGCGGACAGCTCGCCCTCTGCGTCTGCTCCGGATTTACCGCAACGGAAGTTCGGCGTCGGAATTTCCGTCAAGTGTGGCTAAGGCCTTAGTCAGCCGTTGGTTCTGACGCTCATGCTCACTAATATTAGCGTAATCGTAATAATTTTCTATTTGGTGTGAACAAAAAGTTGAGTCGCTCACAGTCGACCACTGACAATAAGTTTGGTGTGAACGCGACCTTAAGAATGACATTTATATCGTGTGACATCTGTAACAACCAGGAATCGAAACTCTCCCTTCAGTAGTCAATATCATCATCTGCCTTGCCTGTACCCAACTATGTTGGAGTCGGCTTCCAGTCTAACCGGATGCGGCTGAATACCAGTATTTTACATGGAGCGACTACCTATCTGACCTCCACAATCCAGTTAGTGCTGGGTAATACGATACCCTTGGTAACGACTGTCAAAGATCTACAAATGACAGACGGGATCAATGGCTTAATCTAGGCACGGAGTAAACACGGCATTTATAGGTGGTCACCCATCCATAGACCAACCTAGGCAAGCGCGGCTTAACCTGAAGATCGACCCGAGTGGCTGTTATTATTTAGTACGAGTTCTTCTTGAACGTAAACCAAGAAAAAGAGTGCATTAACTTTTAACAGATTTTTTTTTTAATTTATATGACCGTACGGCGCGTCGTTTGCTAGCGAATGCACCTGTATGATGTACTCAGGTACATGAAACGCCATGGACATTGCTTATGCTTCCTGATTTCGGCCGAAAGCAATGACCGGATTGGGCCGACTAAACGACCGTTTTGCTCCCAACTGGTCGGCCCATTTCTATTAGAAATGTTACTTTATTATGACGGGATACAGAGCTCATATTTCAATGCTTTATTTTGAGTCGAGTTGTTAACGTGGCGACAGCCATTTATTACGTCACTAACACAATATTCTTCCTGTAAAAATAAAAACATTTTATCTCTACTGCACTAGTCTGCACATAGAGTCCTAGTTTAGACACGTAGTCACGTTTTAATATAAATTATTATATCTACATAATTACTTCCTATTAGAATTTATACTTACCTGAGATTAATGTGTGTGAGTAAATGTTTTGTGTGTAGCTATTGTCTAAGTTACAAGTGGAGTAAGAATTTCTATAAAATCTCAGTAAGTAATACTTTGAAGTTTTATGCATAAAGGAGCAATGTCCCACCTTTTATCCTAGCTGCATAGCACACATGCATTTTTATAGAGTTGTGAAAAGTAGGGACATAATATTTTATAGAAAAAAAGAAAACCGCCAGGAGATCATAAAAAAAGTCACCTGTATCTATGGATATCCTTGCCAGTTATAAATTACAACGAATAAAAAGATTTCAAGTTTATGTGTATATATATATTTTACGATACTCGGCTTTTAGTAAGGAATTCAGTCGGAGTCTGCCGTGTCGTTGTTTTTTCACTACAAAAAAAAAAGTGTACATGAATAAGCGGCCTTAGTTAGCAATTTAGTACCAAGTAGATTCTTATAATAATTACTGATTCGTTCTCAACCATGTGCCTTATACAAGGCTAGTAATAATTAGTAGCTAGCTTGCTTGTTGTGTATTACCTTGTCATCTAAATCAGGGATTCCCAAGCTATTTTGGGCAAGAGACCCCTTTTCCAAAATGAACTGATATCTCAGACCCCCATAGCCAAGTTAATAATCCTATCTAGTTTTTTTCCTATTGATACAAAATACGTTGGTTAAGTGAGTAAACTTGAAATCGTTTTCTCATCAAAATTTAACAAAACTATAACGTAACATAACTTATACAGTATCTTGAAAGTTTCAAATAAGAACTTGTGTTAATTAATAGGTGTCGATTTTTAGACCTCGTCGACCCCCAAAATCAGTTTTCGTTTATGTCAACCCCTGGGGGTCTTTGGGAATCCCTGATTTTTGATTTCGTGATTAAAACAAAACGCCCCTAAAATGTTGTATTTATGAAAATCTACACAGCTATAGCTAAGAACCTGTACTGTGTGCATAGTAGCATCATACTGGACTGAACTATAAGAGCGAATTTCTTCAATAAAACGGACTGCATTCAAGAGCTATCAGTGTCATCATGGAATAAAATCAAAGCATTTATTTCAAGTACGCTAGTTACCGGCACTATTAAATTGTCGAAACAAAGACAACAAAATGAAGCTACAGTCCCGGTCACAAGGCATAATAACTGAAAGTACTGTAGTTGCCCCATTCCAAAGTGTAGATCTCTATGGAGAAGAACCGGTAATAAACTACACGGACACTCTTTTAAATCGGAATATTGTTACAAAACCTTGGTTACATCATTCCTGTTGAGATGTACATTGTGTGGGAACTATGTAGCAAGATGTGGCCATAATAATGTTCACAATGACAGCTTTTCAATGCAGTTTAGAATTTTAGATGAGCTGATGGTGTTCAGTTTCATCACTGAAATTCGGCCTAAGTCAGCATGTGACAGTCTTCCATTTTTATTACTGTTTGTTTTCCAATGATCTATTACTAGCCATAGTCTTGCCTACCAGCTTCCATTAAGTCAAATTACAACACATGAGCAAGCACAATATGTTCTGAACTCAAATAGCAATAATTATCTATATATCGACATAGATAGAATGAATTGATCAATTGGGCCAAAAACTCTGCATGTAAAGCAATGAGTGAGAGTGCTCTTCAATAGTCTTTTTTTATGTCTGTTAGACTTTGGCCCAAATGTTGTTAAATTTATATTCGTAAATTATAAAGAAACACTAGTCTAAATCTTGTAGTATGTTCCATGTTGTTAAGTGAAATGAGGATTTTATAAATAGTAGACGCAGATGAAATATTTACTATTTTTAACATTTCATACAATATTGTACCTTGTGTACAGAACACATATCTGAAAGGTGTTTTCAATGTTGAATTGCCTAAAATAAAATTATATGGTGCTATTTGCAACAAGCATACTTCTAAACTGCTCTTTCATTCTATATTATACTTTTACTAAAATTTAATCTTTTCATCGTATTGACTTTGGAAAAATTCTCCTTTGCAAAAAACTCATTTTAAAGGTTCATACAATTCTTGTATAATTGTGTACAATGTAATCAATTTGTTACTTATGTTCTGTATGTTTTTATGAAAACGATATTGACAGGAATGTTTTTAAAGTGAAAAAACCAAGTGAAATTTTATTTTGTTATCTGATATGCAATAAAACCAATATGAACCTTATAAACTATTTTATTTGAGAATAGTGAAATACACAACTGTTTGGAATAAACTTCTGATCAAGGTGGTGGCTGAATTTGTCAGATGCTTCATTTTTTCCCCTTCTTGCCTGCAGGTTTCTCTTCATTGCTTCTTGGGTTCTGCCAGTTTAGTGGGTTGCGGCGGTACATGGGCCATGGAGGAACAGTCAGGATCGCAGCTAGGATGAATCCGGCTCCCAATATGTACACAGATTGTGAAAATTGTTGAACTATGTAGCCCCATACGAAACCGACTATACTGAATAGCGTAATTATAGCTCTGTATAATTTCTCAGCCTTGGCTTGGCCAACATAGTCAATATGGGTGGGTATAGAAGTAAAGAAATCCATATTTTTCCAATATTTCGTTAAAAAAGGTGAAATCCGATAACCACAACAAATTCAATACTTGAAAAACTACTCACGTTTTGACAACGTCAAATGACACGTCATATCATAGTTTCTTTTCAGTCCATGAACCGAGAATACAATTATAAAGCCCTGATCATATTAGTAACACTTGTGGCGTTACAGTTTACGAAGAGAATGCAACATATTTTGAGGACATTTTGAAAAGTAGTTTCTGTGTACGTACATTATAATATCTAATTATTTCAAGGTAGTAAATAATTTTCAAAAAAAGGTAATAGCCGCTTTTCCACTCAGAAGACAGTCAGGGTAAAATTATGTTTTCCTAAAAAGTAGGTAGTTATTAATAAAACAACAGAAATAATATGAATTCGAAATCCTCATAAAATAATAATTACAAGGCACAACATAAATGGTCCTATGGCCCTAACTAAACAGAAACATAATAAAAAAAAAATCACAAAACTACCAGCCTAAAAACATTTCTACTAATTTAGTACAATTAAATTCCTAGTTAAAAATTGACTGGACAAAGTATTGTATGAAAACCGGTTTGAAGTTTCACATAAATGATACTCAATTTAAAAAAAATACTTCTCGATTGTCTTCTAAATTGTAAGTATACAAAATATTTTTTTTTAATTTTATTTTCTATAAAAAATACTACTGCAATTATTTATCGATTTCATAAGATGACAATGGATATTGTTGCAATCATAAAACATTTATGGGAGGCTATTTCGTTTCCTTACAACTTTATGTAGACTCCTTAATAATAAAAAAAACGTAGGTAATTTTAACATGTATAGCAATACCACCTACCACTTTGCCGTCAGTCGATTGTCAACATTCAGTACGATCAGACTCATTAGGTTAATTTTTAGTTAACAACAAAGATAATTAGTTTTATTTTCAAAAAGTACAACAAACAAAATTAAGAAACAAAATGACAACTTTCAAGCAAGTTCCTCTCACATGCGGTGGCCATACTAGACCAGTCGTGCATTTGGATTTTAGTGACGTTACAAAAGATGGGTTTTATTTAATTTCGGCCTGCAAAGGTGAGTTTTAACGACTAATTTGTAATCAGTGTGCCCTATCGCCTTGGCCTATATTTGGGTAGAAGTCTTGCAAGTGTGTTGGTGCGTGTGAGTAGTGCTTTCGCGTGACAGATGTTGGTGACGAGATGTGTTCGAAAGGCCTTCACTTTTCTTGTTTGTGTGGAGCTGTCCGCTCGGCCGGCGTGCATTCTATGCATGTTGTGACCTTCTCTTTCCGGACATGCAGGAAGTACCTTGAGTATCCGCTCGTGTGTTTCCTCGGCTGCTCGCCTTGAGTCTCGCGCTCATGCTTTTTATTCACGTACCGGCAGCATGACATACAAGTTCCACACCTTTGTGTACTCATGAATTGTTGCAGGCAGTAAATTTTGTTCCTATGTTGAATGTTGACATTTCACCCATTGTGGGTCACCTTGTGCTCACTCAAGGTTTGTTGAAGTACTTGACATTAATGTTTACTTTATGGAAGGGCTTGTAAACATGTCACTAAGTTACTTTCAATATGTTGCTGTATAAGGAAAATAGTCAATAACACTTAATGTGATTTAATTGTACCTTCCTGTCATTGTTCTTTTATGTGTACATAATCTATGATTAGTGTATCTGATATATTTTTTATCTAGCACTAGAGTGTACTATTAGAGTGGTTATATTATTTATTATGACAGTGGCCATAGTATTTTATAGAACAGCTGTGGCTTTAATGATTATCTTGTTCAAATAGCAACATATTTAATATTCTACATAGGCCTTTCTTCTACATAATTATCATGTATTTAACTATTGTGGGAAGCTAACACAATGGTTTGCACAAGATATGTTTACAAAATGAAAGCCTTGTTTTACTTAATGAGGAAAATTGAAAGATGTTATCATTTGCATACAATGCTAAATTAACTCATCCAACATTTCTTAAAATGTACAAGACTTGAATGAAAACATACTTGAATGAATAAAATTAATATTGAAATCTTCTCTTTATTATTTTGGTTTAATTTAAACATTGTGGTTTGGGTCATCTTTCCTATTACATTACTTTTTTGGCTCAAGTCCTAAATTTAATTTTGAAGTTTTTTTTTCTTATTTTTGTCTAACAAATTTATCCCAAATAATAACTCAGCAACAGTGTTGAAATATAATGAAAAGTATGAAATGTTTTCATGACTAAGCAGAATTTGGCATCCAACCTCCTTTCAACCAAATTGAGTTTATGCTCAAAGCCCAAGATTTCTTAGCAACACATTGTAATATTGATGAATTCCTTAGATGGCAAGCCCATGCTACGACAAGGTGAAACAGGTGATTGGATTGGCACGTTTGAAGGTCACAAAGGTGCAGTGTGGGGGGTAGCTTTGACGCAAAATGCAAATCTCGCAGCAAGTGGAGCAGCTGACTTTTCAGGTAGTTAACAAATATTCATTGAATTTCTTAATGTAATTAGGTGATTCATATTTCTTATTTCACAAAACTATTAGTAGTGGTGAAAGAAGGATAAAATTTGTTTATATTATGAAATTGACATACTTTGATGTTTCTCCTTTTGTGTATTTGCATTGAGTAGATGCAAAAAATAGGAATAATAATGATCCTTTAATCATTTCAGTGTTGCAATCTCACAAGTTCATTGCATCATTCTGTGTAATTAATTCTGATCACAGTATAACCTATTTTTTTTTGCAATTGAGTATTGTATGCCGAGTTATAAACAGAAAAGATAAAAAACAATCAAATGCTTTGTTTGAAAGCTATTAAGTCTCACAATCTTACTGTAGTACCTACTTTGTGTATTACAAGTGTTTAATCTGGAACATGTTTGTGGGAGAGATTCATACAAAAATAGAAACCTTTTTATATTTATGATTCACCATTTCCAAAATGTGGGTAAGACACAAAAAGCTCCAAATTGTAGTCTGCATATACACATTAACAAAGGACCATGTGCAATTTTCTATGAAATCTATTTGTTTCTATTCCATTTCTTTATTTTGGCAAAGATTTAAACAAATATTATACTTACAATAAAACTAATTGAACCAGGGTGTTCCGTTACACAGCCTTGGCACAGGGTGTCCTTAGTCGATTCTAAGACTTTGCCAGCCTAGATTGTTTACTGTGAGCTTAGCTTTAGCACAATATTTTCAACATGATCTACTTTAAAACAAATTACTGTTGTAGCCAAATACAACATTACAACATTTTGAATTGATCCTAAGTCTGGTCTCTGGTGGCGTTTTAGGTACTTCATGTAATAAGTACGAATTGGAGTACTTATTATGAGCTACCATTTGAGATATGTTTCAATTCTGTTGGTCTTATGCTCATGACTCTTTACTAGCCAAACAATACCTAAGATGATTCGTTATTCTATTAATACAAGTCTATTATTGTTGCCAGTGAAGGGCAAAGGCCATTTCTACAGAGAAAGCATGATTTTCTTGATGCAATTGAACGGCATGCTTGCTCAAGGCAGATTGGCATCTAAGACTTATATTAAATAAGTGCGGTTAACTCTCGATGTTTTCCTTCACCAATGACTATGATGTTAAAGATAAACATAACTTATAATGTACATATATTGTTATTGTTATTCTAACAACATTTAAAATAATGTTTCAGCAAAAATATGGGACGCTCGATACGGTGAAGTGGTGCAAACATTTGACCATGAACACATAGTGAAAAGTGTAAACTTCAATGCTGACGACACTCAGCTCCTCACTGCAAGCAACGAGAAACTTATACGAGTATTTGACCTCAACAAACCTGAAGCGGGAGGTTAGTTTCCTATAGTTTTATGTCTAATAAGGAAAGGCCGATAATTACTTCCTGTGGTTGATTCTAATTGGTAAATATTGACTTTCAATAAGTCAATATTTCTATAACTTAATATTGACTTTCAATAAGTCAATATATATGTCATGGAAATAAATAATCAATTATTTTCTCTATAAGTAGTTGATCTAGGAGTTTTTGTGAAATATAACAAAGATACGCTACATTCATACTGAGTGGCGTTCAAATATCGTTGCGTTGTTACGACTACGTTAGATAATACGGAACGTATGATACAGAAAGAGATAGTGATAGTGCTTGAAGTACTTAAATTACGACAATTGTCTGAATTTGTCTGCAACAATTTGCGCGCGCTAGTGCGACATCTACCTCTTTTTATTTATAATATCATTGCCGTTACTAATATTGTAAATGTGAAATTATCTTGTGTATACCTATCTGTCTGTCCTTTTCACGTCATAACGGTTAAAGAAATTTGAATGATATTTGAAACAGATAGAATAGTCTTTATCCTGGTAGTACTTTCTTGTGGAATTATTTCGATCTTTGCGGGCGAAGTCGCGGCCAAAATTAGTAATAATTGTGTATTATTGTTTTAAATTTTGACATAAACATCGTCTACAATCATAAAAAATAGTTGAGGAAGCATTAATTAGCATAAATATATGTCCTATCTCAAATAATCATCATATTAATGCAATAAATTGAGAAGAACCAAATATTTACACTCAATAAAAGGGTAACCTTTTGAATAATTTATTAACTGTTTACATCTTATCCAAGATAGCCCTTTTATAAACAGTGTCTCACATAGATATTAGTTTTTATGATGTATATGTTAAAAGCTTTGATATTCTATTTTAACAAGTCTCTACATTAAGGTTAAAAGCAAGTCATGGCTACCCTAAAATAAGTACCCACAAAATATTTTACTAGGAGTATGCGTATTTATTTTTAAGTTTTTGGAAGGTCACTAAAACATTATTAACTGCAACATTGTTTTACTCGTTTCATTCGTATTACCGCGAATCAAAACATGGGCCTAGATAAAGTGACATACTCGTCTGACTGAATCGATTTTAATGAAATATATGACTTATGTATCCTGCGTACGCATACGCGTACGCAGGATACATAAGTCTAAAAAGTTGACAGATAACTTTTCGAAATGTCTATTAAAAAAAAGATTATTGGAAATTTCTGTTTCTATGAAAAATCTAAAATTGATCTAATTTAGCCTGCAACAATATTTTTCGAAAATGTTCTGTGTCAACTTTTTAGACTAATGTATCCTGCTTATGCATATGAAGTTTCATTAAAATAGGTTCAGTCATTTCGAAAAAAAAAGGATTTGAAAGTTTGTATGAAATGCCGTTAGTCGTTAAAGCTCTTAAAAGCCTTTATAGAAACCACTTTGAAAGTTATTGCCAAATGTCTAGGAGTCAATGTAGTAATCAGTTTAAGCCCTCTGTTCTGTTCTCATTCAATGATCATTTCATAGTCCACTGCCCAACATAACTACCAGTTGATTGACTACCGATTAACAATTAAAATCTCACACAATCACATGATAATTTTCAGCTCTGGAGAAAATAAGCGCGCACTCAAATAGCATCAGACACGCAGTCTTCCTTCATAACTCACGCATAGTCAGCGTGAGCGATGACCTTACGATGAGAGTCTGGGATCGTACTAGTGGACAGGTAATTTATTGTTTTATAAATAGCTATTTTTAATTATGAGTGACTGGTTGTTATAAGTTTTGAAAACGTGGAGTAAAAAGTGATGAAACAAATATAGTTCACTACGATTGTTCAACTGTGCCTAACCTGTGTCTTCTTGGCGGACTGTGAATGGCTGTAAACGTGTTAAGGTGGGCTCTGTAGGTACACCGTACAAGTCGAGCTAAGCCAAGCGCCAATTTGCCGAACGTATATTTTCATAATTTAAATTCGGATTTGTCGCGGTCTTTGCCGAATCATGCCTACGTGTATGCACGGCACCGGTCCGTGTTCGGTTTAGCACCCGAATTAATACTTGAAGGCAAATGATAAAGAACATTGAAAACATAGCTGACTTCCCAGTTGACTGAATCGTTCATTCGCGGATTTACCTAATGTAATTCAATCCACATAAGCCGACAAACACGTTTGCTGCCGCCATACGTGACTTTAGAGTGGCTTTATGTTGACATTCAATGACAAACTTTAATCGAAACTTTCCATTACCTTTCAGGAGGTCCAAAAAGTGGAATTCCCAACCATACCAAACAGTTTAGAACTGTCAAGAGATGGAGCTATATTGACAGTAGCTCACGGTAAGATTTTATACGTATACTAATTCTAACTATAAATGTGAATGTGTCTCTGTTTGTCTGTTTTGTTGTCAGGACAAAACCGCTATACTTATTTTGATTAAATGGAGGTATAGATGGAGGAAGAGCAGAGTCACTTTGCTATTACGATTCTAAAGATACAGTCCTGTGACATTCAGACGGCGGACATCATAAGCTTAGTTATAGCTTTTGATACCCTGAGGATACGAAACTAACAAACAAGCTCTTAGGGACTAAAATTCGGTATTTAAATTTTTAAGAGTAAATCAGAATCACAGAGTTTCGTTCAAGGCGCTAGTCTAATATAATTCTATGACGTCTTTATTTATTGTGACATGTTATGTGGAGTGATTACGTTTGGCCTTAGTACGAATTTACATTTTAATTCAAGAGCAGATCAAGATCAAGTTACGTATTAAAACATACCACACCTGCCGTGCTTACGTAAATACAGCCTTAGGCATTCCGCGTACAATGTATTTTGTAATAGATCGCAATAGATACGTGTATGACGTTATTAAAAATTATAGTCCGAAGGTCTAATCTAATTAAAAAACAAAAATATTGTGATGTTGACTTACTTTTAATTTAAGATACTACAATTTTTTTTAAATACTACAAAAATCTCATAAAATGTTACTGTAGCCTGCGTCATCCCATTGCTGGGTGAAGGCCTCTCACCATGTGATAATGTGGACCACTGGTAGTTGGTTTCGTCCAGCTCGTTCCGCCATCGTCTATGAGGTCTGCCGTGTCCTCTTCAGGCTGCGCCAAGGCTCCACATAGTGGATATTTTAGCCCACAGCTGACTTCCAATGAGGATACGGCAATTAAAGGTTACTAAATCATTTTATTTTCAATTCCAGGTACAAATGTATCATTTTATTCTTCTGACACAATGCGCAAGATGCGCGAATTTCCAGTGCCAACGAAATGTTACTCAGCGTCGCTTGCACCGAGCCGGGCAACCTTCGTGTGCGGCGGCGAAGACTTGAAAGTCTATAAATTTGACTATAATACGGGAACAGAACTCGGTAAGTTAGTTCGTCGTTATTAAATTATTTATTTCGTCCTCATTCTGACCTATCAGCGGTCACAAAACGTTACGTTTTACGTATCAAATCGTTACGTATCGTAAGTCAAATTCAACCAGATTTTTTTTTATGTTGCTCGACAGTTTCCTAAGTAGAGCACAGACATTGTGTGTTTTGTGTAGCTATCGGTCTCGGTTTTCTATTTATGTTCGGTTGGTAGCATATGTTACCCGCTATACGTTTTGCTTATTGTGCAGCGCCATTTTTATCATAGAAGAAAAGAGAAATACTTTGTAATCTGTATTTCTCTATCTATAGAAGCAAAATCTAAGCGGCTCATGCGCTGTTATTATGGGCTTAAAACCCGGTCTTTGCTGTGTACCGATTTATTACCTCCAACCAGCCAAGTTGGGGTTGTGGAGGTCAGATAGGCAGTCCCTCCATGTAAAATACTGGTATTCAGCTGCATTTGGTTAGACTGGAAGCCAACCTCTAGTGGAGCCCCAACATAGTTGGGAAAAGACTAGGCTGATGCTGAATCAGTCGACATCAAAGTCAGATATGTTTATTGGGCACAAATTGAAACTGTTGGGAAAACAACAACGAGATTCTGAGCGTATTGAGTGTAGTTTACATCTTGTCTTTCTTCTTTTTGATGTTTTCTTTCCTATGCTATCAACGAGTTACACCACCTCACACCTTTTTCACATTCCAGAATCGAACAAAGGTCACTTCGGTCCCGTGCACTGCGTGCGATGGTCGCCGGACGGCGAGCTGTACGCGACGGGGTCGGAGGACGGCACGGTGCGGCTGTGGCAGGCCGTGCCGGGGCGCGTGTACGGCCTGTGGCGTCGCAGCAACGACCTCACGCCCGTCGTCAACGGGTTCAAGGAAGTCGCGGCTAACTGATATCATATCTCGTTTTTCCATACGGTCAGTACTTTACTTTTTTCTTTGCATTATTTTCGGTGGGCCTGTGACGTGTGAAGTCCCTAAACGTAAATATGTCCGTTATTTTAATAGAAAATAATATGCTTTTTGCATATTGCATACAGGCTGTAACAGAATAAGCGCAATACCGTGATTCAGACTATCAAACTGGACAACTTTCCCTAAGGACCATGGGTCGATAAAAATATAATGGAGAAGTTTCATGATGTTTTATCCGTGATTATGTGCTTGCAACAGAACAGCGCCGAAATATCGGGAACTCGAAACAAATAGTAAAAATGGTAAATATCCCGTTTTCAGTGTTAATGATAAGTTTCATGATGTTGATAACACTATATTTAACTAAATGGAATGACTTTGATGGTCTGAATCTTACATTCTTACATTCTGTATAATATTAACTCTTTAAAAAAAAATATGCATTTCATTAAAGTTACAATTCTATGTGGCTCACCAAAAATTTTAAACCAAAATTCTATAGGATATAGAAAAAGTACTAACAACTTTTGATTAAAAAATCATTCGAATTTATGTTTACGTCACGCGTTCATGCCCCAGGCATCTGCTCAGTTTTAAGGTCTATGAAGGTTTCTTAGCACGAACTTCTGGCTCTATTCTTATCAGTGTCGCACAACTGGTAAACTACAACTGCAAGATAAAGACGTGAACGTATCTAGGTCAAAGCATGCGTGTGTAACGTTTAAAGGTCTCGTGTGAACCGCTTTTTCTCGGTGACCTACATAAGCTTGGCCTTGACCTTTTTGGAACAAAATTAACTGACATCGTCATCGAATTTTACCACCAGTTGTGGACCAAATTGTTACATAGTGTGTTCTTCCTTAGAGCATTCAAATTTGCCGCAAATACGCTTTTCTACTTTGCATACAAGTGTATGAGCAGCCGAGCTGCTACGTGCGATTTTTTTGCGACTAATTTGAAGGCATTTTTAACTCAAACTTGAATAGAGAACCTTATTCTGTTAATTTTAAAATCGATTTTCGATTACTGTTGCGTTTGGTGTCACGGCGCACGGTGAACTTAATGAGCGTGAACTTATTTCGATAATAAAATCGCAAGTTCGTATACCGCAGTATGTCGTTATAAATAAAGTGTAATAGGAGGTACTAATGAAAAATATTGTTTCAGGATCAAGGAGCAGTGACAGTGCAATCAAAATTGATCACTTGGTGGCATCACTGTGTTGTGGTGTAGTTGTCACCAGGCCATGTGTATAATGAACATTAAGGGGGGACTAGCCTGAAAAAATCAAGACTTTTTAAGTATTCAAAATAAATTTTAAGAGTTTGTGTTGTTTATTTTTTTGCAACACTGATTTTTTATACTCAGACCTAATGTATTTATTGTAAAAAGGAACTAAATAGACTTGATATGCAACAAAATAAAGTGATTTGTAAATATTTTACGACTTTTGATTTTTATTTGATGAACCCTGACGAGAAACTCCGATTATGCCTGGATTAAAAGTGGATTAAAAACAAGTGAAACAACATTATCAGTAAAAAATATTTTTGTATTTCATTTTCGTTGTTTAGGTGAGATTTTATATTAAAACTAAAATATAACAACTAAAGAACGTGTTACGCTTAATTATCCAATATATTACAAAATAATTTACAAGAACCTATCCTAGGTAAAATGCGTATTTCTCTTTCCGCGTTCAATTTGAATAACATTTCTAACTTTCAGGTTTGCATGAAATCGCCACACCATTGTTGCTTACCAAAATTTAAATCCCGGTTTTCGCAAATTTCTCTAAAACTAGACGTCCTTGGCCAAAAATAATGATATTTTCATAACCTCCGCGAATGACCACCCTCCATTAATGGATGGTATTGACTTCGACCGTGGCCTTTTCCAAAATTGATGAATTTACAGTTCCCTTGACGTAAGTTTGCCCAAAATAGAGCGTTCCAATGCGCACGGCACGGTGCGCTTATGTTCTACTATAGATAAGATATTGACTATTTTGTAACTTATGGGACACGAACTGCGAATCCACAATTTTTAACAAAGGTCACTACACTGTCAAGGTCAATAAGGTCATCCAATAAAACGAATACCCAATTACCGGGGTGACGAAAATTTCGTTATTTTTGACATAGGACGTCTAGTTTTCACGATTTTTGCGAAAAACGGGAATCCAAGTTTTGGTGATAATTTCACGAAAACGGTGCCTCGAATTAAACACGAAAAGGGAGATACGCGGCACAACTAGGCAGTGAATTTAATTATCATAGTGAGCTAGACACAAGTATTATAAATTCGTCGAGACTGTCTGCTGTTCTTGATTTTTCTCCCATAACAGGGAGTCTGGTTAAAATTAATATCAGTAGTATGGTAACATCGGTACTGTGTTCGGTATTTTGGTTATTCTAGTTACCTATTATATATTGGTGTCATAAAATCACTGCGTCTATTTAAAGCTCAAGATGGCCATCATATTAAATAGTTGTAAAACGCTTAGAAACAGTTGAGTGAATAAAGACCATAATTTATGAAGAAAATAATAATATCTAAATTAGAAATAGCTCTTACTATCTAGTAGGCCAAAGAGAATTCTGACCACGAGAAAGAATATAAGTACGCACAAAATTATGCGATACTAGTATTCCTTAAGAAGATTTTACCTCTTATAAGTTGTTTACAGTACAAGTCACAAAAATATAATTTCATGAAACCAGAGACACTTTTTACAATCATTTCACGATTTCGAAACTCTCCACAATTGAAATACCATTAAATATTAAAAAAAATAATTAATGGTACCTACCTACTGGTAGTTCAAAAATCATTTTAGATAAAAAAATAAAGTTATATAAAAATAATATCGCAAAACTGCTGAATTTTAGAAAATAGACCTAAAAATATACCATTTTCTAATCTACAGCGTTTGTACATTCTTTGTTTCATCTTGGGACCCATAGCTTTCTGATTTAGTTCGGCTACAGACGTCCTCTTCGGATTTAACTAGTAATGATCTTAAAATACTTAAACTTAATTCATAACAAAGTATAAATGAGACACGACGATCAGTCAAAGATACGAATACTTGAATATTTAAAGAATATTGTTGTTGACTATTATTCTTTCAATGTCGCTGGTAAACTTGTGGTAACTTGGTGAAAATTTCTCAGTATTGACCTATGGTAGAAACTCAGTATAATCGTACGATCGGTCGTACGACTGTTTAATTTTGCGATCGATCATACGATTTGCTCATTTTCATACTGAGATTTTTTTTTATCTTTGTTTTTAGATTAAATGTACACACTGTGCACTGAGAATTTTTTGTTGGTCAATCTCATTTTCTTAAATTATTAGCTTCACCAAAACCCTTGCTCTGTTAAACGTTACGGCTGTTTTGTCGATTGGTGTGCGAAGAAATTCTGAAGACAGTTTGAAGGATGACTCATTCAAAAATTCTTCACCAAAAACAATCTACTCCTACCATCATTTTTTTACAATTACCACTTCCAGCAGGAGAATTCTTTTCCTCGTCTGTAACATTTTTTTTTCAGTGTTTGTTACAGAAACTCGTCAACCATCCCTTTTCTCATTGACAAAACAACCCTACACATCCACCAGAGTCAGGTCTCCCTGTCCCCTCTCACTTGGCCACGAAAGGCGACAGATCTGGGAAGTTGAAGTTGATGTGCGGTCTCCGCGGCGCCCGCGACTGCGCCGGGCCGGCGGGCGCGCTGGCGCCGCACTGCGCCGTGCACACGTCGTCGCGCTGCACCGCCTCGCGCGCCCACTCGCGGTGCAGCTGCGCGCAGTCCGTGATGCGCAGGGAGGCGCATTGTGCCTGGGGATCATATCAAATGTTGAAGTAGGATATTTATGGGAAGGTCTAGTTCTACTTAAAACAAAAGTGAAGATGATAAGAAACTGTCTGAAATTGTTACTAAACAGTAGCTGATATGCATCATTGCCATCTGTAGTTTTGATTTGGTCATTTGATTCAACGTCGACCAACAAAAATGAATCTGAACTCAAACAGTGTAACGGTTGGGATAATCCTGTCATACATGCCCAACTATATATATACTACTTAAAGGCCAGAGGCTGAAGTGGCCACCGCCGAGACAATGAACCTCAAAGAGACCCGGTAAAATTTTTCAACTGTCTTTGAAATTACAACAAAATAAATTAGAAAAGAACAGCGGAAGAGTTAAAAAGAAAGTTGTACTCACCCCTTCAACCGTACATATGCACGAGGTGCAAGGTGACGGGAAGGCGGACTCTCCAACGGAGACAGATCTGCCGGCGATGAGACAACCCTGCGCTGAACTCTCGCGCCACGCTGACAAGTCCAACTGAGGTAGTGATGCGCAAGATACGCGCGGGTTCCTGTCAAAGAGAATGGAATGAATACATGTCACCTCAAATGAAGTAATATAGTAGCCGTGGAAAATGGAAGTGAGGACATAGATGGAATAAAACAAGAATCTCAAAAATATTCTTTTAAGACAAACTCAGAAAACTGCAGTTCCATTACCTTTGATTTGGCACTAAACAAGTTTTTCGGATTAAATTTTTACTTTCTGTTGTAATTCAAATAAAAATAATATATTACGGGACTACTCATCAAGCGACAGACTATTCAGTACGATTAATGCAGTTAGGTGCTTACAAGAAGTTGCTAGGCAGGTCGAAGGATGCTCTCTGTATGTCTCCGGGGTGGTCAAAGTTGTCGCACATCAGTTTGGACAACGTCGTCTTCCTAATTTCAGCCAGCTGTTGTTCCGTGAAACGAGCTGCTGTGTTGTCGTTTTCATACCTGGAAAGATGAATTTATATAAGTTAATGATGTCTGAAAATATTCTTCCTAATTGATATGCGTGTCCATGGCAAATCTAGGTTTCGTGAAAAAAAAAAAATCAAAAACACAAATAAAAACCTATTTTAAAAGGATCTTCAAGGTCACCCATCATCTTCCTGCCCTTGTCCCATTCTATTATGGAGTGGCGCAACACGTTTTCTTCTTCCAGACGATGATCCTTTCAAATTCGTCTGACAGGGGACAATTCCCCTGTCAGACGTCACGGCACACAATCCATCCATCTTTTCTTTGGCCTTCCTCTCCCTCTCCGTCCATAAACATTCATATCCATCACTTCAAGGCCACTATGAAGAATGTAAGTTTTTTCAAGCAATGACTTGCAACTCTTTTGAATTTTTTATAATTTTAATTGTAATAAGTTTGAATGGAAAGTTATCAGCGCCTGAGATCTTTTGGATATCTGATCTGCTATGAAAAAATTCGCACATCTTAACAAAAAAAGTATCCTCACCAGTATCTGTCGCACTTCCTTAGCTGTCTGAACTGGATAGCGATGATGCAGGCGAAGGTGGGTCCCACCAGACCTCCCTGTAGTGGCCTCTCGCTCATACCGCCCGGGAAAAGATCGATGTCGTCTACGGTCGCGTAGATGCGCTTGAACCTGAGAATATTCAACAGAAACAGTTAAAGGGAGGTTTTGCTAAAGGAGGTTCATGAATGAGACCTTTTTGTCTTCTGTATTTAGGATTGCCTCTGCAGTTCCGCAGTTATCATCTTGGTTGCATTTGCTCATGGTATTACTTGGCTGCTTAAAAAAACTATTTGAGACAAGTTATCGTGCAATGATCTGATATCACTGCAATAAAAATATTCTGATCAAAAGTCTACCTTTGATCAGAATATTTTTATTGCAGTAATACACAACAAGAGTAAAAGATGTTGCAAACCAAACAATTTGGAAAAGATTCTGCCATAAAATATATGAGAAAATGAAGGAAGACATCCTTACCTAGCAATAACTTCATCAGGAATTTCCCTCGCCAAATCTTCGAAGGTGGTCGCTCTCTTCAGGTTGCAAAGTGCTCTGTAGTTGTTGTAGCTCGGTATACCGTGGTCTCTGGCTCTTTGTACGTTGAGGGCAATCAGATCAATGCCTGAGAAGGGAATGCGACGGTCCTCGAATAGATGGTTGGTGACTTCGCCGGTGATGAACTGGTCGAGGGTTTCCATAGGGGTGGAGGCGAGACCACGCATCAACTCGTCTACCATAGGTGGGTGCTAGAAAAAATATTTTTGCCTTTGTTAAGAATAGCGAAACCTCACTGGTGTGATGGTGATAGGTATGGATGTGTAATGATGAAGAGATATTTCCAAAAATACGAGGCTAAAAGAAAAATCTCGCATGAACACTTCGTTAGCACATATAGATACTCTTCCCATTTTGTGCTGTTTTGTTTTTAAATGTTCTGCAACGTTGTAACAGTTTTAGTATCCTTTTGATAAATCTAGGAAAGGTCATCCTGGATTACGGTCACCTATTGGACTTTATCATTCAGTTTTTTTTTAAACAGCTCCCAGAATCATAAAGGTCCAAAATAGCGATTGAAAAATTCAATGGTGATACTCACAGACATGAACATGTCAGGCCTGAAGAATCCGTCTCTGAGCAGGATCGGGGGCTCCACGGGCTGGAAGCTGGGTGACAGACGCGGGAGATGAGGACGTAAGAGAGAGTGCCCGAAACGGAAAGAAGCGGCCGCGAACTCCGTCACTATAGCAGGGTTGCAGGTAGGAGAATACTCTTTGTAGTAGCCTGGAAGAGAGGAAAAGTTAGTGTAATTAGATATTTTCTTATGAACTAGAATATAAAATTACTGTCTATAGATAAGGTCGGAAGACTAACTTGAGCAAAACTTTAGAAAAGTTGACCATGATGATTGATGACCAAAAGATTGTAAACATACCATGAGGTTAACAGTCTTCGTTTAATTTATCTTCGACTTTTGTAACTTTTGAACGGAAACGGTATTTGGTAAACTGAAGTGAATTGCGAAATACACTGTTGACAGTAACTACTTCATATTTTTCTGATCTTAGTATTTTAGCGTTGTGAGATTATGTATGTCAATGCAACCACACCATTATAGGAGGAACAAAATGATCGTAGTCTTACCTGAAGGCAGCAGCTTCAATCCATACAAGTTAACAGCGTTCCAGGACAGCAACCTAGGCAAGAACTCGTTATAGATGATATGCGTGAAGGTAGCGGCGAGAATACGACGCGTGTGCTCGAACAGTTGGTCGGCGTCCCAGTGCGGGTTCACGCCGCGGAGACCCTCTACGACGCGGTTGTGTTCGCGGAGGAAGATTGTGTGGATGGCGGTAAGGCCTGGTTGTTCGGAGGCTCTGCCGTCACCTGGGTATAAAAATATGGGTTTTACGACAAGGATGTTACGACAATTTTTAAATAATAGTTGTGGGCTTGACTGCTAAGGTTTTAACCTTTCAATTCTCTATTTATAAAACACACTATTGAACGGCGAGTAACATAAAGGCGTGGTCATAATTTTAAGGGTGTGGTAAGGTAAAGACCATGAAATTGAACAACTTTTGCCATTGCACCAAGATCGTAATCGCGAAAAAATCTGTTGACAAAAGTTGTTCTGTTTGATGGTCTCTGATACATGCTGTATATTGTTTATAGTTCTCAATGCTGCTTTGCTTGGAATCCAATAAACACCCGAGGGCTGTCGCAATGAAAATGGTAATGATGACATAACTTCTGTGCTTATAAGCATACGCATATAAGTTTATTGCTCCCACTTTCATTGCGCAAGTCCCACGCTTATCTGATTGTAATTGCTAACAATGCGGTTGGCGTAAGATCATGAGCAAAGCAAACCTCTATGTATGGGTACTCGGTACATACATTTTAGGTCTACATACACTTGAAAGCCTTTCTGAGCAAAATAATGTATCGTTTGTGTATTTGATTTCTCTTTAAATCTTTATATTAACTGTCCAAACTTACCAGCAATAAAACAGAATCCACTGGCCGCCTTGCACTCTGGATGGCTGTCACTCCTGGGCAGCAGTTCTCTTCCGTTGATAGGGTTGCTGGTTGCGTTCAGTCTTCCATTGAAACCGCGCAGTTTGCGAACGATGCAAGGGTTCTCGCCGTAGATGACGGAAGCATCGATAAAGGCTGTGTTCTGGTTTACTTGTTCACGGGGTCCTGAAATATGAGGTTTGGAATCAGTTGTAGCGGTGGAGTACCTACTTTAATAACTTGGATTTTCGAAGGCTCTAAAATTACATAGAGGCATGATTGTAGAAAAAAAACAAAGTTTATTAAAGTTAGAAAGATATATCAGCTTTGGAAGTCTTTAGCCAAATTGGTTAAGACCGTTCCTTAGCTTTTTATTATTTTCAGACACTTTTTCCAAATATGGGCGGAAACTGCCTGCTAATATTCCTTGTAGGATTATACTTGTTGTTACTATGTCTATCCACTTACCAAGTTGCTGCTGTCCAGGCAAACTTCTCATGAAGGGAAAGCAAAGCCTTTCTCCTGACGTAACGTTCACTTCTGGGTAGTAATGGTCACCACGAGGCACTGGGAACGGGTTGCATTCCGGATGTACCGTGCGCGGAGAGTCGCAGGAACGACAATCGGGGATTGATTCGTGGAAACCTGCGAATAAGAAAGATAAGTAATAGGGCAGAAGGACAAAGGGAAGGTTCCTTCCCTGTTGGGAGATATCTGGGATCCAGATCTGGCACATGTTACAAGTAAAACTTTCTGAAGGCTAGACAAATTAAACCTTCTAAAATAGAAAAGTATGCATTGTAGATTTCTTTTTATGGCTCCCACTCCACCACACCTGTACCATACCATCACGCCTGTAATCTCCGGGGAGCAGGGGATAGGTAGAGGTGTAGGTGTACCTAATAGTACACCCACATTTCGCCAGTTATGTTTTCAGTCCCATGTTATAGAGGATGAGCCTTTTACCATCGGGCATAAATCTAAACTCCATTACTACTACTGTGAAACGACCTGCATTGCCGCTAATCAATAAAAATCAAAGTCTTCAAACTTATGGTCTCTCTTTTTTGCGGTCAACAAGCGGATTCTTGCATATCAACTAACTTACCTTTATGAATGGGCGTCATAGTAAGTTCGTGATCTACGAACTGCGCGAACTGCATAGTCATGAGCGTGTAGCGAGTGTGCAGGTTGGATATGTCGGGGTGGATGACTGTGGACACCACTCGAGGGGATGGCAGGGGCGTGCCTGTGACTGAGTTGATGCGGGGACGGCTTACACCTGAGGAGGATAACAGTGTTAGTTGAATTGAAATCAAAGTGATAGTGATTTCTGCCACCTGAATGATACTTTTTGCACCCTAATGAGGGCTCAACCTTCTACTTCCGCCGTCCACTACTGCCGCCCAAATGGGCCCACTAATGCTACCGTAAAGGCCCTCCCATACCGGAAGCACCTGTAATGTAATAGTTTAGACTCACATGTTTCCGTACAAAATCGAATTTTGGATTGTTACATTACAGGCGGATGCTCGCGGGGAGGGATCACCATAACGGATCTTTTTTTGTTGCCCGACTGGGACCCATAGCACTCATACTTGTGGCGCCCAATTAAAATGTGAAAGTTTTCTTGGTGTCTAAATGGGAGTACTATTTGCCCTCACGTGGTATCACTTTTGGCGACCAACTGTGATTACTACGGGCGCCCAAATGGTACTACTCAACACAAACTTGGTAAACCAAGTTTTGCGATTAATAATTCGTTGAGATTCCTACAAGACAGTCTACAAGTATAAATCCATATTAGTATTTTATGATGTTTTTAACAAACTCACCATCTTCATAAACAGGAGGCAGCAATCTAGCGAAGGTAGTCAAACCCTTGCCCAAGTTCGGATTCCTCAAGTTGTTACAGTATCCCGTGTAAGTCCTGAAGGGGTTGTCAGGTTCACATGCGCCTTTGTCATCACACTGAGGCTCGATGATAGGTCCTGTTTGGTCGTTGCCGAGGAATCCGCTGATGTCAACTGATTGTAAGGAGTCTACGAAGTCTGAGGTACCGAAACCAAGGGAGTCATCGAAGACCTGACGCTTGCGACGGTGTCTGGAAAATTGCCAATTTTATTAGTTAGCCAAATAGTTAGCGATAGGAAAACTTGACATAACGTGAAAAAATCGAAAAGCGAGGATCAAGACAAGACATCTAGACGTAATCTACAAGATCTTTAGAATTATGAATCCTATTGGCAGAAGATTTACTTATGCTCACCCGCTATTAATGGTGTTAATAAGTTCGTTAGTGGCGAATTCCAAGAAGAGAGAAGTGTTGGCGAGTTTCAGAGCATATTTGTTGGCCTTTGAGAATGATGCCGCCGTGCCCACTGGAGATTTGGGGTCGGCTCCACCACCTGCAATAAGAAATTAGTTCTAATCTAAACTGAACAACATCTTAAAGGCTAATTTCTAATCTATAAAGTCTACTGATTTAGTTTAATAGACACAAAACCTTGACGAATGACTTGAAGTATTTTGTGACTTGACTTACGTGATTCCCATAACATGTATTCGAGTTTCTTCCTATCAGCCATCTCTTGCTTGGCCTTCTCCAGAGCAGTAGCGAGCATGTCCTGAGACAATCTCTCCGCGGCCTTAGCGCCGCTTTCATCTCTCCACGCGGACAGTTCCAGGCGGCTGTGTTGTGAGCAATGTTGGGCTGCGTTCCTGTAATAAAAGAATACATTATTTTACTTGTTAGGATAAGTTTTGAGATGTCACAAATGAGATGACGAAATTATAACGGAAAGAAAATTGATGTGCCATTGGGTTGATGTATTCAGCATTGCCTACCTGACCTCCCTTTCGCTATTCGTCTTTGTTAGAAGGAGGCGTCAAGTAATGCAGGGCACTGACTGTACGAAACAAAATCAAACGACCAAAGTAATCTAGGATGTGGTGACACCACGCCACCTTTCCTTTGAGCCACTTGAATATAATTATATATTTCATGGTGATTTGTTTTTTTTTACTTTTTCTTCTGACGTGCATTAAGATTTAGCAGGTAAAGGTTGTTTTGTACCGTTGTACTAATACTTACAAATAGGGATCCTCCCTCACGAAGGCTTTAGGCTGGATGTTGGTTAAAGCATCTTGGGCGGCGCACAGAGTTCCCGCGAGGGACACCTTCCTCATGGCTCCGAGCTGATCAGGTGACAATGATGATGGAGGCAAGTCGTTTTCATACCAGAATCTGTAATGAGAATAATTTTGTTGCGATAAGAAAAGGAGCGATAGGGAACTTAGTTATTGTTTTGTCTTAATTTTCTCTACTAGTTTACAGCTGAGAAGAGTGTGCCGAATCAAATCATTTTTATTTCTTGTTCCAATCTTTGGCATCTTCGATAGCCAACAACTGGCTTTTTACGAGGGCGAATGAATAGTTATGCATAGATCATGCTCGGCCTTACTCGATAGGTACTACTCTTGCTTTACTACGCCACCATCTTGTTTTTTTCAATACAATTTCCACAGATAATTTTATGAAAGTTTGTAAACAGTAACAGTCTTGTTAAGACCATGCAGCATTGTTTTTTTTTGTTTGTATTTAAACAAAGGTTTACCTGTCACTCTTCTTCAAGTTAGCGAACTGCAGCGCTAAAACACACGCAATTGTAGATCCGACAACAGCACCAGACGCTGGCTTCTCCATAGCTCCCCCAATCATAAGTTCCACATCATCCGCACTCCTAGAAATGGAAAATACTGTTACTTAATTTTTATTCTTTAGTCCACTAACTGCACATTTTCTCTTTGATGGCTGATTCAGAGACAAAAAATGGTAAAATGTTGATAAAACTGGCATCTGAAGTAAGTAGAATCGTAACAATATCAAGTAAGATACCCGAGCTAAACGAGAGGTATATATTATTTGATATTGTTACGATTCTGTGGTCAAATGTTCAGATTTAGCATTTATCGATAAAAAGTATCAGTTCACGAGAGTTTTCCTCACCTGTACATATCAGCCATCATCTCCTGCTGCTTCCTATCGAAGCCCATCTGGCTGAAGTCTCCGAAGGATTTGATGGTGGACATAGGCTCGCACATGCGCAGTGCTCTCAGGTATGAAGACACTCCATGGTCGCGAGACCTGTTCAGGTCCCATTGAGCGGACGCTGCGAAGTGGGAGACGTGTTGAGCACTAGTGCGTACTAGGTGTTCTAAGGTGGTTGTGGTGTTAATCTGGAAATAAATGGAATAGATCTGTAGGTCTGAATCGACTTTATGACAATACTATTGATTTTAAGCGACTCTTCTACGAGATCGCACTTGATTTTATGATAACCTTTGAGATACGAAATGATGAGCTAACCTCGCTAGAATGAGTTTGTAATTTGACATCATAAAAATTTTAAGTATACATAATACTGAATGAATACATATTGTATTTATTACTGATTCATGGAAGAGGCGGTTAATAATTTAGGCTTGAAGAATCATTTCAATTCAATCTTACCAGTTTCTCGTTCATCATAGCATGGAAGATGGGTGCAACAGCGACGAGTTCAGAGTAGACGCCGGCACGAATGGCACTGGAGTATCCACGCCAGAAACCAAGTGATGTCAGTTTCAATTCTGCTTTAGCCATGCCAACCTGGAAGATATAATTGACAGTAGGTATGATATTGGGGTTGGAAAAAATGGGGATATTCAATTTTCTCACAAGGTAAGCCAAATATGATCCTTCAGTGTCTATGATTTTTAAACTCTCGTGTCAACATGAGCTGTGTGAGAATAGTTTCATGTCGAAAAAAAAGTTAGTCCGGTAACCTGGTATTTACGTTAAGTTCCGACGTAGTATCTACTGCGAGTCAAGTTTTGATTATTGATAACAAAATACAAAGATTCGATAATATGCTAACCTCTCCCAACAGAACAGGCAAGAACTCGTTATAGGTGATGTGTTGGATGATGGCGGCCACAGCTCGTCTGGTCTCCAAGTACAGGGTGGTGTCATCCCAGAATGGATTCAAAGAGTAAAGCTCGCCGGCGATACGGTTGTGTTCTGACAATAAAGTTTTGTATAGGGGTGCTGTGGGGGAGCCGTCTCTGCATCTGGAAGAGAGATATTTTAATTAGATGGTGTTTTACTTTAACTCAAGACTATGGGATTATGAGGCTTCTTGGCAAAGGCATCAGGTGAACCTAGCACTCTTATTTTGTTCTGTGACAAACATTTCAGGCTTCATTTCATCATCATCATCATCATTTCAGCCGAAAGACGTCCACTGCTGGACATAGGCCTCCCGCAAGTGTCGCCACATTGACCAGTCCCGTGCATTTAGGTCTTGGCAAATATCGAAGAGATTTAAGATACTATATCTAGGCTATCAGAAGGAATTCTATTAAAAAAGGGATCCCATATCTCAGTGAAGCCAAGTTCGACACGTTGACGTCACAGTTTTAGCGACACTAACCAGTAGCAGGTGTATTACGATGCTGTTCGCTTTGTCCCGTGTATCGTTGGTATATTAAATGTCTTAAGTAAATATTAAATTGTGAGCTCTCCGCTCTAAACTTAGTACACAAAGTTGTTATTTCCGATAGATGAGATTAAACTGTTACGCACTTCCTCTTCTTATTTACCATGTTAATTTAGTTTTGCATAAGCGCTTTTTACGACTGCAAAAACCGCAATGTCTTTGAGCTCATCTGTTTCCTGACATGCGGCCTTCCCACAATCATTTCAACCAGCTGCACTTCACCTCTCACGTACCCATCGAGTCAATAGATGCCAATGCAAATATGTAAAAAGATTGAAATCTCTATGCGGGAATGCAAATCATCTCAAGGTTAGTTTGACGGCACTATTTGCATACAATCCATTTTGTGACGACACCTAGGAATTCAAGCTTTGTTTTGCCGACAGATGGAAGCTCTTTGTCAGAATTTTATTGGAAATATTGAAAGGTTTTGACGGTGCTTTTGAAGTTGAGATCTTTCGAAATCATTTTGCAACTGCATGCTTTTCTTATCGTTATTGTTAATAGACTATCTGATGGGTAACTATTATCAGTTTGAACGATATCAAAAGAGTAGGAGCTTAGGTAACATGTTTTTTTATTTTAAATAAATTTGCATAAAAAAACACGGTCATAGATATTTATATATAGACACAGCTGCCTCGTGGTTATTTGGAGGGTTACATAATTCGTCAACATTATTATCGAATCCATCTTTGGCTGTCTAAAAAGTAGATTCTTAACTTTCTTAATCTGAGAGTGTGTCAGCTGTTTTTTTTAACATATTGGTGTCACGACATCTTTTTATTTTAAAGTATATTGAGTAGTTTATTTAACTCATGAACATGGACGAAGCAAAGGAAGGTAAAGATGGTAGTACCTAGGTGGCGTTCTATAGTTTCAGCCTAATTTCATGGGGAAAAGGAGCATGTAGGTATTTAATTAATACAGATTCGAGCGTCATTATGATTTATATAAAAAACTCTAAAAGGTCCGAACCAGTTTTTAAGAATTCGTTTTTCATGCGCTTTTTCCCCACGAAAACTCAAATAGGACCACTATTTTACTCTTAGTTACATCTTAAACTATTAAATGAGTATATCTTTGTATGTATAAATATATATATTTGTAATCATGTTCTTGAAAACGGCTCTAACGATTTTGATGCCAGTTGAAATATAGCGGTTTACGGAGGCGAAAAATTGATCTAGCTATAGAACGACCGCTTTAACGAGTCCTCCGCCTTGCCCCAACAAAGGAAAATTAAGCGTCCACAAAGTCCTATCAATATCCAACAGATTATTTACTTTAAAATAACCATAATCCACGTAGGTATAACGATAGAGTGTAATTTTGCTAATTATTTATAAATAAATTAGAAGAAATCGAATCAGAGCGTTAGTGAATATGTTGATCAACGTTCGTACATTACTGAAGGTTGATCAACGATACGTGAACAACCTTCAGAATATTCCATTTAAATTGATACCTTCGCGAGGACTCATTAAAGCGGTCGGTCTATAGGTCTTATATCCGGGAAAATTCGTTTTCTCTATTTTAACCCCGAGCAGAGCTCGGTTGCCTGAGCACTTACCTACTAAACTGGTGTAGCGTACTTAAGAGAGAACTGTTCCCAGTATTCCATGATATCTGATTGATAGACATGTTTTCATTGACATAACAGTGAAACTAATAAGTAGTCCCCATGTACACTTATCATGCGTACTCTGTCTTAACACGGATACAAGTCGTACGCCCAATAGTAAAGACAATGACTGTACAATCGACTCGATTGAATACGTACAAAACTATGGGAATAGTTCACACATTAAGTACTGTTTCTATAATATCTATGATCGGTATTGTATGGGAATGGATTCAATGATGCAATCTAATTACTGGCTTGTTTTCTTCCGTGTTTGTACTCACAGTTTGTATTGAAGGATCTATTTGAATATAGAGGTATTTATCGGATAAATCATCGTTTAAAATAATCGATTTGTTTATTTATTGTGTTGTGATGATCTTTGCTATGAACGTAAAAAATTAAGAGTTCTATAAGAAGATGCTGAATATTACGAGAGACACTAAACTTAGAAGGCTATTTCGAGATCACAAAGACCATCAATTCAATTTATTTAAACTCCAGAACATTTTTTTGTCTCTATTCGCTTACAATCTGTCACTATTTATTAGGACATTAAGTAATTTCTATGGTGGGTTAGATGTCTTGCCTGGTATGCGCCCTATGACACAACCTCTTACTTAAAAAGCATAATGCTAAGATTGGCCGATAAAGTCTTGTGGAATTTTGAGATTTATTATTTATTTTAGAACATTTTTTAGCCGCACTTTTTCGTTCTCGGACATCTGTGATGTCCTAGTATAGAACTAGATCGACGACGTTGACTTTGTTATATTGTAAGCGATTCTATGGTTACGTTTAGTGGAACTTACTTGCGACACGAATCCAGGTCAATCTTGCCAGCATCGTATAGCCTCAGAGATCGGAGCTTCTTCTCCGAGTTGCCGTACAACGCAGAGCCATCCAGGAATGAGGTAGCCATGTTCATTTGATCACGTTGTTCTGTTGAAAAATACAGTAAAGTTAGCGTGATGTCTGTGAATATAATGCTAAGTTTGTGATTATGCTGGCAGAGCTCCAGAGGATTGTAATTGGCAATAGACATATGAGTTTGAAAAGGCATATTACAGATGTACTGTGTAACATAATGAACGCAAGACCTCTCGTGGCGTGTCTCGAGTCTCAGACCATGAAACTGAACAACTTGTTCTATGACTTGGAAATTCATGTTGTTCATTCATCAGCAGATCGCATCAGTTCTTATAGAAAGTCCATTTTTTTTGCGAATTTGAGGAACGTGTGGAACAAAAGTTGTTTATTTTCATGGTCTGTTACCACTGCTAGGGGTAGAGGGTTCTTCATTGTGGGAGGCAGTGGACCGTATTGTCACTAGAATACCACGCGGGCCTAGTGCGGGTTGTTGCATGCATTATTTAGCTAGAACAGTCGACACCAGAATATTTGGCCTTTTAAAAGCTTCAATAAAAACTAAACAGCAGCACAAAAAAAAAACTAGATTAGACAACATTTAAAAACAAGCTTCTATATTTTTTTGGTTGTTTTTCTTTTTTTTAACATAATTATATACTAGACAGTTCAACATTCCCGAGTTAATGAACTAGGAAGAAAAATCGAGATAGGCCGGTCGACTAGCCTTGATCGCCGCCACATTTCCTCAAGCAATTCGACTGGCCAGTCGACATTTTTACCGCATGTAAGATTATGTCAACGTTACAAAATTTAGACAAGAAACGTTCACTGGTTGACTGAAACCTGTTGGGTTCTGTCACTTCCTTGTTAAGTGCAACATTTCAAACGAGCCGTGAGTCCGTCGCTGCGGAACGATAACTACGAAATTCTGATGGCTATGAATATTCATCTAATAACATAGCTATTACGATATTTTATGACACGTGACGTCGACTTTCAACTGTAGAAGTAGTAAGGTACATCGACGCGCAAACATCTTGACACTCATAGGGTTACATTCTGAACTTCGTTCTAGACCTTGATTTTTTCATTGATTTATATTTACCTACACGGTTAAAATGTGTTGAGCAGCTTAGTGCGTCGGGCTGGGGAATCTGGAATCTGTAGTTCATGGTTACAAGTTTCGCGGCGATGTCTTATACACCCTGTATAATAGGTACATACATACATCATACTAGTCATTTCGTGAATAACATCAGCAGCCTACGCTTGCTACGTAATGTTGTCGTCGTGCTGATTAAATTATAAACAGGCTCTAAAATAGACGGATTATTAATAAATAGCTGCTATTCACATAAATATTCTACGAGTTATTCGAATCTATAATTCTAATACTATACCCGTAAGCATCTGTTATTTGAATAATATCTCAATTATTTGAATATTTGCGCGTGTAGAATATGTTTTTTTTAGATAGAAATATGATTTTTAAGTAGGTACGTACCAAAACCACATGAATCGATGTTCCTTGTTGGCGCAGAACGAACATACTCGCATGCAGCTCCTTTGCAGTCCTGCAACAAAGAAAATTCATAAATTATTTGAAAACACTAACTTTACTCTTAACTTTAGCATTTTTAACTATTCTGCCTTTAAAATTTAATATAAAGTTTCAGTTCCAGTATTTCGCATTTTTTGTCTAGTCTTACTTCTACGTCTAACTTTAAAGCTTTTATTTCATACAAAAATATTAGGCTTTACTTAATTTGAAATCGTTTTGTTTCTCGCATTCAATACTCGTGGATACGGTAAAAAAAAACGACAATCTAAAAATAAAGTTTCGGTTACACGTTACAATTCCAATCACGCGTGAAATAGAGATATTAGTAATCGATATAACTAATAAAGTCTATGTCAATATCGTGTTACGTATATATCCAAAGCTTTAATTTTGTCGCCAATATGTATAAATAATAGGTACAGGAGAGTAAGCAATTTGATATCCTGGCAAAAATATTCATTTTTGTACTGTATAGCCTATATTCATTTTTATTTTATGCGTTACTGCCGACCCGCCACGGGTTCGCACATCGGGTGCAATATATATATATAAACCTTCCTCTTGAATCACTCTATCTGTTACTGAAAACCGCATTAAAATCCGTTGCGAAGTTTTAAAGATGTAAGCATACATAGGGACAGACAGACAGCGGGAAGCGACTTTGATTTATACTATGTAGTGATAACGGATCTTATAGCAAAAATTATGTCAAACAAAAGAATGGACTTCTCACTACTCAGTACAGACTACAGACACAACATTGTTGAAAAGTAGTTGCAAGTTAGCCTGTATATCTAGTAACTTGTTCGACTGTACATTCCGTACTATAATTTAGAGTGATCGGATTACCCGCGTCACAAATTATAGTTTTAATACTAAACCGGTTAGATGATTAGGTCAGTCAGTGATTATACTGCAATGTTTCTTAATTAAAATACTAAGTTGAATGTAATGTAATTTGAATGCATGCATGTAATTTTAAAATATACGGGAATAAACATCTTAACCTAAACTAATAGGAATAGGTAAAATATAGACGAAGTTGTTTATATTTGTTTATTTCTAAGTTATTGAAGATGTACTTGCCCTTATTAATTGGAAATGAAGGTTCTGTAGTATTGATAGAATTAATTTGAACCCTGCCTAAAGATTTTAATTAAGATTAAGCATATGTATGCACGCAGAGCTTCAATAATGAAAATTCACGCATCATGAAGTTATGAATGAAGTAACGTTAACTACTTTAGTTGCCTAACATACCTATCGACTGTTACTTCATTATCTTTGAAGGAATAATTTATACATTTTGTTATGAAGGTTTTCCGAAGCAATTTGTAGATATGTTGTGCACGACAAAGACTTAAGTTTGAACTTTTTAGATAAAACGGCGGTGGAATTTTAAATACTGTAAAGGAGATTCAAATCCCATGCCCCATAATATGACGTTTGAAATTTTGATAAACACATTAATAATGGATTCAAACTTTCCCTTGACATCACAATATTAATTCTTCATTCTTTAAAATGCGGTTAGAACGACATCTAATGATGCCGCAATGGTAAAAGCTTATAAGGGCAGATTTGTCAAATGTAACTACCTAATGTGCACGATTTGAATGCACGGATTAACGGACAGTACTTACCACCACTTGACACCATAGAGAAAGTTTAATAATATCTCTATCTTTATGGATCAACTCAAAAGTAGTTCATAACAGATTACGTTCCGTTGCTATCATAGACTAATTAAAATCGTATGCACGCAATAACTTCCGTTATGTATTAACCAACTTGACGAGGAACCAAGTGATATCGGTAATAAGGTGTAGCGGCAGTTCCAAAACTACTACAGCAACATAGTACAAAACGGCGACATCTATGACACACATGAAGAACTAACATCAAATTCTGAATCGCGCTATGAAAGTCATCCGCGACTTATAAGTAGCGACAACAACTGTCCGGTTGGAGGATCCTCCATTTTCTATGGAGTATTGAAAAACATTATACCCTGTTCTTCATAACCCTATAATTACGGAACCCTACAATTGAACTAAACAACTACTACTGCGGTCTTGTTGAGCTAAAAATCGATCGCGTTCTTTCTTGCAACAGAATTTCTGATTGAATTCCATTATTAAATTATCCGGTTTAACAGACAAGGTATATCTAATAATAGTGTTAATTATCCACGCTAGAGCAACTACAAAAGACAATAGCTACTGCCATCCGTCTTCTAACAATCAGAATAATTTCCTGTCCTGTCTCAGTGACAGGAAAAGTGAGCCTATGAGGAACTAAGAGATCGCCTGGTAGCCTGTTACTTCATCGCAAGCATCGTAGCTTTCACTGCGACCGCTACATACGTAACCTTTCTACGCGACCCCGCGAACTATCACGAATGTTACGAAACACAGCCTTGTTAAATTCACTTGTTATTGATCCGTTTTATTTTCAAAAGCATCATTTTTCAAGCCTCGTCGGTCTAGTGGTCACAAGTTACTGCTGAGTTTGAGATCCTGGGTTTGATTCCCAGTTTGGGCAAAGTATTATTGGATTTTTCCATCAGGAATTTCTCAGTAATAATAGACACGGAATCTGGATTTGTACCCGGTTTGATGTCAATAGGCTCGCCCCTAAATTATTGACTCCCATTTAAACATAACTGGAAAACTGTGGGGGTACTGTTAGGTACACCTCTGCCTAACCAAAAAAGGTTTTTTAACATGTATAGTTTGAAAAAGATTTAGAACTATGACACAACAAGTTAAGTCTGGTTTTGACCGCGTGAACTCAATAATCGCATCACGTGCTTTGTTCGCAAGGTTAATACAAAGTATTATCCTTGTCGGTCATTTAAATAATCCAAAATTGGCAAAAAGTTGTTTGCATGTCCCAGGATTCTTGACGAGCCACTAATAACAGGTTATTTTATAGTTTTTGTTAAATTACAATCACGTGATTACGAATAGGTATGACCACTGTGGAATCCAAAATATATATTTTTTAAATTAAGTGTTTTTTCTAAGAACAAATCAAAAAAAATTACGAGCACAAATTAATTTGGGAAAAATAAATTAGCAGTTAATTTGCAACAGTAAAACTATAATAGGATCTAAGTGGAGGTCTATCACAAATAAAGACATGAAAAACTTTCTCAAGTATCCTTGGCAACAATGGCAGTGCCTGACGTGCAACTGATCGATAATAGCACTATGATACATGTCATGTACGACTTCAACTATCATTAGCTGGGTTTGTGTAAATGACAAGGACAATCCTAAAGTTGGTGGCAGTAGAATTGCTATACCTAATGATGCCCCAGTAAGTTATTATTGTTATTAACAAAGCAATCAAGTTTAATTGGTTGAGTCGCGGCCAAGTTCAAGTTGGCAGTTGGTAAAAAGCCGGTCAAGTTTCGGATGGCTCAATGACAAAGGTTCTACATTGTGATTGGCCATTTTAATGTGGGACCTTAAGCTTAGTCCTCCTGACCGTATTCGGTCTCGGCATCCAATCTTAGCGAAGATTAGGCATCGGCGCGGGAGATATTTATAGTGCACAAGTTTGTGTACAGACTAAGGTGAACTCTCTGTTCTTTTTACTCTCATAGTCCGATGGGACGGCAATGCGGCAACCGGAGAGAGATCAGACGCAGGACCAACGGCTTTCCGAGGTACGGGGTATTATACTGCCAACTTCTAAACTCCGGACTACTACTGAGAAACTAATGGAAAACCCTATAGCAATAGTTTTTGCCCGACCCGGGAATTGAACCCATGAACCCCACGCTCAGCAGGCACGCTTACGACCACAAGACCAACGGGACAGCCAGATTAATGGAAGTAAGTCTACCAACCCGCACTGGGCCCTTGTGGTGGAATACACCCCATTCCCTCGCATAGAGAGCAGATCGAAAAGAAAATACAAAGATTGAATAATTATCATCTCTTATTAGGCTGAAGACCCTCATCATCATCATCATTTCAACCGAAAGACGTCCACTGCTGGACATAGTATCGCCACATTAAACGGTCCCGTGCGACTCGCATCCAGCGGATCCCTGCATCCTTCACCAGGTCATCGGTTCACCTAGTGGGAGGCCTTCCAACGCAATGTCTTCCGGTTCGCGGTCGCCACTCCAGAACTTTTCGGCCCCATCGGCCATCCGTTCTGCGAGCAATGTGCCCTGGCCACTGCCACTTAGGTTTGGCTATTTTTCGGGCTACGTCGGATACCTTGGTTCTCTTGCGGATGTCCCCATTTTTGATTTGATCACGCAAGGAAACTCCGAGCATAGCCCTCTCCATTGCCCTTTGGGTGACTTTAAGCCTTTTGATAAGGCCTATTGTGAGCGACCACGTTTCGGTATGTAATCACTGGCAACACACACTGGTCACAGACTTTCGTCTTGAGACACTGCGGTAAGTTGGACGAGAAGACAACAACAACTGAAGACCCTCACAATTCGCGAATGGGAGGTAAGCATCATTAGGCAGATGATTACGCGGACATTGAATAGATGTCAAGTTGCGACACCATCCGTTCCTCTTAACAAAAAGCATGTGTCCGCTGGCCTTGGATGCGTTAGACACGACGTGTGATTTAATCTCATGTTAATCTTAGCCACGTAATTGACCGAAACGAATTCATTGAAACAGAACTGAATAAATCATTGAACTTTTAAGAATTTAACTTTTCCAGAATTGCTTTTGAAACGGGATTATTCACATAAACCTTATAAGGATGTGTAAACGTGGCTTTTTTACGATTGTTCACCAAACCTTGACCCCTTACAGTTCGTATAAACATTAACAATAAAACAAGATACATAGTTTTTGTAGCATTAGGTAACTGCGTAAGTCTAGTCTGAGTTTGAAGATGTTTGCTAATATTTGACAATGTAAAACGTGTTCTGTTTTGTAAAATAACCATTAAATACTTGCATTCTGAAACAACTGGGTTGCCAATTCAAACAAAATGAAGTTATTTCAAGGAGTACCGCAGGGTTGAATTTTGTGGTCCTTTTTGTTTCAATTCATATACAAGTTCACTTACTTTGTTTCCATTGGCTGTGCTGATGAGATCATCCATGATGAGCTGTCCCCAGGCAGCGAGCATGCTGGTCACATAGTCGCTGTCCGCAGATGGACTCAATTGTGCTGCTGCATGGACTGCCAGGGCAGGCTCCGGAAGATAGGGCGACGATTGAGGTTGAGATACACCTTGGACAAAAGAATAAAATAATTGCAATCGGTTTCTTGAGATGAAGATTAAAAGAATTAGGGAAATGTAGTGAGGAAAATGTTGAGTATGTACTTATGTAGATGGCTATAAGAGTAGAAGAAGACTGAAGAAACGATGGATGGACTGTGTGAAGCATGAAAGGTGGCTAGAAAGGAGGCTGTTGAGATGACGAGTAATAGAGAAGTATGGAAGAAGAAGACATGCTGTGCCGAACCCAAATAAATTAGGATAAGGGTAGGAGAATGATGATATTGTCACTGACGAAACTTATGCATGAAAACCTCTTTCTGTTGAGGGAAAAGATTTCAAGTTGAGGGAAAAGATTTCAAGTAAGAGAAGAGAGACAGAAATAGAGATTTCAACATGTTTTAAATGAATGTTTCGCTGTGTGGTGTAGTTACTCTTCCTTATAGAATGTTAATGAATGTTCTTGAAGGGACTTTTAGGGTTAATACGTTCTCTACCTTTAACAGATTCAACCTTCAGTTACATAAATAAAGATAATTTGGTTGCGAAATATGTAAGTAATTATGCCAACAACTTGAGCCAATAATCATTAATAATATAGTATAGTATGGCCATTATGTATCAGCATATAACCATCGCCATGGATTAACAGATCCTTTCAAATGCATTAATTTGATTTTGCATCACATTGCTCCGATTTTAAATGGATTGGTAATAAATGCAGATGCTAGTGCAATTAGGCACAAACCGATCTACTAAAATTGTATTGGATTGGACAGGTATTTTAGCGTTTTAATGGCAGAAGCAATAAGAATAATATTTGTGGATATGATAACCACATTGCGGGTTCTTCACTAACGTCCCAGCCAGTTCCCAGATATTTTGCAGTTTCAGCTGGATACATATAAATGAAGTTTTTGACCTGCTGTGTTCTTATTATAGCCATTACTGTGTCCAAACCTTCGACTAATTCTTTACCCAGTAATTGTAAATTCATGTGTTCACTTAACTAGGTATTTTAATAAGCAATTTGGGTGATGTTAGTAAACTATTTATGATGCATTTCGGTGGGTTTAGCAACCGGTTGCTAGCTCAAAGATATTTTATGCACCGTCTTGTTACTGGCTGATTTAAATTGTTAAATTTTTTTTCTTAAATTTGAAGCCGTTTTATGATGCTAGTCAAAGTTTACAAATTAACAATGAAGTAGGATTTGATACTGTTAATTTATAAAATTGACTGGTCAGACAGTGAATTTTAAGTTAAACGCGGGAAGGTTTTCCTATATATTAAAAAAAAAGTTCCTATAATTCATTATGCTACAATCGATCTTTCTTTATCAGCTACTTACTAGAAAATTATCATAAACATGATAAAGAACTCGACTTATTGGGACGACGTTTTATTTGGAATATAAAAACAGGTAATTCTTTAAAGTTATGTTCAAATACTAATGTCCAATACGATTTTAGACAACGAACACCGTTTATCTCTATGAAAAATATTGAGTAGCATTGATAGATCAATAACTATGTTCAACAAATACTAACTAGTAATTAATTAGTAGTAGATATAGTTAATACATTGCTTTAGTTAGATACAGTTTCTATTGTTTGTGATGCTTCCGTGTCTCGAGCGAAAAAAATCACTAACAGTGACATTTAATTTGGTTTCATATCTTGCTTACGGTAATAGTTTTGTCATGCTTCTTTTATTTCGTTTTCTCTAAGGCTTCATGTGTCGTAAGGTTGCGACATCTAGACGTTTTAACATGTCATGATTTGAACAAGAAAGTTTTACTTCATGAAGATACGTCGCTCGTACGATTCATAGAACTTATTTTTTCCACAAGTACAAAAACAATAAAAAAATATTTAAAGTTTTCCGAGTAGCAACAGAAATTAAAACAGAGATCTTAGAACGACTCAAGAGCATTTACAAATATTTCCCTTTTTTGTCGTCATGACATAATCAGATGATTTTATAAAGACTTAAGAGACTGAAGACTTTATCTTTTTGAGATTCTTTTTTTAATTGTAAAGACTGTGAACATTCTGTTTCTTCGAGTCCTGCAAATCATTGTCGTAACTTACAAATGCGATGTAAACATTGATGATGCAACTGCAAAAGATCGGAAGCTAAGTCCAAGATGTCTTCAGTTAGATAATCAACTGTTCAATCACTTTGACGTAGCTAGAGTGCATCGAACCTCGAACTCTGCTTCAACTTTTCATCAGTCTCGCTCTGAAGAGACTAAATACTGGCTAATGGACCGCGAAGTAAGCCTCTTACTCATACGACATAATGCATAATCAGCCGCGAATAACAGTGGGAGTTGGGATACAACACCTCCGTGTTTAAGGGAAAGCGCCATTCACGACGCAAGCCCAATGCGTGGTGGGGCTGTTGGGGGTTTCACATTGTGTTCCAATTTTTGGCTGGGAAAGTTTTAAACAATATAAATATTGATGGATGGAGAGGGAGAGGAAGACAAAAGAATCGATGGATGGATTGAGTGAGGAATGATATGAAAGAAAAATGAGTAAACCGTCACGCTATCAGTGACGGTTGACAGAGGAAATGGAAGAAAAAAACATGTTGCGCCGAGTAATATGGGACAAGGGTCTTCTTTCTACCCTTGTCTCTTGTTACTTGGTGTCGGAAAGATAAAGGAAAACGATCGCCTTTTCGTTTTCCTTAGTCTTTTTGAGAGCAACATTCTAATCGATATTATTTAAATATTCATATTATTCATCCACTTATTTATTTCCGCGATTGTCTATGACATTATTTGCAATATAAAGGCCGTGAAAGGAAACCGTATCGAATACTATTTCTACAATAGCAGCTTCATAGTTCGTGACTTCTAATTTCAATGTGACCTCAACTCAACTGGATCGAGTCTCTGAACTGTGCATAAATCCGGTATATATTCAGTAGATAGCTATTAAATAATAGCGGAATATTATGAGATAGTCTAGTCTTTTAGGAGTAAAAGCAAAAAATCGTATCAATTAATTTTATGATCCAATGCATTTTAATTGGATAATCGTCACGATTCTAATTAAACATGATAAAATTACACTGCTTCCCACTGGTTTTTTAGGAGTCATATTTGCATATCCACATTTTTATATTATCTATGTATAAAACGGACTTTTTATTGATTCTTCAAAGTAGAACCTGTTGGTACCTACACTTACCAACAGTCATTTATTTATATTCCACTTACGTCATTTCTAAGTTAAACCGCGTCAAGTTAAACAATGTGCGATCAGTTCACGGAATTCGCGAGCAAATTGTCACCGAAATCGGTAAATCCAATGTCATTAGAAATCCCCAGTGCGAATTAAACAAGCCTAAAATGTAGCAAGTTGTAAGTAATCGGATAAACCGTCATCCGATTGCTATCTTAGTTGTAGCTGTTGTTTTCCTTAGACTATTATTAGGTAAGTAACACTAACTCACTTGGATCTACAAAACTACCTTTGCTAATGAACAGATGAAGATAAACTCTAAACATCAAACTAACATAAACGCTATTCAAGTCATCATCGTCTACCTATTCTTTTCCCAACTATGTTGAAGTCGGCTTCCAGTCTAACCGCATTCAGCTAAAAGTATTTTAAATGGAGCGACTGCCTGTCTGACCTCCATTTAGTACTAGGTTATACAATACCCCATGGTAAGAATGGTTGTCAGACTTTTGGCCCATCACTGACTACTTAACAACTATCAAAGATCTACAATTGACAGCCGGGACCAACGGCTTAACGTGCTTTCCGAGGCATGGAGGAAACTCGGTAAGTAATGGGTGGTTTCCCATCCACGGAAAAATCTAGGCAAGTGCGGCTTAACCTGAAGATCGACCCGAGCGGCTGTTATTATTTAGCCACGAGCTCCTCTATTAAAGTCTCAATGTCGTAGTAACGCTATTGAAGTCTCAAAGTAAGTGAAAGTGTCATAACGACGGTCAATGATTCGGGAAGAAAATGCAAGGTCACAGACAGATTACAGTGAAATAAAGATTTAAATTAAAGTCATTCACTTCTTATTGCATTCTGAACTCACATAATAATACCTAGTTCCTAATATGAATGCTATTTTGATTCATTATGACTATCAATTATATCATCATCATCATTCTCTTGCCCTTATCCCAATTCATTTGTGGTCGGCGCAGAATGTCTTCTTCTTCCATACTTCTCTATTACTCGTCATCTCATCAAACACCTCCTTTCTTGCCATGACTATTAATTATATACCTACATGAAAACGCTTCTCACTGAAAAGCTCAAATAAACTTTTATATCCATAACATTGCTATTGAAAACCTTGTTTAATAGGTTAATAGATTTGTAGGATGAAGAACACAACAAAATAAAATTGTTCTGTAGTAAAGTCAGTAAAAAATATGAAGTCGTGAAATTTTCAAACAGCCAATAAGACTGATGGTCCCACGAGGAGTTAATGCTTAACCTTTGCCTGCGTGTTCTTACAATGTGCAACTATAATGGGAGGCTTTGTCATTGATCGCGGATTCTTATGATATTTATCTAATTGCATAATACCTACAAGCGTGAACGCTGGTGATTTGCTCACCGTTGATGCTAGCAATTTAAACGTATCTGTTAAAATAATACACCGACTTACAATAATTACAGACATCGCAGTACCGGCTATCATAAAAACTGCCCGTATGATTGTTTCTTAACCAAGTTGGAGGATTGTTTAGTGTTTTTATAATTTAATTGTCGAGGAAACACAGGTTATCGGTTACACACCTACGCTACTTCCTAATATGGAGTTTATGATTCAAATAACTGTTTATGGCTAGTTTTTGCATAGGAAGCTATAAATAAAGTCATTAAATTGAAACTTCACGTTATTTTTGAGGATCATCAAAGCTTTTATTGGGTGTAAACTGAATAATTGTTTCATTGTAAATTAACTTTTAATTGTTTGTTACAATGAAATAAACAGTGATTTGCCTTCGAAACCGTTGCAATGTTATGAGTGAGCTTGTAGGTAATTTGTAGCAGTCATTGAACAACTTCATGGTTGTTCCATGTTATTTTAGGCATATCAGCATAAAAAAGAGCATAAACTAGTAGGTAACGATACTGGTAGTAAAACATTTGGCCTTTAGGTGTAACATTATAGCTTAGCTTAATCACACAAGTTAATGCTTACCATCTGCATAATTGGCAGGCAGAAGTCTGAGAAAGACATCTCCTCTCCGTCCCCACGGCCTGTGTCGTACATTATTGCACTCTCCACTTGCACTGCGGTATTTGCTAGGTGGGCAGGGGATCCTGCTGAACTCATCTTCGTCTGATGAGCAGTTATGTCTGCAAAGTTAAAAAGGCATATTAGGTACGGTAAATGAATTGAATTTGATAACGCCTAGAAAGGCTGACTAGACCTTTAGGGTTTTCAGATTAGAATCATTTCTAGTACGAGTACATTAGTTTTATAATTTTAAATCTTCAAGTGTTAAAAGCATCTTTTTTCTAAACTTGTGGCCTCAAAAAAGGCTCATCTGTTTTATAATTGCGGGACTGACAGAGCACGACAGAAACGTAGATACTCGAAACTGATAAAGGTTGCAAAGAGCCGTGGGCTTTAAGTGACCCTGGACTATACACAATGGATTGAAACATCTTCCAGTACTTTATATCTTAAGTACCCATAGCGGCCCGCACGGTTGTGATAAAACTTTGGCCGATGTAGTTCGGTGTTTCAATAGAATATGAGACCAGCTTACTGTTACGGGTTTTGTTACCACTGACATATTGCACCTACATACTTTGATAATTGGACGCCCCCTAGCTAGATGGACTGACGACCATAAATGGGAGGCTGGGACCGACTGGATGCTGTAGGCGGAAGACAGGGTGTTGTGACGCGGCTTGGGAGAGACTTTTGTCCAGCAGTGGTCTGCGATAGGCAGAGTTGATCGATTGATTGACGTTTAATAATAATGATAACGTAACATAACATCACGTCTGTAATCCCAGAGGGGTTAGGCAGAGGTGTACCCAATTATAGTATACCCACAATTCGCCAGTTATGGTTAAGTCCCAGGTAATAGGGAGAGCCTATTGCCATCAATCGGGCACAAACCCAGACTCCGTGGCTGCTACTGACAAAATTCCAATAATGCTTTGCCCCACTCGGGAATCGCATAAAGGACATTATGCTCAGCAGTCGCGCCTGCGCCCACGCGACCAACGAGGCGATAATAATGTTTAAGTGATATTTGGTTGTTGTTGTTAGTGGTACTTACGCATCATTAGCTCCTAATAGAAATCTCTTTTCTAAAGCGAGTGCTTCGCTGACTGCTCGTCTGAGGTCACTCGGCACTGCTTGCACGTTGCTGTCGTCTGACTTGCTTTTCTGTGCGCTCGTCTGTACCGCTAACACAGCTGCTAAAAGCAGCAGACTTCGTCGTAATCTGAAACAAAGAGAGGAACAATTTATTAGTATTTTTTATTTATGAATTTATGGGTTGTATTATTTTCAATCTTAAAGCAGAAGTCTAAAAGTCTAGTATTACTGACGGGTTTGTTAAACAGTAACTGGGTTGTGGAGGCCACATAGGCAGTCACTCCATGTAAAATAGTGGAGGCAGTTGCATCTGGTTAGACTTGAAGTCGATACTTATATGTATATGTAGTTGGGAAAAGGCTAGGCAGATTGTGATAAGTGTGTGTGGGTTGAATTTTTTTTGTAAACTTACGTGATTTTTTCATTTTAAAAATTTTCATCTTCAAAAATAAATATCCATTGACAGATTACAATTTTAATGCCATTGCAGGCATTATAAAGTGGAAACGGTGATAGCTATCATAAATTGAAAACGGTGCACAGTTATAAATCGATCCATTTTAGCTATAAATACTTGGAATGTTTATCAATAAAAGTTTTAGCTCCACATAAATAACAATAAAACAGTCGGCATGAAAATAACTTAAAGTTACGTCTGCTACCGTAAGTCGGCACGTTCCGATGAGCACTTCTAGCATAAAACTTGTAATATTAATATGTCGTTAACCTACATTTAAACCCGACGCTATAACCGAGTTCAAGGCATTTTGAACTTAGTTTATGACAGCTAAATAATACGTTTGTTTCTCAAGAACCCATCATTCTTGGTCATCATTTATTTTTACATTATGACTCTCGAGAACGTCAACTTTACAAACTTGAATCATTGAATTCAACTTTAAAGAAAATGTTTGTACCGTTATTCATCAAAGATAATTTATTCAAAGATAGATGATATACTACACTATAAAGATGATTGGCTTTAACTGCTATCAGTTTCCATATTCATTTCCTTTATGTCTTTTATATCTTTCACACTTTACCAGCGCTGCAATATATGTATAGGAAGCATATGTACTAACACCCGACCGCAGGGTAACCAACGACCACAAGTATGCTTTCATTTTTATCTATGATCTCTTATGACATCTTACCGGTTAAACCATACATCTTACTTTCTATTCACTTAGGGTTCACTGGTCCGAAACCAATTAATCATTCCATGTCGTTAAAGGTTACAATGACAAGTTTGAAATTGTAAATAATCGATCGAAACTTAAGCAAATTCAAACGACAAAAGATTTCGACGTGTTCACGGTGTGATGAACGTGGTAATACAAAATTTTGCAAAAGATTCTGTCAGTACATGTTTCCAGACAAAATAGGGAAATTGTTCTTAAAAAAAAAAGATTTTTCTCGACCTTCACACGGTTCAAATGTACGCAACAGCTAATGTATTCTTTTGGTTAATAAATAGTCTTCAAAGAAAATAATTTTCACCCTAAAGTTTTCACAAACGCTTGATTGAATAGTAGAGGTATATATTTATGTTCACGGGCCAAAGTTACCTGAGAATAAATGAATGTTATGTTATATACTTTGGACAGCCCTACTCCCGACGCCATTGACATTACAAAAAGCTTCATCAAAATGAATAAATACATCTGAGACATCTCAGATTGCTCTCACGGATTGAATTGCTTCTGACAGTGAAGTTCAACTTAATGCTCACATTATAAATGGAGTGTCAGTTCATAGTACTTAGGTAATATTTTGATGTACGAAATTTTTAAACAAGACATAGGTCAGAGCTTTGGAGTTTTGTGTTATTAGGTAATTGTATTATTGAAAGACAAGCGTTATGTCATAATTTGTTTTCAAAAAAACACAATTTAATAGCAAAGAACCGTTAATAGCATACCTTTATTTAAAAATATAGCAACCATTTATTGTGAAATAAACATTTTAGAAAATAATTCTTTATCAACAAAACGTATGCCTCCAGTAATTACCAAAACAATTTTATTCACGAACTCACGAACATTTGTCTTGGTACTAAGCTAAATCATGGTCATCTCGATTAAGATGTTCCGTAGATATATGTACTACGTACGAGATGATTAGACGGGGAAAGAAAGTAAAACAATTAGACGTGAGAAACTGTCTAATTTGCACAACAATTCTTTACGTGTTTAGCAAATGGTTTCACCGTTCTCTTGGGCTTTTTGACTGTAAGAAACGTTTTATGAACGATTATTGTTCACCTTTTTAAGTATTTGGCTCTCTTTCAGTACAAATTACTAGTAATTATACGTCTTTGTAAGGTATCTGTTTAGAATATCATCACAGTTATACATAAGTACGTTAAGAGTGGAGTACGTTAGGAGGAGCTCGTGGCTAAATAATAACAGCCGCTCGGGTCGACCTTTAGGTTAAGCCGTGCTTACCTAGGTTGGTCTGTGGATGAGTGACCACCCATTACATGCCGGAAAGCACGTTAAGCCGTTGGTTCTGGGTGTCATGTATAGATCTTTGACAGTCGTTAAGTATTCAGTGGCCCAAAAAGTCTGACAACCAGTCTTACCAAGGGATATTGTATTACCCAGTACTAACTGGGTTGTGGAGGCCAGAGGCGCTCCATGTAAAATACAGGTATTCTATAACATAGTTGGCAAAAGGCTAGGCAGATGATACATAAGTACGTTAATGCTAGTATTGTTCAACACAGATCGTACCATACTCACGTAAGTAGGACTTTCGTGAGACACGATTTAAAGGACTAAACAATTACAACAGTAACAAAGTTTCAACTCATTAGTCTTCAAGTTTGATCTTGAGGTCAATTTAAGTTAACCAATTTAACTTAAAATCGCAAACGTAAATGCTTAACGCGTTTTGCTTATTACAAATGTAAACGTTTTAAGATGGCATTTGTGATAGGTGATTGTAAAATATTTAGGTCTAGAGCTCTTGAGTGCCAGTTAGGATGTTTTTTCAGCACTCAATCTGTATTTTTGACTGCTCAACGTAATACGTAATTTATGTAACGCCTGGCATGTGGTATAGCAAGTTATTTTTTGTTCCTCTCGCCTTGAAAGGAGCAGCAACCGGTCGCAGTCAGCTGACATCGTGCACGATATGACTAAATGTCAACTTGCCACTTTCACAGTCCCAGATTTCGCGTACACCATTACATAAAGGCGAACAACGCCAAAGTGGCTCATCAGTCAAACGGCGTACTTTTAAATTGTAGGCCATTCACAGATGTCTCTTATAAAAACACCATTAATTCATTTACATTGTTATGTCTGTTGCATATAGAGATACCTATTTTATATCGGCTGCATCATCAGATACAGATAATGACGTGTGAAATACATATCTACGTAACAAAACGCATTAATGATAGATGAATCAAAGATATAAACAATTGTCTTCGACGGTTATCGGAAAATGTCTTACAATGTTTAATTATACTGAAACATGTTTTATTGACGTAAGTTACCTAGCTGTTTTATGTCTATGCCGATGCAATTGCTATGAAACTTTTCATTATGTTGATAAGTAGGTTAATGAGTATTTGTGTCGTATTATTACATTCCTTTTACATTGCACCCATAAACAATATGAATTGTTATCGATTTAAAATCTTAAAATTTCCGTGCAACATCATTTCGGAGCCGAAAGTAACCATCATGAATTAAAGTGCCATTATCCTCTAAAATAATTACTTCCGATATTCCAGATATGTTCTGAAAATTCGAATGAACATGAAGAGCTTTTTGTGAAGGTTATTCAAGAAGCTAATTATAGCCCGACGTATTCAATGTCAAAAAGACAATAAGAAAACGTGTAGCGAACTTGTGCCGGTAGATAGGTAGGTACATTATTCTTATCATTTGGACATTACGCACCCAAGCGAAAGTGTGGTCGCCAGTATTACGTGACTAAAAAGTTTGAATACTAAACTGAATATCGTTACTGTAGTGTATGTTGGACAAGGTCAAAAGTGACGAAAATTCAGCGAAAATGGTTGCACTGGATGCGACTTGAGGACAAAGAATGTCAGTTCAATTTTTGTTACAATTCATGCTGGTTCCAATAAACAGAATTTACGTAGCCCGGTTTGAAAATTCTTTGAAGTTAGTTGAGGCTCATTGCAAGTTCCCAGAATCGATAACTTTAATACTAGTCACCAATTTTCATACTATCCGAAAGTTTCTAGTTAGTAAGCGTAATTTGGCTTATCTAGACAATTTATCTCAACGTAAGTGGTCTAGGATACCCGAGATTTATTCCAACACCCATTGTTCGTTTGAGAAGGTTGCGTAAATAGTCATGTGATTTGCACAGAATGGGACAACCACGCATGAGGTGTTCGTCTGAGTTCGTCTCGTTTTTGGCAAACGGGTAAGCAATGACTAAGGTCAGACGAATGCGCTAGTATCGACCTAAGTATACTGAAAGGCTATAGATTCAAGTTGAAAGTGGTTTGCTTAAGTGAACGATTTGTTCGAGTAGTAGTAGAAAATAACATAAAATCATGCTTATAATCCCCGAAGGGTTAGGCAGAGGTGTACCTAATAGTATACCCAAATTTCGCCAGTTATGTTTAAGTCGCATGATATAGGGGACGAGCCTATTGCCATCAACCGGGCACAAATTCAGACTCTGTGGACTGTGTGGACTCTGCTACTGAGAAAATCTTGATGGACAAAACCCAATATCAATTTGCCCCACCCGGGCATCGAACTCAGGACCTCATGCTCAGCAGTCGCGATTGCGACCACTGCATCAACGAGGCAGTCGTGTCGTGGTAGATAGACGTGGATAAGTGATTGTATTCACGATTTATTTATAAAATTGTTGCATTTATATTAACTTATAACATGATACATTTAATTCTTATTATTATAGGCAAAAATATTGTCAGCATTGTACACACGGCGGCACATCAAACTATACATTACCAGTATAACCTGACTTCACTTTGTATGAGCTTCCCGTACGATGAGAGATCAGCTTAATTTGGTTTTGCATAGCTTGATTGGCCGCCGTGCGTACTACTACTAAAGTACACATTAATGGAATTAATTTAATTTACCTATATTTTACGCAAGTTCAAAGTTTTCGCCGACACTATCATAATAATATTATAATTGCAGATAATGTAAAATAATAATTGTAAGCTTGTGAATTTCAGCATTAAAGATTTAATTATCATTACTTGCGTTTTACTTCCTGCACGATTATTTTCTTCTTTTTTTGTAAAAATAATAAGTGCCTGTTTTGTAGGAAGGCAAGTAGGTACTTACGTATATATTTTAACTTCTGAATACAAGTTCTTTTTTTAAGTTATTTAAATACGAACCCAACTCATTGAACTAAACACCACTATTAAAATGATATAGCATTTCTGCGCCACATTAAGTTATGCTTTGTTATAAATAGAAATACAGATTCTAAAAGTTCTAGAAACGTAAAATTGAAGCTGAATAATTTTGAGTCATTAACAAGTGTTTAAGAGTCATGATAAATTATCCTATAAGGATAAGGTCAGAAAGCTTATTTTAATGGTAAAGCTATTAGATGAGTCGGTTCGTAAATCTTACAGCACGACTAATTCTACAGGTCTATCACGTACTTACTACAATGATACGACATGTGTCACGGTATAGTCGAGATTTTGTGAGACATGTCTTACCATTCAGTGCGTGTAAAGAAGCTATAAGTATTATGATTGAGTAAAAACTTTATAAGTTCATAATGCATTTATTTAGGCATTAGTGCATAAGATCAAACAAAATAAATAATCACGGTATAATGTCAGTTCAAGCAATTTATTTTATAAAACCGTGACTTCATAAAAACAGTCGATTACTAAAAAGAAGAGTATCTAAGCAGTAAATTATATCCATCATGATAATTATCTAAAGGACTAAATACTTTGAAGATCTTATCAATTTTTTTGCTGCCCATGTTGTTCCAAAACATTTTTTACTGAAATTATTATAGAATTAACATAGGTAGCCGTTGACCATACCTACACAAAAGTAAAAAAGGGTTATGTAGGTATAAGGATTGGGGTCATTGAACATTTAATATTGTTGAAACAACTCGTTGTTTTACTAAATTAAATTTTACGTGCATTAATAAGCGTGGTCAAAGTCAAATATATTTATATTATATAAGCGTAGGTTGGTAACTAATAAAATATATTCATTTAATTAAAAACTCGTTTCTATTCGTTTATGTTTCAGGAGTCGTCGGTTGGCGGGCAATGTTGTTAATATTACTCACCTACTGTTAATTATATATTTTGAGGTTACTTTTTCTTTAGATAACTTGTTTCTAGATCCCAGATAAATCAAGTTGTGACAATTTATGGTAAAGTTCAGGAAATAATACTTTACACTGACAACTTCACGTGTTTTAAGTAATATTGCTACTCAGATTATCTTATTTTCGCATCAAACTGTTATTTACCCGCTCTTTTCTTTTTTTTTATGACGTAGGTACTTCGACTGCCAATGTTGTCTGTGGTTGTTTTTAAAAAATACAATCACATTAAAGCTTTCTTTAAAAAACAAATATAGTCAATTTTCAATTTTTTCTGTTGATCATTGTTCTGATTAAATTTTTATACATCTACTTACTCTAATTGAATATCTACAAATAAAACAAAAAAACGAACACGTGATTGAAACGCACGGAGATGACCTCACAAGCCGGACACCTGTCGACCTTTACATCTAGACTGACTACATCCTGAATGCTTCTTCAATACTACGATACACATGTAAATCGTACATATTTGTAGTTATCGTAATTATAATGTCAGGAAATAACTATGTAGTACGAGTATGTTGGTCTTTCATGTGCCAGATATGGGCTAGTTGAACTGGACTGCCGGCATTCGATCATATATTAATTAATTGTTGACATTTAAACATGGTTATGACATGATTTATTAAATGTGTTATTTTATTTTGACAATCGGATTCTAGTATTCATGGGCAACTTTAGTTTAGGTTTAATGGGTATCTTCTAAATGATTTTATTTAATCAATTTATTTATTAAGATTAATTGCATCAAAGAAAGGCACGAAGGCGGATTTTAACGCCTTAGGCATTCTTCACCAGTCAACCAACTTAACTGTTTTAGTTCAGTACTCCGTACATCTAAGAAAAGGAAATTGAGTTTTAAATCAAAATTTCATTAATAATTAATGTTAAATTTATTCTGAAGACAGCTCATGAAGAGCTCGTAAGCCATTAGGCGCAGTTACTGCTTTTAGTGTTTTATTTTTTATACTGCAAAGAAAGATAATTACATAGTAGATCACAATAAACCTCTTTATATCATCTTTAGAGTAATTTAAGTCAAAATACGACAGAGAAGTTTCTGTTGTTTGTGGATTTTTAGCAGGCATATATGTAGATGCCTACAATTTCACTTAAGAGCTTTGAAAACTCTATTGAGAGTCCACCATAACCCTCCTGAGAAAATTATTCTCCTACTACTAGTTCCTATTACATCTTCAATCGTTCAGGCTTAAGGCTGTGGTCTGAAAGACAGTCAATTCGTCAAGCTGTAACATGTCATGAATAAATCTAGTTGATTTCCTAAAAAAATGTTTGACAAGAGATTAATCACCGATCGTTTAGTATTTTTTACAATTGTACAAAAAGGCTGATTCGCACGTTAATGTTTCCGCATTATGCGTGTGTTTCGGTGACGTAAGTTAATGTGTTTACGTGCATGCGGGTCTTGGGCAACCGGCACATCGGCAACCGCTATCGTATCACGTGAGTCGGTGAGTCCCCACCCTAATGCTGTTTGTTTTTCTTGTATGACTGCAAAATATTTGAATAGAATCGTACATACTAAGATATAATCGTAAATCACACACACCACATTTAATCAAAGAATTATACAAGCGTTCGCGAGAGGCCGAGCTAGATTTGAATAAAGACTCTTTTGTTTTATATTCCATTCGCTTACTGGCCACTATTTCTCTAATATTATTTTTATGAAAAAAAAATCGAGTAACAAGATTGTCTTTTGTTTTTGTCTCTCTTTTGTTTGATATTTTTATCTGTGCATTTTGTTAATTTTAAAATGTATTTTTTGAGTTCACTTTTTTGTGTTGGCGATTTAATTTCTGACGATGTCCTGTTTCGTGAAAATGCCTGCACTTCAAGTGAGTTGAGTAATAAAATACTTAAACCATAATCACGTAGAATCAATATTATTGTACCAATTAGCCGACAAGCACATCTTGTTTAGGTATGTATATAGGTGCTAAGTTGCTCAATAGGTGAATAAATAAAAACCGAAAGTAAACATTTGTCTAATTGCGAAGCGGAAATCTACGACAATCATCGATCTGCACGCTTGATCGACCCGCGGTGACCAAGTTAACGCTAAAACTTTAAAACATCACGTGACGGTAACCCTACCAAATTAAATTTAACACTCCCAGTACGGTGTGGTTATCGGATAAATGTGCTATAGGCCACGCCAATTAACGTAGACTCAGTGTGGCAACTCGCTTGCGAAAACCCTCGTCGAGCTCGGGGAAAAACGATTACCTAATCTCCCCACAATGTGATGCTAGTTCGCTGGTTTGAACGTGTGAGACATTCAAAAGTGAAAATCAGTATTGAAAATTATGTATGTATGTATCACACGCTTTTGTCCGGCGAAGCGTAGTACAACAGACGACGGCGTAACAACCACTTCTCCTGCAAGCCATCATTAGCGAGATTCTTTACTGTATTCTTACTTCACCAGTAAAATTTCCAATAGATCGACCGCCTGGATAAACTAATTTACCGATCCAAATTAATTTATAGACAACAAAACTGTTGTAAATTCGGAAAAAACGTATCAATTTACGTTGGAATTCGATACCTGGAAAAGTGAAAATTTATAGTATTACTGTAAGGGCCTCGACATACTATGTGATATGTCTTGCCCATAAAGAACTAATGATGTAACAAATGTTTGTTTATTTAAATAAATTAACAGACATTAATATTCTTAAATAAATACTTGAGATGGGAGTGTTAAAATATTTGTTCTAAGAACTCATAAAGTTAAGACAAAGACGTGTTTTATGTGTTACGAAGATTTTCCTTTCCATATTAGATAATCCAATCACATAATGAAGACATTCTAAAGATATTTATGTTATAGGTCATTCCAGAGATATTTATAAGTTTTCCTTGATATTTGTCTCTATTAAAGATTTTACGGAACAGAACGATATATTTTAAGTGTTAGCAGCACAAAGGGTCTATGCTATATATACTTATTGAAGCAGTCAATAGATAAACTCAAATAATCCCTAAAGAATATTTACTTAACAATTTTGATTATGATAAAATATTACACAGTCTGACCCCAAAACGCTTCATGTTCTCCAAGTTTTTATCTAATTACCAGTTATTTATTAAGATACAATGAGTAACTATCTGAAGTTGAAATCGAAAATAAAATTAGATAATTCTAGTAATTGTGCTAAAATATACCATAAAGTGATAAAATTCTATCACATTGATATCAGGTATGCCCCTAATTAAATTATTTTAACTGTAGTAACTAAGTTAGACCGTTAGGTATGATGCCATTAAAACTATTGCGAATCGAAAAATCTTGAATGCTCTTAACCTTGGTGCTTGGTGCTTGGTCCTAGAGGTGCTCGACTTTTAGCAGTCAATATTTCAACGGATAAAATAGTTGATTGATCGACAAAAAGTCAACCCAATTCATGTTAATCCATTCAGGCATAAAACTTGATTTTACGAGGTTTTTATTAAAATGTATAATAGTTAAGGAGCCCATGACAAGAGGCAATCAAATTCAAAGCATTTAGATTTTTTACAACGACGTTTGAAAAAACTGACATATTTCCGTCTACTGCTACCGAAAAGCCTGTAGCTTTGGTAGCATGATTCAATCCAACACAAATGAACTGAAAAAAATGAAAGTTCATCATACGGGTAGATCTCCCCCTTTGTCGTCCTACGTCGTCGAATTTAGGTACAGCATTACCACACGCAAAAAATAAGGAATAGGGAATTACCTCGTAAGTAGTTTTCTATTGGCAATTATACTTCAAAGAACGCCAGACAAAGTCGTAGCGGTCAAATACCAACATTACCTAAGTAACTTGTTTCTTAGAAGCTAGACGACGCGCGTTACGCAATACAATTTAACAACAATTGTTAATAAGTGGTTTCTTAACGTTAATTTTCTGCTTGATAATCCGCTTCTAACGTTATTAATAGGCTTAATAAACATACTTTCTCACGGTTGCAATCATTTTTAAGTCGGAACTCGTAAATATTTTTAGCCTACGTTTCTAGACAGATAGCGTGTGAGGTTGTGACGATATTATGCTCAGATTGAAGCCTATAAAATGTAGCTACCTTATTTTAATTTTAAATTGGCAACACGCCGACTGATTTACAAGTAACGCACCTTACTCTTGAATTCTTATTTAAAGATTTGCCCATCCCAAATATGCGTAGTATGTGGTGATCAAACACTCAACATAATTATGAAGTATTTTTTGGTAAATACTAGACATGTAGCCGTAAAGATTTATTCGTAGTGTATACTAAGTATGTATGTCATCACTTTTAATAGAAGTAGACGTAACACTTAGCAACGTTCCACTGGCCACAGACATGTATTTAATCGAAGTGTCAGTATCAATTATTGGTGATGAGCACACAATGTATCCAGCTTTTAGTTTTTACGTACAAATCGCTTACAGCTCAATCACGCACTAAAGATACAAGATAACAAATCAATTAGAAAACATTATGGCACCCGATTGGTTAGGATTATACGATAAGTACCTAATTATGAAATATTCTCATAGGATCAATTTGCATTCGTGACAACAACTATGCAAAATACATGGATGCATGTTAGAAATAATAAAAAGCTCTTTATAGAGTGCCAATGAATTATATGTATACTATTGTTTATTCTTCAATAGCAACCCGCCCCTGTTGAGCACGAGTGCAAGGGAGATATGTCAAAACATCGAGATTTCTGTGCTACATCTAAGTTAAATATTTATGTGTTTACACACATACCTTCTGAAATAAATGTTCTAAATGATGGTGCAAACTTCATTGAAGTCTACTGAAAGTTTTAAGAGATATAAGCGGGCACACAGACAGATATGAAAAGCGACTTTATTTTAAACTCAAGATGAAGTGATCGGACGTCTCTTTCCAAGCAGACAAATTGAAACAACGGAAAGCGTAAGCGTAGTTCCTTTGTTCAACGTTTTTATAAGTTGTCTTATTACTGCGTCGCGATTGTAATTATTGTCGATAATAGTTTAAAGAGAGGTTGATTGGCCTTTGATTACTTCCTAACGTGTGTATCGTAGTCGTGACCTTTGGCTGGCAACACTTAATACGTACAGCTTTAATGTGATACCTAGTACCATATTAGTAGACGAGTTATAAGTAGGCTTTTAAAGGTTGATTCTGAACATAAACCTGTAACCTGTAACACAGGTATTCCTAGTTCAGGCTCCAGTCTCCACTACATCAATGTTATTATTGTAAAAAAAGTGTACCTACTGTTAGAACTAGTTATTTCATTGTGTGGTGGAGAAAATACACGTTATATTTATTGCAGGTTTTATCAATACAATAAATACGTAGGCACTGGAAGTGCTATGTACATTATCTACAATTTCGTAATTATATAGGCATTTAAACAAATGTCAGTAGAGCACTATTACAGCGGATAAAGTCCGAGATAAAATGGCTCTTAATGTCTGGAGGGCTAAAACGTATTAAGCTCATACCTAGCTCTAATTTACACTAGTTAGATTGAAACTAAGCAATTTCGGAACACAATTCGGAAAACTTTTAAGCCAACTGCATGGATAAGATAAAACCAGATAGCAAAATACCTGAATCAGTTTTACTTAAAAAATACACACCTATCAAAAATAATTATGTATAATTTACACTGACAAGTAATGTCTCTATATTCAATTGATGATTCAATAAAATATGCCTACAATAAATATTCAATAACAATGACTGATCCGCTTTGTATTTTTGACTACATACAAGAGCTAAATCCATTGCCATATCATACGTCACACATATAAAAAAGTAGGATCCTTACTTAAAGTGAGGTCATAAGCCCCTCTAAGTGGGAAACCACACGCACAAATTGAAGAATGGACTACAACGTGACGTCATATCTTATGAATAACGCAATCTGGTGGGCCAAACGACCAGCCCCCATAATACGAGCATTTCATTCGTCGAATCACTCCTTAACTGTGGCTGTGTGATTGCCCAAGACGGCGTATGAATGTCTCTGTTGCGAAATTTTCCTCTGAGGGTCAAAGATCGCTACGCAACTTTAATGTCTTCAATAACTTGATATATTCGTTGCCTGTAGGGAATTTTAAGTAGAGAATAAATATACTATAAAATTTCGCAAATTTTTTAAATGATCATAATAACTGTATCTACACACAACACCTATACATGTTTTTTGCTAATTACCTAGTCAACCTTCATTGAAGACACTTCATAATAAGTTGCATGGCAAAAAATTATACGGAACAATATTCCAGTCAAAATAAATCACTTGTTGATACGAATTACTTATGTATTTTTCTGCCGATAAATATCGATTGGTAGTTAATCAATTCACGCGCATGAATTAAGAATATTTTTAAGATAAACGGGAAATATGAATGTCCTAAGTATTGAGTGATAAAACTGGTGAATAACATTGTGGAAAAAAATAAATTAACATATTTAATACCTACCCGAGATTTGATAGATATGCTATAATTACAGCTCTCGATATTCGTAGTAACTTTAAACCTTGTTGAATTTGGGAACAGCATAAATATTATCATTGGGATGTTCTCACCTTTGTGCCTAGCCTACGGCATAATAAAAACTCTTCCATATTTTAGTGTGGGGCGTTGCATCTCAACGTAAATCAAGAGTTACAAAACAATTTTCTTACCAATGCAATGCTGCATTAGAAAGCTTAGTACTGTTAAATTACAGTTTTGTAATCAATTCAAATTAAGCAGTTGATTTCAAGGGGCAAGTTCATGCTTTGAATTACTTATAGCCTTGATATCTACAGTTGGGCTCCACGCCTGTGTTCAGTAGATTACAAGATAAGGAAAATTACATTATTAGTGGATCCTCGCCTTTTTAGTTCCGCCCAGGTGCAAAGCTCACGCAGTTAATAAATATCAGATTCTAAACGTATTCGCTGGCATCAGCATTACAAAACGATGAACGATAATAAATAATTATTAGGTCGTTTGCAATACTGTTTTATTGCCTTGTTTGGGCACGAAACATTAGTGCATCATGAGATTGAACCGGAAGTAACAGACCTTGTGTTGGTTCCGTGTAGTCTTCATCAAAAACATGATAATGGGATCCAACTTAATTATGGTAAAGTTAATGCTCACACGCAAGATTCACGTAGGCACAGCAACCGTTATGTCAGTAGCATGCAGTAATATTGTGCAATATGTAAGGAAGGAAGAAAATTCATTATTACTCTGTTGTTATGCCGTAATGATGAGCACGCGCTGTTACCTAACCGTCGGCAAAGCCACCGTAACACTTAACAGTCGGCCATTCGGCCTTCGTCGCCATATTCACCGCGTTTATGACTGAACCACTATACGTATTTGTTATGCACTGTTAACAATCTAAGAGAAAGGACAATGTCATATATTAATCGTTTTATTGGCAAAAGTTTGGTTTCTTTGGTGCAGAAAATCAGAGTGCTTTGCAATGCTTAACGTTGCTCTTATTGTATAAAGCTTTCGGGATTGTGATAAAAAAGAAACAGTTTTAACCCAAGTTTACCGATACTCCAGTACCTATCGATAAAGTTGGGTAAAACAGCGCTGTTCCAATAAGTTTTTAAAAATAATTCCAGTGTGTCGGTAATCAAATTAAACTTATTCCATTGCAACATACACAAGGCGTGTCTGCTGATTGAATGATGAGTGTTAAATGACCAGTAGAGAGAAAGCTTTCGGTAAGCTCTTTACGACTTAAGTTTATTTTAACAACGAAGAGGACGTATTATTGCTATGTTATTTACAATGGCCATATAAATAACCCTTCGAATTAATTACTTGTAATTTACCTTGGCACGAGTTATGCAGCGAGAGGATTTACGATAAGCGTCACACGATAAATTTATTCTCATACACATCTTCCAATGATTCAGTGTAAAAACCTATTAACAATACTATATAATAAGGATTCAAATTCTGGAAATTCTTTTGTGCTTATTTTTAAATAGCGCTTCTTCACACGGATCTAGTGGTGAACGTAAAAGGTAACGCATCATCATTTACAATCACCTTTTAATGATATATTTACTAGGAATCCTATCAGAGTTCCGGTTGTACATACATGTTCTTCTGTGAACTCGAATACATGGAGTTATTTAATGTTTTTATTGATATAATGAACTCGGGTGATTGACAGCTCCTAAGCTAACGCGGGGTTACGTAACCAGCGATTCATGAATGAGCTGAGATTCGTACAGAGATTAACTACACGTGTGGATAATGTTTAATTTTATTCAGCAGGTATATTATTATCTACAGTCATAATTCTCAGGAGCCTATAGTGATGTAGATGTGTATGCACTGTGACCCTATAGTGTATCTTTAGATCTTGTTATTTATATGCGTAAAGAGTTATAACAGCTGTTAGTAACCTATTGTTGCTAAACTATAATTGCATTGTTTTAAATCATAAATAATTATTGTTGGCGTTTTTTAAAAAACCACTAACTAAAGCAAATAGGTAAAATTTATACAGGGTGTTCCAAATCGTAACGTCAGAAAAACAAATAGATTCCTCACGCCCAAGGGTATATGAAAATACCCCATGTATGTTTGTTCCGCGATTCTTGATAGTTTTCGTGTTATAGTTTCTTGAAAATTGTAAGCCGCTTTAAAGCGGAAGAATTTATTTAAATAAATTCTATCTTTATTTTTACACGGGTTTTTCACATTCTTTAACTTTAACTAGTTATTATTTGATCTCATTCATATCAAGAGTAACAAAAAGCCCTGTAAAAATAAAAACTGTTTTTTTTTTAAAGCAGTTCCCATACAATTTTCAAGAAGCTATAACTCGAAAACTATAATGAGTCGCGGAACATGGGGTAATTTCGGATACCCCTGGGCGTGAGTAATCAATTTTTTTTTATGACCTCATTATTTGAACCATCCAGTATGCAAAACTGTGAGATTCCGACTTGGGGCTGGTGGAGAGCTAATACCTTAAACAAAGTGAGCGTGAAGCTATAAATTAAAGCACATTAAACATAATTTTAGGAGAAAAATATTCAAACAACAAACTAGCAACGCACATTAATCTGTAGACATTACTCGACAAAGGCTTGAACGAAAGCGAATGCGCCCCGGGCTGGAAGAAATCGAAAACTCGTTGCGTAAGCGCAAGTCGAAGGCTGAGGTCCCATAGAGTTGCGCAAAGGTACGAGTGTAAGACGCATACGCGACAGTTCGTGTCGTGTGCTGACCTCTGTTTTTCGGATAAACAATGGGTCGTTTGTTTCTAAACAATTTTAATCGGTGTCATTTTTTAGGATTATGTAGAAATAGAAGCATTGCGTGATGGGTTTTAGTCTATTATTTTTTAATCTTAATAATGGATGCATAAACGAAGGAAATTATTGTCTTTATGGAGAATGAACTAAATTTTTTGGAGACAAGAATTTTCCTAATTCCTAAAAGCTTTTATTTCATCCAGTAGTAGTAGATGAATGTGTTATCTTGTGGAGATTGCGATTTGATGAAGGTGTATGGGGAGCGTTATTCTTAAAAGTTGAATCGATTCCCGTTTTTGCAAATTGAGGGCGCCCTACCGCAAGCAAGGTGCTATCTAAACTACAACATAACTCTTTTTGATGACCTAGATCACATTCGACTAACAAATTACCCGCAATCTGAGCCTTTGACATCGAATTACCTCTATACCTCTAAATCGCCCGCATAGCTTTCGCCTGCTCCAAAATCGTTCATCTTAATATGTCGCTTAGATTGGAGTCACGCATGCGCGTAATCCGGCGGCAGGGATTACGCAATAGTAGCCTAGTGACGATGTTCGATGAGCCGGGTGCGCGTGAGACATGTTTCAATTGCGACCTGCATTTCTGCCTGTGTCACGGCGACATTGCGTCAACATTTGGCTTATCAATCGCTTGGGCTACATGTTTAGGAGTAGTTTATGACGAATGTATTGCGATGAATTTTGGTGCTATGTTGTGGTTGTATTTAACCCATGTTACATTTGCATGAATGGATTAAACAACCACATGGGGTTCTAAACCAGTATTAAACAATGTTTGCGTTTTCATCAAGTTTTATGGGGTTTTGGTGCAGACGACAACAAAGTATTCTGTACATCAAACTAAGTAACTTTGCGCAAAAAATATTGCTGGGAAACGAATTTTTTTGGGTGATTAATCACTGTTTACGGTGTAAATGTAACGCACTCAAAACATTGTGCTGATGAATGGGTTAGTACAGAGGTCATGTAGGTATTTAAAGTAAAGTTATAACATTAAAAACTTGTGAAAAATTTGGAACTTTTACCTCCAGATCTCCGTAAGTAAAGGTAAAAAACTTGACGGAGAATTTTTCGAAAGGTCTTTAAAAAAAAAAAAATTGTAAATTTCCGTATCTATGGAAAACCTAAAATCAGTCTAATTTGGCTGTAACAATATTTTTCAAAAATGTTCTAAGTTAATTTTTTAGACTTATGTATCCTGCTTATGCGTGCGAAGCTTCATTAAAATCAGTTCAGTCATTTCGAAAAAAAATCACTTGAAAGTTTGTATGAAATGCCGTAAGACGTTAACGCTTAATTTTGACTAAATTGTTATTGCATACGAAATTATTAGATTACCAATTGCCTTAAAGTACCTAAAAGCTCTGTAAGGAAACTGGTATTGTAAAATTTTGTGTGAACCACTAGATATTTATATGATAACTAATACGATAATAGAGGCATTTTGGATCAGCGGTTTCTTGTAGATCCAACTATAAGAATAATTTCGACATCTTTTTGCTTCATAAGGAAAAACAGTTTCATGAATTTTCCTTAAGACGCGCTTATTACATATTCTTGAGAAAACATGTGTTTGTATCAGCGATGAGTTCATCTAGTTGAAAAGATTGATTTATGTACAAATAATATGTTATTAAAGACCAGTGTTATTCTCTCGATTATCATACTAAAGGATTATTTAAATATCTTCTGCGACAAGGAGGAAACTCGGCTTCTCTTAGTTTTAAATTATCTTAGGATTGCTCTGTAGAATATCTACGAGGGAAAATTCACTAATTACTTGAAAATATTATTATTTACACTAGAAACGGGATATTTACCATGTTTACTGTTTTCATTGAGTGCAAAAAACGAACAAGCAAGAGAATAGACCGATTTGTCTGCTCATAAACACCCACCCGCAATAACTTCAGTTTATCCGTGATCATGGTGCTTGCAACAGCGCCGAAATATCGGGAACTCAATGAAAACAGTAAACATGATAAATATCCCGTTTCTAGTGTAAATAATAATGTTAGTGAACAAGATAGTTTAAAATCTTTTACTTGAAAATACTTTTTAAGTCAATTTAATTGATTAATATTGATTTTATATAGGTAGATATTTACTCAATATTATACATACAGCCAATAATAGGTATACTACCATCTCTTTAGCTAAGTGTGTTCAAAACTTAAAAACACACTGAACAGACCTAATACAAAATATATGTAAACACTTTTTCTATCACTGAAATCTTAATTCTTTCAAGCTTTACGTTATCATAAACACACACGCAGACACTTTGTCTCCAAACGTTTATAGTTAATTCACGTGTATATGATGCAACGAACAGCAATGAGGAAGACAGGTCATCCAGGCATTTAATTATCCTACATCAAGTACTTACATAACACGCATATTATTTAAATACTAGTTACTAACAAGTAACACCTAGACTGGGAGTGCTGTGAGAAATATCTTAGGTACCTACTTAGTCTAGTCACGTGTTTTCAATGCCTTTTGCCACAATATTAATTAAATAGCTTCTGTCCGCGATCTTCATCCGTGTGAAATTATTATAAAAAATACAATTTTCCCCGTTTTTGCAAAATATTTCATTGATGCTCCGCTCCTATTGGTTGTAGCGTGACGTTATACAGTTTTGTAGCGTAATGTTATTTAGCCTTCCTCGATAAATGGGCTATCCAACACAACATTTTTCAATTCGGACCAGTAGTTCCTGAGATTAGCGCGTTCAACCAAACAAACTCTTCAGCTTAATAATATTAGTACAGATTAAAACTTCGTGTTAAGATATTTCTTCAACGTAAATAATTAAGTTCTAATTTGTTCATGCTCCTCTCGTAAATCTGTCACATGTGAAAAGCGTAGCTTATGGCGTAGCGTATGGCGTAGCGTACGGCTTAGCTGTCGTAGCAAGTAAAAGTATTTCGTCCACATGTGTTTAAAAATTGGATAAGATTTTTGTTAGATGAGATATATTATTAGTCACACTTTTTAGGAATTAGGTGCAAGATTTTAGAGAGGTACAGAAATTCTATTGTTTTCCATAGAAAACTGAACCACATTACTCATAATTTATCGCTTTATACGGCTGAACAGCTATTAATCACGTTTGAATTCACATTACACCTGTGGTTAACCACAACTCAATCATTGCAGGTATTTCAGTCTCACATTCCACTTGCAATCCTTACTATGTAATTTTAGAACTTAATACAGTTTATATGAGGGCTATTATCGCTAATAGAAGCCGTTAATTGCAGGCTTTGAGGAAGACCATTGTGCCTATCACAATACTTCAAATAGAGACAAATCTTACAGTACTTACAGATTGCTGTAAGTAACACTAGTCAACAGTGATTTTGTTGCTCTTGGAATAAGAGTGGTTATAGGTTGTTTTTTATTTTATTTATTTATTTCAAACAAAGTATTGTAGTTTTCGGTTTAATACTTATATAAAACTAGTCTAATGACCTGCTTACTGCTGGGAAAATAATTCCTCTCCCTTATTTTCATATTTACACTCAACATGGCCATGTTTACTGACTATTTTTTGTTAAGTTATGTTTTATAATTGTTATAAATTATAAACAGCAAAACCTCACAAAAATATGGCCGAACGCAACACGTTTTTTTTTTGTACACCTGTTTATTTCGTGTAAATTATAATCACGTAATTTAATGATTGTTAGTCGAGTACGAACAAATAAGTATGTACATATTATATTTAGGAAAAATAAATAAAACATGGCAAGCAATCACCAAATGTGTAAAAAAAGCCTTGACATAAATACTGGACACCTAATAATTGTTCAAACCTATTTTTGTTTTATTAGCACCTACGTGTATGAGAGGTGACAATTACTGAAATTGTTAGCTCCATCAAAATAATATACACTAAGGTACTAATAGAATTATTTGATTTTGATACAAGATGTACTGCTAAAATATAATTATGTGATTAATAACTACAATAACAAAAACAGTCTGTCATGTTCAATCATAACTAGAAAACAGAAAATAAACGTTTATCCATCATGTTAACCTTTTCATCCAAAACGTCAAAGTGACCTTGTTAGGGCATTTACCTGCCACACTAAGAAGCGATTCATTTAATTTAATTCTGAATAAAATATCAACTCCACATCCTTATTCCATATTGGGCTTTATTTGTTTTGTAACTCACATTCTTATAAGGCTTTACAATGATTGCGGATGTTCGTCTACAGTCTACGTCAAAAAACAACATTCCATCTTCAGTATGAGGTGAATGAGTGAACGACAAAAATGGTTCGTGAAAAGTAGGAAACAACTTGCTAGGAAATTGAGATGCTCATTCATGTGTCGGTTGCTAAAGAAAGACGATAGCAACACGGTGACATATACTGTCATTATACAATATCATAAAAACTAGTTACTAAAGCGAAAAGAAGTTGCCACTATTGTAATCACAACATAGTGACCGCGATTTGGTTTAAAATGTAAATACTTATGCAAGAAAATGATGCATGGGTCAAAATGAGGAAAACCAAGATAGTAGCAGTTTTTATGTGACGCGTTACATTATTATAAAAGGCACGTAAAATGTGCTTCGGCGACTTTTTTTATCTTGTCTATTTTTAGACAGACAGATACAGGCTTTAGCTAATACTTGTTCAATAACACCAACCTGTTATTTTTTAAGTATTTACGTACATTTCTCAAGTCAATTATTACGATCGCTTACATAAATATTACTTAAATGTTTACAAAACCACACGTAACTTCAAATATTGCTTTTGTTGCACGCCACTTTCCATGTTCGAGAAACATAAAATGACTATAGATATTTTTATTTAAATAGTAAGCTTCGAGGCATATCTTCTGTTAAATAACTTATGCATCAGGAAATAAAGTTATGTAATTCATAAGTGGAAGAAACCGTAATAAGACGTCCACTTTAAAGTTCAGGAAATTGTTTTTAAATATGTAGGACACATCCCCTATTCATGATGTTTTAACACGCTAGGCTTTTGAAAGGCCTCGATTCCCGGGTCGTAGGTCACAGGCAAATTGAACTCTAAGTTCAACAGTTACTTTGCCTTAAATAAAGTGATTTTAACTGGCAAGGTTGCAGCAATAAGGTCGATTGCAGTTAAGCGACTGTTGCGACTGTCGTCTCCAAAAAGACAATTGTGAAGTTGGAAACAAAAATTGGCATTCAAGTCTAAGAAAACAAGTTTGTGGACATTGAAATATTAGATGTTAGGTTCTTTACATATTTTAATTATGTGTCTGTCTATCATTGTTTGGTTCAGATTGACTAAGGTGTATAATTAAAAATAAATGGCACATGGCCTTGCCAATTAGGTCACTATTATTTGAGTATCACCACAATGATTATATTTGTCTGACGATTACCCTTTGAACATGATGTTATAACTTAACATTTGAATATTCTACCGAGTTGAACTTGCAGCCTCGATTGGCATTGTCCTACATTCGATAAAGGAGCGGAATTTAGCAGTTGATTTGACACTTGATAGAAACTTTAGTTTGCGAAACTTTAATAATAGAGATTGACTTATAGCCAAATGGTGGTGTTTGACGATGATGAACTTTGAGATTGTTTTATGACATGTGACCCTAAATGACCCTTCTTCTTCATGTTTAAAATTTAAGCCCTTTTAATATTTTACAATCCGCCAATGTCATAAAGCAAATAACATCCTGTTGCTAATTAAAACTACGTAGAAATCACTTGTAAAAAAATAACCAACTTACTTTTTAATAGTTCCCATGCTGCTGACAATAGACACCTTAATAAAAGTTATTCAAAAAACATTAATTCGAACAAAACAAAGGAACACGACTAGTTTGAACGAAATCACTTTTTGTTTTTATTAATCGAACGGTCGAATGTCAGATTTAAATTTTTATCGCGATTTTCGCGGGAGCGTTTGGCGAGCGCGCTCCGTTCGCCGCGAACGTGCTGGCTCGACGGTAATGACGGAATGAGGCTGGTGTCTGGAGGCTCCCTCAGCTGTACAGCAGCCGGCAGCGCCGCCTGCGAGCGCCCAGAGAGAAAGTTAAGTTATCAAACTCCGCGGTTACGTTCGGCGATGACGCTATCTTCCCAGGCGGTTGCGTATTCGGTGACAAAATTAAATTTTCGCGTACCCGCGACAATTTATGCGCTACTGACACGGTGAACGTCCATCGTTTATGGTGTCCCACTTTTTGAGCTGCAATTTGTTTATTTACATTTCGCCGTTAGCGATATCATAATAACTATTACTGTATACTATGTCAACCTGCTGTCATATCAACAACCTGCATTCGAATTAAATGTTGACTAAAATTAGAATTTCTAAAATTATCAAAACAAAACATGTCCTCATTACAATTTTATGAACTGCTGAAGTCATAATTAGTTAGGCTAAGCAAAAGCAAGTCAGTAACTAAGTGATGCTTAACTCTACATATAAATTAGGCATTTCATAGACCTTATAATCTCTGTAGAAATTTTTTTTAGTGTACGATTTGACTTGTTATTGTTTTTAAAGTATCATAATGTTATTCATAAACTACAATGTCCGACATAAAACCGGGTAATATTGTATTTATAGTTATTATGTAATACATGGGTTAATATTTATTCGATTATAAGTGGTGACCGCACAACTTTCACTTTTGCGAATGTGGGTAGGTTGCTAAGAAAAGTCATATGATAAACGTAAGTACTCGAACATACATGCATTCGTGATTATGAGACTGTGAGAATATTCCCTACATTTGGGTCGATTACAAAACTACGAGTATATTGTATGTGGTGGCTATTCGAGAACCAAGGAATTTATAAATTGTTTTATTGTGAACGAAGGTCAAGGCTTCAAATTGTGAAATTACGAAATTTTCCGCCCATTACGTCTCACTCAATCAGCTTTAGATCTTATTTGTTCGGAAAATATTTTCCCTGATCTCTTAACGAACTCGTTTACTCGAGTATTTCATTAATTCTTGTATTTCTTATTCACTAAATAAATATCTGAATTATGACGCTCATTTGAAAATATTTCAGTTACTTTGAAAACTAAAAAAGGAACGAATTTCTAAAATATCTGCAATTTTCCAAGTTTGAGCTTACTTGCAACGCGCAAGTAACCTCGCAATAGAGCAGTTTATGTAAATATCTGCACTATTGCAATATTTAAACATGGCACGTGATTGTAAAGCCGGTCATCCACCTGCAAGTGACTGTTTAAACCCCCATTGGTATTAGTGTATTTAGAGTTTCCAACAAGCGGTCGTATCAAGCTTTTAACAAAATTATGACCGGAACAGATAAGGTTTCCTATGTTATAAAATCGAGTGAAGCTATGTTTTTACGGGATTCTTGCGGTATGCTCGCGCTTCAGCGAAGAATGGTCTATAAGTGTATTGTTATTGACCAAAATCTTAGCTAAGTAGTTTTATCTGTAGTTCAAAATAGCTATAACTTAGATCACGTAGCTGTGGTTTACATATCGATATCACTAAGAGCTAAAACATCGATATGCTAAAATCCTTAGTTATGCTACGCGAACTTAGCTAAACTCTTGGTGGTCAACGGGCTTTAGATTCAGTTCAAGCGGTGCGGGTGCGTATAGCGTAGCTAATTTTCGAAGTATTGTGGGAGGTTCGAAATAACGTATCAAATTCTGTTCAAGGTTTCATATGGAATAATTCAATTAATAAATAACGCAACAACACTGTTTAGGTAAACAACCTACGAACTACGGTGTAGCTAGTTAGCCTGGATTAAAAGGTGATTTTGCTATTGCTCAAACAAAGAAAAACTTTGTAAAATTTAAAGCCGTTCAAATAATAATTGTTCGATTTTGGCCCTTATGGATTCTCATAGCTTAGAAAAGTTAGTATAGTATTTTTCTGTATAGTTACTAACTATCTAGTAACTTAGTCTACAAAAGCAAAATCTTGCGGTAACAAAATCAAAATCAAAGCATTTATTTCAAGTAGGCCAGTTACAGGCACTTTTGAATTTTCGAAACAAAGACAACAATGTAATGTAGCTACAGTCCCAGTCACAAGACATAAAAACTGTGAAAGTACTGTAGTTGCTCATTCCCTAACGTAGATCTCTATGGAGAAGAACGGGCAAGAAATTCCATGGACACTCTTTTAGCAACTGCAAAACGCTCAGCGATTCAATGAAAGCTTAGGTACAGAACACTCCCGCAAACCTCTGACATAAGCATGGGGCTTGTTACACAATTGTCAAGTGTCCACTCCATGTGATCGTTGAGTGAAAGTGGCTGGAGCTTCCAAACCTGTTCGATGACATCACGAGCTTATCCGAGCACATACAATGCAAACAATCGAATTTGCCCATCGCCTACGCACTATCATCTCAATCACGTAGCCATTTTGATTTCCTACTTTGGCGAAGAAGAAACTCTGACTAGCCTGACAAGGAAGGCGTCAGCTAATAGGAAACTGTGCATCGTGGGTATTGTGTGACCCAACCCTAAGGGAAATCAGCAATCATCTTGTTTGAGTTTATTCTTGTTATTCTCTTTCTATAATAGTAACTATCAGACCTTGAGGATTGCGGACAAAATTATGATTTGAAGTAGGCTATCTTTCCATTTTTTCATTTTTAAGAACTGCGTCTGTACCTAAGATTTCTCGTTTCTGAAATATCGAGATGATGTTAACTGATGAGTAATCGAGATTTCCAATTTTGAAATAACTACCTATTCGCAGCAGCAATAACGATTATGGGTATATCTATGTGAAAACACATTTTAGGAACAGAGTTATGATAAACACTGTTTGTGTTGGGTATCAAAAAAAGGGAGAGGGAATGAACAACCAAGTTTTCATAATTATCTATAATCTATAGCTTTTAAAAATGTAGCTTTAACCTAGCAATCAGACAACAATCAATCAATCAAGCAACCAAATCAAAAAAAAAACAATAGAAAAATAAATTAAAAAAAAAAACAAAAAATCAATCAACAAACAAAAATCAAAAAAATCTAGCAATCTAGCTTTATTTAGCTTTTTGCTTTTATCTTTAATTAAACTAATATTAAGAGGCAACCATTTATAATATACAATATAACTATAAACTTTAACTTAATAATGTTGATATTACCCATGTTAAACTTTGACCTTTGTCGCCTTAATGTCACTTATACACAGTATTCCACTTTCATAAACATAAAGAGTTTGATACAGAACCGCATTCTTTTTGCCACTTTCAGATAAGTCCAAAATATTGGTATTTCGCAAAATATGGCTATTCAAAATAACAAAGAGTCATCGTATACAATGTACGCGTAATTCCGTTGGCATTATGTATTTAGTTTAAGACAATATTGGCCGAAAATTTCACTTTCATACCACGTGGAGTGACGTACAAAACGTTTCTACGTGTATGAACGAACGCATCGCATATGTATGAAACCAACTGGTACGATTCGACAAGCTTTCGTGTCGACTTGTTAGACAAAGCGCCAAACTATCAGCTTTGTTTTTCTTAACATAGTAAACGATCTTTATTCAGACTAGATATGGAGGTTGAGTAATAGTGCGTTGATATTATTCAATATGGTTTTGATGTATGTCTGCATTTTCTGAAGATATTATTAATAAAAGTTGCCTTTTGTGTATGTCTTGTGACCGGGATATTCTTCTAAATCACGGAACGAATTTGCCCTTTCTTACATCTCCCTTATTTAGAAGATGTATTCTGAAAGGATAATGTGTACTTAGCACATTAAAATTATACCTATACACGATAAATAAATCTGGATGTTTTATCAAGTCCTATAAAACCGTGTGAAGCAGGGGTGCTAGTAGCTGATAAAACTATGGTTTCTCATTTTGCGTGACTTGTCTTGATAGCATTTTACATGGCTTACGTGAAAAGATATAAAATATTTGAATGAATTTTACTTAGCTTTGTGCACCTGCATAAAAAGTTATCACTGCAACAATAAACATATCTTATTTTATTGTTTTAACAAAGATATTAAGCTGGCTTCTAATCATTCTTTGTTCGTGGAAACTTTGTTACAAATGTTTTTTCACTAATTGTTTTGGATAGTTCTTTTTGAAGCGTTTTCATAATCCTTAGCAACTGAAACTTTTAAGGTCCCTGTGCTGCCTAATTAAATGAGGCTTTAAATAGTTTTCATCCCAACTAACAGCCAAATATCTCACATATCCTGCAACACAACACATCACAACACACACTACACACACACAACACAAACACACAATGCTACATTCACAATGCCATTTAATTGATTACCTACACCAATGAAATGCAATTACAGATAAATATGAAACATTAGGGTAGCACTAATTTGAAGCAGGTAGATTACACAAATTAATATTCAGATGATTATTATTATCAACTTTTATATTAGTTACCTCAATGTGAAGAGGTCATTTGTGTGGTCACAGTCGGCAAGGACGAGGGTCCGTTGAGAAATATATAGCCATTGTTTATTTTTATTATTCTCACGTGATACGAGGCGACGAACAGAATATGTGTGTTTTTCCAATTAGCCACATTTACAACAAATAAAGTCAAGATGCAATTTAAATTTGATTTTTATTAGCTTCCACTTTAACAGAGTTTGTATTTAATAGATAGCTTCTCAAGATTTAAATTTACCATTCCATAGCAGTATTTACGTTTTTATGTATTGTAAAGGCGTTTTATATCAAACAAGTTCCATTTAAGACTACCTCATAAGCAATTAAACTATGAACATAATACAAATAAGTACCTATACGACTTATAGTTATTATAGATAATAATCCCAGCGTTTAGATCATTATAATAATAGTTGTTTAGACCAAAACTATTTCAAAATGCTTAATAGCTGACGTAATTTATTGATGTAAGATGTAAAATAATAAGGTGTATTTCAAAACAGTTTGCTACTTATTCATTGGGTCCCTTAGACCCTATAATATAGTTCGTGTAAGTAACTGGTGCGCCGTGATCTGTGATTGGTCTCGTTTCTGAACTAGGGATCGATGCAGACGATCGTATGGTGTTTCAAAACTTGGTGGTTAGATGATGAAAGAGCTGATTGTTTTGAAGGGATTGAACTAGCTAGGCTGAACTGTCAGTCATTGATTCAGCTATTATTTTTGCTATTACAGGTTGTGCTTAGTAACTGAGGACGTACTTAAGTCATATATTTACTAAGCTAACATATAGACCAACATATCTCTTCATTAAACGATTCTGAGTATGACTGTCAGTCATTTAAGTTTAAGTATCAGAAATAGTATTCATCAAATTGACGAGACGATACACATTTAGGATTTAAATCAAGCGAAACATAATTAAACAAGGTAATTTAGTTTAATTAGACGAAGGATTAATCTATCTAATGCGACTAACATTTGACTTGTAGTTTATGGTGTCTTTTAAGTTGTGAGTCACGAAAAAGCGTTATAGTTCACACGACAAAAAACTGATTTTCGTGAGAAGAAGTAGCTAAAACAAGTATCTATTAATGCATCTTATGAGTTAAGCAGTCAGCAGATCAGGTCAGGCAGATTATGAACAGAATCATTTCTCGTAATTTCTTGCTTCAGACTGTTTCTCATGACGCCCTTGAAACAAAAATGGACATTTCTATATTGAGCTGTTAATCTCTTTCTACGATATTTTACAAACTTGTCCGTAAATGCCAACAGAGGCCGATAGCATTTAAACATTTTACAATTAATTTTATTCCACGGATTGTCGTCTATAACAGTATCTTAGGTGTTGGACAAATACGAAATCCCTTGATGTCTGATAGTAGAAGTTATTGACCGTATTTGTTATACCTACGGTCAAAACTATAGATGTCAACTTCATTTAATGAGAATCATAAAACCTGCTAAGACTAGGCATTATAGTTTATTAAAGGGATATGAAATACATTATATAAATGCCATTAAATGGGGCAGAAAAAAGTTAGGCATTCGATAGAAATTGACGTAGTGAATTTAAAACTGCATCGTTTATGAATAATTAATGCAAACAAACAGATAATACTTAAATAGTAGTAGACACAGTACTTCTTTGAGCTTTCTGAAATAAGGCTAAAACACTTCGCATAATTATGTAAAACCGACTACCTTATATTACTCGATAGTTATCAAAAAAAGAAAAAGAAACGAAAAAAAAAGAAAAAAGAAAGATACAGTGGTCAATCTTACCGATGTAATATTGACCACTGTATCTTTCGTGAATCACCTAATAGATGACTACGTGATGATGCACACGTAGTAGTATTCCAGTTTCGTATGAATCTGCGCAAACATCGGCCATATTGTTTAACCGCTACTTGTTGCTCTCATTGATCTTGATAGCTATCGTGTTGATCAATAGTTCTGTCAAAAAGCGGCCAAGTGCGCATCGCGTGAATGCAGCCGCAGCTTCCGTATAAAATCAAGTAAGAAATTATGATGAATAAAGATCACGCATGTAACTGATTCAAAGCAAACGAATTGATAGAATAGTGTCTAGGTTATTTCAAATGATTCATTTTAAGGAAAGTCAGTAAATTAATGGTAAAAGGATTCCTAAGGTGGCTACAGACTGCAGACAGCAGCAGCATGTCGTGTCGTTGCGGTACGTCATTACTGTTGGGTGCCTTTACTGTTGTGGTCTGCGCTCTCCTTCGTAAGTTTACCTTAATTTGACCAAAAAACAAAATAACGCCCCCGCAAAACATTTAGGTGAAATTTTTAAATGACCACTCAAGATTGTAGATTTAGATTAGTATCAATTATTTGAGCATGTTTTGATTGTGTTGATGACCAACTTTCACATTCAGAGAAAATGAGATTGACTTGTTATCTTATGCAGGCATTTAGGGTTTTGTCTTCGACTTTCCTTGATGATGACGATATATCGTCAAAAGTTCAAAAGAGATTTAAAACACAAAAGTTGATTGGTTTCGGGGCTTTTCCACAATATCAAAAATAACTTATTTGGATGTCTTTTTCGACAAATAAACCTAGAGCCTAGAGATATCATAGCGCAACAATCATCACCGGAAAACTAATAGCTTTAACGTCTTGGGAATATCCAAGCATGAAGCTTTAACTACTTAATGCATCTTATTAAAAATAATATAAGTAAACATAGGTTATTGTCTAGTTAGCTGCAGTCAGGGTCAGTAACCTGTGGTGGAGAAGGGACAATCGTTAGCTGTACCAAGGATGCGCGTGAGTCGCCGTCGTGCGGGCCAACCATCATTGTTGCCATACTGGCTGCTCCTCTGATCTATACACGAGTTACTACACGCTATGGTGGTATTGGTGGTATTATTGTTTATAGTCTATTATTTCAATTGTAGCAGACTTTTGTAAAGCAGTGTTAGTCAGAGGCAATATGAGAACTTAAAATAGCATTTGCAATACTATCGACTCTTTTTGACCTGTGCTTTCATCATCATCTTGGTGTCCTTTGATTGCATTGATTAATTTAATTGTATCTAACAATCAAATAGCTAAAGAATAAAATCTTTGCTAGCCTTTTTCGCTCACAATATGACTCTGAGATCAGAAATTAATCACGTTGATTGTAAAAGCATTAACAATGGTGCATTGAACTTTAGATAAATTACCAATCAATGACTCTTCACCGAATCTATGAAGCTTTTTGTTATAATTCTTCGATTAAGGATAAAATATACTCATCAAGAGTTCTGGCTAACAAGATGTACCTAACTGGAATTCATGGAAGTTAGTTAGCCCGCGGAAAAACCTAGCCTTCTTGAAAGGTTATCTGAGATCTTTTTCATTCAAGACATTTACAATAGGTGTTCAATAATGTAGGTATATGTCGAACATAGTAGGTAAGGATTTACAGTCTCCAATTAGCCTAGAAAAAATATTACTTCGTTTAATATGACTAGATTTCATATTCATAATGATGACTAATAAGTTTAAGAAATCAACCAGGGTCAAAAGTCAACAAATTAGGAAGATATGCTCATATATCTAACATGAATGAAGCTGTTTAAAAAATAGAGTAAAAAATAATGGTATGGTTGTCGCAGAGATTTAAAATTTAAAGCAATATTTAATTTTGACAATACCTACTAAGTCCCTTTATTGATTAAAGGTATCAGTAATGTTTGGCGTCAGCAATAAATTCATTTTTTTTTTCATAAGGTACTTGTCATTAAAATATTTTTGGCATCTATCGCATAGCTCGTATAAAGCCGTCGACATATATTTTTTAATCCTGTTTTTAGTTCATTGAACCGGATTCGCGTAGTCTCTTAGCTCTGTGCCATATGGGACAGTGATTTTTTACTACTTTTGTTTCAAAAACCACTTTGTCAACGATGTCACCATATTAGCGTACCTCATTGAAAATTGTCTTTTTTTGTTGTTTTGGCAGAGTGAATAACCGATTAGTTTAAGGAGGTACCGTCTGTTCGCGATTGGAAAATACCTCCATGTTTTTTGAAGTACCGATGGCCGATGGAGTAAACGAGTTCTGGAATTGAGTGAGACCTATCCGCAAACGTATCGTGTGAAGCCTCCTAGCTAGTTGGAACTATGATCTTAAAAAGGTTGCTGGTAGGTGCAGACTCGTATTGAATATACCTCATGTATGTGGAAGGTACCTAAATAGTTATGCATGACTCAGTGGTATACTCAAAACCTACAAAAGGATGAAGAAACACATCAGAGGATATTTTATAATAAATACCTCCCGACTACCTAGGTATATCATCATCATCATCATCATTTCAGCCGAAAGACGTCCACTGCTGGACATAGGCCTCCCCCAAGTGTCGCCACATTGACCGGTCCCGTGCGACTCGCAACCAGCGGATCCCTGCAACCTTCACCAGGTCATCGGTCATCATCACCTAGGTATATAACTCAATAAAATTAAGTTTTGCTGTTGTTGCCCTATTGACTAGTTCTACGGCTATGTTGAATTTTTAGAATAACTGTCATGTGTTAGCGCTAAAATCTAAAATTTATCTGATTCGTGGTTTTTTCTTACTATTTATAAACATCCTTAATTGGATCGTAAATAAATATTTTATGATTTTTATGAATATGCTGATGTTTAGGAGCCAATTTCAGAGAGGAATTAAGTTGCATAGATTTCCTAATTTATTTTGTCATGGATTGAAGTGTGAATGTAAATGTGAAACTTTAAATCAGCAGTTTCTAGTTATGAAAACCGTTAGGTTCAAGTATCATCAAGGGGCTTTGACCTCTTACGTTTTATTAACCTAAAAACATCACGCCTGTAGTCCCCGAAAATTGAGGTAGGCTGTATTTATAGTACATCCACATTTCACCAGTTAGGTTTTCATACCTTGGGCATAGCTAGATGATTAAAGTATCGATTTGCTGATGATTTGAAATGCATAGGTAAAACTTAAGTATCCCTTGAATTTTAATAACTTAAACATAATATTTTCCATCTTACACACCGGAAAATATGGAAAGTTCTCGCCGATCATTAATTAACATACCTTTTATACACACATTTGCATTCGGAGGTACATATTACGGATTTGCATATTGACTTAACTTTGTAGAGGACTCCTTTCTAATAAAACATTACACGTAAAATATCGAATGGAATCTCTCGGTGATAGAATAGGCCACGACTCTACGACCAACTTACGAGGATGAAGAAGTAACAAATGGAGTGTCAATCAGCGTCGATGTGCTAAACATTGATCGAGGAAGTGGAGGTGTACCTATATCCGCGACAACTGACGATTGCCAACCAGCATATTCCAGTGACAGTCTTGTGTTGTGTTAGCAAGACCTACAAGAGGCGAACTTACCCCGATACAAAGTTGAAATTGCAATCAGAATTCACAACTCAGGGCATTGTGTATTTGTCTGAAGACGTCTCTCGTGGAAGCTCAGTTACTAAACAGTTTAATCTAACTCACCTCGTAATTCCGACCCGTCCGCAACCTAAAAATAAATAAATATTAACACTCTATTAACTATTTACTCTGTGTCTGCGAACCATGTGATTCGCATTATGACACCTCTAATTCACGAACCGGTTGCGGCCGGCAATAAAGTGTATTTAACTTATGTAACCGAGGCTGGGCCGGTACTGCAGTTGCCGTGTTTCTATGTAAATTGAATCTAGCTAAACTATGCGGCGAGCGAATAAACATTTCGTACAGTCATGTATCCTTTGTAAGTAGAGCTAGTGATATGTAGGTACATCCTGAAACCATTAAATATGGCATTTGTAAATGTTGGTCATTTGTAGTTGTTTTTAAATAATACTAGAGTGAGCTAAGATGCGATCTACATAAAGGGTTATCCGGTCAAATTCCTTATGTGGTCGACTCTGAACCCAAAGTCACGGCCTTCCATTTCATCTAGCGACTAAAATCCCTTGGCTATTTTGGTTCCTACTCTGCAAAAAGGGATTATATTATGTAGATAGACCATTTTGCACTCACAACGAAGTAATATAAGGTATGTATACATGAAAGGCAAATTAAGGAAATTCTAGGTAGCCTGGACAGCTGTGGCTTGCTTATGACTCGCCCACTACACACGTGGAATCTAAATATTAGTACTGCTACCGACGCGACTGAGATATTATAGTAACTGATATACGTCATAAACCTACCTATACTGACTGAAATCCCAAAGTAAATGAATCTTTGACCAATTAAACTTTTAAAGTTGATGGATTGCTTTCATTTTAGTCAACAATAGATTATTCATCTATTTCTTTCCTATCAATTTTATTAATTCAGGCTATTAATTAATGTGCTCAATAACAGCCAAGATTTTATCCATTGATACACGAGTTTGTTCTTGGTGATAATGATGAGTGTATTTAAATTGTGACCCCTCGAGGTGATAGTGCGTCGACCTGGCAGAAGATTGGCTGTCGAATGAGGTAAGCATTGGCTCTAGACAGGACAGTTAAGCTATAAACATTAGCGTGATATTTTACATATTTGCATCGTAAAATCTAAACATAGCGTGGTCGACAAAGCTTCCTTGGAAGAAATGACGAGACTCTTGTGAATTAGGATTAGCTTCATAGATAAGTTATGAAACTAGCTTTGATGTACAGATTCACCCATGCACAATTCGTAAGATATCCTACGGGAACGTACTACTGCATATTATGGAAATTCAGTGCAAGTTCAGTTCTGATAGCACGGTCGGCGCATTGGTTGATCGATTGTCTGCTGCGCTGCGTGTCGCGAATTCGATTCCCACACGGAACAAATATTTGTATAGTCTACAGTTAGTTGTTCCGGGTTGGGCTGTTTAATGTGAGTTTAAACGTTTATAAACGCATCCACAATACAAAATAAATTACTAGTGTGGGCAACGATAAAAACAAAGAAAAGCGTTTGTTCCCTCATTCGAAGATTTTTTTAAATTATTGTCCTCAAGGACAATGTTTTCGAATTTCCTTTAACAAGAAGTGTGACGAAGATTTCATATTTTGTTTTAGATCTGTTTTGATATCGGGAATTCAACGGAGAGATTGTTATTTGGTTATTATAACTTATCCTGTTTATAAGGAGTCACGTTTTTGTAAAATACCCTGTCGGTATTTCTTGTAAAGAAATTTAATTAATAAGTGGAGTTTACTGCATATAATTTTGGCATGTAGGCATGATTCACTGTCATAAGATTTACCTTACAATTTTAATATTAGGATGAGTCTTGAAGATTTTCTTAGAAGTCTTTTCAATTGAAAACTTCAGGGAAAATCCATTTTCAACAACTATTTGATGTCTCTGTACATACTTATTTGCAACAAATGCACTGTTTTTTTTCGGGTCTATGACTAAATGAACACTTGTTTTTTCTAGGCATATACATAGAATGTTAGGTACTTAGGGGTCATGTTAACATATTATTTAATTAAAGCGAAGATATGAATTAAGGTCAAAGATTTTATTACAAATACACTGAATATTTGAAACTTATTCTTTGACCTGAATACATAATTTTTCCTTGGTAGGTTGGGTGCCATAAAGGGAAATACCTCAAAATATTTTTTTTTATTTGATCCAATTCAATAGGACTTGTGAATAACTGGTTATTTTATTCATAAAGTAGCGATTCGCTAAGTCTGCTATTTTCTCGGATTGCTCAACATTCTCAGAAGTTTTGATCACATGACTGCGAACGGTTGGCCGGGCGTGACCTATTAGTTTTGGTATTTGCCGTCGTTACTTATGCAAAACTTTTTAATCACCTAATTGGGACCGCGAAACGTTAGTTTTATTATTCTTATATCTATTTTAGGTTAGTGACGTGTTTTCACCGGAACCTTTTGATCTATAATCGTAATTTAATTATAGAACTTATGACTAAATTTACTATTCAAAATCTGGTAAAATGCTTAGATCCGGATTTTAATGCGTGATTAAATGAATATACAAAGCAACAAAAACCTGTTTAACAAGTTAGTAACAAATGCAAGTCTACTTAAAGAATTTAAGTAGATACCTGTCTAGATTACTAATACATTTTTTTAATGTGACCGGATCTGCATATTCTTTACAAGAGTTCAAACTTGCAAGTAAACAACAAAGTCATTAGGTTCACATGATTACCCTTCGGTGCAACTGTTGCGGGGCGGAGCGCGAGGCGCGTCCATCTGGCGGGAGAAAGTCAACGTGCTTCCGCCAATGCAACCTCACTATCAGGAGCGAGCGAGCTCATGTGACTCCGGGGAACGAAGGGGGGGAGGTGGGGGGAGCCGTGGAGGGTCGCAGCTACACAATACATTGCGAAAACAACGTAAACTGGGCTACCAGCATTATGTTTGCGTTACCAGTTATTTTGTATTTCTAACATGTTTTTATTGACATTATAAAAGCGATTACACAATGCAATTAACGTGCTGGTATGCGCTCGCGCATTGTCCAAAGTAACATTTTAGGAATCGGATGTGTAATTTAATCAGCAATGAATATTAAATAAGGGTTTTTTTACGAAATACTCGGCTTTATTTTGCATATGGAAATCTTAATCACCATAAATTAATTTTACATCTTAATGTGCCTACAAATAGTATTTTTCAACTCTGCTTGGAAAATTTTAATAAAGTCTCTATGTTAACAATTAGCCTGTGTAAAAAATGAGCAAATCTGCTAAGGCCAAGAATCTTCTTACCTTCTATAGGTATGTAGGTGCAGAAAATGAATAGCCGAAGGTAACATACAATTATTGAGATGTCGTAAAATACGCAGTTTAACATCTTTCACAACGTTAACGGGTATTAGTGCTAAAGAGGAACGATTATATTTCAACAGAGATTTTCTAAACAAGTTTGCATTTGCCACCGTCCAGCAGGAATGGACATGTTTCATAATATGTAAATGCTAAAATCGTGTGACAACCATAAGGATACGTGGCGAATCACAATTCCTTCAAATTCTGTACTCGTTTTCGTTAAGTTGAATGCAACTTTTAAGCCAAGAATGTAAGTCTGTATGTAATGTATGGCTGTATGCAGACTGAATCCGAGACGAATAACAAATTCACAAGACAGTCAAAATAAACAGTAGGCAGGATATATTCTAAATAACCTGAAGAATACTGTAGACTAAGTTTTGAACCAATGAGAAAGAAAACTATGAGAGGATAATTATGCAGTCAAAAAAGAAAATAGATATACTCATGTCCTTGATGATTTTGGATTCCATATCAATAATATTTGCAATCTATCTGGATAAAAAAAGTGGAAAGCACTTAAGGAAAAAAGAAAACCGAAGTTTGCCTTTTACAAAATTCCGAACAAAGTAAATGATTCGGTCTTGCATTGTTGAAAGATATTTCTTCATTTTCGTTAAAGTAATAACTAGTAATTGGTGTTCTGTATAGCGAAATTTGATCATCACGTGCATCTTGTATACACCAACGTAATCACATTTCAAAAGTGTGTCACCACTTTCTTATTGCGAAGGACTTTTCCGGGTGTCAGTAGAGAAAACACTTTTAACCGGTTTTTCCAAGTTCACCTTTAGATTTTTTTGACAAGATTCCCAAAGGTATGCAATGAAATAGTTTCTAGGTTGAAATGTTTCCGAATATTATTTACTTTTGCAATTTATTTTCGATGCTCAATTAGATAATCCCGTCCAGGATTCCGCATCAATCACGACCAAATACCATTATCGGGCAAAAAAAAAAACAAATCTTTCCTCAGAATATTTCAAGTTCGCAGAACACGTGGAGTTGGGAAATTATATCCACGTGACGTGATACGTTTTTTAAAAACCTCAATGACCTATCTCGGTATGTAGTCACTATATGTTTGAAACAGGTATATAGTGGGCGATCGTTGAGTAACAGGATGTCATGCGCATCACATGACTTGAGATAAACACGTCAAGCTTACGTAGGTAGCAACAGACGAGCTTGATCTGACGAAGCGACGGGGGAAGCTTTGATATCCGCGAGGTACACTAACCTGTTGTCGGTCATATCATCATGTGGCGCGTGATTCTATAGCCGTCTGTTTAGAGACGTTTTGGGTGTTTTTTTCGACACAAGATTATATTTTTTGATAATTTCGTAAGGAAAACATACCGCCTGTTCTGAGTCTTGCTGATCTCATGTATGAGTGACGAATTAACAGTTAATCTTAATTGAGTCATTTAGTGTTCGTATTAAGAACTAGTTCAAACTGGTATGAAGTAGCTTTAGGGCAAATACTTGGGTCAATCAGTACGAATGATTTTTTTATTGACAAAAGTATCGGAAAAGCCTATAACTTTGTATGTTCTAGGTTTTACTGTTTGATAATAAAATGATAATATTTGATTATCATACTCGTAAACGGCCTCCTATGTTACCAACAAGGCAATGTTATCTTAAACGTTATAAAGCGGATGTATCTATCTGTTGAATTCTAATGCAGCAAATAGTTTTGTAATGCAAATGTGCCAGACTGAGAATATTCCACCACTGATATGTTTATTAGCTCATGGTATGTGCACCATACAAAACGGTTTCCCTTACACAGAAAGCTTATAGTCGCTTTTTTTTTACAATTTACTAGTGACCCTTCCTTGCTTCGTACATTTGCATTGCACTGATATGGTGACATGTCTAATCATCGATTTCTGTCTGTTAATATTAATTTAATAAACACATAAACCTTGCGGATTTTTTTTTTAAATTATTGTGAACACCATATCAAAATTCATTGTGACGTTCAAAGAACTAAGCGGTGACACAGACAGGTAGCTAGACTAGAAGCTATTTAGTTTTAACAATATGGATCGTCAAGTTAATAGTACAGCTTCGTTTGATTCCTGAAGAAACTGAGCCGAAAAAGGCAACTATCAGCAAGGCAAAATAATCTATAACATCAACTGGTACCTCTTAATATTAAACGCAGGATAGTACATACTCAATCTGGTAATTAAGAATAAACAGAAAATTTGTCTAAGTACATACAGGTGTTAGTACTCCATAGAGTAATTATTAGAAGCGGCATCGTGGGCAATTTGAGACGATTCCGTCGGAGTGCCGCGGATGTGGCCAGCCATCACGCTATCAAAACTTTACGTGAACGGCTGAGATCAACTGTCTGATTCTCGTTTGTTTTTCTTTTGTTCGACATGTCGTGCTTCTTCTTTTTTGTAGTAGTTATGGTCTACATTTGAGGTAGGTACTTGATTGATAAATGACCTGTTTATGCTCAATTATTGATCTTTTTTTTTCGTTTGGTAACTTTTTGCTTCTTTGCGTAAAATAATGACGTAAAGGTTTTATGAATCTAAAATTAGATTGAATATTAATTAAGCTGCATGGATGAAGTACATAGGCATTGCAAAAAAGCAGAGCTGACAGATTGTTACGAGCACTCTTTTCTTTTAGATGTTGAAAAGATTCAACTTCATTGAGTTTAAGAAATAGAATAAACACAGAATCTACCATCTGAAGTACTCTACAACTATTGAACAAACAATTTAAGACCTGTTCGACAACCTACGTCTGGTTCTCAACCTACGTCTGGAAAACTCAGTACCCCAAATGGTTACAAAAACAACAGAACAGTACAACTCAATCGTTCCACGTAAGCTCAACCGGTCGCAGCACCGTCCTCGTCGGAAAATGTCAAGGCTTTCATTGTGTTACCGAGTCACATGACGAAGACGATCGCTAATATTTATGTTACGGCCCGTCCTCCCACCCTGTTATATTTAAACAGTCATCTGATTGGTCCAGCCTTCATTGGTGTTTGTTTGAATTTTAATTGGTTTGAGTAGCCTTCAGGGTTCTTTTGTATTGATTTTTGGGAATAATTTATCTGTGTTGCATAAGCACAATCAGCCTAATAATGTTCCCAATGCTGGGATACAAGCATTCTTTCTATGTGTGGGAGTGGGCTAAAATCTTCTTTTCTATGTGTGGAAACTATGACGCAGGTCCACTTTGAGTTGTCGGGATGTCACATATCTTTGTGAATGTCGGCTAAATTCTTAGTCCGGGTCTATTTATCATGACTTTGGAAATAAAGGCATTGCTTTGTTTTGTTTTGTGGGGAAGCCCGTTGTTGATACCCTTTGCCTTGAGCTAAACGGATGTTGGAGTTATGTTGATTACGACATCACAGTGTTCTTTGTCTCACCTTATTTCAGATATCCTTTGAGGATTTCGTTATGTGTTGATCAACCAGTCTGCCTCGTTGGTCTAGCGGTCGCAAGCGCGATTGCTGAACATGAGGCCCTTGGTTCAATTCCCAGGTCGAGCAAACAAAATGGGTTTTTCCATCAGGATGTTTTCAGTATCACCCACGGAGTCTGGATTTGTTCCCGGTTGATGGTAATAGGCTCGCCCCCTATTACATGGGACTTAAACATAACTGACGAAATGTGGGTGTATTGTTAGGTATACATCTGCCTAACTCTTCGGGGATTACAGAAGTGATGTTATGATGATAACGATGATTGATCCACCAGTTGTTAATATGCTCGTAACGCGTGTGGAACATTTCTCCAACCACTGAAACTCCTATAAGCCTGGTTCTACAATGACAGTCAGCCATCGTGTTTCAGGTAATGGAATGCTTCTAGGATTTATTTTAAAGCTCGACATAAATAAAAACTAAAAAAAATATCAGACTGCGGTCAAGAAAACTGCCTGTTTCAGTAAGCATTGGTGTTCCCCTATTCGGCAATTTTTGCAACATTCTGTAATTTCCCTATTTTAATGTAATTAACATTTTTCACTTATTGCTGTTTTTCAGTGTTTTCAGATATTGTTTGCTTGGTTACAGAAACAAAGTAAATCAAACACAATTTTGATGTTCTTGATGAATTGAGAAACCGTTGCCTTGTCGTCGGCTTTACCTACGTATTGCATAATATTGCAACTGCAGCCACGCAAGCCAAAAACCGTAAACAACATTCCAACTAAAATATTAATTTAATATGTTGTCATTGATAACTAAATAGTAACCTTGATGAAATTCTACGACATTTTGTTTACCTAAGCTCTTTGCGGGGCCATAAGTTTAAACTTAGCGGAAATAGTTGAAAGAGTGCGTTTTGCTTTTAATGTTTATAAGGAGCTCCGTTGTCATTATAGATGGCTATAAGAGTAGAGGAAGACCAAAGGAACGATGGATGAACTGTGTGAAGGATGATATGGCTAGAAAGGAGGTGACTGCTGAGATGCGCCGACCTTGGGATAAGGGCAGGAGAATGATGAAGAAGCTCCGTTGTTAACCAGCTTTAAAAACCAGACACCAGTCTTCTGTCTTTTGTTTGTTTTTATGACCATCTACCTAACTAGCCTTTTCCCAACTACATTCGGGTAGGTTCACAACCGGATGTAATATCAGTATTTCGCATAGAGCGACAGCTTACCTCACCTCCACAACCCAGTTAAGAACCCAGTTGGGAAACACGACAATTCTTTACAAGGCTAGTTGCCAGACTTTCGGGATTTATTAAGAGTACTGCCGCATCACAAACATTTAGCATGAACAAAAAAAATGCAGATAGTATTTTGTATTCTTTAGGCTTCTGATAACCTGCAACAACAAAGATCTACAAATGATAACCAGAACCTATAGATTTACTTGCTTTCCGAGGCACGTCGGGGTCTCAGTATTTAATGGGTGACCATCCACAGACTGACCTCAGCAAGAGTTGCTTAACCCCTCTTATTGAAGTAGTAACAATATGATGTTTTTTAGAGTTTGTGTGATATTATCTGTTGATGCAGTTCTTTGTACCCTTCAAACTGTTCCAAAATGTTGGTCATGTGCGGCTTGTGCTTAATAATAACTTCGAATAGCTACAAGGCTAACATTATTCGTAAAAAAAACAGAATTTATACTTATTATAGTGTAGTTGAGCTGCCTTGTTGGTCTAGTGGTCGTAAGCGCGACTGCTGAGTATTCGGTATTCCGGGTCCCATGTCAGGCAAAGTGTTATTGGGTTTTTCTATCAGGAATTTCTCAGTAGCAGCCACGGAGTCTGGATTTATGCCCGGTTGATGGCAATAGGCTCGCCCCCTATTAAATGGGATTTAAACATAATTACCGAAATGTGGGTGTACTATTAGGTCCACCTCTGCCTAACCCTTAAGAAATTACAAGCGTGATGTTATGTATGCTATGTTTTAATACGATTTTATACATAGTATTTCTTTTAGTAAACTAGATAATGTTCGCTTAACAACGGCACAATTCAGAACTAGCGCCTGCTAATTTTACCACACATAAAGCGACGGCTTAAGTTTGATGTCTGCTTTCTATAATGCGTGACATGATATAACTTCAAAATTTGCTCTAGAACACATAAAATTAAAGTTAAGTTTCCTTGAAAGATCCCACGCTCACTCGTGATGACTTAGTTTGTCCATGCCCATAGAATACACGAGAGACGTCCATTTTCCGCAAATACTAAACTAAAACTATTGAAAAAAATCATGAACCTAATAAAAATCTAAATATTTAATGTCAAACTTTAAAATGAATTGTAGTCGTGTAATTTTTGGTCATTATTACATTTAGGAAGATGTAATGTGATATTTATATGACTAGCTAGATAGATAAAGGTTATTTCCTAAAATAAATATTAAAAAAAAATGTTAATAAATTTACTGAGTTGGAATTTCATCATATTGCACCAGAAAATTTAATAAGCATGTGATTTTGAGCCTAGCAGCCTTTTTGCATGGTGGTTTTTGTAATTCCAGTTTTTGACCACGGCGCAGGCGTAGTGTTTCATAATATGTCTGTTCTTTTGGCTGGTTCGAGGTGGCCGAGGAGAAGAGTACCTGGAAGGATATGGGCGAAGCATTTGCCCAGCAGGACATACAAGACTATATAAAAAAATATAAACATAATTTAATGAACAACCTAACTATCTGTGTTTTAAGTTAGGTATTAGGTTTACCACTGTTTATTAGAGTAGTTATCTACTTAAACTTTTATTAGCATGTTATGATTGCGAAGTTAAATCAATTCAAAAAATTAAGTCGGTTAATGAGTGCCCTCAATTTTTTAACTTAGCTACAGTTAACAGCGCCATCTGCACAGTTACCCTGGTACTATAAATGTTCTTGTGACCTTACTAAGCTAGCTGGCAACGCAGCGCTAGCTTACTGAGGCGGAACTTAGTTGAGTGAACAGTATAAGATTTTCCCGCTAGATGGCGTTTCCAAATTCAACAACCAAAAAAAAGAAAAGTATCGGATGAAAGCAGTCAATATGTATAGATGGATTTTTTTTAAAGAAGTGAGAGGATAAGATGTGTTTCATAGTTTTTTAATGGAGTTTGTTGTGGATTGGTATAAATAAAAGACATAAACGCGTCGCGCGTTGATGTCTTTTGTATTGTGGGAAATCAAAATCCTTATTCGTAGTTTAATCGTGTGTGCTTTTTATTTTAGAACAAGTACGAGTTAACTACCTAATTAGGTACTGAAATTGTGATAATATAAAATGAGGGGTGTTACGTGGGGATTTAGGGCAACCATCAAGGATGAATTAAAACAGTATTTTACAACATTACTTTGTTTCATGTACGCAACACCACACTACGCTCCAAAACACAAATTACTGACGTTGCTCAAAAAGCCGCTAAGCTGAAGTGGGACTGGACTGGCCACGTCTGATGCATGCCCAATGAGCTGTGGGCCAAAATAACCACTTTCTGAAGCCCGGACACAGCCAGAAGGCGTCGCGGCAGACCTCGTAGAAGATGGCGGGACGAGTTGGACAAAACCAACGACCAGTGGCTCACATTAGCCTTGAATTGAAACAACCGGAAGTCATGAGGAGAGGCCTTTGCCCAGCAGTGGGATGACGCAGGCTAACAGTATCAGTATCAGTACTTTGTTCCTTTACCTTAAATTACATTGGAAGACACATGAAGAAAAGACCTAATACTGAACAGTTTTATACAAACCACGACAAAAATAACCATTTGATTGCTCTCTAAATAAAAAAGTAACGAGGCACCGTACATGGCGAGACATCATCTAATAAATGTAATATGCGTACTATGTATTACACCTATTTACATTTTAATGCGTATAGGTATTTACATTAAATTATGTAAGTGAGCTAGAACTACGTATAACGAGAAATCGTGAAACATCACCGGAATGCTAAATTAATATTCGGCAATATGAATTCCAGTTTCACTTTTAAATTCGAAAGTCACACCAAAAATATTTCTAACTTTTAGTAGAAATTAATTTTATTGATTTTATCTACATTCTAATGTATATGTCACTAGCATTGTGTCTTGTTAGAAAATCTTGAGAATCTCTAGCTAGAAATTGTATTGAATAGAATCAAATAATTATATTCCGTTAGTTGACTAATTTCTAGAAATCGAGAAAAAAAGCGTTTTTCTTACAGAATCATTATTTCTAATTTTTCCAATAAAAAACCCACCCCGTGGGAATTGGATTTATGCATCGAGGTTTCGTATAAACTTGTAGGTATTTTGTTTGTACATAATACATAGACATTGCTTCTTGCCAAATTGCATGATTCATGGTAAACGGGAAGTTTCCTATAGGTAATCGCAAAATATTCGTCATAAATGGTCATATCTTTTGATCGCGTTGACTTACAAGTTTGATTTTTTCACTGTTCCAAGGGGTAGGTAGCAGACTTGAGTATTTCATATAAATTTCAGTTTGATATCTCCACGCGTTCTTGAAAAAAAGGGCGTTGACAGACCGACAGACGGACTACAAAGTGATCCTATAAGGGTCCTGTTTTTGGCGACTGAGGTACAGAACCCTAAAAATGAAGCCAAAGAAAATATTTTTTTTTCTTTTGAGTGAAACCGATACCCAAATGAAATATTTAGACTAAAGGAAATTAGGAAGGAGGAAATTAGGTAGTAAACACATTGTATTTTTATCGGTCCACTATTCCTCATACCAGCCGATCTCTAGTAACCATATAAAATTCTAAAAACCAAACAAAGCCAGCAACATATACTTAACGTACTGGATGTAGAACGTAAATAGGCTCCAAGTCCTGTGCCGGTTGCGTGGAGGCGCGCGCGCGCAGGCGGAAGTGAGAACGCCCGAAAGAAAGTACTCGTCGGCAACCGGTCGCGATAGTAGGCCAGCAGAGGTCACTGCGGACGCGCTAGTCGAGTAGCTCGCCTCTATCAACGTCAAAACTTGACATACTATGATTATCCCGTTAGTGGATAGGTAGGTGGAAGGTGTATGTTGCTGGGATAGTATGCTAGACCTGCAATTTTGAGTCTTAAAAGCTAATATCGCGCTTCAGTGATCGAAAAAAGAGAAGAATCTGAGCTGATTGAACTGAATGATTGATCGCTATTGGAGAACCACTTTGAGTAGAACCAGCCTCGCATTATCAATGAACAAATTAGTAGCTGAGCAGACGGAATACGGCATTCATTAAACATTAAAGTAATGATCACAAAAGTTTCTAAAAACTGGATAAGAAAGAGTTATAGCTCCGTTTATCACAGCTACAATCGTCAACATGTTGTAATGACTACTGTAAAACTTGATATCACATACTACTTACATTTAACGATCCACGTTAAATGTTAACCTATCCATTTCTTTTAACTGACATCTACAATTAACTCTCGGAGATAACTAGCTAACTTATTAAACGTCTAACGAAAGAAAGCATTAAAGATTAAATTTTATCAAATTATATAACGTTGAACTAAGCATTAACCATTAAGCGTAATATCGGAGAAAATAAAACCAATTACTCGTTATAAACTGTGAAGTGAAATCGACTGACGATATCCACTCTGATTCCGTCTATTCGTCTTTTAAAACGGTTGTTTTACAACCTTGGAGTCAAAAGAGAGAAAAAAGAAATTTATGTTTAAATAATTAAAACATTTAATTAAAAGTTGAATAACAAATTCATAGCGTCTACTTTAGTAAGGACACATGGAAGCGGTATGATGATAGAGGTGTAAGTTTTAAATTATATTTCCGCATGAACTGCGGATTGTTAGAAGCCTGAAAGTCTGACAACCAGCCTTTCCAAGGGAGGCTGGTTGTCCAGGGCTCCATATTTATAAAATAATAGTATTCAGCTGCATTCGGTTAGACTGAAAGCCGACCTTAACAAAGTAGGAAAAAGGTTAGGCAGTAGTTGATTAACCGCCTGACTACAAGGTAAATGCCTCTCCACATAAAGAGAAAGAAAGAATCACCACATACCACGGTAAATTGCATGGCTTAACAAGTAATCTTTAAGATTTCATCACGTACAAAATGAATGTAATCTAAAAATATAATCTCCGTTACATACAAAGCAATTACATGTAAAATATAAAAAGTTATGTAGTATATTATTGTAAGTTACGCTCCGTGAAAATAGACGTGTGTGTCTAGCAACCGTGAACTTGGTTCAACTTAAGTTATTTCATACAACGTAACGGCGTGATTGACAGGTCGTTATATTGTGCTTAGACTTGACCTCAATAATGTTATCGAGATCTCTGAATTGTTACGTATAAGAAAAGAAAGAACTTTGTAACGTATAATGCCCCAATTAAACATAACAGATAAAACATTTGTCATCATTTGTTGTTTGTATTAACAGAAGGCATTGCCAGAAACTAAAATTTTTATGCTTCTTACAATATAGTTTTTAGCACATTGGTATGCTCTTTTTAGGAATTTTAGTCGAGTCTTTATTAGAATAATGTATAAACAAGAGTCATTTGAGAAAGGTGCTAAAATAAAACCACCCATTTCTTTGTTGCAAACTTTCCTCAAAGCAGCGTCAAACAAAAATGCAACTATCTATATACCATCCAACAGAACTTATACATACCAATCGCGACATTCAATCGATAAATAAAAATCGATAGCCTTAAGCGTATTCTAGTCCTATAGGAAGTGAGGGACGACTAACACAAATATTCGCCGTATGTGTGTCACTTTGTACGCGAATACATTGACCTTACGGCTAGTGTCGCGATTTGGGAGCGCTCGAGTAGCCAGTGACGATGTGTGCAGCTGTGTTGTAGGGCAACTTGGTAACAGGGAAAGTTGAGAAAGGTGTTGAAAAATATGATGAACGAGCCAAAATCATGCTATATTAAAAATTAAGAACTTGTTTTTAGAAGTCGCTTTTCATTTTCCGATATTTCCCGCAATCTGGTTGTTTTATTTAAGATTACGGAATGATAATCAAGTATGTTACTTTTTATAAAAAACTTTATAAGTAGGTATATGAGTTAAGTTAGAATTCAATTGCAATCATCTTTTGTTACAAACATTTTCCTATCTAACAAATACATTGCATTTTCGAACTTTAAATAACGTATAGTTCTCGAATATTTACAAAAATACTACCCACCGCACCTGTCCCGCAACAGAGAAGCACCATGCATACACGACCCGCACCAGTGTTAGAGACTTGGTCCAAGAGAAAGTCCTCAGGGTCCATTCACAAGGCGCATACAAATATTTGTGTACGCCTACTATACCAAAAACGAGTTTCGACCTTTCTACCTTCGGACGCTGTCGCGATATCGACCTCTATAGACTGTATGCTGACAGTTTTTGTTAATGAGTCTGTTAGTTGGCTGTACAACTATTAAATGACATATTAATTACAGTTTTTAATAAAATTATGTTTTTTTTTTTTGTGTTCCTGATTAAGATTATGAAGCTTTTAAAGTCACCGGCGTTTGATACCTTGTATGCTATTGCATGGCTTTGTAAAGTTCTAGATATTTTAGTACATTGAAGATTTGATGCGGAAAGCTGCTTCAGGAAATTAAAAACAATTTGATTTTCCTTCGGTGGAAGTACATTTTAATACCTATATTTTTTGGGTAAAATAACAATTCAACATTACATTCATGAACATACGATATGTGAATGTAAACATCTTTGAGCAACACTAAACTTTTGTCATAAACATTACTTTGATATTATTTTTAAAAGTCTACAATTTTCTAAGCACTTCCTGAACTTTCTAGCAGTGTAGATAAACTCGTATTGTGCGTCGTGACTTCTCATTTCTAGTTGACACGACAATGTTTATCTTAGATAAGTGACTCAGTACATTTTGTTAATTTCAAAAGGATTTCTAAATACATTTTTAACGGTTCATTATTAAAGCTTACTCTTAGACTCAACATTCCCACCCGTTCCTGATTTTGATAGATTTCTCAAGGGGAAGTCAGTGTATCTAAAATATTTGCAGTAAAAACTAGCAATACAAACAAATAAGCAAGTAAATAAACAAGCTTTTTGCGTTATTTTATAATTTCCTTTATATTTATAATATCATCGTGTGCTTAGCTATTCATTAAAAAGTTGTTTGGATTGTAAAGTCAGAAATTTTTCATAATGTTTGAGTAAAAGGAGAAAACATAAAATGTTTTAGTATAAAACACGTTTTGCTAATAATAGTAATAAGCTTTAACAACATCACATTTACCCATTAAGTAAAAAATTATGAAATGGACGCAATTTGTTAAGAAATAAATTGATATTTTCTCTTTTTGAAACCCGATCAAATAATTCAATAGTGCCTTGTATGTAGTAGGTAAGAATGTGGTGTTGCAAAACTTATGATATGTCCATACGAGACGCCCACGTTTTCGTTTTTACGTCACGTTATCAATAGCACTTAAAGCGCGTTTACACACATAACCTTAAGTGAAAGTACGGGGCCGGTCCCCTCATACTAATGTTCAAAATACTTAAAGATTCTGACACAATACACGCTGCTCGCACATTTCTCCAGTGGACGCGGCGAGTCCGTAAATAAGCCGAATAAATTAATGAATCGGACCTAACCAACCCCTCTTGGAATGCCATAGATTATGAAATTTGGGAAAACCCGATTCAACAATTGATACTAAATTATAGATAGGTACAGGTTTTCACTGATCGTAAACAAAGTTTTTCGTTTAGATTCCTTTATGAATAAGTGAAAGCTTATATGACTAATGATTTTGTTTGCATTATGCAAAACATGTTAGCCTGAAACGATTTGCACAAATGTTACAAAATTGAAAACTTTTGTAAGCCTGCATGCAATAGTTTAGCAGGTGGGAAGATAAGGCAATGATAATGACACTGTTAATTTACAACATGAATGGATGAATGAATTCAGTCATTGCACTTGAAATCCTGAAACATTTTATAGTTAAGTACAAAATAAACTTTTGGTCTTTTTTTAAGCTTTTTTTTCCTTTTGACTGGTTTTCATACGTCACAGCCAAGTTATGGAAAATGATCGAGAAAAACAAGTTTTAGTTAAAGTGTCACACGAAAGGAAAATGGTTTATAAATATTAAAATACGTAATCAAGGCACAGGTCGACAGGTATATATAGAAGTGCGTCTGCGTGTTGGTTGATCTGTGTCCCCGCCGGCTACCATCACTACTTTCCTTCCCTGCGTGTGTGACGTAACTCTATAAAAGAGTGTGCGGTGAAGACGCCGCCGCTATATCGTTTCCGCTCGCCACGCTCGGCCATAGCGTCCCAAACACCGGCAAAGAAGGACGCGGGCGGAACCTCTTCCGCAAGAGCCCACACGGACTCAACAGTGACAGTTCAATAAAAGGTGAAGTGTCAAGGACATAGTGCATGTGATTGTGTTCGTGATAGTGATGTGATATCGTGATAGCACAGTGAGCTGGTGGTCGGGTCGGCACTGTCGCGGTCGCGATGCTCCCGGGTGAAGTTATTTAAAGGTTGTGTTTGTTTCAGATACGAGATGAGGTCGTTGTTCTTATTAGCGGCTTTGTGCTGCCTAGTGTTGTCGGTGTGCGGTAGCCCTATCGCCCGGCCGGAGGAAGACAAGGAGGTGGGCAGGCAAGCTGCAGCTGCAGCCCCTGCAGCGCCCGCGGCGGCCACCGACGATGATGATGATGACGATGACGACGACGACGATGACGATGATGATGTCGACATTGATGCGTTGGCAGGTAAGCTTAATACCATTATGATTGATTACTCGCTGATGTTACATAGGTGTCTACTCGGCAAACCCTGGATGATCTTGTAATCTAACGATCCAATATCAATGAAAATGACTTTCGAGGAAAAAAGATAAAGAATTGAACACCATTAGTTATATTGTTGCAATCAATTAGTATTCATGTTAGAAAAAACTTATAAAGTTTATAGACATATTGCTAGTGTATGGACCAGTTCATGTTTTACCGTTCAAATGAACAGGAGCTATAACGGTAGATACGATAAATACATCTCGTGAGATATACGCTGACATCGATGATGCTGCATTAGCAAAAGCATTCGAGCTTAGACGGTTAATCATTGATAGAAAATGTATTGCGTTTTACAAAACACCTGCATAATTGTTCCGCAAATAGCATGTTAATAGCTAGTTAAATGATTCAAGCATAGCTGAACACTTTGAAGCAATTTGCATCCATAATTTACGACTTAATGCAATTACTTCTTCAATAGAGAGATACTCGGCTAACGACATTGTATCCAAATTGACTCTGTTGATGGAGAATTATTATCCATGGTCCTATCATCGTAAACATTTTTTGTAGTTGGATAAATACTGAAAGTTATACTGTTAGTTATTTTGCTTATTTCCAATGAGCTAACATTGGAAATAAGCAAAATTATGTGAACTTTAGCAGGAATAAAATTTATTATAATGAAGCAATTCATTACATTAAAAGCAATTAACCAATACACAAATATACGGTAAAAGTGTTGCGATACTTCGATAAAAATTCCTTAGAATCAGGACGTGGCGGGGCCACCGCGGAATGTGAGTCGAGCAGCGTGACAGGCGCTCTCAATCGTTAATTAATTCAAACAGAAAGACTCAATCAGAGAAATTGATGCTCCCCTGCTTTCTCGCTACGAAAGCCTCGCTCAGGACGTCACGCACCGCGAGACGGCGGCGGCGGTGCGCGTCTCTCATTAACTGTTTGTTTAACAGTTCATTTGTGTTAGGTATCGGTAATAGTGCTAATATAATATGTATGCATCGGAGCGGAGAGAATGTGCGATGAGTGCTAATATATGAAGTGAACAGGTGTACGGTTTTGAAATACAACGTTAATGCTCTAGTTAACGCCACTTTACATTTGATTACGTTGTTTTAATTTGGGCATATTTTGTCACAGGTGACGACGACGATGATGACGATGATGACGACGACGACGATGATGAGGAGGAGGCAGATGATGATGAGGAGGACGATGACTACCTCGAAAGATTCTTCGATGACATCTTAGGAGGAGGTAAGAACCCACCAAGTGCTAAGCTTTAAAATATCTATACTAGCTTCCATAATATATATTTAACGATCAAAAATAAAACCCACAGAAGAAGAAGATGACGATGATGACACACCTGCGGCAGTACAGCCAGTCGTCGCACCCGCCGACACAATCGCAGCCGCTCCTGTCGCTCCCGTCGCTGCCGCCTCTGAGGAGGCCGCGGCCGTCAGTGAAGAGGCTGAGGCAGAAGGAGAGGCCGTAGAAGGCGAAGAGGGAGCAATTGTGGCACAGAAGGAGCCTGCCAGTGCTGAAGTTGAGGCACCTGTTGAAGCGGCGGAAGAAGCCGCTGAAACTGAGAACGAAGAGGACGATGATGATGATGACGATATCGGCATCGACCCCGTTGGCGAGGACGATGACGACGACGATGACGACGACGAAGAGGGCGAGGACGACGACGATGATGACGATGACGACGACCTCACCGACGCGCTCGGCAGGCACATCTCTGCCAAGAACTCACGTGAGTCCAAAAAGCTGAAGGCGAGCGTCGCGGCGTATGCGAAAAAGGCCGCGAAAAAAGCCAACTACCTGGGTAAAGTAAAGAAAACCAAAGCGACATCCGCCGCGGCAGTCGCTCCTGAACACAAAAAGTTCAGATAGTGAGTAGGCGGCGAGATCCCGGGCGAGCCATGCCCTCTCATCCACCTGACGAGACCCCCGCGGTCCCTCCTTTAGCTTAGCTATTTATTGACTATTTATTTATGCTATTTATTTAATTTATTAAGTGAGTGTGTTTGATGTGTGAAAGTGTAAGTATGGTACCGAGAAAGTTAAAGTTAAATTAATGTCTAGATCATGTCACACTGGTCTCGTGGCAATTTATTTGAAATAAATCTGTTGTTCTAATTTATGTGTTAAATTCTTTATCACACACACCTCCACGACGATTTGTGCGTCATCATTGTACACGATACATTAAATTTTGTACATTTTTAAATTTCGTCGTACATCGGTCAGAAAACTAGTTGCCTATTCTATCTCGGTGTCAACTAATCGAGTGACATTATCTAGTAATATTAATTTAATTTTGGTTGTTATAATAAAAATGTATACTAGTCAGCTTCATCTATTTATACTCCTCTTACCCTGGTCCATAACTGTAACATTATGCTGTAGTTCTAATATTATGCATATATTTAATTGCTCTATCTTCCATATTATTTCCATAGTACATTTACGTAGCAGTATTGTATGTAGAAATGAAAATATAGATATTAATAACTAGCTTTTTGACCGATCTATGTATATAATATAACGCACAAACATCCTTTCTCCTTATATATCATCCCCTCCCTGAAATCCTTATCTGCCGAATAGTAGAATAGCTGTAAACATTATCAAAATCTCGAACAAGATTCCATTAACTGATACTGGTATAATATCTTCGACGAAGATCTAGAAACCCCACGAGTGTGAGGCGCGGGTGCGCGGGCGCAGTGCCGGTCGTCCGCCAAGGAACTAGTTCGGTATATGTGTGTTAGGAGGCCGGCGTCCACCGCCCGCTTACTTTCCCAACCGGAGCTCGAGCGATGAACCCGCCCGATTTCTTCTACAACCTTGACACTTTCTTTGACCTTGCTTAGGCCTCGCCCAGGAACGACCTTGACGAATATTCAAGCAAAGTTTAAAAACAACCGATAGAAAGTAAATCAATCTAAATGTTTACTCTCACTTAATGACGAAATCCACCGCGAAATTTGCGTGCCGAACGTCCGGTACAGTGAAAACAACATAATGAGATGCGAAAAGAGAAATTTTTAAATGTTTGTCGACGTGAAATGCTGGGAGTGTCGCGAGGAGTCATATGCGACCTAATTGGAACTCGTTTGTTGTCGGCCGCACATACTCACCTGTAGCCACTCGGTATACATCCGGCTCCTTCTGTAGAAATTAAACATAAAAACCCTAAGCAAAGTAAAATGTCTATAGGAATTACCATAGCGACGTAGAAGTTGCGCAACTACTCATAGCACATCAAGATATGGTTATTACAATGTTACATATAAAATGAGAAGAGGTGGCGAATATAAACAGACCTCGAGCCACCTGTAGTATTAGAATGAATACCAGAATTCAGTATGCCTAAAGCGACTCGCGCCGTATCAATGTATGCCGTAAGTAGATTTCTTCCAATGTGCGTGGCACGGCACGCAGTTTCTTTTACGTGTGGAAAATAGAAAATCCACCGTTGACTGGGCGTATTAATTGTGAACAACGATTATAATTCAAGTGGGGCTCCGAGAGACTGATACAGTTAGCTCGCGTGCCAACGTAACGTGGCTAGAATCAGGTGTAGGATTTAGTAGAATATTTATCAAGCGAACGATGTACACTTGCATGCTGATATGCGGTCTTACAATTTAGGTCTATTTAAATATAGACACATAAACGTGACCGTAGAAAGAGAAACTAATGAAGTTTCTCTTGTGCTTTTGAACAATCAATATTTTAATTTTTTTTTTGGTAATTCTCTTCGGTTCACTTATAAATCTTCAAACTTTATTGACCTCGTAGTTAGAACAGATACAAGTTACAACGTTCCGGAATACAAAATCGTTGGAAAGGATTTTATTCAGTGGTAGTACAAAATATTGACATATCCTGTCACTTAGGATAGTAAAGCCGTAATTGCGAGGTGACTGTAAATTGCAGGTAGATACTTAACATATTGTGAGGTGAAGACAAATCTGCCTACCGGGTTCTTTTCTAATTCACACGCACTACTGGAACTTGATTAACAGTCACGTCACAACAACACAGTCGAACGATTTTAGGAGTTATGTTAGGCCGTGTTACTTTTTTTGTAGGATTCGTTAAATTCCACGCACTTTACAATTTGTAGGCCTCTTCACGATTATGCTCCTTTAAACAAAGAAACATTCACTTATACCTAACCTGTTAAAATTTAAATTTCTCTCACTCTTTCTCTTTTCTGAGTTGAAATATTTATCTTATCAAACATAATTGCTTTTGTTTGAATGTGGGAACCAGTGAAAATGCACAGTTAGTTAGCCTTGTTAATACTGGTTCCACAAAATAAAACTCAATCCAACATTTTGGGTCTTGGTTACAACAGGACATTTTCAGGTACATTGCTGTACTTATTTCAGTCTTTGTGTGCTCATTGGTATGCCAAGATGATCGATACAACGTGCATTCCATTCACTATTTAGCCTCTAGTCGATAGTGCTCATAGTCAATTTAATACTCATGGTTAAAACAGTAGAACAATAGTTACAATATTCGGCCCGTAACTTGGTGTTAACACAGTGTTAACGTTATAGAAAATTATGATTTCGCCTTCCTTTGTTTTGACACGATAATTATATAGTTCCTTCATAGTTGAGTTCTTTCTATCAACATTTTTGTCACAACAAGTCAATGTATCATTAGAATTCGTGACATACAGCAATTAAGTGATACTGAAGCAACTTTAGTAATAATCGTATCCATCACGAAAACACAAATATTAGTTAACTGCCTTTGATTTATTTGCTTTTAGCAATACGTGTTGTATCTGACTGTAATTACAAAATAATTGGAGTATAACAAATGAGATACAGAACAAAAAAGGTTTTATTTTTGCAAAGAAATAAATTTATATGTATTCTTTATGTACTGAGCTGGCATTTGTTGTACATAGCAATTGATTAAAGGAAATGGAGCAACACTTTTTGCATCAGCAACTTCACAGTCTTGTTCAATGAAAGTTAATTAAATGTTTCATAGAACGGGTTTTCAAATCTTTTGCTGCACCGAACCTTCCACTAGGTTTTATGTAGATTCAGCCGTCGACAGTGAATTAATTTATCGCTGTGTCAGTAACTTAATTAGAGTTACTTTTAAATGGTAATTGAAAACACAGAACCTTCAATGTATTTAAGTTACTTTGTTTTCAGTTACGAACAGGAAATTTGAAAATGATAGTCTTTAAGTATTCTACTTTTGGACGACAGATTGATTGAATACAGACTGGGACCAAATCAAAAGGAGATTATAGCACTTAACCAGAATTTACTTAGTTATCAAATGTTTAACTTTTTAATTGCCACTTTGAGAAGGCTATCGAATTTAATGACTTTATTACGGTTTTGGAAGTTTATCTCAGAATTAATGATTATGATGGGTATAATTAATTCTTAAGAAGAGAGTTATATAATAAGATACACATAGCTTCTGATGAAACTTCTGATACGTAGGTAATCTGGATACCTTCAAAGTATTAGGTTATCCAATTGTCTATACCACCAACAAATATTTAACAGGCGCTCTCAGTGAAGAGACGACGAAGAAGCCGGCGACTGTGCCAGCAATCTACATCGTCAAGTACAATCGTTTCGTTGACAACATCCTGGAGAAGATGAACGATATCCTGAGGACATCGTACGACCCTGTGAGTGTAAAACTTCAGCCCATCGACGCCAACAAGAAGACCACCAAGCCAAAGAAGGGTAACAAGACGAAGACCAAACCAAAAAGGTAAGAGACTTTACGTAAAGTTCATAGTTATAAATATTCAGAAACGAGAAAGTACTAATAAATGAAACTTCGTGACTAATGACTCGAGACAACATACAATACAACTTTGTTTAACCGACATACGCGCAGACTCAACCATATAATCCGGACAAACATATCCTTACGTAACTTAATTTCTCTTTTAGGAAAACCTCAAACAAGAAGAAAACTACCGGACGTGGTACTGAAGCAAACACTACCAAAGCGCAAACAGTTTCGGAAATCCCAGCAATTAAAGAAGATACTCAAAACAACGAAGTGAAACCTATAGAGGTTGTAGCTGAGCAAACTCCGCTTGCGAATGAACCCAGAGCTATCAAAGAGAAGGCTGGTTCTGAGAAAGCTAAGCCAACTCCAGTTAGGACTAAGCCAGCTGTTAAACCACCTACTAAGACCACTAAGCCTAAACCTAAACCGACAAAGGCCCCAGCTAAGGCCCCAGCTAAGACCACAACTAAGGCCACAACTAAGAAACCACCGACCAAGAACAAGACTAAGACTTCTCAGAAGAGCAAGCCCAGAGCTAAGGGAACCTTGTATGGTTTGTCATCGTTGAGGCGAACAGGTGACGTTTCAGTTAGCATCATGGCTGACCACACCACTGTCAAGAGCAACTTTGCTGTTGGACCGCTGATACTGAGAGTTGAGAAAGAGGTATGTGTATCCAACTATACTCTTTATATTTTTAACATAGTCAGTTTGCTTTAAATGCTTTCGTAAAACCTTGGTAAGAGTAATGGTTCTTAATATGACAGTATTTCATTAATTGTCAGTTGCAATTTGTATACTGAATCTCTTTTTTCAGTAAGTGGTTTTCTGTTGTTCAAGAATATTGTTTTTTGATTGTGAAGCCTTTTATACTACTTAAAAACTTCTTTATTTAGATTGGACGTGGAGCTAAGAAAGACATCAGATCTGCTACAGCGACCACTGCCGAGATGCTGGGCAAACTGACTCTGAGAGTCAACAACCAGGGCGTTGCTACATTACATACGATCAAAGTTCTTCAGCCAAAACAGGTGCAATTTCATGCTTTTATATAATTTTATTATCAAGTCATTATTAGACAAGAAAGTAGAAAAGCAGAAGCCGAAAGTATGACGAAATTCTGATGCCCGAAACATTTGTGAAACTAATTCTACTTGACTCCGTTATTCAGTTATTATTTGTTTCTATTTTCTGGCCGGATTTAGAACAAAACTAATACAACGATGCAATTGTTGAAGCTAAATCGAATTGATATTTTGTATAGACAATTTAATTATCTCTTTCAAATCAATTTGCCTTTTGTAATCAACAGTTCATGGCCTTGACAACTCGCCGTACTTGCCGCCGCTTTTAAATAGGACCGTAGTTTGAAAAAATGCATATTATAATATTTTTTTTGTATGCGCAGGTCCGAGTGGACAGCAACAACGAACGTACTCGGGAGCTAGTCTGGCAACGCAGCGCAAGAATAGCACATGTCGTCTCCGAGAAACTTCTCTCTGCGTCTAAACCTATGTTCCACCACCAGACCGTCGTTAAACAGTAGATTTTGAACTTAATAAAGCAGCTTAAAGCTACATTTTAGCTTGCTTTTTGGCAGCTAAGGGTTCGGGTGATGGGATTACAGATATTGCATTTAGGCAGCCGACTCGTCAGACGTGTATAACTAATAATTCAAACAGGATTTTTACTTTGCCAGTGACCGTAGGGGTTCCGGCACCAAAATTTTATCATTTTCTTGTTTTTCAAAATATTGTTCCGATATTTCAGAATAATACAAAATACACCTTTGAATTGTCGGTTTGTGTAATTGACTGATTGATAGATAATAATTTTAATTTATTTCTCGACGTTAATAAGAGTTCTAGAGTATATTTTTCAGTCGTAAGACTTATGATACTCATTATTTTTAGTAAATAGTCAGGCAATGCATTTACTACGTTGTAACGATATGGTGCTAAGATTTATAGGTTAGGACATACATAGACAATTTTATACAATGTATATTATTTATTTTGAATAAATATTTTTATAAATACATTTTGTTTGTTGTTTTCCTTGTTGATGGTGTGTGCTTTTACTTTATAGCTTCTCTTCATGGTCCAATCGAATCACAATTAATAAAACGATAAATATCGATATTTCAAGACAAAATAAAACAGAAAACTCGATTGTAAAAATGTATTTTGAATAATGTACAGAATGTTCAATATTTTTTACTTCACTGGTAAGAAGCATTGTTTAAAATGATTCAATAACAAATACACAAAATTGTGCTTCAAGAGCAATTTACCATGATTACATAAATGCTTTAAAGAAGTAAACACATAAAAGAAAAATACAATTATAATAATGATTTATAACCGTTTATTTTAATTTAATGGCAAGCATTATGTATTGTATAACGGGAAGGTGTCCGCAACTCCACGTCAAATAACGTATTTTGCGTGCGGAAGCATTATGTATCTTGACTATTAAAATAATAACCTAATTTTTGAGGTTTGCTAAATATGAAAATTCTTAAAAACACCAATAAATAAGTACTCAATTTTAGACGACTCGTATTTTGGAGATTTCAATCCATTTAACCAATCTCTAAACATGTTATGATATAATAGACTCACTCATCTTTGGTACTATTTTTTTAATGCCTTCGAGACAAACTGGGCTTGACACATTTGAACAAAAACAACTAATACAAAATTAAATAAACAAGAATTATGTTAGACTTCAGAATTACAATAAAATAACATAAAAAGGTTTTAATATCTAACGATATAAGGTAATATTCACCCGAATCACACTATCTCAAACTGTAATACAAAAATTACCAAACTACCTACATTTCAGTACAAAACACACCTTATATACTAATTTGCCTAGTATTGCATTATTAAGAGGGGCATCCTGAAAGTTGGCAACGCCGCATAAAACTGTCGAATATTGCTTAGTCTTCATCAATTCAAAATTCTGTGTAAAACATTGATTATGACTTGCAATCACCAATACTGTGGCAGTGAATATTTAGTTTATTTATGTAAAAACGCAACTGGAAAGCTTCCAGGTGCCTTTTTTACCTCTATATCTAACACAACATCACGCCTGTAATCCCCGAAGGGTTAGGCAGAGGTGTACCTAATAGTACACCCACATTTATGATACCCCTACCCTACCATAACTTTAACAATATCTACAGTGGTTTCATTGCGATATAACATAATTTATATCGCTCTGTGTAGTATTAATCAAATTATTTAAGGTGAAAGCTCAATCAGGGTAGTCCGCGAAATTGAAAATTTTCTACGTTTTTGTACAATTTGCAGGTCAATGTCAGGTGGAACGTTGATTGAAATATGATTCGCGACAGTAACAAATATGGTTATACCGAGTTAAAATCATCAATACAACCCTCAAGTTCATAATCTGATTGAATGACTATGTCATGAAAAATCATTAAATACGTGTTACCGCCGCAAATAACATACACACTGACCGGCAAATCGAATTTCGGCTACCCTGGAGTTTCCCCCTTAACAGCTATTTGCAACGTTGTCAATTTTCAGAATGCACAGACTTAAGTAAAACACTTAATAGTTGATAACTAAATAATTCTCACTTTTACAACAAGAACATCTATTTATTTATATTTAAAGAGACCATCTCTTCGGGCAAGTGAGACACCTGAATTAGTTCAATAGCAATTTATTCGCTGCGTCACATTGTCATACGACTATGATACCAGAAAAATATGATACTATAGTCGAATCGTAAAACAAGTGAATTGTCAACTTGTATTATGATAAGCGTGAGATATGGTATTTAGCGACAGTTAGTACTGGTAGCATAAAATATCGTTTGCAAATGCAAGTTTTTGGTACAAGTTGACATTCGCTTGTTTTGCCAGCTTATAACGACGTGACTATAGTAGCAGACTAGAGGACCTAGACACGTGGTGATCGCTTTCAAAGCGTTTGGTATATCGTTGTTGAAGTAACACTACGTAAGTAATTTTAGGGGGTTTGACATTTTGATTTTTGATGCCGTTTGCTATAGAATCGGAAGACGCGTTGTTTCAGCCAATCACAGAAAAAAGCAACGTCTCTATCTAATTTGAAGTAAACACAAATTATAAAATGGTATTGTACCATTACATGGTGCAATTATGTTGTTTTAATCTCCTGAAAAGTTGTTATTTTTGACTTACGTGGTGTTAGAACTTCAACGACGAAATACGACTTTCAGCAGGACTGCAGCTTTTCGACGGCTTATGTCAGGACTGCAGCTTTTCGACGGCTTATGTCAATTCGATGCATTTTTGAATTTTCCAAATTCGCTAACGCGATAGAATGCCACTTTGTCCCTAAGCCCTTTACTGATACTGGTAGTCTGTGTCATTCCACTTCTAGGCAAAGGGCCTCTCCCCATGACTTTCAGTTGTTTCGATCTAGATCTAGGCCCTTAGGTGAAATATTTTGGATTTAACTGGAACACGGACATGAACCGTGGTTATTGCAGGTGTACAAACACCACAAAAGCAGTTGTCGGTAAAACTTCACCGTAGAGATGTCCTCTAAAGCTCAATCTATCGATATCACGTCTAAGGCCATCAAAATGCTTAAACAGACAGATTTCTTTTCGACATTTACGAAATCGATGAGTGATATTTTAGATCACATGCTTGATCGATACCATGGTTTGTCTGACTTTCAAAGACAGATTGAGCGATTACGAATCAGATTGTTTAGCGTTGAACGCCGTTAAATGTATATTTAATTTATCTATTCTGTACTTATTCTAGTTTATTTACTAATCTGTACAAGATCGACAATAGTCAATAACTTATCTAATTGGACACAGGGACACAGATTATTTGGAAGATTTTAATTATATTCTAGGAAAGCAAAACGAATTGCTATGAAAAAAAAGCTGATTTCAGACTCATTCATACCAGATAGAAGTGCGAAAAAGGAAATATTGAACTTGAGGCTGGAAGCTACGTATTTATTTCGGATGCCTAATAAGATGCCATATGTTAACCCCGTTTGAGCAAGCAGGCATTAAGAGAACATTACCGTATTTTTGGGACATGTAGAATGTTTCAGGAAAAGTTTAAGTAGACTGTAGTTAGTATTGCTTCAAACAATTGGTTACAATAGTAACCATAACTTAATTAAGTACTTCCAACTTGCAAATAATATTTAACGTTAGGAACTATCTACACAAAGTACACTTTGTCGAACTTGTACGCTATCTACAAAACCCTATACACTGAAGATTTTGTGGTTTTAGAGAAATAATCTTGGTAGAGATTGAAAATTGAATTTTTGAAGTAATCTAACTCGATATTGGTCGGATAAGTTGTCATAGAAATTATGGAAAAAAGTAAAAGAAACTGTTTTGTGGAACATGAATACACCTTGTATTGTTTTTGTGCTTTACCACCTTAACGTTGAATGTCACTTGCGTGTCATATAAGCACAAGGTTTGTTTCTTTATGTGACAGTTAAATAACATCAACCTTCATCATCATCATCATCATCATCATTTCAGCCGAAAGACGTCCACTGCTGGACATAGGCCTCCCCTAAGTGTCGCCACATTGACCGGTTCCGTGCGACTCGCATCCAGCGGATCCCTGCCGCCTTCACCAGGTCATCGGTCCACCTAGTGGGAGGCCTTACAACATCAACCTTAGTGAGTTTTATTTTAATATTTATTATTAAAATGTCAAGATCGTAGCAGGTGGCATTCTGTAGTTTCTTGCCCGTTCTTCTCCATAGAGATCTACGTTAGGGAATGGGCAACTACAGTACTCACACAGTTTTTATGCCTTGTGACTGGGACTGTAGCTACTTTTCATTGTTGTCTTTATTTCGACAATTCAAAAGTGCCTGTAACTGGCCTACTTGAAATAAATGCTTTGATTTTTCTGTTTCTACCTTGAATGTATGACAAAGTCGACTACACAATTTTGTATTTTAATAATTTATAGCTAATCTTTTTTTTTTAAAGAAAAGATTCATATTAAATTCTGGAACCACAAAACCCTCAACTATTACACCAGTAAACCTACACACTACACTATGTATTACCGTCACGTGTCTTTAGCCTCGTTCTGCTGAGATCTCGTCCCGTTCTTGCTTAACAACGGCATACAGTTCTGTTCGTCGGCTATCACAATTTCTGTGATATCGTCGTCTGTTTGTTTCAGCGAATCGTAGTTTGGAGGCGGCGTGAGTTCCTTGCCGCTTAGTATTGGTAGAGGGATTTGACCGGTGAGATCTGTGGAAAAAAATCAATTTTTACTTCTTCTTTATCGTGTGAGTGCCTAACCTGGTGTCAGTGTTTTTTTTTCGCTAATTTTATTATTAAAATCATCAGTTCATATAATCTACCACTAAGTTCCCACTTTAGCGTTAAAATCCCCCATGACAACGCTGTAGTGGGCCTTAGTAGTAGAGTGCAAGGCCTTGGAGATGTCCTCAAACATTTCCTCTACCACGTCGTCCGAGTGTGCCGAAGTCGGTGCGTAGACCTGAACAACCTTGAGGCTATACCTCTCGGTTAGCTTCACTATGAGGTACGCTACCCTGTTCGAGACACTAGACACTTCTACCACGTTGTCACAAAGGGATTTATGTACCAGGAACCCGACTCCGCCTTGGGATAGCTGGTCTCCCTCTCGAAAGTACATCAGGTGGCCTGATTCAAGGGTTATTGTGTCCTCCCCCTCTCTTCGGACTTCACTCAACCCAAGAATGTGCCACCGTACCCTTTCGAGTTCTTCCTCTAGCTGCACTAGATGTTCGTCGAGCCGTAACGTGCGTCCATTATACGTCGCCAAGGTCAGTTGGGTTTGGCGGCCGTTCGTAACCCGGGGATTCTTAGCACCCCCTACCTTGCCGTTACCGTGACCGCCGCCAAAATCAGGAATAGCAAGGCCGCCGGGAACTGGGGGCCGTGGTTGATTCTGGCTTGCCATTAAGGGGTTTGCCCATAATCGCCACGCTGGGCATGCGGGTTGGCGATCGCAGATCACAACTCCTCGCACTAGTGACGCTGCTGCCCGTCGCTAGTCTGCGCTATTTAGTTGCGAACTTTCGAATGGTTATACCGCCATTTATCGGTCGTCAGAGCCTCGTTTGTTGTTTAGCAGGATGCACCACGAGCAGGTGAGGTTGACTTGGGGCACTGAGATGGTAGGTGCGCCCCCTTACATCCCCATTTTTAACGCTAAAGTGGGAGTACAAAATGGCAGTGAATCGGTAGTAGGATCCTACGGGTTTGGCAGCAGAAATCATAGGGGGCAAATGCTTGTCAACTTCCTTGAGAAGGAGGGGCTTTTTGTGATGAATTCTTTCTTTAAGAAACAGTCCCAAAGGAAGTGGACGTGGCGAAGCCCCGACACTATGACGAAAAATGAGATAGACTTCATCATAGCGGATAAAAAGCATATATTCAGAGATGTCTCGGTGATCAACAGGTTCAACACCGGTAGCGATCACAGACTTGTTCGTGGCACTCTGAATATTAATTTCAAGCTGGAGCGAACCCGTTTGATGAAGTCTAAGCTCCGTCCAAATATGCTCCAAACCATGCTAGGGTCTGAAGCGTTCCAGTCAGATCTGGAGAACCGATTCGCGGCCGTGGAAACCACAAATGATGTTGGCCAGGCGCTCGACCAAATGGTGGAAATCCTCAGGGAGGAAGGGACGCGTTTTTGTAAAATGCGGCATACGGGCAAGAAGTCCAAACTTTCGGAGGAGACTCTGGAGCTTATGACGGAACGACGTGAAAACCCACCCATCACTTCGTCAGAACTACAGGCACTCAATAATAAAATTAGAAAATTGATACGACGCGACCTTCGATGCTCCAGCACCCGCTCAATAGAAAAAGCGATTGAGCAAAATCGGGGGTCGAAAGTGTTCGTCCAATCACTTGGGAGGAGCCACCTGATGAAGTTGACCAAATCTAGTGGGGATATTGTCGTTTCGAAGCCGGAGATTCTTTCGGAAGTCGAAAACTTCTACGGCCAGTTGTATGCATCGCATGCATCTCGACCTGATCCCGAAAATGAGGATTCCAGAGCCACCTTAACCCGCCATTTCACAGAAGACCTGCCAGAAGTCAGCCAAGACGAAATCGAGGCGGCTCTTAGACAGCTTAAGAATGGAAAAGCCCCTGGCGAGGATGGGATAACGACTGAGCTCCTGAAAGCGGGAGGAAGCCCTGTTTTAAGAGAGCTTCGGGAGCTCTTCAACTCGGTCCTGTTCTCTGGGAGAACTCCAGAAGCGTGGAGGAGCGTGGTCGTTCTTTTCTTTAAAAAGGGAAACAAGACCCTATTAAAGAATTACAGACCCATTTCGCTCCTTAGCCACGTGTATAAGCTGTTTTCAAGAGTCATCACGAATCGTCTAGCGCGAAGACTCGACGACTTCCAGCCACCGGAGCAGGCCGGGTTTCGAGGAGGATACAGCACCATAGACCACATCCACACAGTGCGGCAGATCATACAGAAGTCCGAAGAGTATAATCGGCCGCTGTGTCTTGCATTTGTGGACTATGAGAAGGCTTTTGACTCTGTCGAGACCTGGTCAGTTCTGGAGTCTTTGCAGCGATGCCAAGTCGACTGGCGATACATCCAAGTGTTGAGAAATCTTTATGAGAACGCCACAATGACCGTCCAAAGTCAAAACCAGCAAACGAAGCATATCCCATTGCGTCGGGGGGTGAGACAAGGGGACGTTATTTCCCCGAAATTGTTCACCAACGCACTGGAGGATGTGTTTAAGATGCTAAAATGGGAAGGACGTGGCATAAACATCAACGGCGTGTACATCTCACACTTGAGATTTGCAGATGATATCGTCATACTGGCTGAATCGCTGCACGACTTGCAGCAGATGCTGGATGGCCTAGTTGATTCTTCAATACACATTGGTCTCAGGGTGAACTTGGACAAAACCCAGGTTATGTTCAACGAACACGTCACCCCAGGACCTGTTATTGTCAATGGCGGTCCTCTCGAGGTTGTTCGAGAATATGTTTACCTCGGGCAAACTCTGCAGTTTGGTAAGAACAACTTTGAGAGGGAGGCTAACAGAAGAATCCAGCTGGGCTGGGCAGCATTTGGGAAGCTTCGCCGGGTCTTCTCGTCGCGTATTCCACAGAGCCTAAAGACTAAGGTCTTCAATCAGTGCGTCCTGCCTGTTATGACTTACGGAGCCGAAACGTGGACACTCACAGTACGGCTGGTCCATAAATTTAAGGTCGCTCAGCGAGCTATGGAACGAGCTATGCTTGGAGTCTCTCTGAGGGATCGCATTCGAAACGATGTGATCCGACAGAGAACCAGAGTTGTCGACATAGCTCACAGAATAAGTAAGCTGAAGTGGCAATGGGCCGGTCATATTTGCCGTAGAACCGATGACCGTTGGGGTAGACGTGTTCTTGAGTGGAGACCGCGAATCGGCAAACGTAAGGTGGGACGCCCTCAGGCTCGGTGGAGTGACGATCTTCGCAGGGTGGCTGGTAGCAACTGGATGAGAATTGCTGAAAGTCGAGTTAAATGGCGTGCGATTGAGGAGGCCTATGTCCAGCAGTGGACTGCTATAGGCTGATGATGACCACTAAGTTCATTTAATTCCATTGAATAAATAAATAAAAAAAAATAAAAAAAAATCAGAATCGCAGAAAGTAAAAAATAATAAAAAAAGAAATAAATAAAGTCATTCAATACGTGTTACGGTCGCGAATCATATTTTGATCAACAAAGAGCCTGAAATTGGCCGGCAAATTGCAAAAAAGGTAAAAAAAAAGAATTTCGCGGGCTACCCAGTCGCTTCCACCTTAACCGCGGGACGCGAGTGAGCCAACAACGATGTGATCAAGAAGTACTAAATTCACTTACTATGTAGCGTCGAGTCCAGTTCAGCATGTGTCAACACTACCACCACATTAGAACCAGCTCCACTAAAGACTGACGCGACGTTCGCGCGAGGGGACAGTAGCACCAGCGGCTGGCCACGGGCCGCGAGGGAGCCTGATAATGCGCATATGCCTTTAGCTGCGGTGAAGTCTGCACCTGAAAAAGGAGAAAAAGTTTTGATAAAAATCTTCGCGACCATGAAAGGCCTCGGAATGAAGATTTTTAAGCGGGTTAGTGTTTTTTTTATTCCGTAAAAAATCTTAACTACGTTAACTTTATTTCGAAAGTTTATTCGTAAAACGCACAGATTAGCTACACACATTATTATGCATTTAAATATGAGTTTGGATATGTCAACGATGATATAGGGATAGGAGCAATATTGAATTAAAACATTGAGTTGGCTAACTGACACACGAAAGTTACTGATTGTATAAAACTGTAAGTATTATGTTCTTAGGTTCGACAGTGAGCATCAAGCGCAAAGACAAAACAATCCAATTATTTAAGACCTTCGACTAAAAGCCTAAGCTTATACTGTCACTTACTGGATATCGTCCGTGATTGTTCATTATTTTAAGCTGAACCGATATTTCGACGCTGTTGCAAGCGCCATGATCGCGGGTTGACTGGAGAATACGTGTGGGTGGTGCGGATATCCCATAAGTGAGAGTATAAGTTTAGTTGTAAACCGTGAAACCTTAAAACAGTGTTTAAAAGCCTAAGGTTTCGGGAAATTTTCAATCAATCAACTCAGCCTATAGCAGTCTACTGCTGGACATAGTACTGCCGTGCCACAACACGTAACTCTGCCTTCCGCAACCAATCTGACCCAGCCGACTTTTAAGCTTGTCGGTCCATCTAGCCGAGATTTTCATTTATCAGGTATCGATATTTATCACGTACCTAGCACATATCGACAGTCGATAACCACAGGCATGCTGCATCCACCTTGCTTCTTCGCGGCTCGCTCCACGTATTGCCTGATGTATTCCACGCCCGGGAAGTATAAACTGTTCCCCACTGTTACTAGAACGTAACTGAAGCCTGAAGCGTTCTGTAATGGATATAAATAAATTTACTATTATGTCAAAGAATTTCTACAGCAAAAAAAGGACCATGGGCAATTTTCTATGAAACCTGGGCAAAATACCAACAGAATTGAAATATATCTCAAGTAGTAGCTTATAATAGGGACTTCACTTTATACAAAAATAAGAAGTATCTAAGTCGCCGGAGAACAGAAATAGGGCCACTTTTATTTATGGAATTTGCTTCGTCAGAAACTAAAATTAAGTGCAAAACCACAACACACAAACAGAACTTTCAGAGATAAATGGTATTCAGCTTCGTCCGGGTAGTACAAAAGGATAGGCAGATGACGAGACTCACGGTAACTATCTCCGCCTCAAGCTGTGGCCTCGCACTGGGATACAGCAGCAGTATCACGTTGACTGCTACTCCGGCTAGGATGCCCCGCTCGACGCCTACTGATAGGCACAGAGCAAATGTTGCGAATGCTGGCAATAGGTCCGCGCGTCGGGATCGCCACATTGGTTTTACTACCTGTAACATAAAAGAGGATTTTATGCCCGCGACTTCGCCTGCGTGAAGTTCCGGTAAATGCCCCACGGGATCATGCTACCGGGATAAAAAGAATCCTGTATGTTAATCCAGGTTATAAACTATCTATGTGCCAAATTTCATTCAAATCTGTTCAGTAGTTTTCGCGTGAAAGCGTCACAAACTTCGATATATTATAGATGGGATATTCGGATGCATATGTCCCTAAAGTACGTTTTACGGCATAGGGTACAAAAGTATGAAAGCGGCTTCTTAAAATACCAATTTTTCTCGGGATCGCGGTATTTAATAAATAACACAGTAAGTAGTAAAAATCTTGGAGACGTTTCCCCTACTGACGCACGCTCTATACTTGTCAATACTTGTCTCAAACTTTAAGTAAATATGCATCCGAATATCTGATCCCTAGTTATAACTCAGTAAAGTCTAAATTGCTACGGGCGCGAATCATATTTTTATCAACATACAACCTGACACTGATCTGCTAATTGCAAAAAAACGTAAGAACATTATAATTTCGCGGGCTACCTTAGCGCATTCTCCATTTGGGGATTGACCACACGTATCATCGCAGAATGTGAGACACTTACCTCATATTCTATCATAAATATCACAGCACATATCACGACGGAAGCCAGCGCCGCCTTCGGAATGAAGTAGAAGTACGGAGTCAAAAGACTTAGCGCTAACAGCACCAGTATTCCTGGAACCAAATAAATTTAGATATTAGTAAGTAACGCTTTTCGTATGAGATTTCAGATCATCATCATTCTACTGCCCTTCATCATTTCATCTACCTAGCCTTTTCCCAACTAGGACGATTAATTGAGAAGTATGGAAGAAGAAGACATGCTGCGCCGACCCCAAATGAATTGGGATAAGGATAAGAGAATGATGATGATGATGTGACGCTTTTTTCGGGCCCTGCATTGACCTGATGTAGACCTCTTGGCGTCCGTATCCTGGCTACGATTCGGTGACCTCTTTGGGGAAACTGAAGGTTTCGTCGGTGCCATTATGGATGAAGTTATCATGACGGACAATTATCGGAAATACATTGTCAAGGACGGTACGGTTGACATCTGTCGGGCATGCCACCGTCCCGGTGAATCGATCTGACATATTGTTTCCGGTTGTTCTCGTCTTGCTAACGTTGAGTACTTGCACAGACACAATCTAGTAGCTAGGATTATTCACCAGCAACTTGCCTTGCAATACAACTTTGTCGGTTCTAAAGTACCATACTACAAGTATGTGCCGGACCCAATTCCCGAGAACGGTCATGCCACATTGTATTGGGATCAATCTATCATCACTGACAATACTATTTTAGCAAATAAACCTGATATGTGATAGATCGCCGTGCAATGATTGTTGACATCACTGTCCTTCCACTGACGAGAATCTCGTGAAAGCTGAGAATGATAAAAAAATCAAGTATCTTGATTTAGCACACGAGGTTCATTGTACCGATAGTCGTTACGGTTAATGGACTAATAGCAAAGAGCCTCGACCAACACCTAAGGCGGCTATAACTGCGCGGCTGGGTCAAGGGCTTGATTCAGAAAGCAATACTCCTGGACACGGTGGTGCCCAAGATAAAACAAAAGAAAGAAAGGGATACAGCGTCGTAGATGCGAGTATGCCGTTATAAGAACAGCGGGTCCTACTTGGATGAGACAAGCGTAGAACCGTGTACAGTGGAAAGCTCTAGGGGAGGCCTATGCTGGAAAGCAAGACAACAATCAGTTATTGGTGTCAAAATAACTAAATAGAATTTATTGTTATAGATTAACTAAATCTATTCTAAGATTGTTAAATAAAGGCTATAAATAAAATGTATTTTATAGGCCCAATTTATACCGCCGCGGAATGGAATGGAAACGACTTTTTGCAACGAAATTGTACATAGCATAATGAACTTTATATCAATTGTATAACATACAGACTAAATATGAGACAAAAAAAAGGTCACGCGTCTTCCGGGGAATCCTCGCGCATTCTCGAGAATTCCATGTCATGAGGCGAAATTGACGCTTCCATTCCATTCCTTTCCGCGGCGGTGTAAATTGAGCCATATGGAGTAACTGCCTGTCTCAACCCCACAACTCAGTTACTGGGTAATACGATACCCTTTGTAAGACTGCCTGACAGGCTTTCTGACCACTGACTACCCGTAACAACTGTTAAAGATAAAGATCTACAAATGAGGCACGGAAGAGTCTCGATATGTAAATGTATATATTCTGCTGCCCTTATCTTAATTTATTTATTTCTTCTCTATTAGCAGACATCTAAGTACTTACTCCCTTGTTAGCCAAATCATCATATCATACAAATAAAGATACAATATGAATATCATATAACCAAAGAAACAATGCATTGTTTCTTTGGTCATATATACTCGAGTCCGTCACAACAAGATTGATATTAGCATTGTTCAATCAAGTAATTGCTGTGTGTAATAAACTGAATGGGAATGCACGATTGTTCGATCGTAATGCTAGATTTTTTAAATAAACTTTATGATAGAACACATGACATGTGAAAGAGATATTTGAACTAAAATACAACGTTGACCTCGTAATGGGTGGCGTGACAAGCTGGAAAAAACAAACGACCTTTGCCTAGCAGTACTTAAAAAACGGGAGTCACCAGTTACATGGGACACGAGTACTAATTTGTTTTTTTTATATTACCCTATTCTGTCCCACTGCTGGGCAAAGGCGGGAGGCCTTTGCCCATGGCTTTATAATTTTGTTTATAATTTGCCTGCTCCAACCAATCCGTTAAGAATGAGTCCAGATCATCACGCCACCTTTTGTTCTTGTGCCTGCCTCGGTTATGACGGCCGTTTTCAAGCACAGTGGGTGTCTGAAGACGGCCTGTGTGACTACGTTTGCCCATCTGTCCGCCTTCAACCCGTCCAGTCCCATTTTAGCCTCGCAGACTTATCGCCAACATCGGCGATGCCTGTCTTAGACCGTATTAAGGTGTTGCGCATTAGATCGGAGAGTCTAATATTGAGAATGCTACGTTCCATCGCTTCTTCACCTGCTTTGCGTGTCGACAGACTCAAATAATACCCGAGCAGTATATTGCCAACTGCACTGCTCTGACAGCTTCGTTTAAATTCTGGAAGGTGCAGGTGGTTGTGCAAGATGGGCAAGAAAGGAGGTGGGGCATATCGGTCTTTGTAATACTAATACTTAGCAAAATTCAAACGCGGTTCTCTCGTGGAATATGGGTTGCAACTTTGACTTAAGACGTATTTCGTAATAGTAAAAATACTATGTTCGTATCCACATCAAATTACAATTAATACAATAGGAAAAAAACAGTTTTAAAAGACAAACAGATGCGATGTGAATAAAACAAATAGTAAACGACAGTTTATGTTTCTTTCCAAGCACTGTGGCAACTGTAACACTGCCGTTAATAGGGTCACTGTGCGAATTTCTCGTTGACCTTACACTTAAAATTCCTGAACTCAAAATGTGTGGTGTGTACTGAATTAATTAGCGTATAAACGTTTGAAAGTGGTAAACTGACGTGACGTGACTTAATCGCCTTATTGTATTAGGATTAGCGGATATGTACTATAAATAGCAATGGTAATTTTATTTTAATAGGACAATCATCTGGTTTATTGTTTTCTTTCATAGTTTAAGAGTTACGTCCACTGATATAGATATACTTAGATAATGCGAGAGCACCTACTTCGCGTGCTCGGCTTAAGCATATTATACTTAAGGTGGCTACTGTCGCAGCAAGCCAGTTCGTTTAAAACAAGAACGTTACAATTCAAGAACTTAATGCTAGACATTTAAACAACAAAAACGTAATATATTTTGTATAGTAACTAAATAGTGCTTATGCTCATCTCTGTCCCCAGGACTAGATTGAGGTCAAGAGTAAGCCCATACAGAAAAAAAAAAAAAGAAGGCGTGATAGTAGGTGGACAAAAAATAGCACGCTTTTCATACGGATACTTGATCCTTGTGTTATCTAGGTATATCTATATCTCTAGTTACGTCTAATTATAATGTCCATCGTGGATTAAATTAGTTAAGAGGGCGCTTCCCGGTCCGTCTATCGTCAACGCGGGCATGGTCGAAAAGCTTGTTGTTTCATCCAGAGCTAGAGCGGTGACCTTCTTTCAACTCCCCCGTCTCACCCCGCCCCGACCCCGCACGACTCGTCTCCCGCGCACCTCATACTTACAGATTTTATGATGGCTTTACATCTGCTTACAGATTGCACGGACTTGACGAACAATAGACTAAATACAATCAAACGTATAATTTATGTACCTGTATAAATGCTACCGAACTGCGTGGCGACCCCACTGGCGTGGTTGACAGCACTTCTGGAGAAGGAGCCTGTGATCGGCATGGCGCCGGCGAACGCCCCGAATATGTTAGACAGCGACAGAGTTATCAACTCCTGTGTCGCATCCACTGATTCACCGCTCGCTGTAACAATGACAAAATAATAAAGGTTATATTGACTTTTTGGGAAACTTGCTTAGTATCTTTCATAGTATAAAACAAAGACGCTCCCGCTGTTTGTACGCTTAGATCTTTTAAACTTCGCAACGGATTTTAATGAAATTTTCAGCAATAGATAGAGTGATTCAATAGGAAGGTTTATAAGTATAATGCACCCGTGCATTGCACTGTTTTGTCGTTTTGACAAAACAATTAGTTTATGTATTAACATTATTTATTTATTTATTTAAACTTCATGTACAAGAGTGGTACATAGGCGGACTTAATGCCACAAGGCATTCTCTACCAGTCAACCTTTGGGTCAAATAGGATAGCATTGTGATAGAGTACAAAAAAATAAATAAGAAAAAAAATCCAATTTGTTAACATAGATTGATATACATAAATAGGTACATACCAATACACATATATACAGTAAAATGAAATAAACTAATATCTATTATAATACATACAAATAGTCCAAAGACGAGAAACCTTATAATAATTACTTTGACTACTAACTAATATCTAGCTTGTGAGCAATTTAGTCTGATTTCAAATAGTACTTCCGAACTGTTCTTTTGAAAGCCATTTTGCTTTCAGCTTTTTTTAATGCCAAGGGGTAGCGCGTTCCAGTGTTTTATAGTTGAGACAGTACGATGTGATGGAATTTCAAGTAGTAGGTTTTTTGAAGCTCGAAGCTGGCGACTGTGAGAACTGCCCAACACTTTGAAATATTCTTTTAGGTAATCGGGAGCACATGGATCGGTCAAAATAGTGAAGAGCATACAGAGAGATCTGAGGGACCTCCTGAGTCGGATAGGCAGCCACTTAAGCTGAGAACGGTATGAAGAGATGTGATCGTACTTACGAAGGCCAAAAACAAACCGAATACAATTATTGAGAAGACGATCCAATTTGCTTAAAAGTTCTTGGGATAGCATTAACATAACATAAAACAACAATAGCATAACATTAAACTTATTTTTTTAAAATTATGATTTATCATAAATCTTCCAGAATAACTCTAAATGATGGCGGAAACTGCATCAAAATTAGTTTACGAAGAACAACGTTGAGTTATTTTTTAACCGATTTCAAAAAATGGAGGAGGTTATTAATTTTACAGATTTTTGCGACGTTCTTATCTGTACACTGACAGCTAGGTATTATCCATCAGAATTAATAATATCGTATGTTAGACAATTTAAGCGCAAGTTGTCAGAAAGACATTAAATGTACGTCTGCTTGAAATAAATCGTAGTGTTTATTTTAAGAACTTTGTTGTACTTGTTTGTTGTTTTAAATCTACTTAAGGAAGGAAAATCGGTTTCTATTATTGCAAATCGGTGGCAATTACAACATGAAAACATTTTAAACGATTTGTGGTAAGTATTCACAAGGAGTAATTATGAAATCGTACAATTAAAATGGTAAAGCCAAATACCATACATTCTTATTTGATGATATTTACAAAATGTGAGATATTGAATTAAATTTTGTCTACAACATTAGTTTTAGTATATGCGAAACCTGAAACACGTGTCTAGTATTTTTATGTTAAGAATCTATGTACAAAATTTCAAAATCATGAAAAATCACAAAGTCAAAAACGCGGTTAACACGCGGCGCGCCTGCAGCGTCGTCTTGAGCTCATTGATAAAGTAATAATTTGGCAGTAGTTACCTAAATGATTGCGATAGGTACTTAATGTCGCTCGGTATCCAACTTTTAGCCTTCTTAAAATATTTTTGGGACAAAATATAACATGGTTTAAAAATTATTGGAATCGATTCAGTTACTCATTCTGAACAAACTATATTCAGGTTTCGCATATACTAAAAATAATGTTGTATATGATTTTTTAAGACACAGTAAATCACCAATTACAAAGATTGGAATTTACACTTCATTTCAGATTAATTGAACACCTGTCATTGACCTATTAAATGCGTGCAAAATTATAAACAAGAGAATGTCGAGGTCATACATATATCATAAACATAACAATACCTTATACAACCAGACGGACGGCGTAAAGTTTAGTAACATAAAATAACCTTGTTGAGGCTGCGTTAGGTAATAACACACAGTCTCAACAAGGTATTTTATTATGTATTGTTAGATAGCAATATAATAAAATAAAATAACTATCATCAGATAGTTGTTTCAGAGATATATTAACTGCAGTAATGTTAAATTGGATTGTAGCATTTAAAATTTTTATGCCAGGCTTTTAAGACGAGGTTTTTATTAAACATAATGACTTTGCACAAATTTGTCGAAATCAAAAACAAAAAAATAACTAAAGATGTGAATGTATATTTCTTTCTGTCTATTAACCCACGTTCGCAGGTGCGATTTTTTTACGCGTCGTTTTTTTTTCAGAACATTGCGTATCCGGAGTTCGTAAAAAGTGCACGGTTAGATTGTAGCGAGCAATGTTAGTAGCTCTCACCGCTACTAACATTGCTTACTTTGTGGGAATTCACACTGTAAATGATAATGATCTAAATACATGACATGATACTATCTAGCCGATTTCGGCCACAGCGACTGCATTCGATGGCACTCTAGGAAGGTTGTCGAGTGCTTTGGTGTGCTGTCTATCTGTGTGTCGCAGCGTGATAACCTTAAAACTAGGCCACCTGCAGCTATACCCTACAATTTCGTCAATAGTGGTCTGACATATCCGCTTTGTGCTCGGAGTTTTTCGGCCAAAGTTGGGTAGCCACTTGAGAGCACATGATCAAAATAAATAGTTTCGTAAATTGGTGATGGCATCATTTCTGTTCAATTGCAGTGTTATTAAACGATATCTTCAGAATGTGTGTTCAATGTCAATCGGTAATTGTGTACTTGTTATATCTGTCAAATCCACGATAAAAACTAAGTTATTAAATTATTTAGATAACCGTAATCCGAATAGTAAGCGTGAATCTTATTATTTAGCTGCTGTAAAGATAAATTAGTTTTATGTTCCTCACAGGGGGGATTCCAACATATGTATTATGTAGCTCGAATAGATGCACGTGTATAGGGCGACTTATCAAGCTATACATTTCCAGTAAAACATGGTCTCGATTTGTATACAGGGTGTAAACGGTCCCTTCACAAAGCCGTCAACTACGCATTATGTACATCAACCTAAGTAACTCTACGCAAAAATTATTGCTGGAAAACGACTTTTTTTTTTGGGGTGAATAATCACGTTTTACAGTAAAACTTAATGTAACGCACTCAATACTTGGTGCTGATGAATGCTTTGAATAGTAAACGGGTGATGGAGGTAATTAAAGTAAAGTTAAAACCATAAAAAGTAGTATTTAAAAAAAAAAAAACTTTTGTAAAAATTGGAACTTTGACCTCCAATATCTCCGAAGGTTCCCAGGTATGGTCCAGAACAAAAAAATGATCGCAATGATGTGAATACAAGTGCCTTTCAGATTCGTTAAGGGTCTTTTTACACCCTTTAGATTTCCCCTACAATGACAGCTTCGCTTATAGTATTTTGCATAGATTGATTGGTCGCTGTGAATACATTTCATACATTGGAGACGCTTTTTTGTCTATCTGCGTAGCCGCGTTTTTCTTTGATGCGTTTTTGCCAATCATTTAGAGAACCCATATTACATTCATATTAAACATATCTACTACAGAAATGTCGATGTTTTGTCAAGTTGTAAAAATTTATTTGGCTTTACTTAGAGCGCTTGTAAAGAAAGTGGGCAACGTTGCAAATAGCTGTCAAATATTTCGCTGTTTTGATTAATTTGGCAATATTACTGTATGGAAATAAGACTGTCTAACTAGTGAACTAAAATATTGATTCTGAAATGCAATTATTAATCTCGTAACACCGAAAGTTTCGTTTTAGATGTAAAAAAAGTAATTGGAAACTTTCCAAATGCCTTTTTTACACCTAAAACGGTTACAAAATCAAATTCAGTGTTTTAATTGCAATTCATTATTAATATTCTAGTTCACTAGTTAGCCATATTTCTTATTACCATTCAGTAATATTACCAAATTATTTAAAACAGGTAAATATTTGACAGCTATTTGCGACGTTGCCCACTTTCTGTACAAGCGCTGTTATGGTTAAATATTTCAAACTGATGGATAGTTTTTCTAGCATACCTAAAGTATTTTAGACATGGGTGTGGAAAATAGAGATACTAAACCTAACATGCAGTAACACATTATGTATGAAAACAGTAACAAAATTTCAGTAACAGATACCAACTATTAATTAAACTGTTTCACTTGGTTTACCTCGATAAGCGCCAAGCGGCAAACCGATTGACTAAATTGATGACAAAACGTTGTTATAACAATAATATTAACTCACGCTGAAGTATACTACTTCCAGTTGGTGTTTTGTTTTGGCTACTTGTTACGGAGTGTCATCTTGAAACAGACCTTATTATTAGAGCTTTATTTTAAATATGAACTGGTTTATAAGTTATGTATTTCTCATTTCTTCAAACAGAATCCTACAGACTATCAACAAACAGAACCCTTACTTAAGTACGTCATCTAATTACCTACATATCTCCAATCACACACAACACACCCACACTCACACACACGCGATACGCGCAAACACACACACACATCACGTATAAAATATATACTTAAATTACCTTTTTATTTTCAATCGCTCAGGTAGATCGACACAGTCTACTATTATACTTCTAACATCACATTTTAAGCTGAATCACTGTCTCTCAAGATATAGGTTACCTAGTTTGAGAGGCAGAGCTTTCCATATTGTGTACAGATTTCATTTCTTAGATTGTATTGCGTTGTGTTACTACCAAAGCTTATTTAAACTGTCTTTATATATAACATGTTACATCTGTATTTTTGTGAAATGAAAGTTATTTACAATTAAAATAGGACTGAGATATAGGTCAGCAATTCAACATATTACTGAAGCATTACCTTTAACCCCAAACTACAAATGTATATTGCAATATATACAAAAATTCTTATAGTATTTAGTTGCACCTTATTTACATAGTGTAAAACAAAGTCGCTCCTGCTATCTGTACGCTTAGATCTTTTAAACTACGCAACGGATTTTAATGTAGTTTTCAGCAATAGATAGAGTGCTTCAAGAGAAAGGTGTATATGTATATCGCACCCGTGCAAAGCCGGGGCGGGTTGCTAGTATTTTAATAATCTTGAAATTCAATTTCAAGAGTGGTCTTTCCGAAAGTTCGATGAAAAAAGTACTTACCTTATTTTCATTTACTTAAAATTCAATTTCGAGTGTCGACTTACCAAAAGCCTTGGCGATGGCTACATTGCCTAGTACGGCAATAACAGGAACTATAAATATGGAGGAGCCGAGGTCCGAACACATCTCCATGAAGCTCACTTCTCTACCGTCAGGCAAGACTGTGGAGAAAGGTGGCAGGCGGATTGATGGGAGACCGTCTCTGGAAGAAGATAGAAGAATGGTAAGAGGGAGTATTAAATTTCGACTTTATTCTAAAGTGGGCAATGTTGCTATTCGTTTTGTAGTGAAAACCAAGCTACACGCTGTAGTTCCCTATATCTAAGCTGGCTCTGAGAGAGACTAATGTTTAACGGTTGATTGTATTCAACATCAGAACGTTTCGATGTTCCGAATCTTCTTCCGCCTTGTCTTCGCGATGCATAATTGCTCTAACGCAACATTCTAGTTTGATAGAAAATACAAGTAAAGATATTCGTAATTAAAAAAAAAAAACCGTTAATTCTTCTTTTAAATGTTCAGCCTTTAATTCTTTTGTTGATTCATTCAATTGTTTCTAGAAACACATATGAATAAATCAATAAAAGTCTATGTTCGTTGCAAATAGAACGGCCTTTTATGAATCATTGCCAATTGAAACTAGAATCAATGGCCTTACAATTATTAGCGAATATCGGTCATATTTGAAGGACATGGTAACCAACTAGGAAATATTACGTATAGGTATAATAGACTCAGTTTTTTTTTTGTGTCATGAATAATCGCGTGTGAAGTGCCTTAAATAAATCAAATATGATTTACACAGTGCAATTTACTTGTCTGTACATACATAAATGCATACCATAAGTTGAACTCCAATAACACCTGGAACAGTTGCGCCGTCTAAACAGTGTTTACTAAGACGGTGCAACTCATTTGGCGCTTAATTTTATTGTATGGCTAGAAACATGCATCGTGTAAATGGGGTCTAAGAGTGTTACCACACCAATCGATCGATCGTCGATCGATGGTAGAATGGATAAGTCGAATGATAGAAACTATCGATCGATGGCATAGGTCGAAGATCGATCGATTAGTGTTGTAACCCTAAGACTCAACAGAATATTTTAAAATATTTACTGTATTTTTTCGTTGCCAGTATCAAATAGGATAAGCGGTAATGACTAATGGTCGGACGGGCAAAAACGTGAAATCTGTTGCTGCTCAACTTCCATGAATATTCTAGGTTAAATCGTACACAAATAACGAATAAATATTGGTAGAAAGAGAAAGAAGAGGCTAAGCACTAGAGGATTATGTTATGAAAATGAATACCTACTTAGCATGAAATATTGACGATACTAGCAACTCGACATTGCAAATACAATGAGAGCGTCTTGTTTATAATTTGCTAGCAAATAGTATAAAGAACCATACTAATATGACAAAACACGTATTTTGCTTATTTTATTTATTCTCTAAGAAGATCTGCTCTAATAAAAGTGTCACACGTTTAGACCCCGTTGACACCAAAGCGTATAATCTGCCACCCACTGAGCGAAAAAATATACTTATACGAAAAATCAACTTCAGCCGTCCTGAGTGTCTTTTGTTTTTCATACATTGGCCTAGTCAACGACCGACTATATGTATAGCTGTTCAAGCATTTTTTGGCGCGTGAAAAAAAGAAATTATGCTGCCCCACCTTAATCTAAACAAATAAATAAAATTGAAGTGTCTGACTCTAATATTAAAATAACAGCTTTTTTACTAAACGCACATGAAAATATATAAGGCACTTATAAATTTTTTTTCAATTTTTGTCTGTCTCTCTGTCTGTTTGTTCCGGATAATCTTCGAAACGGCTGGACCGATCTTGACGAGACTTTACTGGCAGATAGCTGATGTTATAAGTTCTAACTTAAGCTACTTTTATTTTAGAAAAATAATTAGGGTTCCGTGCAAAAAATTAAAACCTTTGAAATTGTTAAGATAAAAGCACCAGGGTAGCCCGCGAAATTCTATTTTTCTTACGTTTTTTTTGCAATTTGCAAGTCAGTGTTGTATGTTGATGAAAAGTGAGTCGCGCAAGTAACACGTATGTTACAGAATTATAATGATTAATACAGCCCTCCTTTTTAACCCCATTCAATAACTATTTCATGAAAAAGTCATTCCACCTAAAAAAAAACCGACAAAATAAAAATGAAATCCGATTCAAAAAAGGAAGTAACATTTTTTTAATAATAATTTCACGCGAACGAAGACCGCGGGCTACAGCTAGTTTTTCAATATATTTCACTACAAAGCAATACTTACACACGTCATAAAACTACAAAATTGCAACGAATGTTTAAGGGCATTACATGGCTTCAAATCCCAAAAACAGCGTATGTTCAAAGAAATTTGTTGATGAATCCCTTCGTGCGTTTTCCGTGTAAAAAAAGTATGTTATAGTGAAGTTCATCACAAATAAATTGTATTGTTTAAAACTTTAATAAACCTTCTCAATTTTTTTTGGTTAATCGTAGAAAATAGGTCCTTTTTCAACCTTAATTGTAAATTATCTCTGTAACGGCTGAATAGATCGGCATGAATTTTGTAACAACAAATACGTAATGATATACTTAACAATCTGTATTGTTTTTTTTTCTGTTATTTCTTTTAATATTTTTAAATAATAAATAAAAACCGAAATTTTGCGAAATGTGCGGGGCAAGTCAACAAAAACCAGTACAGGGATCAAATCATCAAGGTCATCGAGCAATGTAATGCCCTTAACACTAGCGCTTCAGTGTTAACGTCATTCGAGCACAAATGATCCTGATAGCACGCTACCTGGTATAATTCGCTTGCAGAAACAGCTTTAAAAATAATAAAATAATAAAAGAAGAAGTTCTTACTTCACAGTCCCCGTCAGTTTGAATGGCTGAGTGGAATATTTCTCAAAGAAGAACGCGGCTAAAGAGCATCCTATGACCACAATAGCGTTTCTTGACGTAGACAACAACCAAAGAGTTTTCTTCAAGCCTTTCTGACTCGGAGACAGGTTGATATCTTTTACTTTCTGAAAAAGAAAGGTTATATTTTAAAACTAACTTACTTTTCTGGTCTGATTTAGTTGGATTTCAGTATAGGTACCTAATAAAAGGTACGACATGCCTATTCAATAATGCCCTTTGATTGCCTTCCAAATAGACAAGTATACTGTATTCACACCAAAATACGTTGACATTGTTTTAGGAGAAGAATGTAGGATAATTAACGAGTTAAAATGCAATATATTCAAAAGCGCGTGTACTCCGGTAGTTAATTATGAAAAAGAACAAGTGCAATATTCGCACGAAACTAAAACAAAAGGCGTAAACATGATACACCGTGAAAAGTTAACGAAAGTTCCACCGAATTAGCATAATCTACCTACTGAGAATTCCATACATAAGAGTACACAATGAAATATGTATTAAATGCTTTGAACACACTTGTGCTAATAAGATGAATGTTATTGAAAACGGAAGGTCGTGTATAACATTCGAAATAAAAAAAACGCTTCACACGAATACACACGTCTCCGACATCCATTCAAATTCAATATCAACCTTTATCACATATCTCATTGTTCAAGTATCGGAATAATATTAAGAACACAATGATTCCCCTTTCATATGTTTATCTCGGAAACAAGAACATTATATGAAATGGTGTTCTAGAGACAATTGTTGATCAACATCACGTTTGCTGATGAAACAACAAGCCTGTTCTCTGGCATCAAATTAAGTGCTATTGCGGTTCACAAAGGAATGCAAATACAAAACATCGATTGCGAACATAACAGGCAGCAGCAGATGAGTTAAATAAAATTTACAATTTGGAATATCGGCACCAGATCAAATTGATAGCAAACATTTACTTGGTACCGAAACCATCTGGGCTTTGTGTATTTAAAAAAATAATGAATATTAAGTACTTGCATGAATGGCGGAAACAATACAGTTTTTTGCATTTTGTTTGAATTGGTGACACAACAACTTTTTCTTGTTGCATAAATTAAATGAATTTTCTTTTAAATTTTTACTTATTGTGTTGACTTGTGGAGTGGGACACGTGAATCTTATTAATTGGATGTAATTCGTAGCTTTGGAAACTTAATGTTTAACTGACTAAGTTCGCTAGCTTTGTTATAGCTGTTTGACGGTACGTTTGGAAACAGTTAAAAATATGAAATATCAGACGCAAATTAAAACGATTAAAAATAATAACTGTTATTGTTTATAACCATAAAACGATACAGTCAACTTCTGTTCTCATAAATTATAGGCTTATACATTGGACGCATAAAGGATTTATTGAAAGCCATATGTATGGATATCAAGATGTAATTGTTTTTTGTTTTTTTTATGCAGTCTTTAACAACGGTTTTATTGTTCACACACACCACATTGGAAAAAAATAAATGTCACGTGAAATTTATTACTGCTTTTAGTTTATAATGAAATGCTTATCATGTAAGACTTTAGTTATGTTTAATATGATGAGTATTATAATAACCCTATTGACGAATGCTGGGGGCTACATTGGTACCCTGTATTGAGTGCCTGACCAACTATAATTGCTGGATTTGTATTTCATCATTTAAATAGGCAGAATTCAAAATCTAATGAAATACCAAAAAAGTTACAGAATGGTACCCAAGGGACGGAAAAAGACTTAGAGGAAGGCAGATAAAAAGATGGGAGGATGATCTGCCTAAGGCATGGAGGAATATAGCGAGGGATCGACAAATGTGGAGAGAACTAGAGGAGGCCTATGTCTAAAGACAGCCTGACCTGGAAGCTTTAGTTAAGTTATAATTTAAGTTTAGATATAGAAAACAAATAAGTGTAGTTTATATTTTCATTTTTCAAAATTACTATATATTGTGTTTACGAAGGTCTGAGTAAATAAAGGCTATTTTTATTTATCTATTTATTTAAATGAGCAGAACACAGGTGTACCTAGGTAAGTAGACCTTTTAAAATTGAACCTTAGCCAGTTAGCCTTATTAAATTAAATGAAAAAATAAAACAATACTTACACGCATAACTAAAAGTAAGACTATGCACGATATACCTAATGAGCTGTCAGCGATTCTTGCGTTAGGTATATTTGTTACAACCTGAAACAAATAATTGAAAATTTAAATAAACCACACCATGACGGACAAAATTATAAATACTATGTATGTATGTATAGGTCTCTAGTTCTCTTTATCAGATCTCTGATAAGGGCAGCAACCGGAGATAATAAAGTTGCCTCAGACCAGATGGTCTGAAGCAACTTTTTTATCTGCAAATTGTTTGTCGGATAAACATCCGGCGTTTAAATTCTTTGCTCATCATCATCATCATCAGCTTTTTCTCAAGAGCGTTATAGAGAGATATCAGCCCAAATCATATTTACTCTAAGTGGTGTGCAATTGTGTATTCTTGTCTGCACATCTTAGGATCAGGGCCGGCCTAGCAAATCACTCGATAACTTCGATTCTACGTTTCAGCAACTTGCTGCATTTTGAGAATAATAGATCATCGAGCCGTTTTCCGCAACTGTCAAAGCTTAACTGAGTGGCTGGGTCTGGCATCCCGATGTGCTCGAGTCTAGCTTTAATCACTGTATCGAGCTCCCAGAGAGCGACTATGATCGCTGGTATTAAAAGTGAAAAGATCTACTCGGGATCGAACCAACCACAAATCACAATTTTCGCTACACCTTAAATGGACTAAAAAATCGCCACATATGCTACGATTAACGCTAGCTTCCACTAACCAAGTACATTAGTGGCAAACAAACCATCGACACGAAAGCGGAAGAAGAACAAAGAGCCAAGACAGTCATGTTTAGCAGTCGCGCTTACGACCACACCAACAAAGCTGTTACTTTCTACAGATACTACGATATATACCTTTTTCACAGTGTCCAAGAATCCATCAGATTTAAACTGCAGGCCTAGAAGTCCTTTAAGTTGCGAGACAGCGATAATTACAGATGTAGCCGAAGTGAACCCAACAGTGACTGGCACTGATATGAAGTCTATTAAAACACCTGTGTTAAAGAGATGGAAAGATTGAGAAATTATTTCAGACGAATAATTAACAGCGTTAACGTCTTACGGCATTTCAAGTTACTTTTTTTTCGAAATGACTGAACCGATTTTAATGAAACTTCGTACGCATAAGCAGGATACATAAGTCTAAAAACTTGACAGAGAACATTTTCGAAAAATAGTGTTACAGCTAAATTAGACCGATTTTAGATTTTCCATAGAAACAGAAATTTTCAATTATCTTTTTTTTTTTAAAGATATTTCGAAAAGTTATTTGTCAAGTTAGACTTATGTATCCTGCTTATGCGTACGAAGTTTCATTAAAATCACCTGAAAGTTTGTATGAAATGCCGTAAGACGTTAACGCGCTTAAAGTGACTAATGCGTTACATAAAGGGTGTAACAAGACCCTCAACGAAGCCGGAAAGCACTTATCCTCTCCATCATTGCGATATTTTTTTTTGTTTTAGACCATACCTGGGAACCGTCTAGTTACGGAGATATTGGGGGTCAAATTTCCAACTTTTTCTCATTTTTTTTAAAATACATGTTTTTAATGTAAGATTTTTACTTAAAACCTCCACGACCTCCGTACTATTTAATCCATTGATCAGCACAATGTTTTGAGTGCGTTACATTGAGTCCTACCGTAAAAAGTGATTTTCACCCCAAAAAAAAAAGTCGTTTCCCAGAAATATTTTTTGCGTAAAGTTACTTAATGTTATGTACATAAGGCTTGGTAGACGGCGTCGTGAAGGATCCGTTTACACCCTGTATACATTATGCAAGATAGCTGCACATACAGCACACAGATTAATACAGTTTTATAGAGTATTCACGCATTCTTAGAAATAATAACGTAGTCGCCAGCGCATCAAGTTACCACAAACTGTCAAAATTTCTCATTCGATTTTGAACTTAACCACCAACATTTTATGGTTTAAAGTCATTTGGAGAAATTTGACAGTTTATGGTAACTTGATGTGCTGGCGACTGTACTACCGAGCACACTAAGGATCGACCACTTTTCAACCTCATTCATTAGGGCCGTCAGTGTATATGGCTACTAGTAAACCAGTCTTCAAATTCTTTATCGTGTGGTTAGTTCCTAACCTGGTGTCAGAGTTTCTATGCTGCCCATGGGCCTCTGACTTGGCTTTAACATGCCGTCTAAAAATCTGAAATTTCTCTCAGGCATGCTGGTTTCCTAACGATGTTTTCCCACACCGAAGCAAATGATAATTAAACAATACGCACATGAATCCGAAAAATCAGAGGTGCGTGCCTTGGGTTCGAACTCGAGATCTATGACTTGGTTGTCCGACGGTCACACCACTAGGCTGTCAATGCTACATCTTCAAATCTTAGGTATTGGAAGATTTTCCCGAACTTCCTCGCACAAAACAGACCAGGCAGCCGTGGCGCGGAATTTCGTACGTCAGTAGTAATAAACACATTATTGAGCTGGCATTTTATTCTATTGAAATTCAGCATCATGCAAGGATAGTAGGTGTCACCAGTAGAAGTAAACTAAGAGTAGTAACAAAAAAAGGCTGGATGATAGATATAATGTTCTGTTACTAAGGAAAATATCAGGTTAATTCAGTAGTACAGCAAATTCAAAGGTATATTGCACCTTGATAAGACAGATAGACACTAAACGAAAAGATAACTAGCCTTAAAAGTCATGAGGAATGGTTTCAGAATGAATTAAATGTCGATTATGGTTACTTAAATACCTACCTTATGGTAGGTATTTAAGGATAATGGCGAAACTCGAAACGTAAACACGTGTATTTACATGTCATGTATATTACGCTTATATGGCAGCAAATGACAAACAAATGCACGATAGACGCAACACATGAACTATTTTAATGATTACTAAACATAACATGCAGTTAAGGTAGAATGCTATAAAACAGTAGTTAAAGATACTAATCATATTTATCACACTATCCACTGATTAATAGGTTAAGAACCTCTTAGTTTTTAGTACTTCGCCATTAATCGTGATTTTAATTACAGAAAATCATAATTTAGAAATCATAAACGTAATACATTAATTTATATTCCAATTGACCTCAACACAAATAACTATAGTTCAAATAATAATAAATAATAACACAACAAAAGAAGTTAATTCCACAGAACAACTGAATGAAAATCAACAGGAAGAATGTACATCTAGTTAGGAAAGAGGAGATCAAATTAAGCGAACACCAGTGAATAATGTAACAGACCCCATACCCGCCACTGAATGGAAATTGGGTAATGATAGCGAGATAAGCTCACAAACTAAAGTATACACTAGTTATGAACTAGCTACTGACGATAATTGAGGACGCATTGTAAATGTAACTACCGTATATACTACTGCGGATAGGTAGCGAACTTCAATTTGGAGATAACAAAGGGAAAATTATTGAGCCGGCTTAATGTACTCATACAAACACATTTAGAGCGATAAATAACACGTTTATAATGTTACCCATAATGTCCTATTTTAAGGACAAAGCAATTTAGAAGTTTGTCCTTGTGATAATTAAAAAATAAGGTCGAGTTTAACTTAAAACGTCAATAGTGAATCATTTTTTACAATGTAGTTGTATAACGATAAAGGTTTACTCTCACTTTAGTAACAAGCAGTATTTACTGCGCGCCGGCCTTGGTCAGTACAGGATATAATTATTATGTACACAGTAGAACATTATACCATGCAAGAATCGTGTCTTCTAAGAGTACACAATACACTTCTATATTACAAAGATCATCAAAGGATGGGGAACACATCGGCTTGTTTTCATTTTGCTGTTCGTATTGCAAGACTGAATTTGCTGAGTCAGCTCCTTTTGTAGGAAAAAATAAAAACGCAAAATGCCAGGATTCTTTCTCAAAGCAATAAAACGTTGTTGAGCAAAAGATTGCGGTAGTGCTGGGTTGCAGCCCCGTCGTGCGAATGCTGTAGGCTTCCATTCATCGGCATTCAAGTACCCTTTACGCGGGAAAAACACAATTCACGTTTCATATTCAGATATACACAATCCTTTACGTCACACAAAATAAGGAAGAGAATTTCCAACTTACCTAAATGTAACATTCCCATTACAAGTTGTACTACACCAGATAAAAAGCATAGTAATACTGCGTAGTCAGTGTTTCTGCCCTGTATTTGTTGGTAGGTCATGAGAGCCAGCAATGCCGTCGGGCCCAAAGTTATGTCCTTGCAAGACCCGAAAACTATGTAGACGAAACATCCCATAAACGATGAGTAGAGACCGTCCTGAAAAATTTACGACTATGAACACCTATTTCACTACCTTCGGGTTACGGGTGTGAAGTACTACATATTACAGTTTTGCTACGTAAGCAGCGTGTAGGATGTTTTTCAGAAGGCCTTGTGACATAGGGGAAATCGAATAGGAACCGTAAAACTGTAGGTATATGCTATCGCTACATCAAGAACTTCTTTTCATGATAAAACCGAACAATGGTACCTTGTTTTGAGTCAGTGTTGAGCATTCAATATAAATCATATGCCAAAATGTTATCTTATAATTGCATCTCCAAATGTTATAATTACCTACTATAATTAGCAACATGTATCATACCTACGTGAGGCTATAATTACATAACAACATATACTATACATAATTATCAATCAAATTCGAAAGTTCTGAACTAAAAAACGCATTATTTATAATTCTCATCCGAAAAAAAATACAAAAAAAGGCTATAATTACATAAAAACATATACTATACATAATTATCAATCAAATTAGAAAGTTCTGAACTAAAAAAGTCATCATTTATAATTATATAAACTTTATACTTTCAATACGTGTTCGCACTATATTTTGACCTGTACTTCGAAGATCTACAGTAAATGGCCTTATGTCACAAACAACCCGGTCATTGCTCCCCAAAAATGCAATCAGAACCTCGTATACATCGACGAAGCTGTGACTCCCGTCGATATTAAAACGTTATTCAGATTCCTTGGATAAAAATATTCGGAGGACCTGTACCAGATAGGAGATATGATAACAGAACGTCGAATGCTGTTCGAGATTAAATATTTTATGGAGTATAAATGCCTTCTAGGAAGATGGTCAGAAATGTTATATTAAAATTGGAAGCCGTCCGTCCTTAATATCATTGGAAAATATTTACTTTTATAGAATACATAGAGAATATGACAGTACCTGTGGACTTAACCCAGCCAGTGTCGCATATGCCAGAGCCTGTGGTATAACCGTAAGGCCCACTGTGATGCCCGCAATTAAATCTGCTACAGCCTTCTCCGAATTGTATTCTGGAAGCCATTTCGTAATTGGCAATCGTTTGTGTAATAGGCGTCTGTATCGAGTCTGCCTTTTGGAACGATGCTTGGACGGCGATGACATTTTAATGTTTTTTCTACCTGAGAACAGAAAAAAAAAAACAATTCAAGCAGTGAATTTTAAAGGACTATTACGCTACCATCTAGGATCCTCTATCCTATATGAAAAATAAGAATATGATATAAGATCTATGAATATAGATGATATCAATAAATAATGGGTATTATTCGTAATTATTAATTTTAATTAATATAGTTCCACAAAATAAAGGAAACCACGATTTTAGTGGCTGATTCATAGACAAGGTTGAAACAATTAATGAATTAAAATAGAGTGGTCAATGACTGACCCTATCTATCTGAACAAACCTAAGTTCACAATTTTGTAACAATGATAAGAAAACAAAAGAATGTCACCTAGACATTATGCAAGTCACAGAAGAGATTGTTAATGCGAATGTTTACACTAAAGATATATTGTTCAATTAATTGTTTAATTAAGTATACCTATTCAAGAGTGAGAAAATCATTAACAAAGACATAAATATGACAAAAGTTTGTGAAAACATCGAAAATATTTGTCGCTGGTATACGATACAAAGTTTAATAAACAGTTTATGTGTAGTTCCGCGGTAGCTTCCATGAAACATGATAGAACAATAAAATGTGAGACAAACTTTGCAACATCCTCTATACTTTGCAAGCAACGCTGTATTTACCGAGAAACGGACAATACACATTTGAAAAATAAGGATTGAAGTTAATTTACTCTAGCACGAATGGTCTGATAGAAAAGCAAACATATTTGGACGAAGTAGCGTGTACCGTCCATTTCACGTTTTATTTTATGCTGCCAAGCAAGACTTAGTCAATTCAATATGGAGTCGGTAAGGCGGTGGTCACAACTCCCTACTCTCCCTGCCTATAAAGCACTCCTGCAGGGAATATTGGGGTAGTTGATTTAATTTAAGACCCTTTGTGTCGCACACTTCCAAAGGCTGGCCACTAAACATGGCCGCCGAAAAACAAAGGACCGAATGTACATAGTTGCGTATGGAGGGGCCACAATAATCGATGCTCTGGTTATTATTGTTGAAATAACAAATACCGCATATTGTTGCGAGAGATCACTGGGCTTACTATTATGCTTTGTGTTGGAGATAATGAAATGACTGGAACTGTAGCCCGGCTTCACGTGTTTGAACTTTTCGTGGAAAAGTCACTTTTTTGTGTCACTCAAAGGAATCCTTTTACTAAACAAAGGTTGAAAAGCTATATTAGGTTGGTGTATTTGGAAAACCCCGTCTAGTATCTACTCTAGAAATATAAAGCAACAATGGAAGTAGAATATAAACCCTGACAATATAGTGTGCTACCCTACAATTTTACTACAAAAGAGTAGGAAAGGGGAGGGAACGAATCTATTACTGTCAATTTGCCTCTTGAGTGGTAGGTGCTGAGGGAAAATTAGCTATTAGTGTGTAGTGAGTTCGGACACAAGGCGAAGGCCATGTTCGCCGATAATATTGAGGTCGGCTGTGTTAATTTGCGATGGTATGTTACATCGGTTGCCAATAAACCCTCAGTGAACAACGTCGCTGGTACGCTTTGTTCCCAGCCAGGTGGGTCTAACCAATTATTCGGCCAGATTGGATTGAGGATTTCCATTAACCCTTGTGTTTGTTGTACATCTTTGACAATGTCGTTTTATGTGTGCCCTGATCGAAATGTTATCTCTGTAATATACTGTTTTACGTAATATCCAATTTTAGATAATGCAGGATGTTGGATACGTACGTAATTATGCATTATTGAGTCTATAAACATGTAATCTTCGTAATGACACGGCGAAGATACGCCAACGCCAACAGCATAACGACATTTACTGAAGTTTTTTTCTGGTTTTGAGAAGGACTGCATGTCGGCTTTGATCGAACATCTTGTCAGTTTTTTGACGAAATTATTGTGTAGTTTTTTAAAGCATTATAAGCTAATCAATAGATCAGCCTTGAATTACAACTTCCTTATGATCGATATCTCAATATTTTAGTTACGCTGAATTAACTATTGTGTCTATACTCTTTATAAGGGAGCTAATATCTTGCTGTTTACATTTTAACGTAAAAAAAAAACTTGGAATTCATACAAGGTAACCTTGAAAGTTTATTAATGTTTTTTTTTTATAGGTGGAAAATTCATTGAAAGGTTAGTCAAGGTAGGTACTTATAATATCACTAGTTTATACGGTTTTGATACCCCAGATTAAAGTTGTTGATTATTGTTTATTATGGAAAGAGTTATCCAGAAAAAAATTAAAAAAAAAATCCGTCACGCCTGTTTTTGGAAATATTTGTTTACATGAAAACAACAAAGTCTTAGTAAAAAATAATAGGAATGGCAACTTTTTCATCAACATTTTTTTATTTTTGTGGATAACTTTCTCTTATAATGGGCCAACAGTCAGCCTCTAACATTATTTTATGGCAAAATCCTTGATAGGTGATCTTCCAGTCTTTAGATCTTGGTAAAACCGGTCCCCCGGTAGCCACTCATACTTCCTAAGTTTTCTGTGTTAAAACGTTAACTTTTGATGATAAATGCAGTAAAACGTTTCTAAAACTTTCACATAAGACCTAGGAACCCAGTTTTTATCTTGGTTTGCAACAGGAAATCCGGAAATCCTGAATAAATGTAGATATGCACTTTTTAATGAATATCTAATGGGTTTTCTCATTTTTGAAATTATAAACTGTACACCAACTGTCCACCAATGTAGGGAAAGAGATCAGAATTTAGTAAACACTTTATGCTATACTCATCTCATCTGCCTAGCCTTTTCCCAACTATGTTGGCGCGGGTTCCAGTCTAACCTGCCTATCTGACCTCCACAACCCATTTAATACTGGGTAATACGATAACCCTTGGTAAGACTGGTTGTCAGACTTTCTGCATATACATTATAATAAAATTTAAAACAAGTTGAATGTTTGTGTCGAATAAATGAACATGAAACTACAACCACCAATTGGGGTAGCAGAAAAACATGATTTGAATTTGAGACAAAATGTTCCAAAGTGTCACGTTTTCGTGATATGAGCTGTCAAAATTGAAGGCCATTCACTGATGGCATCTTCAGCACAACTTTGATAGCTTATATCTCGGAAACTTAGAACTCTCGGAACTTTAGAACATTTTATCTCATACAAAAGTTGTTTTTATTGATGTCAGCTATCGATTGATGCGGGTTATATGCATGGCTAATCAAATCAAAGTTGTTCTCATCAGCATCAGTGAATGGACTTTAACTTTGATAGCTCATATCTCGGAAAGGTGACATTTTAGAACATTTTGTCTTGTGTAAAACTTGTTTGAATTGATACCAGCTATCGATAAATACAGGTTTTATGCGTGGCCTCAACATTGGAAAAAAAAATAACATTAAATTCAAACCCCTTTGTTACCTAGGCACCTGCCTAGGTAACTAGTGTAATCGATAAGACCAACTTGGCTAGTTGGTCTTATCGATTATTCAACAAAATAACCAATGGTGTGAAATTACGGTACAATCAAAGTAATAGGATCGTAAGTGGCATATTACTGTACGTTACAATAATTAACAATTCTAAAAATGCGTCACGTGATATAAATAAAACCTAAACATTTGTTTACATAAGCAGTTTTTTTTTAAATATACGAACTCGTGTAGTAGTAGTTCTGATCGATAATAAAGATATTGGCCATGAATTGATAACGACCAAACAACAGTAGGTACTTATCAAACTGTTTACCAAAATGAATTATTTAACCAAATTTTGCCACCGGTGAAAATCCATTTATTTTGAAACACATTTTAGATACTTGGAGTCGTAGATCATGAAGCTGACAGCGTAACAAAACGATTTTTGGAAAAATGGTAGGTATCGTTAAAAAGGTTTACAATATACTTAGTCTACTTTTCGTATTTTTCAATTTTTTTTTTTTACCATATTAGTGTTTTACCTATGGTAAAATTAAATAGGCGTAATTTGTGTCGGTAATTACCTGACTACGGGATACTAACTGCTAAGCTCCGTTTAGCATATGTAATTATGCGCATAGAAATTTCTACATGTGCGACTACTTTAATTCTTGCCAACACACTTTCAGTTCCGTTGACGACAACCAAAGTACCCGTAGGAGCTCTCTCATATTTAAGACTAGAATCCGACTCCTAAATCGTTGTTCTAATCCAGCACTGCTGAATACAGACTAACCAAAAGCTCCCTAAAACGTAGTGAAAGAGATAAGACACGTAATATTCTTATCTACCACATACAGACATCGGAAACGGGAACCTCGGAGGAGATAGCACTGTATTAGGGTCTCTAACGACGCCATACGAGCATCGGAATCAACTATCGCACTAAACGCCTATCAGGGATCCAACAATAATTCCCTTCCCCAAGACGGTTATCAATCATTTTGGTGAATGTTAGCCACGTAATTCCTCGATCAATCCGGCGACCCGGGTGCCGAGTGTAGGGCTGGCCCGGACTGTTTTGACCTCGAATTCTGCGTTTGGGCATATCTACGGTCTCTTGGTTTAAGCTTCCATTCAACGAGGGCTTAGTGTTTGTTTCCTCCGGAATTTCAGTGTTGTGCGTGTTGAAGCGTGCTTTTTAGGTCACGAAATATCTCGCAAGATAATTGGATTTCATCTTTGTGTACTTCTATGTGCCAATTTCAGAAGTAGTACAAGCATTTCAAACATGGACATTCACAGCAGCTACGTTTCACTTTATCTAAATCGATTGAGTCATTCAATATCATAACGTATTTTATACTATCTCACGTTTGGCTACTATCTAACCTGATGATAAGATTTGGTATAGTTTTCGCAATTTCCGCATTAGATTGATTGAACTGTGAAAATAGATCTAGCGAAGTGTCTCTTTATTTCCGGCTAAGAAAAACTTAAGTTCGTCAAAGCAGCCCTATGAGAGTGTGGCGCGATCCGTCACACGCGACACGACGTGACGAATGTGAGGTGCTAGGAGCCCGCAGAAACGATAATCCAATGAACATTCCTATGGGAAGTACACATGATACCAGGCGCCATCTACTCTAATATTACATTCCTGCCAGTCAGCTGTGCGACTACCGCATGTGAACGTTCCATCATGCAAGCAATAACTAGCATCTAAAAACACACTGTGTGATCATTTAAAAATGATATATTTCAATTATTTTCACAAACTTATAGAAATGCAAGAGAAAACAGCATCAACCTGCGTTGTTTATCTTTAATGCAGGAAGAAATGGGTATCTATGGAATAAGACGATAGGCCAGCAACTTATTAACTGAATTTTTAATGCAAGCTTTATGAATCTAGTTTTCGTACATGTTGTGGTAAGTCGCAAAGACTATTGATTTAGTATGCAAAAGCGCGCGATCAAGTCAACTTAAAGTAATAACACACTCCATATAAAATGGCTTTAAGATGTCAATCTAGGCCAAAAGTTATGCCTAGAATGATATACCAAAATCATAAAGTTGCTTGAATTATGCAAGTACTTTAAGTTACATAAGCGTAGCTTGTAGAGAACTTGACAGTACCATCAAATCTGGCTTATCTAGACAAAGTTTTCAAGTCTTCAGGTGCTTAAATACTGCAAGGTCGAGTACAAGCCATTATTAGAGTAATTTTGTACTCGATGACATGAATTTGCAACGTAATTGAGCATTAATGGTCTGGTTTACGGTTTCTTGGGAGGTTGAAGGTATGCCAGATCAATATATCTAACGTAACATTTCTTGCAAATTACGACTCTTAAAAACTGTTCACTTAATGTTTCTACTGACACAAACACGGGTAAAAATATAACAGCCTATAACTGTCTCACTGCAGAGCAAAGTCCACTTCAGTACAGTGGCCAGCGCATCAAGTTACCACAAACTGTCAAATTTTCGCATTCGATTTTGAACTTAACTCCCAACATTTTATGATTTAAAATCGTTCGGAGGAATTTGACAGTTTATGGTAACTTGATGCGACTTTGCGATTGCCTTCATAAAATGAATCATTTTAATTTGGGCGAGCCTTACGCCCCCGTGCTGTTATACCGAACGATATCACCTAATTTCAGTACTGACCTCATCAAAACCGATAAGTCAGTATCAATTTTTGATAAGGCGACATGCCCATGATCTTGACTGAAAATATCAGTCAGTGACTCAATTTGATTAATTTATAATTATTTTTAAGTTGCTTCGTAATTGATAGGTAGTGATTCCAAGTACACGCGACCGCGAAGCAAGATAGATCTATTTATTTATGTAGATCGATTAGTCATACATACGTATTTAATCATCATCATTCTCCTGCATCATATATATCCCAATTTATTTGGGGTCGCCGTAGCATGTCATACCTACAGGGTGTAAACAAACTCTTCACGAAGCCGTCAACCAAGCATTCTGTACATCAAACTAAGTATCTTTACACAAACATTATTGCTGGGAAACGACTTTTTTTTTGGGGTGAAAAATCACGTTTTACGGTAGGACGCGATGGAACGCACTCAAAGCATTGTGCTGATGGATGGATTGAATAGTACAGGGTTCGTGGAGGTGTTTAAAGTAAAAATCTTACATTAAAAACATGAATTAAAAAAAAAAAAACTTGTTAAAAAGTTGGAACTTTGACCCCCAATATCTCCGTAACTAGAAGGTTCTCAGGTATGGTCTAGAACAAAAAAAACGATCGCAAAGACGGGAAGAACAAATGCCTTTCGGCTTCGTTAAGGGTCTATTTACACCCTTTATTTAGTATTGACATAAAAAAATAGGTAAGGTAGGTACTAAGTTGTGTACTTTTGTGTATACAAATTGAATTGTTGGTTATAAAGTCTCAGGTTTTATGTTTATCAATTAAAACAATACTTACGCCCATAGAACATAATAATACAAAAATGGTAAGTGGGTGGGTACTTTACGGCAAAGAAGATGATAACTATATTTATCCGTCACGCTTGTTTGTGGATTACGAAAATTCGTCTAATGTCACATGGCCACAGAACGAGCCAGAAAGTCCAAATACTCGTATATATTAAAGTCATTTAACTTGTAAGTTCAAAAATTGAGTCAATTAATAACATAACAATATCACGCAAAAATGTAGTGCATAACCGAAAACCGAACCGAACCGAATACTTACAATTATTTTTCGAAGAACCATAGACTTTGGTGAAGTTAAGGTACGACTGCTTCACTAAAATGGATTGTCTAACGAAAGGATTAGTTTGAAAGGACCGTTGGATTAAACTAGGATTTAAAAAACGGCCACTTTCTGTTTACTCTTCATTTAATTTTGATAAAAATCGATAATGTCGATACAAAACGTAATATTGCATCAGTGTCTAAATAGACTACATAAAAACAAGGAGTGTTACCAGTTATTTCCTGGTGCTTGATCGCAAGCGAATCAGTGACATAATAAGTAATGATAACACGATGTATTTTTTTTACGTTTCAAAATATAACGTTATTTATACAAATGGTTGCAGGTCGGATTTTGCGTAGAATACCTATGACGTCACTTAAGGCCATGAACTGTTGGATGTTTGGACAGCAGAATAATTTAGTTAAAGGTTATTGATACTGTAAAAGATTTTCTATTGTAAAACGTACGTTGCATTGATAAAAAATGATTATGACTTTTCCAGTAAAATACAAAGGTTGAAATTGAATTACGGTTTTGACATTGAAAACCACCGCGCACTGCACAAATTATGACTACAATATAATCATTGATTACAAATATTTTGTTTGCGGTAAACCGAGGATTTGCCAATACTCCATAATTAGCCTATAATGTTCCCACTGCTGGGACACAGGCCTCCTCTATATGAGAAGGAATGGGCTATAATCCACCACGCGGGCACAGTGCGGGTTGGTAGATGTCATATGTCTTCGAATTTTTGATTCTAGGACATGCCGGTTTCCTCACGATGTTTTCCTTCACCGTTTTGAGAGCAGTGGTGATGAAATAAATTACACAAAGTAATGCGCCTGCCTGGGTTCGAACCCACGACTTACTGCTCGTAAGTCGGGACCGCCACCACTGGGCCACCTCTGCTCTCAATACTCAATACTCAATTTATAACAATTGATAGTGACTAGTGGTGATATTTCTCTGAGTAATATGTTCTAATTGGAGCAATTATAATTAAAACGACGATAACTTAGCGTCTAACTAGTCTCATCGTATTTCAGTGTGAATGATTCGGTGGCGTACAAGATAACAGGTCACCGTCCAACAGGAAGCAATGTAGGGGAGATAAAGATACTCAGACGGAACTAAAATTTGTGACAACGCTTTCGTGTTCTAAGATTTCGGATTGATCTCTCATCTCTGTGATCTTTTCATCTTTTGATGACTGAAGCTTTCGTTATGGGACTGAGAGCTTCGGAACTTATCATCAATTTTATTGTCGTTATCAATTTTATAAATTTTTCTATTTTATCATTTTTGCGTCTTTTTTATTAATGGGCACATAAATCTCTTCGTTGTTGTTTTATAATTAAGATTCGCGAAATTTTATTTTAGTTGGTTTTTGAACAAAATATTTTAGACTTTTATAATACATTATATGTATATGTGTTTCTTTATGTCTTCCAGCGTATGCCAGTGGGCTGCAGCTGAAAATCAGCGTCAGGTGGTACACCTTGTGTTACCATGTGGCATTATTCTGACTGAGCTGAGGCCCTTTTGGAATTATTAGTTTTGTTTGTTTTTTTTTAAGTTTTTTTTTTTAATAATGCCGTTTATCTGAAATTTTCTTTATTTTCACTCAAATAGGATATTTTGATTAAAAAATATGAAATACACATAAACAAAGTCGCAGGCAACAGCTAGTACGAAATATTGTTGGGTACACCTATCTGCAGAAAACAGACATCAAATTCCACATCACGGAAAGTTCTATAAAAATCCATGAAAATATCCGAACAACTTTTCCCAATAGTCAAGCCTCACTTTCGTTCAGGCTCGTTACACGACGGTCACATGTTTAACCTTTTGACCGCCACTGTCACATATACGTGACAAGTAAGCGCGTGCTCTGTACGCCAACCGACACAAATATGTGACAAAATGGTAGGTGAAATTGTGGCTTGGCGTAGAGGGCAACGCGCGTTCGTATAACCTCTAGCGTTCAAAAGGTTAAGCGACTGAGATAAATACCGAGCAAGTGTTATAAAAAAGTAGTAATATTTTCCCCCGAACAAATTGCCCGAAATGCGAGTCCGTCGATTACGAGACATCGATTTGTTTCGCGCTCCGTCGCAAGCACGGCACGTTCTCCTCATTAATACAGACCCGAACAGTTTTTCCAGAGTCTGCAAAGACCCAAAAGACAAGAAAAGTGTCCTCTAGTTTGATTTTGAGAAAAAAAAAAGTGCTTACTGGACCAAAATATCAGTAATCAGCAGAAAAAAACCTGCAAGGGCTCAATCCTTTGTTTCATATTTTTCTATAATAAGATTTTAGGAAAAAACATACTAAGAGTAAAACCTTGAAACTAAAAAAATATGATTGAATGAACAAGGCCCGGTAACCAATCAGTACAATAAAGAGTAAGTAATATAACTTTTCAAAGAGATACGATACAGCTAAGTATACTTCAACGAATCATTTATTAGGTTAGCATTATTTTATTATTCACCAAGGGCTCTCCTTTGCTCAAAAGAAAATCCGAAGTTAATTTAACGGTCCATAAATAAACATGTCGCGTTTTCGTTCACAATAGATGATAGTGCACATCTGCAGGACCCAGGACCCAATGAACTTTCCCTTAACAAATTACGGTACCCGTGTTAGTCCAACGATTACAAGTCGCCGATTCATCACGCGGAGTTTCGGACGTAGCACGTACTTCTCTCATCTATTCCAGCCGTCCAACGTCCGATCAGTCAATGTTATCGGGAGTCAGCGACGACAGCTTCGCACGCCTTCAATGAGCAACAAAATTAATTTTAGAAAGGGCTGAAGGTTCACGTATTGAAGAAATATAAATAAAAATACGGCCTATCGACAAAAATATCGCGAAGCCGTGAATGATCGAGAAAACTCAACATTTACAAAGATGTGATTGTTGATTTTCCGCATACTTTAGGAAACATAAAACTTGCAAAGTAAACAATCTGTGAACAATTGCTTGCGTATTGTTCTCAGATCGAAAGTTATAAACTTGAGATAGTTTCCCGTAAATTTTCCAGCGCTTGCATCACACCCTGCCACAAGTATTCGGAGCATTGTGTATAGGTTTTAGCGCGTAACCTTATATTATAGAACTCGTAAAAATCGCTGAGTGACTGGCGTTGAGTACCCTTGTCTCGACATATTACGCGATTTCCTAGCAAACAGCCCGATCACGACAGATAAAAATGTTACTCGTAGTCGTGTCACGATTTGGCACTCTCAGCGTTTGTCGCTACTGTAATTTTGAACAAAAAAGTTTATGTCTTTATTTATAGTAAACTGTTTGTTGTCAAACGTAACATGCAGTTCTCTTCTATTCGCTAACTATTATATTTCTTTGGCATTTCCTATTCTAAGATTTTGTACAAGTTACTCAAGAAAATAAAGCATTTGCATAAATAAATTGTGAGTCCAATAGTGCTTCAACTCAAAGAGGTTCTATATATTTCTGGGACTCAAAACCTTCAATACAGAGACGGTAAGTACTGAGAAAATCGTGTTCGAATATCATTGGACCAATTTTCAGCGTCGTCGGCGGTGGCAATGCCGTGTTGTCAAGTGTGTATTTCTACATCGCTTTTGCATTTTTTTTTATTTGCTATTATTTAGCGACACAAAACGAGAAAGTATTGTCGTAGTATACATAATATATTGAAGTTTAATATAAAATTGTAAGTCTGGTTTAGGTTTAGTATGTAAATAGAGTAAAAAGATTTTGAATTAATATTGCTTATAGCCTATTTGGAATGAGTAAGTGGGATGAATGACTAGATTATCCGCACATTGTTGTATCTTTAGAGTAACGTGCTCACCAAGGTGCTAACATACACCCAACTTTCTCCACTAACATTAGTATTCCGCCTACGTACCCTTTGAATAATGTCAGTGCTTAAATTCGTAATAAGCTTCTATGAAAGACCACGAATATTTTCTTTTACTTTATTAACGCGAGTATATTGAGTTAAACCTAATTGGGATGCTGCGAACGCTTTAGCGCTTTTAGCAAAAACAAAAAAAGCTATTTCGCGTGTAGTGTATCTAAGTTTTGAAGGTAACATAGCTAATAATTACGTGATACGATTTCAAAATGAACGTTCGCAGCGATATATTATTTACGACGCCAGAGAAAATAAAGAAAAATTCGTTTCTTTGAAATATTTACTTTTATGGGTGGGGGAAACCCTTTCATATATTCGAGTGTCGTAAGAAATATTGGCAACAAAGCGAAAAAGAATTTTATTGTGAAGCCACATTCTGTTGGTGTCGGTTTCTCTAGCCTAAGAACATTCCAGCGTTTGTCACTTGATACGTGACTCGCGAGTGCCACGTTCTCGTTGTGGACTGAACCAAAAACCGATGCTCAACAACACCCTCATATTAAAAACGTTCCTTTGAAATTGCTGACAGTAAAATAAAGCTGGCATGATTTTTGTGGGATAAATAAACACGATCTTCTTTTGCCAGTAATGGCTTATAGGCGGTTTTTCAGCCAGTAAGGACCTATCAATGATTTGCTTTCATGTATTCAAGAAAAGCTGAATGATAAAATATTGTAAGGATGCTCGTTTCACACATTTGGCAAAACGAAACTAATAAATGGTGGAAAAGAGGCGAGTACACACATTTCTCTTGCATAATCAACGCTGAATAAAACTTAAAACTATCTGCGGTTTCGCTCTGAAAACTTAGAGACGCAGAAAGTGCTCCGCTTAGGCTCATTTTAAATTCTTTCAGAGCACAATAAAAAATTATTACTTAGACCTCCGCTTTGACGTCTAACTTCAAATTTAGAAGCCTTCTTTCTAAACACAAGACTACGTTAAAGTGGGGCAATTTATTTTACGGAATTTTATCAAATCATATACAGAACATTTAATTGACGTCAGCAATGTTTTTTTTTAAAGTACAAAAAAACACAAGGACTATAATTATACAGCTGGAAACAATAGATAACAAAAACTAAGCATGTGACTCGTGTTTCTATCAAATATTTTAATTGTTATGAGGTAATTTGTAAGTGGGTTAAACAAATTCCAACAAGAAGTGTCTGTCTAACAATATTAATGCGATTTTTGAACCTGAATTCAATTACCGTTATCATTAATTAATGAACGCTACACATTTTATCAGCTTTCAATTAATTTGTTAACTTTTAGGGAATATTTGTGTTGTCTAACATAAAATGTTTTCATCAGTATTCCTTACAACAGAGTCGTCTTTGGGTCCGTTTCCATCAAGCGGAAAACGGTCACAGAATAAAGGATTGTATCAGTGACTTAAAGTATAAAATTGGGCGCCCGCGCATCCTCGAGCACGCGCGAGGACAGAATTGGGATTTTTTCCGATTGGTGGTAAACAACTCCAACTCTTTAAGAGCGTTAACGTCTTACGGCATTTCATACAAAGTTTCAAGTGAGTTTTTTTTTCGAAATGACTGTACCGATTTTAATGAAACTTCGTACGCATAAGCAGGCTACGTAAGTCTAAAAACTTGACAGAGAACTTTTCGAAATGTCTTTTAAAAAAAAAGATAATTGGCAATTTCTGTTACTATGGAAAATCTAAAATCGGTCTAATTTAGCTGTAACACTATTTTTCGAAAATATTCGAAAGACGTTAACGCTCTTAATCATTGCAATTCATGAATTAATACAAAACTAAAGTTGATCATGTTTTGTGCACGTGTTTATTCTAGGTGTCGTAGTAGGTGTCTTTCAATAGTTGTTGTTCAAATACAGATACAGTAGTGTTATACGACTTAAGTATTCCGTTACCTACTACAGTCAATGAACCCTTCATCACTTTTATAAGGTCACCGTGCGAATTATGTTAACCTAGTAAAATTTTGTTACTATAAATGTGTAAAGTGAAAATGCTGTTGGAGAGCCATGATTTAAAATACGTGCCTGTTTTGATTTGTGTGTCATTTTACAGTCAATTGTATTTAAATTTTTGTAATGCGACTTTTTTAATTTTTGTTCAGAGGGCAGCCTTAGATTGATTTACTTTTGTAGTCATTCCTGAAAATATTCATTGAATTATGATGAATTATTATTCGAAGGTTATTTCACTTCTTACAAAAAATGCCTGCTTATGTCTGGTTAATAAATGAATAAGTAATGTTGTTTGATCAAGTTTCACTTGGCATGTCGCTTGTTCTGATCTTTCATGTATCTAGTTTAGGTCTACGAAATTCGTTTCCTAGGCTTGCTCAGCTGTTGTTAAACTATTTGGGGCAGCCTGCTACTTAGGCACTGTAAAGGCTCATTAAATCCAATCTTATTTAAGAACAACGTGGAACATACAACAAAAAACAAAAAGCTTGGTTGGAGTTTAGCCTTAGGGGCGCTATGGAGCGAGTACTTAGAAAAAAAATCGGACTTGGAATTTTTTTTTGATTTTTTCTTCCGAAATTTCTCAATTTTATTGCAGTATCAGGTTGACCTAGACTATAGAAACCATTTAGGTTCTGACTGTTCAGACGCATGGTCGTCCGCGCACCGTTTCCGAATTATGGGCCTTCTAAAACAAAATAAAGCTAAAAATTTCCAAGTCCGAAATTTTTTCTAAGTAACAAAATCTTTTTTTTTTGTTTTCATTGCTGCTCATAGTGTCCCTAAGCGTACACTCCAACTCCTACAAATCCACCCCTAAGACGACCCACTGACCAAAAGCTTTGCTTGAAGATCTAGTTTGTCCTGAAAATATTTAAGAAGTTAAAAAATAATAATAATACATACCCCAGCAAATAACGCAATTACAACTACACAATCACTTTTTAAAATAAAAATTACAAAACCGAAAAAACGCGATACATTATTTTAATCGAAAGTTTATGCTTGCGAAACTGCGCGGTTACTCCTCATTGACGGTCGATTACAGACTGACCCGGCGATACGACTAAACAACTGTCTACAAGCGCGTGCGCACTTGCCCCTCGTAACTTCCCTTGATACGTATCGAAACAAACTTGTCAGTATGTCAGTTAACACACAAAACAAAAAATGAAACATAGTAACCAGAAAATACTTCAAGGACGTTTAAAAAAGCGTAAGTGCAAAAATTGTATGCATGGTTTTTTTTTAAATCGATTATAAGTTTTGTGCACAGGGTTTTAGCATTACAAGTTCCGGTGAACGTTCGGTGGCAATTTTATTTCCATGTCTTTAAATATCCGAATGCTAGTTCAGAATCAAGAAAATAAACTCTTAAGTGTCAATTATCGGAATTTTAGATGCCTTTTAAATTCAGGATCTAGAACTATTACTCCAACGTAAGATACACAGCTAGCAACAATATCATTATCATTTAGAGACCGACCCCAGTATTTTTTTTTTTTACTTTGTCATTCGATTGGGACTACATAACAATAAAATCAACTGGCAATCACACGGCGGCACATGAAGCTGTACATTTCGAGTATAACTTGGCCTCGCTTTGTATATATTTCCTATACAATGAGAGATCCGCACAAACTGGTTTGTAAAGCTTGATTGGCCGTCGTGCATACGTATAGGCTTATCTCTCGGGTCAATCGATGAATCAGACATATTAAAAAAATTGAATAACTTTATCAAATTAATCATGTCGTTTTTTTAGAAACTTTCTATTTTAGACTGTCTTTCTGTTTTAGAAACATTTCAGTCTAGGCGTTAACGTAGCGTAGACGTTGCGTGAATACTTAAGCTGTGCTAGCGATACGTCTTCAGTATTAAATACATAAATACGCAGCTATTAAGCGGCGTCAACGCTGTATTTGTGCAGCGTCGACGCTGCATTTTGTCAAAGCAAACGTAAAAGTACGTTGGACTAACGCCAGATGCGAAGGGTACCTAAGCATTTCTTCAAAGAAAATAATATTCTGAAAATGCAAGTACGAATGGGTGTATTGACTAGTTAAGTAGGAATAAACATTGCATCACGAGTTGCCCGTTACAATTGATTCGTTCAGTATTAACTATGTACCTACCATAATTGCACATTGGTTGCGTTATCAGGGCATCAATCATCTAATTTCGTCTGTGAAGCCAAATCTATTGCAATTTAACAAACGTTAAGTGATTCATTTTTATTTTATCTATATATAAGTCGTATTTATTATGCTTTAATAAGTGTTTTCCATACAAACATGTAAAGGAACACGAGATATTATAACTATTGTAAATAGTTGATACATCTTAAAACTGTAAATAAGTAATTTAGCAATGTAAGAACCTATGAAAATAAAGAAAAAGGTAAGGTAGGTTATTGTTAATTACTGACAGCACTATCATCAGTATGTATGGCCAGAATTAAATTTTAAAAAAATCTACGAAAAAAACAGAGTTCCAAAAAAATCACTAAAAAATTCTAAAATAACTTGACTTTCGGAAGTCGGTGACTTTGTTTGTTTCATTGACTTTTTTGACACCGAAAGTCCGAAAGTCAAGTTATTTTAGACATTTTTAGTGATTTTTTAAGATTTTTTTTGAAGTCTTTTTTTTTCCAGAAAGTTTTTTATTTTGAGTTGTAGTATACCACACAAATTTTTGAATATTTACATTGTAACTAGAACTTATTAAAATATCATCACGTCAAGTCGGTTAAAAATAACACGGCGGAAGATCGGAAGTTAGTGTTCCGATTTATCATACTTAGTGCTTACAACAGTTACAACTTCCACAGGAAATGAATTACGTCTGTGATAGCTTATCAAACTCGGCCATGAGAATGTCTGGCAGTTAAATCATCATTGAGAAAAATTATGCTTATTATTAATTGTTCTGAACTAAAGAGACAACATAATAATATTAACTGCATCTGTGACCATTTTAAGAATATTAACCAGATTATTATTTTTTCTTTTATGATGCTGCTGATGCGGCTATATAGACCCTCTGACATATGGCTTGAAAGATACTATCCCAGTGGCAATTTAAATTTTCTGGCATTTTTAATTATATATTTAATTATTTAATTTTTTACAAGATGAAGAGTAGTTTTGGCTTTTGCCAAAACTGACATCAGAAAATTATGATAAAGATGAAGCATTATAATTATCTTTACTTCATTCTTTTATAGTGTCTGGTTTATATTATTTTAATGTATTGTATAACGAGCTGGTGTCCGCAACTCCACGTCAAAGCGCGTATTTTGCGTGCGGTATTTTAACCTATTAAACTGTAACCAGTAAAATTCATTTAAGGGCAAATTTTACCAAAAATAGATTCTTTTATACACAAAAAATAATATAAGCTTATTGTGGGATTTAGCATACAGTTCAACTTGTTTAAACATTAAGAGTGCGATCAAACAAGTTCATTTCTGGAAGAACTATAATCACATCAAACTTAATTTTCATGAATGTTCATGGAGTTTCCTGGCAGGCCCATACTTCGCCATAGATTCATTTTGGAACTTGCAAGTAGCTTCTTAGCTTGGCTAGAAAGGAGGTGACTGCTGAGATGACGAGTAATAGAGAAGAATGACAGAAGACATGCTGCGCCAACTTCAAATAAATTGGGATAAGGACAGGAGAATGATGACTTGCAAGTAGCTTCAACTTTCTGCCCGATTGATCCCAAAGAGTCACACTGTAACATGTAACAGTGTGACTCGTTGGGAACAATCGCTTTAGAATCTGGTTTATTTTGTGAATGCCATCATACTGTAACTTTATATGCATCTAAAAATATTTGTAAGATTTTAATAAGAACTGATGTGTGTCCGTTACCACTAACTAAGGAATAATAAAGTGTAAAAAATCTAGCTATAGAGTTGATAATATCTGCAGCTAGATCCACTGCAGATTGATAAACCTACACTGAATGTCGCAGCAACATAATATATTAGGCTTAGCATTTTTTCAATGTTATTATTTAATTTTTATGGAAGTCCAGCACAGAAGGTTGCAGCATACAATGTTGGCATGAAAATGCAGTAACCGCAAACGTAATTAAAATTCACATATATTACAAAAATATTAATGAGTGAAAGCATGCGTTACTTTTAACGCTTAAAATATCTAAAGGGTCACACAGGGCAGTTTATATTGTCACCATATGTTAATTATTTGACTAAAACCACAGAACATATGCGGTACCAGCCGTCCGAGAATAGCACCATTATTTATTGATTACATTATTTTCATTGATCTTGCAAAAAAAACAGTGCAATCCTCTAGTTTTTGAAGGAAACACTTACCGTAATCCAGCTGTCCTGTCTGCCACGAAGTTTTGAATTAAATGTGTTAGTAAATAACAATCATATTCGATTATTTATTCTTTCACTGCTATTGTAGTATACAGACCTCAATATTTTTTTACGAAAATAAGGAAAGAATTTAAAACCCTTCACATCCAAGTGGTGTCGAGTGTTGACAAGTTTTTGCTTCTGTCAATGCCAATTTGACGTTGACAACGTTAACAACGTTTCGTTATACTCTTCATGTGGAACTTTTAACACTTTATGTTAAAAATAATTGAATTCATCAGGATTTTCATTAGTTTCAAAAACATATAAAATTAATCACATTTTAATTTTTTTGGTACGTTTTTTGTATCTCACAAAATATCAGAGAATTTTTTTATGTGCTGGCGTCCGAAGCGCCACCCGATGTTGTTATGGCTCGAACTGGTGGGTTCAGTCGGTAGCAATGATTCCTACAAATAAACATTGCTTTATATTATAAGCAGGTCACAAGGCTCGTACGAGTAGTGGTTGCGGCAAAACGTGCTTCCAAAAACGATCGTCGTTATAAAGCTAATCTATAACTGACTGTTGGGCACTGTCAGTAGTCACGCTTGACCGTACATTTTGAAATAGTAGGATTGGCAACCTGTATTGTATTCGGGTGATACAACCTTGTATTCGTGTGAGGACTGAGGAGTTCTCTGATCCCAACTTCCCACATAATTCTTACGCATGAGGTAACTTGCTAAACACGTGTCTACTGTGTTATTCATTGGGCCAAAGGCTCTAGATATCAATTCCTTTGCTTGTTTTGTTTCGCTTGCTTTTCCTAACGTTAACTAAAGGATTGGTCAAGATGGTAACCGTTATTGTTTTAGTCTTCCTTACATCATTGTGCTATTTGATTTGTGTAGGAGCTTATATTGCCGTTTTATTTTAATTCTATGACTGAGTTGGACTTTTAAATTAGGGACTATTACGCTAGTGAGGTGGGAGAAAAGTTAAGCAGAGGTGTTCCGACTGTGATAAAGAAGGTAGGTAATAACTTACCTTCATCACAAAAGTTATCCACTACTATTAAATTGCCAATATTGTTTATATTAAATTCAGTGAATGTTTAGAAATGATTTCACAACAACTACGACGGAAATGGCCAACTGGCCACTAAAAATGTTTAGGTACCTACCTAAACAAGACATTGATGTCCTGTCTTGGAACATATAAATGTTACAAACAAACGTAGTACACCTACATAAAGGGTGTAAATAGACCCTTAACATAACCGCAAGGCACTTTTTCTCCCCGTCTTTGCCATATTTTTTTTGTTCTAGACCATACCTGGGAACCTTCTAGTTACGGAGATATTGAGGGTCAAAGTTCCAACTTTTTCACAAGTTTTTTTTTTTAAACATGTTTTTAATGTAAGATTTTTACTTTACACAGCTCCACGAACTCCGTACTATTCAATCCATCCATCAGCTCAATGTTTTGAGTGCTTTCCATCGAGTCCTATCATAAAACGTGATTTTTCACCCCAAAAAAAGTTTCCCAGCAATAATTTTTGCGTAAAGTTACTTGGTTTGATGTACAGAATGCTTGGTTGACGGCTATGTGAAGGGTCTGTTTACACCCTGTAGACTGCTAAAATTATAATCCTTCCTTTTGGCTTTGCCGAAGTCAGGTAAAAATAAAAACCCACTAGGTAGGTAATAAGTTACTTATTCTTCTGTGTAGAATTCTAAATACTAACTTTCTTCTAAGAACGGGAAAGATTTCTCCATTGAACTTGGAAGTTGTTGTATCTAATCATTATTTATATTATAAAATATCTACTAGGTACCTACGACGCATGCACCTATCTACCACATTCACATTGTTCGAATATAGTATAGCCGTGGTCTATCGATATTATCTTAGGTACCTACATTATAAGATTTTAAACTATCATGGTCACTAACATTACAAAAAAAAAAAAAAAATAGAAAAAAAAAAAAAATATCGGGAACTCGACAAAAATAGTAAACATGGTAAATATCCCGTTTCCTGTCTAAGTAATAATCTTAGGTAGGTACATTATTTCAAACTCCATTTTAAATTCGAATTTTGAATGGATTTCCATCAGAGCTACAAAGGTTTTAAAACAAACATCTCATTTTGTAGTCTGCGCGGCGACGACGACGCGACGACGCCGCAGGAAAGAGCTAGTTTCTTACTTTATCGAATCTTTAGATTATCTCCTTTGGGATATTGTAGTCAGTATCGTCTTTGAGAGCCATATTCGAGTGTTTTACGAAAATACTGTTGAAATAAGGAAATTCCATGTTAGATTTACGAAAACAATGTCGAGTAGATTGGTACCTAGGTTTGTAGATACAGATAAATCTTTTGTGAATGTACATACAACCTTAACCTGAAGTTCTGTCATAACAAAGTTTGTACCTACCTAGGTTGGTCCTATTTTTTTTAGTACTTATCTACCATGGTAGAGGAACTCGTGGCTAAATAATAATAGCCGCTCGGATCAATCTTCAGGTTAAGCCGCGCTGGCTTAGGTTGGTCTGTACCAGTCTTACCAAAGGGTATCGTGTTATCCAGTACTAACTGGGTTGTGTAGGTCAGATAGGCAGTCGCTCGACGTAAAATACTGGTATTCAGCTGCATCGGGTTAGACTTTTGCCGCCCACAACATATTTGAGAAAAGGGTAGGCAGATGATGAACTACCTCGGTACCCATTTACCATACCTAGCTATTGTATCTACTCATGTAACAAAAAATAGGGAAAAAAATAGGGTTTAATTTACTAAAACATAATTTTGAAATTGCAGTCTGACGGAAAATTACGGAGCTGTTTCATGTTGTGTGTGTAGTTTACTGAGTAGGTATCTCGGATTAGAACGTTATTTTTCTCATTAAGTTTTTCTGTTGGTAAGATACGATGACCTCTGATGAGACAATCTATGTAGGTAATTGTCTATCTTCATCTATTGGATTCACACTAAAGAGAAACTCGAGATTCGAGATTAGCACACTATCTGATTTGAGTGTAATACAGAACTAGTCAAAATAGATACCTACTGCTACTTAAGGTGATTTCTTCAATGACACACGGTGACACATCAAGCTATACATTTCCAATATAACATGGCTCCGCTTTGCATAGTTTTCCAATAAAATGAGAGATCCGCATAAACTGGTTTTGTATTGCTTGATTGGTCGCCGTGCGTAGCTACCTAATCTAGCACTTGAAATTAAACTTTTTGGACTTTGGTAACTAGGGTTTGACAAAGCCTAAACTTCAATAACTCAATGGAGACGAAACTAAACGTAAACTTACGCGTCGATCTGTCAAAATGTGTATATTTTGGCGGGATTATGACAGTTTCGTCTCTGTATCTCACTCTAAGTAACATCCGCGCGAATCGATAATTTGCGAAGCTAAGCCGCTTTTACCGGGGTCAGTCCATGAGTGGGTTTTCCGAGACGTCTCTGTAGTTACCTCTGGAAGGTCACTAAGCCGTCGGTCCTTAGCCTGATCTGTTCTCGGTCGTTTCTGGTAGTCGTGCCCTCGTACTTACTTACTACATACATTTGTGCGCTCATGCTTCTTGTACACTAGGTAGGTACCTATAACAGTTTCTGCATAATTGGATAGTCTCTGTTGAGGTTTTCCACCGTGATGGAAAGTATAACTATAGGTATGTCTGAGTAGGTAATTGTAGGGTTAGGAGATTAGGCGATGGATAGAACGAATTAAAAATTACAGAAATAAGATAGACATAAAAATAACAAAGCATAAGATCACGCCCGTAATCACCAAAGTGTAGGTACATAATAGGTCTATAACTATGACATTGCTGTTTTTTTCTCACATTTTGTTCTGTTTGTAACTTTGACGTGTAGTTATAATTGTTCCTTATTCCATTTTTATTGGATTAATTGTTAAATGACGTACCTTTTAGAGTTTTAAAACTGTACTAGTAGTTGCATATTACCTCATAGGGTAGTGTGTCAAATTACCTGTATCAATGTGCCGTCGGTTTCACTACTTCAAGTAGGTATATTTTTGTTATAGACTGTGTTTTGAGTATTTAAGATACGCAGTGCAACGCAGCTTTTTTCATTCTAACTATTGCAATTGCTTCATACTTAATCGGTTCAGACGTTTCCAAGAAACGTAAAAAAATGTTAGTATGGAAATATCACTTTTCACGAAATCGTCCATACAAATCGGCAATTTCATACTTTAACCCCAAATATTAGTACACCGACCTACATTTCACCAGTTATGTTTTAGTCCTATGTAATAGAGAGGCAAGCCTATTGCCATCAACCGGGCACAAAACCAGACTCCGTGCCTGTTACTGAGAAATTCCTGATGGACAAACCCAATAACACTGCGCAACCCGGGAATCGAACCCAGGACCTTATGCTCAGCAGTCGTTGCTTGCGACCACTAGACTAACGAGGCAGTGGAATAAAAATACTGGGTTAAAATATTATTAAAATGATTTCTTTATTCTTTTTTGGCGGGAAGATCTCTGAGTCTGCTTTTCGAATATAGTCCGTTGTAACTGCGTTCTGAAACAAAAACAAAACAGTACAAAGTTTCACATAAATTCTGTTACATGGAAGAGGCACGTGGCGTTCCCATAGCGGTCTAAAACGTTACTTAAAATGTATGTGGTCATACATACATATGTATGCGGGTCGAATCTGAAGCGATATAAATCACAGAGCAGGCGTTATGCACATAACTCTCTACTTCGGACTCGGACCACTTGACATTAGCAAGGTCTTGTCCCCTACCAAAGAGTTATGTTACTCCTTTATGGCTGGAAAGGTCGCAGTAATAAAAGCATGAAAAATCTATTCACAAATCAATGCTAGGAAACATCGATTTTCATAATGTAGTTAAATCATTTGGAATTGGGAATAGTCTTTTTATGGAGTAGGTACAGACGCCAACACATCAAGCTACCCGAAACTGTCAAATTTTCGTAATCAACCTTGAACCTAATGCTTTAGCGATAAAGTTGAAAATCTAGTAGTTTGATTTGCTGGCATCTGTACGTAACGCTTGCTTTTTAGGAACAAAACTAGCAACGAATGTAAGTATGATTACATATGCAGATAAAGACATTCTTCGTCTCTAGAGGACAATTCTACCTGTTTTGATATATTAAATCATTAAGACAGTGTCTTTTAGGAACCAGTTTTGAATGAACACTAGAAGATAGAAATAAACCTTTACAAATACCGGCTAATAATAAGCTGCGTAATATTAATCGGCGATCTCAAACGATTCCTTTCTAACGCGGATATTAGAGAAGATAAAAAATAATAATCCCATTTTAATAAGATTATAAATACCAGCTCTGACAAACTTCATTAAAAAATAAAAAATTGCTTCAGAAAGATTCTTTAGTTTTTCATAACTTTTTGCAAAAGAATCTAAATCTAATCTAAATATATAAACGCGAAAGGTCACTCACTCACTCACTCATCACGAAATATCGAAAACCGCTTGACGTATAAAGATTAAATTTGACAGGGAGGTCGTTTATAGTTAGTTGACGTTCGCTAAGAATGGATTTTGCGACAGGGCCGGATTAAGGAGGTCTAAGGGCTCTCGCAAGTTTGTATGAAAGTTCTTCATTTTTTGTGCTACAAACTTAATTTAAGGGCAGGGAGATAGTTTATAGTTAGTAGACGTTCGCTAAGAACGAATCTTGCGACAGGGCCGCATTAAGGAGCTCTAAGGACTCTCGCAAAAAAGTTTGTATAGAGAACAGTATTAGAATAAGTTCGAGGCGAATCTCGACGAACGAAGTCGCGGGCAACCGCTAGCTTGAAATAAAATTAATCTTCTTAATGAAACAAAAACGTGCGGAAGAAGGAACCAATATAAAATTTAAATAAAGTAGCCAACATTAGAATGTTTGTTTAAATTAACAATTTATTATTGTAGAATTCAATATATATTTGTATGAGGTGTGACCGTGTGATGCCATAATGTTAAAGAACTCGCTTGATCTTGAACCTTGTTTTTATTGTAAAATGTTTATGCTCATAATGTACTTTTTATAAATATTACTCACTGTTTTTGTGGCCATCGTTCGTAATTTCAATTTATTTTTATCGTTTGATTAATCATGCTTAGGATTGGTATGCGCTATTTAACCATTTTTTATTAAATAAGCTCTTGAATATTTTTCTTAAATGACTAAATTTTTTCAGACTTTTGTAATTATCTTTATATCTTTGATAATTACATATAAATTAAATCTTCTCATAACATCGTTGATTGATTCTGAAATTGAGTAGGTATTTTGACATTCAAAATAAAAGCACTTTGCAATAAAATTGAATAATTCATAATTTATTTAAAGTTAAAAAAAAACATCAGAAATGCTTTAATATGAAACTTCTCAAATAAACTCCCTTCTACATATTCCACTTTGACTTGCAAATAAATTGAAAATATACCGAACTAAAGCAATCAAGATAAAACTGTATAACGTACGCACAACAACCAATCATGCTATACTAAACCAGTATAAGCGGATCTCTAATTATACGGGAAGTCTATACAAAGCGAGGCTATTTTATACTGGAAATGAATAGCTTGATATGTTGCCGTGCATACTATGAAATCCTATCCAGTTTCTATCCACGCATTATTATCTCTTTGTTACGTCCCCAGTACCAGTCCCAAAATTGTGCGGAGAGGTTATCAGTGGGACCTAATTTAATTCATTATGCCCATCCCCGCCTTGTGTCGACCCTTCCACGACAACGCGAAAATGTCCCTATGCAAAATTCTTTGACCGGGATTATTAATGTGACCAAATTTAACAGGCCTTTATTTCCATACGCTTTTTGCTTTTAATGAATATTTAGGGCTCAAAAACTAATGAGGACCTATTCAGATTTTTGGGTTTAAATTTACTTTTAACAACCTTAGAGTAATAGGCTACACCCATTTGTACTTAAGGCTGGACGTACATGTGTATGTATATAAATAAGAAGGTACAGTATCTTTGTCTATAGTAGTTTTGCCTCGTTGGTCTAGTGGTCTCAAGCGCGACTGCCGGGAATGAGGTCCTGGGTTCGATTCCTCCGGGTCTGGCAAAGTATTATTGGGTTTTTCCAGCAGAAAAAATCAAACTCCGTGGATAATTCAGACTTCGTTGCACGGAGTCTGAATTTGTGTCCGGTTGATGGCAATAGGTTTGCCCCCTTTAATATGGGACTTAAACATAACTGGCGAAATGTGGGTGTACTATTAGGTACACCTTCATTTCGCCGCATTTTGGTAGGTGTGATGTTATGTATAGACCGACCGCTTCAATGAGTTCTCCGCCTTGCCCCATCAAAGGCACATTAAGCGTCCACAAATTTCTAACAATATCCCACAGGTTATTTGCTTTTAAAATAACCAAAATCCACGTAGGTACTTCGATACTAATTGAACCAATACGTGATCAACCTTCAGAATATTCCATTTAAGTTGTCGGTCGGTCTATAGTATCTTGTACGTACGACGGCCAATCAAGCTATACAAAACCAGCTTATGCGGATCTCTCATTGTACAGGAAATCTATACAAAGTGAGGCCAAAATATTCTGGAAATGTACAGCTTCATGTGTTGCTGTGTGTACGTCGCTGGTCAGTAAACCCAGCTACCACCTAGTTTTTTACCACGACATGACCAAAACTTTCTCAGTTCACAGTGAAACCAGGACCTAATTAGCATGTTTTTCACGCATAGATGTCTTCACCTATATGTACAGACGCCAGCATATCAAGCTTCCCAAAACTGTAAAATTTTGCCAATCAACCTTGAAGTTAATGTTTTAGGGATTGAGTTGAAAATCTATTCAATAAATTTGACAGATTGTAGCAGCTCGATGTGCCGCCGTCTGTACATATGTATGCAAACATCTATTCAGAAACCACTACACAAAATTTGATGAGCTTGATGAATTGGCTGGAGCGTCTGTAGATATGGGTTCTATTAGTTCCTTGCACACTTTGAGGCAAGTGTTACAATTACTCGAGTGCTTTTGATGTGGGTGATGTAAGATTGAAAATCCAATGTCTATTGAGTATGGCAGGGTTATTATATCGTGTAGCTATATTTTGTAGATGACGGTATTGAATGGAGCTGTATGAAGTCTGGCAACACACCTATCCGTACAAATTATAAATAAAATAGTAGTGTCTGTTTGTAATTTTAAAATAACAGGTTTTTACTGAATGCATTTGAAAGTATATTACGGAACTTAAAAAAAAAATCATTTAAAAAAAAATCTTTTCTTTTCTGTGTGTCTGTTTGTTTCGAAACGGCTGAACGGCTGAACAACGTAAACTTACTTTTATTTTAGAATGAGGATAAGGGTTCCGTACAAAGAAATTAAAACCCTTGAAATTGTTAACAAAATTCGATTCGATATTCTTTAAGTGATGTTTTTATAATTATTTCGCGCGGACGAAGGCCGCGGACACTTTGACTGTGGTAAAAGAGGTCTAATGACAGAATAAATAGGATGACCAACAGTTTTTTCGTCTTAGTTACTAGTGCTTACCTCCAGTCTACAAAAGCTCGGAATCACCACTTAGCTTTGCACCACTTAGATTGATAATTTCAGAATTCACGATTCATTGCAAGATTTGCAAACCCTATGGGTGGCCTTCGACATTTGTGTTTTGAAATAATGATGATGTAATTGTTATCACCATTACTACAATCTTGTTGTGATAATCTTTAAATATCCTTGAAACGAACCATCCAATACCAAGCGACCTTCCTCAATTTTTGCACAAAATCTTATCATCCCCAGAAAGGCTTACGTTTTGTGAATCCTACACTGAAACTAATAAAGTCAGTGCAGGGTCAGTGGTCTTTCCACAACAAAGCACATTCATACAATACGTCAGAAACAGGCGACTTAACTACGTTTGGTTGTCCGCAATGCAGCTTCCTAGTCCCACTGTGGTGAGATGAATACATATCTAAAATGGAGGAATTTAGCCAACGTTCATCCTTTATGAACAATGAGAGAAGAAATATGACTATGGATTTCAATCAAAATTGATACGAACCTACTTAAAAGTATCGGCACGTCTTTATTTTATTCCCCACAGAAAATTTCATAACCTAAGTTCTGCTAACGCAGCGTATAATGAACTACAGTCACGTCCTGTCACGGCTGTCTGTCTCAGATTGGTATCTAGCTATTTATCTAAGCCTGAATTTACTACTACGCTATCTAGCAATAATGAGCTAGCTGTACTTAGACATGAAAATTTAGTTTTTTGTTTATTGATAAGGGAGCACGGTTTTCCATTGAGCCTAATATGTAGTGTGTGAAATTAGCGATAGCTGGATTATTGCCAAAGCCAGTAATACTTTTGACGTAGGTGAGTGCTATTCTATAAAATCGCTAAGGAGTAAGGAAAATACTCCTTATACTGTACAAAGATTAATAAACACATTTAATATTATAGATATGTAGACTGAAAAAATAGACTAGAAAAATTTGCCCGAAATCATAAAAAAATATAAAATGAATGGGACCTTGATTGAACTTTTAAAAGCCGACTTTTTATTTCATCTAATAACAAACTATATGTGATAAAAAAGTTATTCATCATGATTTGATTGAATTGATCGGAACGGCGTTTACAATATCAAAACATACTAATTATTTGAACTGGTTATATGATTACTGTTCAATATAATGTTAATTTTACGACAAGGTCTTAATACAGATGCTTTAGTAAGATCATCAACTCATGAAGTATACGATCTTAGTCCTATGTTTTCGAAAAACTCTGTGTTGGTTGGACAGGACAAGTTCTAAAGAAAAAAAATAAAGAAATTACCTTTGATAAATTGGTAGGTACACCAACAATTAAACATTTAAAACAATTTCATATTCACTTACCTCGGAACACCTAAGCAAGTAGCCTAGCCAAGCAGTTGCCTTCTCTCCTCTGCCGAAAAGTCTGTGAACAGGTTGATATCAGACGTTGAACTATATTCCTTATCACTGTTGATCCTATTGATTTCCTTCAAGTTCTCCACGAAGTTCTTGTAATGCTTCTCCCGATCATTGTTATCCTTGTATTCCTTTGCGAAGTCTTTTATAAACTTCTCAAAATGTTTTGGTGCATCCTTGATATTGTATATTGGTTTCGGCGAATCATCTATTCTGTCTTCAACTTCATCGTAACTGAATAATCCTGCATCGTCACCGTAGTCGGCATCCAACGAATCATCCAGACAATTCGTCAATTGTACTAAAGCTATCGTCAAAGCAATTGTGATAAAATACTTCATTTTGTTGTGAAACACGGTATAAACACGCGATGGTCGGCACTGCTCTGAGCGTTTTTCTTTAGCAATAGATTTATATGCGTGACCTCGAGAACCTGTCCTATTAACAGTGAATATGGTTTTTGCAATCTGATTGAAACTGTTCTGTAGTTATTTTGTATTACTGCACTTTGTACGTAATTGAATTTTAATGCCGATCTACTTCCTCCAAGATTGGATTATGTTGCTTACCTTTCGTAGAATTTGATAAAAGCTGGTTTTCGCTGAAAACACTGCTGGCATTTCAACCTGTAGCCTGAAATAGTTCCTTCGATGTTTTCTACTATATAGAAGCGAGTTAGTTTGAAGCCATTTTTATTGGTAAAATAAATTAGGATGGTCTATACTGAATTATAAGAAAACATATTAAAGCAGCATTTTGTTTATAACATTTATTCACCTTATTATTAATCCTCATCCATAGACAAGACTGTCGGAATAAAGGTCACTCACGAGTTTTATTATGAAGAAAATTTACATAAATAGGTATTATTATGTATAATTACCACTACTGACGGCATTGTGATTAGATATACATATTATAATGTTAATAATGTGTATTTTAATGACGTGGCTGCACCGGTTTTGTTTATAGTCTAGTTTGAGCTCAAGAATATTAATATTAGAGGAATTATCGGTGGTTTAAAACTTATTTTGTATGCAGCTATTCTTAGTGCAGACATCTGTCTGTACTATTATACCTACCTGCTAAACAACTAGTGATGCAGTTTTAAAGTTCGTTTCAAATATGATGTCATTGTTTTTGAGGAGAAGAAAATAAGTTATGTTAATTTAAATTAGTTTAAAGGACATGACATTGATATCATCTGATCTCATGCACATTAGAATTCTCCCAGTAGGTAAGTATCCACACAAACTAAATACTGAAACATTAATTGGAACAAACATTTATACCTATACAAAAGTTGTCCCTATAGTATAGCATCTTTTTGACTTACGTTGAATAGCTACAGCATCGACACAGAATTGATTTGTACCAGAAACAACATTTCATACCGAACCCTCCACGGTGAACCTTAAAAAGCAAAAGCCTGTACCAGATACTGTTTTTTATAAAAAAAAATAAAGAGATACAGTTCAGGTGTGACGTCGGTGGAGACAGGCCAGTGTCGGGCGGAGATAAGTAGAAAACAAAAGGTTTATCAGTAGCCGGCTGTAGGCACGTACCGCGCAAAGCCGGTGAATTACGTGGCTAGGGTGGCTAGCGGGACTTGGCTCGAGCTTATCTATCAACAAAACACCTAGCAGGTATCTAGCGAAAGGTTGAAAATGCTACGACTTAGTAAGATCGTGATAACTTACAAAAACAATTACAAGTCTGAGGAAACAATGTTTTTGACAACTACTTTGATCTTTTTGTTCATTTGGTTTTGTAACATTGTAAGATTTTTACACGCGAAGAAGTGTGACTATAGCAGAATTACATTGCTCTTTTCGGAATGGCATTAGTTTTACCCAGATGGTCGTATCGTAAAGAACATTGTGCTGCTGCAAGAAAAATACGTTATACCCAGGAGCTTGGACAGATAAAACTTACCTAGGTGGAAACATAATAAATATTTACTTTGCATTACCTATTGATTTACCGATATTTGACGTTTATTTTTACATTGTGTTGTGCTGGCGCTGCCGCTGCCGCAGTTAATATAGAAACCTCTGTGGAAACTATATTTTCGAGCCGTTTTTGGGGTTGAAACTCTGGAGCCGTGGGGTCCGAGTGCTCATAGCCTGTTTAAAGATATTTGTCTTGACCCAAGGGCTGGTTTTTACTTTGGCCAGAGGCTTAAGTGCTGCCGTACAATGTGGCAATGCCGCCAGTGTCTTGGGTACGTTACCAGTTTTTTGATTTCCTTTTATAGTTTGTTTGTACTCTGTCCTCAGGACTAGATTGAGGTCAAGAGTAAGCCCAACCAGTATAAAAAAAAAGTTTATTTATTTTAGTTTACTTAATAGTTTTTAATTTATAATGTATATAGTTAGTTTAATGTATAATTAAAAATAATAAACTTCCTCTTTGAAGTTTTGGAGTTTTGAAGTCATTGTATTCTTTTTTTGTTTGATAACCCTGTCTGTGCAGGCCTATTAATTAACAAAAGATTTGTAATCCGAGGAATTGTTCACAGTCAAAGCAGATGAATAAGAAACTGAATACAAAAACCCGGTAGTGATTAAACAAGGAAGTCGGAGATTATTGATGTAGATGATATATTATTATGTTAGACGCGGAACCCGTTGAGCACTATGCTCGTGCGCTCATGTTAGCATTGTAAATTGGGTTAAGTTAGTTCGGGTCGTGTAATACTCACACTACATGACCAATTCTGACGTCTTGCTACTTGGGGTGGACGGGGCGAATTTAGTTTATGTGGAGAGTTTTGGTACCTAAGTATACTGAGATGCAGTTTCTAATGCTACTTATTTTGTGCATTTTTTCGTTTTCCTGCTATCTTTTTGTAGTCAGGTTCAGAAGGGTGTACGTCAGTGGTAACAAGTCCAGTGTAAGCTGGAGTCTTATTCTATTGAAACTCCGCACTACTTAAGGTCAAAAGTTTCCAATGGCATACGGTCTACCTGCTGTACCTCTATCAAGTGTTTCCAAATACTTATGCTATGAATAAATTTTTGGAACTTATAAAATAAGCAATTATTTTGATTGTGTTTTTGATTTTAATTTTGTTTTTTTTTTGTATTTAATTTTGACTTTGTTTTTAATTTTTGTATTAAATTTTGATTTTTCCTTTAAAACTTGTATTTAGTTTAGAGTTTGTTTTTAATTTTTGTATTTAATTTTGATTTTGTATTTAAATTTAATTTTGATTTTAATTCTGTTTTTAAACTTTGATTTCAATTTTACTTTAGTCTTTAATGTAACATTTATTATTTTATGGGGCATGCGGTGCTAACCTATAAAAAATTGTTATACTAACCTTTGATATAAGAATCTTTATTTTAAAATGTAACCGCATAAACAATTGTTGGTTGGCCAGAAATAATAAATAAATAAATAAATAAATAAATAAGCCTTTATTGCTATTTTCCAATTTTATTATTACTTTAAGATTTGTTACTGACGATCGCTTTTTCTAATAACAGCTTGTCCGACAAAGGCCTCCCCCAAAAACTTCCACCTATCTTTGTCTCTTGCAATTGTTGCTGCAAAAGTTGATGTTCCAGAATGAACCCACATTGTGGAACAGCAACTCTTTTGAGATCATCTTCTCAGCGTTTCATTTGTCGGCCTTTATTTCATTTACCATCCCTGGGTTACCACTCTGATATTAATCTTCATTCCCGTCCATTTCTCATTTCTCTCAGCATATGTCCTGCCCATTTACATTTAAGTGTTTTGCATCTAAAACTAAGTGATAATCCTCACTCTTCCGTGAATCAAGTATGCTCCTTCTTTAGTAGTATTGGTAAAAACTTAGCGGCAAATATATTAAAATCTCATGATTCTACTAATACTCTCTCTGGCACCGATCGATCCGAAAAGTCCAATTTTTCCCCTCCAGCTGGCTCTCTCGCTCTACTAGACACCGATGAAGGTGAGGTAGAAAGAATAATCTTACAATTACGTAATGATTGTGCCATAGGTTGGGATGGTATATCATCTACCTTGCTGAAAAATTGTCGCCACATACTAGTGCCACCAATCACCTATATCTGCAACCTTTGTTTACAATCAGGAACGTTCCCTGACGGACTGAAAAAAGCAATAGTCCATCCAATATATAAGAGCGGAAACAGAACCTGTGTCAACAATTACAGACCAATTTCCATCCTGCCTTCGCTTTCAAAAATTATTGAAAAGATCCTCAACAGACAACTTAGGGGTTTTTTACAAAAACATAGCATTATTGCCGAGAACCAGTATGGCTTCAAGTCTGGAGTTTCGACGGAAGATGCTGTACTGGATCTTACACAATTTGTAGCAAGGAAACTTGATAGTGGGGCTAAGTGTTTAGGTATATTTCTGGATCTGTCAAAAGCTTTTGACACAGTTTCTGTTCCCAAACTTACCGCAAAATTGGAGCATCTGGGTATACGTGGCATAGCACTCGACATGTTTAAAGATTACCTCAAGAATCGCTCTCAGCAGGTTAAAATAGATGCGTATCTCAGCAATGTGGAAACCGTGACATACGGTGTGCCCCAGGGGAGCATATTGGGTCCTACATTGTTCCAAATTTATGTTAATGACCTCTGCAGGATGACGCTACCAAACTGCAAGATCTACGCATACGCTGACGATACTGCAATTATCATTTATGGCTCTACTTGGGATGAGGTTAAAACTAAGGCAGAATTAGCATTAAATAGTATTATGAACTGGTTTCATCGAAATTTACTTACACTAAACTTAGATAAATCTTGCTACATTCCTTTTGCTATCCGACGAAACACCAAGCCACCGCATAGCTTTGTTGTAACTGCTCACTCCTGCCTGAACTCTCCAACACCGTGTTCATGTCCTACGCTAGCTAGAAGTGACTGTGTAAAGTATCTAGGTCTGCAAATAGATGACGGCCTACGATGGGACAAACAGCTAGAAATGGTAACTAGCAGGACAATGCGTCTTATATATGTCTTTAAATCCCTTAGAGAGTCGGCTGACATAGACACATTAAAAATGGTTTATTTTTCACTGTGCCAGTCGATTATAGGGTATTGCATCACTGCATGGGGTGGTGCTATTAAAACGAACTTCCTGAGGGCAGAGCGAGCTCAAAGAGCCGTACTAAAAGTTATGTCTAAGAAACCGTACTTATATCCAACCAAACAACTTTATGATGAATGTAAGGTATTAACAGTTAGACAGCTATTCATCTTGCAGACTGTCCTCAGAACTCATAGACTCATGCCCAGATCCAACCCAAATAAACGCACAAACATACCGTCAGGTGTAACACATAAAACCACATTTGCCGCACGCCAATATTACGTCATAGGCACTTATATATATAAGAAACTACACAAAACACTAAACATACTTGATTTAAACAGACACACGCTAAAACACATAATTACTCAATGGCTACTACAGCAAGACTACCTCACAACGGAGAATCTTCTAGCATACATCTCATAAAAATAAAAATAAAAATACAATCGCAAAATCCACGCACTTTTACCATTACACACACATGCACGCACACACACACACTCATGCACGCGCACTCACACCAACACGCACATACACGAACTCTCACTCACATACACAACACACTAAGTAACCCACCTACACTTATTTCATAGAATAACTTTAGCTTATGTAACATCGACACTGTTTCACTTGTTATTGAATGTTAATTATCTACTGTACCCATATGGCTGAATCCTATCTCTTAAGATACAGGCTAGACCTAGTTTAAGGGATAGAGTTTATATAATTGTGCTTATAGTTGTGATAAACGTTATAATGAACAATGTATACAGTGCAATGTGCTCTTGTTTTATGAAATAAATATTTTATTATTTTATTTTATTATTATTATTATTATCCTTTATTCACATCTCTAAATTAATCTAAATTAAAAATGCAACTAATTTTTAATTTAGATTAATCTTATTTTATCTTTTCTTTTACTCCGATTACAATTCTCTCTATTCCATTTTGACTTACTATTATTTTGTTAGTTTCTCTGTTTATGGCCATGTTTGCCAACCACATGCTAAAATGCAGGTCTTATATACTTTTCTTTTTTGGAACGTATTGATAAATAAATATGCCTATTAGTAAATTATCTTGAAGTTTTTATAATCCTAGTGCAATTTATTTACGCCCAAAGTTGCGTAAAATTCCAAACCAATATTTTTTTACTGTTTTGATTAGCTGAATATTACTAAATAATGACAAGATAACTCGATATGATGCTTAGTTTTTGGTTTTTAACACCAAACAGTGAAGTTAAGAATAAGAATAGATTAGAATAAGAATAATTTATTGTTTAAGAGATTATATTCAATGCATTGAATCCTGAAACTCACACTAGGATTCCCTGTGTCGTGAGTTTCAGGCTCCTTCGTTCCGTTTACATTTTTATTAATATATCCGTTACAATAAATTTTTAAATCTAGTCTAAACTAATCGTAATCTAAAAAAAGGAAAACATAAAGAAAACAGTTGGTTACCTATGATATGTATATCTATGAATGTTATGTGTGCGTGTGTATGTGTGTGCGTGTGTATGTGTGTGTGTATGTGTGTGTGTGTGTGTGTGCGTGCGTGTTTGTGCGTGTGTGTGTTGGGGGGTGTATTAAGACAGTCTGTTTTGAGAGTGTGTCTGAATGTTATACCTGTTGTATGTAAATGGGATTTTGTGATTTATAGTAATAAATATATAAATATATAAGTTATCGGCCTTCTCCGTTTGTATGGAAGAATAATCGGCTTACGCACCCTTGACATCCAGTTTGAAGCTTCTAAAGTAATAATATTTTGTAAATGCCACGAGCAGACCGCTAACAAACACCTTTAAAAACTTTTTTGAACCCAACAAGAGCTCTGATTTTTGAATAATAATTTAATTCATATTAAATTATCATATCGTATTGAATTATCACTTGCTTCGGTGAAGGAAAACATCGTGAAGAAACCAGCATGCCTGAGAGAAATTTCTGGACGGCATGTAAAGTTAAGTCAGAGGTCCATGGGCGGCATAAAACTCTGACATCAGGTTAGGCACTGACGACACAATAATTAAGAAGAAAAACTTTTTTCAATAAGCTCTGCCTTTTTCCTCCCTAGTTAATTTCGCAAATGGTCCTATAGACCGATCGCTTTAATGAGTCCTCCGCCTTGGCCGCCCATCATAGGCACACTAAGCGTCCACAAAGTCCTAACAATATCCCACAGGTTATTTGCTTTAAAATAACCTTAATTCACGTAGGTATTACGATTATACTAATTAAACTAATACGTGATCAACCTTCAGAATATTCCAAGTAAATTGATACCTTCGCGAGGACTCATTAAAGCGGTCGGTCTATAGTTCTTATACGATCGTGTTACGACTTCTAGTACTTATTTTCTATGATCTAATAAACTAACAGTTTATTGAATTACACTGGGATGAGTGCTAGTGTTGCCATCTCTGGCTAAATGAAATACCTTACCTAGATTAGGGAGGGGACATTGTATTGTACTACCTACGGCGAATGACCTAAGGTCTTTTATTCTTTTCAATTCGGTATTCGGTCTTTACTACATTTTTAAAAACTTACTTCCACAATTTCAATTGGTAAGGCTATTATAGGTGTAAAAATACCCTTAACGACGCCAAAAGGCATTTCTTTTCCCATTGCGACCATTTTTTTATCTGCACCATATACGGATATCAAAAGTCAAAATTCCAACTTTTTCACAAGTTTCATAAAATACAAGTTTTTTTTAAATATTTTTTTATTTAATCATATTACTTTAAATACATCCATGACCTCTGTTCTATTCAATGCAGTGTTTTGCTTGTGTGCTTTATATTGAGTTCTTCCGAATAACTCGAATTTTCACTCCAAAAAAAGTCGTTTCCTAGTAATGATTTTCGTGAAGAGTTACTTAGTTTGATGTACAGAATGCTTGGTTGACGGCTTAGTGAAGGATCCGTTTGCACCTTGGTACGACGCCGGTTTTTTCAGAAAGGCTAGGTAGAGTGAGTATCATTAAAAGGCAAGTTAATGTGATAACCCAGTTTTCAATTGTGTTTTAACTACCATTTTGCTACTCGATTTACTTTTATTCCGCATTGCCAACTTTTAACCTTTAACACACATACATGCATATATGCTTTCACAGCGAAATTGTATATGTACCTCAGACCGCTACTCTATAGAATAGAATAGAATAGAAGACATTTATTTCAGACGTAGTCCATATACTGTTAGTAACACAAAAACCCTTATAAAACTATTGTTAGTACATACAAAAATAAACCCACTGAAAAAAGCGGCACCGCAAGGGAGCGCCAGTTTATGACAAGCCCTGGACGCGACCACCTGCAGTGTGTAGTCAGAAAAATTAAAATTCTTTAAATATAACAGCTAAATGAAAAAGGAAACATCTACTCCTTAAATCATAGTAAATGCAAGAAAATTCTTAAAGAAGGCCTTCAAAATATGTCCTATGAAGACACAGAGAAGTTATTACTTGTGCTAAAGTAAATATTGTTCGTATTATTGTTATTTTTTAATTAGCTAAGTTAAGATACTTTCAATTTTTATATACCTTTTTACATAGGTAAGATTACAATAAGATTAATATGATAATGTGTTTATTAATTTTACCTCCAATCGCCTGAAAGACAGGATTACCTAGTTCAGGCACAAATCATGCATGAACTTGACTTAGATTTAAGAAAAACTTTACGTAAACGTTGGACCTTATATTTTTGAATAAATTTTATTATTATTATTTATTATTTAAGTTTTGCGAAGACATTTACCTAAAGAAAATAACTTTACATAACAGATGCAAATGTAGTTAATGTAAGATAGTATAAGATTTTAAACTATCATGGTCACTAACATTATCATTAACACTCTGGACCACTCTATATCGGGAACTCAAATCAATCAGTATACATGGTAAATATCCCGTTTTAGAGCTAATGATAATGTAAGATAGTTTATGTAGGTACATTCAGTTTCATTAGTAGGAGAATATTACAAAAAATTGCCTTGTTAATCTAGTGGTTGCAATCGCGACTGTTGAGCTGATGAGGTCCTGGATTCGAATCCCGGGTCGGGCAAATTGTTATTGGGTTTTTCCATCAGGAATTTCTCAGTAGCAGCAATGGAGTCTGGATTTGTGCCCGGTTGATAGGCTCGCCCCCTATTACATGAGACGTAAATATACCTGGCGAAATGTGGGTGTACTATTAGGTACACCCTTGCCTAACCCTTCGGGGATTACTGGCGTGATGTTATGTTATTACAAAAAGAGAGTACCCAGCATCCCTGAGAGATATTTCTCTGTTGCTCGTGGCTAAATAATAACAGCCGTTCGGGTCGATCTTTAGGTAAAGCCGTGCTTGCCTAGGTTGGTCTGTGGATGGGCGACCGCCCATTACATACCTAGTTTCCTCCGTGCCTCGGAAAGCACGGTAAGTCGTTGGTCCCGGCTGTCATCTGTAGATCTTTGACAGTCGTTACAGGTAATCAGACCAAAAAGTCTGACAACCAGTCTTGCCAAGGGGTATCGTATTACCCAGTACTAACTGGGTTGTGGAGGTCAGATAGGCAGTCGCTCCATGTAAAATACTGGTATTCAGCTGACTGACTGGAAGCTAACCACAACATGGTTGGGAAAAGGCGAGGCAGATCATGATGTAAAGCCGAGTTAGAGCCCCATGGGCGGCATAAGAACTCTGACACCAGGTTAGGCACTAACCAGACAAAAATAGTGTTTTTATTTCTATTGTTTTTGGAGGATCCTTAAAGTATTTACTGTTCAACCCATTTTCAAACCAATAAAATACATTTGGGAGGCAATCATCAGTCTATTTTCCAATAAGTGGGATATAAACTTAAATTGATTCATCACAAAAAAGTTTGACAACATTTCACGAAAGCTATCAACTTTGCTACCACAGAAACTATTGTGACCTATAGACATGCGACAGTTTTGCGTCAAATCGTTTAGGAGGACCACCCTTATGGGTACTCGTCACGGTATTGGGCAATCTTTCTTATTGGTGACTATGGCTATGCCTCTATAGTACAAGGCTTGAGATAAACAGGAAAATGTTATATTTTCCTCTACCCTTCTTATGTTGGGGTTTCTTTATTGCAGCCAGCATTGTATTCGTGTGATGGGGCTTAATTAATTATGCAATCAATCATAAACTTCATAAGGTTGGTTTTGTAATGGAACCTACTCGAATATTGTAATACGTCTTGCTAATATATAAACATGGAATTTATAGATCAGACACGAGGTCATAGTTTATTAATTAATTTGTCTACTTACCGCAGCTAATTCCAAGTTGCCATGATTTCACATTACCGAATGATCGGAAAATTACTCACAGATTGAGAGGTCTTTGGTCGTAAATTCTCTTTGATTGGTAAACAGGGTGTAAACAGACCCTTCATATAGCCGTTAACCAAGCATTCTTTACATCTAGCTAAGTAACTTTACGCAAAAATTATTGCTGGGAATGGACTTTTTTTTGGGGTGAAAATGCACGTTTTACGGTAGGACTCGATGGAAAGCACTCAAAGCATTGTGCTGATGGATAGATTGAATAGTACGGGGGTCGTGGAGGTGTGTAAAGCAAAAATCTTATATTAAAAACATGCATTTAAAAAAAAACTTGTGAAAAAGTTGGAACTTTGACTCCCAATATCTCCGTAACTAGAAGGTTCCCAGGTAAGCTCTAGGACAAAAAAATGATCGCAAAGACGGGGAGAACAAGTGCCTTTCGGCTATGTTAACGGTCTATTTACACCCTTTATAATAGTAAGAGAATGGATTATCATGATAATTCAGCAAGTCAGAGTAAATGGTGTAACATCAGTGTTGGCGCTTGATTGTTCATGTAAGTCGTGACAAATGGTGACACTTATCGCGTTCACAGGGCACTGCGCAAACTCACATTTTAGGAACAGCTCGTTTCTGTGTAGTTTTAGGTAGGCACCTGCCTAGCATAATAGATTGTATTTTTTGGATTTAAGGTTTACTTTACGCTGTAGAAGAAAGAAGGAAGGAAGAAAATGAGAATCAAAATCCGAAGGCTCAATATCATTGGACTTACGTTCAAGGACTAATAGCTTTCCCATTATCAGCCATTGTTAGTAAAAAGAGATCCACTATAGTGTAAAAGATCCAGAATAAGGCAGTAGTGCCTAGGCTAGAGCATTACTGCCTTATTCTGCATCTCTCTACTGCCTTATTATCATCAGAAATCAATTTAGTCAATTGAAGTCGTAGTAATGAATGTTTCAATGACTGATCGATATACTTCCTGGCAATTGCGAAAAAACTAAATACTTTTTTATCCCACAGCTGCTTTCTCTTACAGCTTTACACTTTTCCTTACAAACGTGTAACGTGCATAACTCTGATGATTTAGTGGCGCTCTGGGATGATTTCCAGCGCTTAGCAGGCTTCGCTCGACGAGGACAAACCTAACCAAAGGTTCTTATTCCTCTCTGGTATCCCAAAAGTCGATACACGTGACTTCAATCAACCTTAAAGACTGTTACAGAACCATGAAGATATTTTTATACAAAAAACCCGTCACGGTATCTTTTTTCTTACTGATTAAGTCCTACCGCACGTCACATGTCCGCTACCTACATCAAACCTTGATAGAGAACGTAGGAAACATCTCTCAAACAGAATAAAACAAACTCAGTTCTCATTTTACCTACACCTAATATAAAATGCACACAGACTCCACGTATCTCTTGGTAGTACGTCCGTTCCGGCGGTGTGTGCTGTCAGTCCCACGGGTTTTTGATTCCAATCGCGGATAAGTCACGTACTTAAAGTTTATATATGCTATAAGTTTCAAGTATTGCGTTTTAGAGTAACGGATAATGTAGTGGTGCTCTGAGAATTATGTGATTTGAAAAACACTTTTTAAAAGATCATCTTTTTCACTCACGAATTACAGAATTCGCAGTTAAAATTTACACTAAGTACCACCTGCCCCCGTAGCATGACCACCGTAGACAAGGATTTCTTTGACGGTAGAATAGACAAAATGACAGATTGTGTCGGCACATTGACAGATTTCTTTGCACTATCTGTCATTTTGTCGATTCTTCCGTCAAAGAAATCATGCTACAGGGGCTGCTTGGCTAAAACAAAAAAGCGCGACTTAACTTCGGACCATACAACATTCCCTTACATTAACAACACGGCCGCACGGTAGTAAATGTAAGGTTCACAAAATCAACACCGAACAAGCTCGTAAAACATTTGGGCCTTTAGCAGAAAACTCGGAACAATCCTCTAGTTCCACCGCATGCAATTGAAACATTTTTACCTCTTAGCAAGTTCGTCTCGGGTGTATCGTTTAGGCAGCACAATGTTTAGACATTCAAACGTGACCCCTAGCTATAAACGTGAAAGTTTTATGTAAATGCGACTCTCCAGTGGCAGCATCCGTCCGTATTGCATAAGTTGACTAATAAATTAGTGAGTTGCTCTTGTTGTCGGAGATAAGTGGGGCGGACAAAGGATTACCTTGCGCCGGGCGTGCCGAGGCCCTAACTTCTGAAATAAACTGTGAAGTCGTTCGCTTGCCAGGGCTCGGCTGGGCGGTCACGTCACCCTGTCAGATATAATCTGAGCAGAAGGGTGAAAAATAAGATAAAATGATTGCTCGCTAATGGTTTTACTCGATGTGTTCTTCAATACAATAGTGGCTAACAAGCTGATTTATACAGTTATTGTTAGAATCCTATTATGTTTATTGAACAAGTAAATTAGTCTAGAGCTTAACGTTAGACAGATAATTAGGATTCTATTTTTTTTGCAATAACACTCATTTTTCAAATCAAACAATTGAAGTTTACTTTAACATTAGATTTGATTTTGAAACAAAAGTATTTTCTCTGTAGGAATAGAATTAAAATAATATTCAAATTATTGAGCTCTCCCGAGTCTTTTCAGTTCTCTTTGTAATCAAAAGTCTCACAGTTTGATGACAAGTTACAATCACTATTGTTTTTAGGCATGTATTTAACTCGGCGACAAACTAATCTGATTTAGGGTTTTTAAAAATAATTTAAATGGTTAGCAAAAATAATAGGTTGGCAGTTACAGTGTACTAGTTGTTCAACACAATCAGTGCGATAATTCAAGAACTCCTGAAAAAAACCTTAAAACAACTACTAGATTGTAGATAAGGCGTAGTCGAGGTAGTCCCGCTGCGCGGGACTCATATTTCAGTTTGCAGGGTTTAAAGCAACCTAACACGAAGGGGATTCCGGGTGTTTTAGTTCGCTCACTTCGCTCGCTCACTAGACCCCGGCATCCCCTTCGAACCTAACCTGTCCGAGTCGGGGTGCCATAAGTCTCTCTCAGCCTTCGCTCGCTCTTGCGTCCTATATTCTCCTTGCCGCAATGACCGGATAAATAGTTACTTACTTGGATACACGGACAATAGTCACCCAATCAGTATATTGTTCGCCAATTAAATTTTTGTTCGCCCGATTAATAATTTCCCTTGTTCTTATGGTAAACCATTCCATCGCACTTAAGACAGTGCGAGATCCAAAGATTGAAGTTTAAGTAATTAAGGTTTCGTGAACTTAGTGGAAACTTTCTTATCGAAATTGCCATAGTATTAAAGTTAAAAAGAGAAAAATAACAGGTTATTTATGAAGTTTTTCAAGTTTCGATACAAAACTGCAATAACGTGCGCGCAATAAATACAGCAGGCGTCTCGTTTTAAATGAATCACGCAAACTTAGGAGTGGCTGTATATTTATAATAGGCCGTTAGGGAAATACCAGTGAATGGCCCACGTAGCAGATGTTTGCCCAAACTCCCAACTATGATAACAGAGTGGAGGACAATTTTTTACAACTCTCTTCCACAATGTCCGCGAGTAAATAATATACTAAGTGACAAACGTCTCATTCCTTTTTATTTCGGGTCACTCTTGAACCGAATAAATTGCGAGCAATTTTCGGGGTCGTTTGCCACGCGCCGGGATGCCGATGATACGCTTCTCAAACTCCGCGTTCGAATCATCCCGTACATATTTATACGCGGTGAATTTCTACAAATGGTTTGATATCACAATTTATTTTACGAATCACGCATTTCATGGTTTGGTCCCGAAATTCTTTCATTCATATTGATTAATGACATAAAGTGTTAGAGAATATAAGAATACTTTTCTCATGTGGATTGAATATATCTTACACTTATTTGATGCACAGTTTTCCTCATTCGATCAACAGACATTCCACATGATTTGAATAGAACTCCCATCGAACCAAATAAATCTCGGGCTCACAGATGGAAAAACTGAAAAGTTGTGAGAGATCCCTACAATATGGTCTGTCTTCGATAGCGTTTGAATATCAAATAGAAACTTTTTCGTGTAAAAATACTATCATCGGGGAGCAATAAGCTACGTAAGTCAGGATAGGATTCCTCTCGACCGTAGTTTCGATTAACGAACGTAACACTTGTTCGGAGCGGGTCTTATCTAAGTAGTTGATTGTTCTCTATTTGTATTTTTGGCCCCAATCGGGGCCGGGATTGTCTCGGTTCGTGTTTTTGTCAACAGTCACGTCGCGAACGGTTGCTTAATCATGAATGACACGATTACGTATTCAGGAGGCTCGCCCCACCCGCTAACGAGAGACGAGATAAGTTTACAAACGTCGTAATCTTGAATTCCCGAAGGCGTTCAGTCTCAGCGTTGATTATCCAGGATTTGAAATTAACATATTAGGAATGTTCTGTGCTGGTGATGTTGTAAGGGATCTTTCACACGAGTGGAGTGGGGAGTGTTCGCGCCTGTTTATTTACAACGCGCCGATGTTTGCTCTGTCGGATGGATGTGCGGTAAGCCGCGGTAGTGGAAACGTCTTATGTCTTCTTCGAGTGTAAATGTGAGATAATTTGGAAGCAACTGTTTTTGTTGTTGAAACATTTTCACTAAAATATTTGGAGTGGAATTTGGTGTTTACCCTGGAACGTCTCAATAGGACTGTTAATTTGTTCGAAGGTCGCACTCGGAAATTCTATTGGTTTATCTTTTTCTGTATCCAAGTGACTGGTTTTATTTTCAAAAGAGGCTTCTGTCTGCTAGAAGAGGTCGGTCGTTGATCGAAGTTGAGCTTAACAACATTTTGGGTAATGTTACCTATCTAAAAATGTACCAACCACCCACTCAATTCGTAGCGATGCCAAAAAAAGCCGAACAGCCAATATTTTTATTTTACACCCAGATTAACACAGAAACAAGCGAATACACTTCCCGAAAAATATATTTAGGACACAATAACGAAAACAAAAACTGGCAGAGAGAACAACATTTAATTTTATCTCCGCGAGGCGAGAGAGCTGCAAAACTTTGCCATGAACAATATCATGTGTAAGTGCTCTTAAGCGGAACGGTACATGTTTGTTTGAATAGCGGATTGAGCTCCAACCGTCCTCCTTGGCTGGTTCATAAACAATGGCGTGTATATCTCTCGCATGTATACCGAACTCTTTATGTATAGCATTAGGCTTCCTGAAAACGAAGGAATGGCGGTCGCAGATAGGGTAGTACCAGTTGTTGGGTTTGAGTCAATCTTTATTTAGGCACCCCAATGCCTTGGTATTAGATAGATAGAATACTATAAAGGGTGTAAATAGACCCTTAACATAACCGAAAGGCACTTGTTCTCCCTGTCTTTTGCGATATTTTTTTTTGTTCTAGACCATACCTGGGAACCTTCTAGTTACGGATATATTGGGTTCCAACTTTTTCACAAGTTTTTTTTTAAATACATGTTTTTAATGTAAGATTTTTACTTTACACACCTCCACGACCCCCGTACTATCCAATCCATCCATCAGCAAAATGCTTTGAGTCCTTTCCATCGAGTCCTACCTTAAAACGTGATTTTTTACCCCAAATAAAAAAGTCGATTCCCAGCAATAATTTTTGCGTAAAGTTACTTAGTTTGATGTACAGAATGCTTGGTTGACGGCTATGTGAAGGGTCTGTTTACACCCTGTATACATACATACGTAAACTCGCGACTTTTCCCAATTTTCCCATGCGGGTAGGCAGAAACCACAGAACTTGACCTGCTACGATCCTTAGATAGAATATTGTACATCATAATTGTTACACAGCTAGTTTACCATGGCGCTAATTCCATGTGTACAACGGCAGTCTTATCGCTTTTCTGGTCTGGCTGGTTTCCATACCAAGGGACGTTGTTTAACAAATGCATAGATTCGTTGATTTTGAAAATTACATACGATCATCGAATAGGGAAATAAATAAGTGACCGATGTTGTGTTGTCGACCAACACTACCATAAAAATAGCTAGACTTAGATACATGACGTGGAAGAAAGTCCAAAAATAAACAAGTTACGAAGAAATAGTAAAAGATTTTACCTCTAATGCTAGAGAAGAGTTCTGACGGAGTGATTCTGGGTAAACCAACTGTCAACGCCAGAAAGTAGAACTGCAAACTTTATGTAATTCCAGGAGTTATAACAGTATTGCTGAAGGCAGTTTAAAACCCAGTGGTGGGTTAGTACAGTCTAAAGATGATGATAGTCCACCTAAAAAGGTTACAATAGAAATAGTTATAAGTGTAATTAAAGCTATATAAAGGCCCATAAAAGCCAGAGCTGTCAGTGAACTGTATGAGACTGTAAGCAGAGTTTGCCTCGAGTGTAATGTCGGTTGTATAGTTGTTTCGGAAACAATTAAACAACTCATATCATTCGCGTTATATTGCTAAACTTATGATGTCTATACTGTTATATTTCTGCTGGGAGTTCTGGCTGTTTTATGTGAGAAATGAAATATGTAGAAGACTTATTCTAAGACTAGTTGTTGCCCGTGACCTTCTTCGTCCGCGTGAAATAATTATTATATATTATTCCTTATTTGAATCGGATTTTGTTAACAATTACAAAGATTTTAATTGTTTTGGTACGCAACCCTAATCATTTGAATTTCTAAAATAAACTCGTTTTAACCTCAGCTATCTACCAGTAAAAGTACCGTCAAAATCGGTCCAGTTGTTTCGGAGATTAGCCGGAACAAACAGACAGACACACAGACAAAAATTTTGAACGTTTTTTTTTTGTTATCGCTACCGTTCCTAGATGACGCTATAATATAAACCTTAACACTATGTTTTCGTAACATAATATAACATCACGCCTGTGTATCTCCGAAGGGTTAAGCAGAGTTGTACCTAATAGTACACCCACATTTCGTCCGTTATGTTTTAAGTCCCATGTAATAGGGGGCGACCCTATTGCCATCAACCGGGCACAAACCCAGACTCCGTGGTGGCTGCTACTGACAAATTCTTGATGGAAAAATCCAATAACACTGCCCGACCCGGGAATCAAACCTAAGACCTCATGCTCAGCAGTCGCGTTTTCGACCACTCGACTAACAAGGCATTCGATGTTTTCGTAAGTGATTGACAAAACTTGAACATCTCACTGAACGTCTGCGCGCTGGTTTAAACCTCCTGAAACATCCTAAATGGAACTATTATTGTAACAAACCTTACGGCCCTCGTAAGAGGATCGAGTTTATTTTATCACGCTAGAGAGGACCAACTGGAAATGTTTTTAAACCTAGCCGTGGTAAGCTTTGTAGATACCTACAATATTTTAGAAAGATTTTCTAACCTCTATAAAAGGATTTAGAATTTTTATTTGAATAATTTTGAAGTAAAAAAAACTTCTTAGTATCTAATCTTTTTGGCACGTCATAATTTAGTCTGATTTTTTTCAAGAGAAAACTTGTGTACATTAAAATATTGAATCAAGTAAATTTACTTACGTAAATTGTTACGTGTCTTACAGTTCTATGACCCGACAATGTACGGTAGTAAGCAATTCCCCTGACTACGTAGTAAAGGGTACAACAGTACCTACACACTCCTCGTATTTCATGTTTCCACGTCCCGAGTTTTGGGTTAGTCATTAATGAGCCTTTTGAGACAACTTCCAAGTACGTAATATGTATAACATTCTACCAAGTACTTCACCATAAATAAGTACCTACTTTAGGTGCAAAAGCTTCATCAAATAGACTTTAATTAGTTAATGCCGTCCATTACGTCACCAGACACTATTCAACGAAATAAAAGTACTTTAATACGGATTTTAATCGTGACCTCGAGCCGGATAGCAGACCGCACGCTTTGAAAACGACTTCAAACGAGTAAAATAAAATTTAGACAATCAACCCAAAATAATCTGCGAAGTAACTTTCATCCCTATCTGTAATTAGTTAATAGAGTGGGTAAGCCGCCTAAACCTAGAGCTATTTCAAGTTTAATCTGGAACTGTTGTCTTGTCTAAAGGCTTGGAAATTGAATCCTAATTTGTAGCCACTGTAACACAAGTAATTCAAGCCGTGGCAAATGACTCATTAGTCCTAAACTAATATTAACCTGTGTTGTCCAAACAAAGAGTTTGGGGTGTACCTCTAATATCATCAGTGGCACAGCGCCGGGCGGCGCTCGTGAGCTCTTGTTTCGTTTCAAGCAAATGTTCTTTCATTTTCTAATGGATCGGCACTGAGGGAATATTTGTTGGCAAACTTTAACCAGACACAGATATTTACATAACAAAGAAAGGGGTAAGGGATCCGAGTGTCCCCAAAACACGTATTCTTCTCAGGAATTTCGATTTTGGAGAGAATTTAACGGTGAATTTCATTTCAGGGCGTTTTTGTCGTGGTTTTTAATTTTGTGCATAATCAAAATCTAAAGTTGTGTGATATGTGGAAACATGTTCATAATAAACCTCAACATAATACTTCACGGCAAGAAGTTTATCAGGAAATATTATAATGTTATGATACCGGGAGTGTTGTTCGTTCTACTTATCAAGTTTGCTTTTACACCTTCCCGAACGCTTTGATAACGTAAATGTTTTGAATATTAAGTCGAGTTAGGTGCATCCTCGCGGCGAGATAAATCTTTGATTAGTTGTTCAAGCTAGAATCCCAGCGTAGCTGTGCTAATTAAATAAGTTTTGTAAAATTTAATTAGTTTAACAAAAGGAATGAACAAAAGCGTCTTGGTTGATGCTTTTAATAGCATGAGGGTAATATGTATGTGGTTTTGTTCGTAACAGAATCATTTTGATTTAAACACGTTAATTTTAAAAAGAGAAAGATTAAACTACGATATCTTTTGATTTTAAAAGTCAAGCTAATCATTTACAGTTCAGAAAGAACAACCTTAATTTGTTTTAGATAAAATCGCCTGAAAGTTTAATAGGCTGTTGTAACAACTATCATTGTCTCGATATTGCTCTCTCTAGACATTTATTTTACGATATCGCGCCGTAAAAGTGGCCATGAATTCGAAAGAAAACATGTCGACTGAACGCCCGCAAAAATAGATTATATTTTATTGAACTTTGTTGTCATCATATCTTCGTAAACCCTTCGGGACAAAGGGGGGGATCTTTTCACAATGTTATCGACACAACACAAAAATACTGTCTAACAAACAAAGGGAATACAGTTCAGTGTTATTCTTACGCCTCTCCAAGATAAGTTTAAAGGTTGCGACGGATTTTTATTGTTTATTTTGCTCCTTAACAAACATTTTACGTAATGTAAGAGCCTTCAACAAATACGTTAGCTAAGTAACTTACTTACAATTGTAAAAATACGGTAAATATGGCTTGAAAAGTTGCAGAATAATCTACGTTTATTATTTGAGATCCATGTTTTAACAACCGAGGCTAATATTTTTTGTACGTAACTATGATATTTTTTTTTTTACTTTTTACGATTAGAAGATATCATTTCGAAATACTGTATAACTGATCCGCGGGCAAAGTTTATATTGTCATTATTTTTCTGACTTACTTCTGAAATTCGTTGTTAGGAGAAAGTTGTTTTAACAAGGAGCAGCCTTGAAAGTTTTTCAGATGCTTAAATGGGTATATGGTTACCTACCAGCCAAGCTTTGTTTTTTTTTTTATGATATTCGAATACAAGTACTTTCGCCAAGTACGCGTAAGATAGGACTCGAGGTGTTTTATTTCATTGTAAATAATAAGAATATGCTTGTTGTTGTTTTTTTTTGTTGAGGTTGTCGACATGTGGAATGTGAACTCGGCTATCATTTTACCGATTGTCGTGACGGCCAATGGCCTTATAGCCAAGAGCCTCGACGATCATCTTTCGAGGCTCTCCTTAGACGGTTGGATCAAGGGCCTGATTCAGAAGGCAGTACTCCTCGATACGGCTCACATTGTGAGGAGGTTTCTGTCTCTGGAGCCCTAACCACCGGTAGCTTGGACCCTGCTCCCGATACCGGTGGACCACTGTTTTTTTTTTATATTTTTAAATGTCTTCTATACGTTTTTTAAAGAAATATTTAAAAATGTAATTTATATGTGTAAATACGAATAAAAGAAATAATAATAATTCATTCATTTATTCAGATGACCAAGATCCATTGGGTTAGTAACAATATTCTTAACTTATGTTAGTACTTAATTAAAAATACAGACAGTGTACAGGTGACTAGTGACCTCACCAACGGGCTATGTAATGTTATGTATGTAATAGCGAAGGGTACTAAAATGAACGCTATATATCGGTATTATCAAGACACAAAAGGAATACGTAAAAAAATTATATGATCATGTCTCACCTTCGAGAAATAATAAAATCTAAATACACATTAAGTTCATAAAAATAAAACGTGATAAATTCACGAGTTCCATTTCACAAGTAACACATGTTATATTTATTGCTGTCAAACGTTGGTATGCTTGACATAATATAGAACAAAATGCCGACTTTCTGAGAACGTTTCAGAAATAAGCTCTACGACAGACAAAATAAGAAAAATCTGGAAAAGAATGGAAAATTCCATGAAACACAATATAAAGAAAAACCCGGTTTATTTTAATCGGAATTTTCTCAAGATGTTATATTAAAGTTCTCAAGCTAATTTCCTCTAAACTAGGTTTAAAACATATTGTTAATTCCTTTTTTTTTCTGCCATTCTTTGAATTTCCATTCATTATTTTCTTTTTTTCCCTACATCTTCACTCTCACTACATAGTATAAAACAAAGTCGCTTCCCGCTGTCTGTCCCTATATATGCTTAGATCTTTAAAACTACGAAGCGGATTTTGATGCGGTTTTCAGTAATAGATAGAGTGATTTAAGAGGAAGGAGGTTTATATATATATTGCACCCGTGCGAAGCCGTGGCGGGTCGCTAGTCGTATTATAATACTCTCTTTATTTTATTACTTGAAAATGGAGTGGGAGAACTCTGTCATACACAAACACAGACATAAGTGAACAGCATTGCTGTCACGCTTTAAAAGAATACGTGGGTCGATGAAGTGAACAATCGAATTTGCCCCAAGGCTCCATTCGCTCCCCTGGGTATCATAAGATGGGTTGAAGGGACGGTATCAGGTAGATTGGTGACCAACCCGCAAACTAATCAAAAGCTATTCCTGCTCAAAACCTGGTTTCTTTATAAGTTGCGAGCAAGCTTACAATGACAATTTCTGTACCCGAGGACTTGCTATGGAAGTCAGGATCAACTTTCTAAAAACAAAATTAAACGGCACTGGACAGTCATTATCATCTGCCTAGCCTTTTCTCAACTATGTTGGGGTCGGCTTCCAGTCTCACCAGGTGCAGCCGAATACATTAAACATATGAAGTTATAGCTAGTTATAGTGATTTGATTACGGACTTTTTACATTGATTTTAATTTGACGAAAAATGGTTGTGTTAATTTAAGTTAGATTTTATTTTGTGTACAACTTAAATAAGATATTATTGTGTGGTGTGTATTATTGTCTCTGATAATTTTGATACTAACATTATTTTTAAGTGTACTTACTAACTCAAGTATGGATCGTTGTGTCTGATGCAAATAAATAAATAAAAATAGTTATAGTTATAGTTATTTCATATGAAGCGACTGCCTATCTGACCTCCAAAACCTAGCTAGTACTTGGTAATACGATACCTTTTGATAAGACTGGTTGTCAGACTTTCGAGCCACTGACTACTGTCAAAGATCTACAAATTTTAATGACAGTATTGAAACAAATTAGAGGACTACGGATATTTTGGATGTACTAATCATTTAGCTTCAAAACTAAATTTAAAGTAAGCGTAGAACATGAATTGTGTTTATTTCGGATCCCTGCCCTACTCATGTCTCGGAAACAAAAAAAAAAAACTCAAACCATATACCAAAAAGGATTTTAAGTAACGCGTCTATTTTGAAGACATAGTATCCTTTTACACCAGCATCTAATACCTAGGTTATTCACGAGGTTCAGCTAGAATTTTTAAAGCTAGATTTTTAAACCTCGCCTTATTTTACTTGCTTTAACTGAAAGCGAAGGGGCTTATAAAACCCCTTAACGAAATTAGATTTTTGAAAATAACTTAATTTTAGTAATATTTTATTTTTATAAATAGAGATGGGCTGCTCAGTCTTATTAAGCCGAATAAAATTAAAACGACAACTATAAAATAAAAGTGGATTTTAAAATTTTAAATAATGTAAATTAAATTGCACATTTAAAATGTAGACATGTTATAAAAGGGTAATAAGATTTAATAGAAAGGATAAAGTAGTAAAAAAAACGAAATCGCAACAGCTGTGATTTAAATCACAGCTGACCTCTACAACCCAGTTAGTACTGGGTAATACGATACCCCTTGGTAAGACTGGTTGTCAGACTTTTTGGGCCTCTGACTACCTAACTACTGTCAAAGATCTACAAATGACAGCCGAGATCAACGGCTTAACGTGCTTCCGAGGCACGGAGGAAACTCGGTATGTTATGGGCGGTCACCCATCCACAGACCAACCTAGGTAAGCACGACTTAAACTAACGATCGGCCCGGGCGGCTGTTATTATTTAGCCACGAGCTCCTCCTTTATTGCATTCAGCAATGTATTAAATCAGTTTGTTTTAAAATACTCAAACCCAAGCCTTTTTGAATAGTTAACTCATCACTGACTGCTACATCCGACACCTACCCTTGTCATGAACATCTGACAAAATGGTGTAGGCATCCATCATTATCATACTGCTGCCGTATTCGACTAAACAATCGCAGCACAAAGCAGCGATTGTTTAGTCGAATGTCCAGGGAGTAGTGCAACTTGATTTTGACCGATTTCTCGACGGTTAGTATCGAGTTTTACGGACAGTCTTACAAAGGGATAACACGTTACCCCAAAATGAGGGACTAGAGGTAAAATAGACAACCGCTCCATCTAAAATATACAACATTATTTTTAGTATATGCGAAACCTAAATATAGTTTGTTCAGAATAAGTAACTGAATCGATTCCAATAAATTTTAAACCATGTTATATTTTGTCACAAAAATATTTAAAAAAGTTACAAGTTGGACATCGAGCGACACTAAGTACCTATCGCAATCCTTTAGGTACCTACTACTAAATTATTATTATCAATGAGCTCAAGACGACGCTGAAGGCGCGCGCGCGGCGCTGCATGGTGACTACGTTTATGTGCGGACATCTATGTAAAAGAACAAGCTTATATCTTTGTGATTTTTCATGATACAGTTTTGAAATTTTGTACATAGATTCTTTACATAAAAATACTAGACACGTGTTTCAGGTTTCGCATATACTAAAACTATTGTTGTATATGGTATGAGTTACACCCGGTTTTATTGGACGCAGACCTTTCAGGAGAAGGGCAGATGATGAGTATATAGTTTTACGAAGACTATAGCAATAAGAAACACGTTTCTCCTTGTACCTATATCCATTAACTCGTGTTAAGGGTACTGCTATCTAACAGTTAGAATAGAAACTGTGTCAGTATGAGATCCAACTCGCCCCCAACTTGGAAACGCCCGCGGTGCGTTCAAACTTCCCCTGATATGATAACGCTTTCATATCCACGTCGTGTTTCGTTTAATGTACTGAGTTTGTTTCGGTTTTCCTTGGTAATTATGCTGATACTGATAACATGTTACTGGGAATGAGCCTGTCTCGTAAGAGCTGTTAAAAGATCGTTTTGAGAAGTTGGACAGTTACTTGCTTGTTACTTTTACACACACAGTAAAAGAGTAAAGTGACGGCACGTTTGGCGCAGTGGCCAAGCGATTGGCTGCAGCGCGACGTGTCGCGGGTTCGATCGGATTCGCACGGAACAAATATTTGTATGGCGGACAGATAGTTGTTCCGGGTCTGGCTGTTTGTGTATGTGAGTTTAAATGTTTGTAAACGCACCCACGATACAGGAGAAATTCCTAGGGGGGGGGCAACATCTTTAATAAAAAATAAGTTTGAGGGCGTTTTGATTTTTGTATGTGGAATAACATTGACCGGTCCCGTGCGACTCGCATCCAGCGGATCCCTGCAACCTTCACCAGGTCATCGGTCCACCTAGTGGGAGGTCTTCCAACGCAGCGTCTAGCAGTGGACGTCTTTCGGCTGAAATGATGATGAAGATGATGATGTGGAATAACAAGTTTTTTATATAAAAGACACACCCAGTCTAACTTTAAAAAAACTGCCACACGTAAATGTATTTAGGATTAATTGTACAATCTGGCGACCATTACGTGAACATGACCCTTTTTTGGGTGTTATCCGTTAATCTTAACTTTTAACATTGCCTGACATTAAAACAGTTTCAATTATGAGAGTGTGACCTCTGATAACTCTTCAAGTGCAGTTTTAGGACATGCAAATGTAAAATAAACCCATTTCAGGAGAGTGTGGTTTATTTAAACGTGTGTAGTTTTTGGTTAAGTTTAAACAAAGATAGTATCCCAGAATATAACTGGAGCTCAACAGTCCTCATAAAACCACATTTTAGGTTAGTTTTTCTCTTACGATACGATGGGGACAAGGTAGAAACGAGCTCATACGTGACCTACATATAGTGTATGTTAGATATCTTTTATCGTGGTCTGATATCGAGTATTTCATTTTTGAGACAAGTCACAGGCTTTAGCGTTGCATCTACTACATGTTATCTCCGTTACACTTAAGTAAAGTCACCATTTTGCTGCTACTTTTGACAAACTAGATTGTTTATGGAGTTTCTTGCCCGTCCATAGAGATCTAAGCTTTGGAATTGGGTACTTCAAGTCCTTCAACAGTGAGTTACTACCAAATTCAGTGATCTGCATTTTCATTTCAATAAGGTTGCTGTAAAAATAAAGAAAGAAAAATCGGCGGTGTGAGTCGGACTCGCCCATGAACGGTTCCATACCACTTTTGTAAGGGAGCCCCCTTTAATTTTATTTTTTGTTATTATAGCCGCAACAGAAATACACCTTCTGTGAAAATTTCAACTGTCTACCTATTACAGATCATGAGATTCAGTCCGCTGACAGACAGACGGACGGACGGACAGCGGAGGCTTAGTAATACGGTCCCGTTGGTTTCCCTTCGGGTACGGACCCCTAAAAGGGGATTCTTTGAATTTGAGTTTGATATACCACCTCTTTCATTGCACCTTCAACATCTTCTTCAATCTGAGGTGCACCTGACCTCATCAAACATTTTGCGCCCAGTACTTACACCAGAATCGTTACTGATTTATGGCTGCTGTGTTGGTTTAGTATCAAAACTAGTGCCTTAGTTAATGTACCTACGTATGGTGGCCGAAGTTGTGTTAGCACTTCATCAATGCGTTTACACTTAGTTTGAGTGAAGGCGAGTTATAGTTCAAGTGTGATTATATTTGGTGCAGTTGAAAGTACCAACTTGGACGTTGGAATAGTTAGTTCAGCTGTCAATTAATCCGGCTTTATTTAGTTGCATTGCAAGTTAGCTGAAACAAAAGTTAGTCATGAACGTCTGATCAATATCAAACTAACTTGCTTGTCGAAGAATACAATATATATAAATATATCACAATTCTGTGCATCACACGCACACACACCCATCATATACACACACCCTCCATCTACACACACACTCACATACACATACACCCACGTACTAACCCCTGATTGAATAATTACTTAGCGCCATTGTTGTAATGTATATTTTTAACCTTCATTTTTTTCTTGCTCAATATTACTTACTGCATTAATTTGTGTACGAGTGCATAATTCTGTTTAAATGTGCTTCCGAAGGGGTAGGCTTTTCGTCTTACGCTTAGGCACCAGTCTCCCACAGTATAAAAAACGCATATATTGTTCACGAAACCTTTTAACGTACCTATGTATTGTGGTGAGAAAATAAATCTTTATCTTATTTATTTATTTAACACTTTAAGCACAAAAGTACCAAGGCTGACTTAATGCCATAGGCATTTTCTACCAGTCAACTTTTGGGTGATGCAGAGACCAGCTGTGGTAGGTGTATATCTGAAAATAATTTTAATTAACGATATATACGATTCTACGATTATTATTTTTTTTATTATCGATCCTCTTTATTAAAATGAAATGTTGAAAATAAGAGAAGTCAGAGTAAGAGGCGACTAAGGGACTTACCAGAGAATGGGCAGCAGCGTTCTCTGATTCTACAACAACCATACTGCGATCGCCAACCCGCCTGCCAAGCGTGGCGATTATGGCAAAACCCCCCTTCTTGGGGGAGGCCTATGTCCAGCAGTGGACTTTTCGGCTGAAATGATGTTGAAAATAAGACATTACTATCTACTACTACTTATATTCTTTTTACTGAGGCACTTTTCAGGAATACGAATGACTACCAAACAGCAAAAAGCTAATGTATGCAAATGCTATCATTTGCTCTCGACTGACATCATGTCTATAATGAACATTAATTAGCTGCATTCCGTACGCAGCATTGGAATAACAGTTATTACAGTGCGTTGAAATTTTTGTTTTTCGTACGACGCCTGGGCAGCCAGAAGGTCAGAACCGCTATCAACCTGCTGATTATCCCAATCGGATGCAGCTGAATATCAGTATTTTACATGAAACGACTCCACAACCCAGCACAATGGCAATGAGATTATTATAGGCTGATTATTTAAAACTATAAACGCTTAAATCTGCCTGCCTCGTTGGTCTAGTAGCTGCAAGCGTCCTGGGGACGATTCCCAGGTCGGGCAAAGTGTTATTTTTTCATTAGAATTTTTACAATAACAGCCACGATGTCTGGATTTATGCCTGGTTGATGGCAATAGGTTCGCCCCCATTACATGTGACTTAAACATAACTGGTGAAATATGGGTGTACAGTAGCGAGGTCAATTTTTGTAAGAGGTAAGCTGGAGTACATATCTTTAATGTGATTATATTATTTGTTTATAGAATACTGACTGTGCCATTTTTCAAAGGGAAGCCGGTAGGAATCGACATCTCTGCCTTACCCTTACATGCGTGATGTTATGTTATGTAAATGCCCCGTGCTGTTAGAGACAAAGAGACCTTTGGGTCTTTTTCTTCAGCATGAAAATATACAGTTCGTAACAACAGTCATACAAAGCCAACATGTGCCCGTGAACCAGTTACCTCACCGATAAAAACCCAGAGTGCTCTCTTAGGAGACTTTTCAACTTTTGAAATTATCTTCAAGTTTTACGCACTCGGTCTTCTTTTAATGAGATTTCTTCTAAAATTATATTTAGGAGTCTCTAACAACGGAACCCTATTAGAGAAGATTTCTTCTTTCAGTTTGCGGCATAAGTTTTGTATTACGATTTTGTTTTGGGAGTGAAATAGAGATCCGCGATGTCTTTATTATCCTTTAGATTTTTTGTCTTTTTTATGTAGATAGAAATTTTATTTTTTATTTTTTTTATTTTATACTATTCGGGAAACTTACAGCTAATATAAACAATAGGAATTCGAGGCCATTTACAAATTTCCACAGATAAAAAATAAAAATAAAATAATAATAGTCAATTTATAGACTTAAAAGGCGATCGGTAAAAAGCGATTATTCCCGATGTCCACCACTTGTCTGGCCACCACTGGGGGACAGCGAGACAACTTTAAAACATTATTCTCGTTGACCACCACTGGGGGACAGCGTCACAACTTTGTAAATTATTTCCATTCGCCACCACTGGTGGACAGCGACACGGATTTTTTAACATTCCCTATGGCCGCCGTTGGGGGACAATGGCACAACTCTTTTGATCCGATTCCCACTGGCCATCAATTTAAATTATTTTATCAGTTTGTTTATCACTTGATGTGCTGGCGTCTGTGCATAACGTTAAAAAGAGACAAAAAATATATCTATTCTACTCTGCTCCTTCTACTTGCGCAAACGCAGCATGCGTCATTATAACTACGTCATTAGTGCACTCGTCGCTCCCATAACCAGCCATGTCCGATTTAAATACTAGTGGTTCCAGTTCATCAGGAAAAGTGCATTTAACATATAGAAATAGAAAAGGCGGGACAATTTTATTACACGGAGGATATGAATATATAATAAAACGAAAACATAAAAGTGGTTTAATAATCTGGGAGTGTACTAACAGGAAGAAGAACAAATGTAAAGGACTTATCAAAATCAAGGTAAGTCTATAATAATAATACAATAGTAGGTATATCACACCTTATTTAGTACTCATTTTGGAATTGTTTATTATTTTATAAGTAGGCATGTTCGAAATTTTAAATTCGATGACATCGTTATTAAGGCCGCCATTTCGTTTACTCGTAGGGCCCCCATTTTGTTTACCAATCCCAGTATGACGGTAATGTGAGATGAATGTGAATAAAAAACAACTTTTTGTCTATGGTAATGATTTGATATGTCTTTTTTTGTAAAAAAAAAATATTAATTAATATTTTTTGTTGACCTAGGATACCAATATAATTGAAGAAAAGCCACATCTATGCCAACCTGATTTTGCAAGAAATTTTGTAGAAGAAAAAATACAGCAATGTAAAGATAAATTGGTGAAAAAAGTGCAAATAAGTCAAAAAAAAGAACCGTCCAACAAACGAAAAAAAAAGTATTTTTACAGCGATCAGTTTATTCAAGAAACCCAAATGGAACTTGTAAACGGCCAAATATCTGTAGGCCAATTTTTAGAAATTATGAGAAACTAATAAGTACTTATTGTATTTTGTTTAACTATGTGGTGTTTAAGACTTTTGAGTAGTACCTACATTATGTTTAATTCAAGAAACCCAAATGGGTCTTGTAAAGGCCAATTTGATATTGTGAGAAATTATTATTGTTTTTTGTTTAACTACATATGTGATTTTTAAAACTGTTGATTAGTACATATCTGTAGGCCAATTTCTAGATATTGTGATAAATTATTATTGTCTTTTTGTTTAACTACATATGTGATTTTTAAAACTGTTGATTAATTTATAATATTTAATTTTTATTCCTCCGTCGAGAAATAGGATAATAAAACTGTGATTATGATTGTAATGTTCTAGTCGATTTTAAAAATTGTAGCCTGTCAACCAGCTGTGGAAATTAAGTCGGTTAATTACCCACTTCAATAAAAAATAAGCAATCAAAGCTATATTATATAATACTAAGTAGTAGGATCATTTTTTAATACTTGAGTGAAACATTTAATAAAAGTTGATTCAAGAATATGACTATTATTTACCTACCATATAATTTATAAATATTTAAATTAGTCTTACCCTTAGCCCTGCTAAAAATCGAATCCGTAAGTATATTAAGCTATCCTTTACCGGTCTCTAGATTAAACAATTTAAATTGATGGCCAGTGGGAATCGGATCAAAAGAGTTGTGCCATTGTCCCCCAACGGCGGCCATAGGGAATGTTAAAAAATCCGTGTCGCTGTCCACCAGTGGTGGCGAATGGAAATAATTTACAAAGTTGTGACGCTGTCCCCCAGTGGTGGACAACGAGAATAATGTTTTAAAGTTGTCTCGCTGTCCCCCAGTGGTGGCCAGACAAGTGGTGGACATCGGGAATAATCGGTAAAAAGTAGTGAGTGATTGAGGGAAAATTAAGCTGTTCTTTGTGGTCATTTAGGTGGAAGCGCCAAAAATAAAAAAAAACGAAAATAAAATTTTCTTACGTTTTTTGCAATTTGCAGTTCAGTGTCAGGTTGTATGTTAATTAAAATATGAAACGCGACCGTAACAAATATGGCTTTACAGAGTTATAGTCATTAAACTCATCAATACAACCCTCTAAGTTTATTTAATCCAATTGAATGAGTCTTGCCTGAAATAGTCATTCAATGGGAAATGGATGCAAAAAACTAAAGAAAAGAATTTTGCGTTCTGCTTTGGCTCTTGCATGAGGCTTTATTCAATAATGCATGATAAAATTATGAGGACGATGACAGTCGATTTTTTTTTTTTTTTTTTTAATGCCACTTCGCCCCATACTAGGAATTTCTCCTGTATCGTGGGTGCGTTTACAAACATTTAAACTCACATACACAAACATCCAGACCCGGAACAACTATCTGTAGGCCATACAAATATTTGTTCCGTGCGGGTGCGGGGATCGAACCCGCGACACCCAGCGCAGCAGTCAATCGCTCAGCCACTGCGCCAACCGTGCCGTCAATGTTCATATTTTGTCGTAAAAAACCCATGTGATTGTTTTCTCTGACCCCTGACAATCACGAAAAACTTCAAAAGACAAGAGTGGAACACCACAAAACTCAACTCAAACATTTGATAAGTGAACTCGCCATCAAAAACTACTCCATCGTCCTTTATCTGTGCCAACTTCACGGCGTAGTGCCCCCGCAACGCAAAGAGTTTCAAAAGGTTTAATTCCCATTAGAGAACCGCCGTTTATACAGTTATAGGGTAATGGAGTTACGTTCCTGGTTCCCGGTAAACGGGTTCTTGTAGTTCCGCCACCGAGTTTATGTCAACACAGATAGGGATTAAAACGAAAACATTTGAAGGAAGTTTTTCTATTGTGAGCTAAGTTGCTGAGTGTATTATTGTTGTAGAGTTGTTGTCTAATGGGATTCGCTTTTTTATTAGGTTTAGCTCTTTTACAACTAAAAACTGTAATACAAAATGTTATTATATTTTTACATCATTTATCAGTAGCAGCCACGGACTGTAGATTTGTGCCCGGTTTATGGTAATAGGCTCGCCCTCTGTTATATGATACTTAAACATAACTGGCGAAATGTGGGTGTATTTGTCCGGTACATCTCTGCCTTATCCTTCGGGGATTACCGGCGTGATGTTATGTTATATAAAGAAACAGGAGGCAAAACTCAAAAAAACCTTTAGTTGACAAAGTTTGACGGTTTTTGAGTTTAAGTTTCATGATAGGGTCAATTATAAGGAGAGTTATAAGGAAGAATTATAAGGAGCAGCTCGTGGCTAAATAATAACAGCCGCTCGGGTCGATCTTTAGGTTAAGCCGTGCTAGCCAAAGTTGGTCTGTGGATGGTGACCGCCCATTACATACCGAGTTTCCTCCGTGCCTCGGAAAGCACGTCAAGCCGTTGGTCCCGGCTGACATTTGTAGATTTTTGACAGTCGTAACTACCTAACGACAGTGGCCCAAAAAGTCTGACAACCAGTCTTACCAAGGGGTATCGTATCACCCAGTACTAACTGGGTTATGGAGATCAGATAGGCAATCGCTCCATGTAAAATACTGGTATTGAGCTGCATCCGGTTAGACTGGAAGTTGAGAAAAGGCTAGGCAGATGATGATAGGGTCAATTATAACACCCCAAATTTTAAGACTTTATTTCGCAGTAACTATTCTTAAAATAATGTTGGCGTAAAGATAAGATGTTATCTACTGATTTACCTTGACTTACTACGAAATTTAGTAAAGTCTGGTTTGATGAAAATATGATGGATGTCCTTGGTTTCGTCACAGAAGTTCTAGAAGCAAACTTTTTAATAGGCTTATTGTGAAGAGGGCTTGGAGCGAAATTATATTTGACGAATTCACTATAGCGTTTATACTTAGGTGTTTGTTTATTGTTCACAAAAGGGGTTTAAGATATTATAATGTATTTCTTGATAAAAAAAACGTTAAGTTGTCATCTGGTGTCATCATCATCTGCATAGACGTTTCCCAACTATGTTGGGGTCGGCCGATGATGATTTTTTAAAAATATTTTCGTACTATATGTATCGTATGTGTTTCCGATGGGAGTTATCCATTTGTTATACAATTGTTAGCATCCAATTAAGCTTATTGTACCAGTGGTGAAACTAAGGGAAATATAATAGAATAAGAATAATTTATTTAAAAAAAAATATTACAAAAAGTGTACATTTAGGCACAGTAGTATTATTTCTCATACAATGATGTAATTAGTACTTATAAGTAAACTATAACTAAAATATATTCAACAGTTGCAAGTAATGATAGTTCAATTCAGATGTTTCGTAGCGACCTGCCCGATCTAGGTTTATTTAAACCCGTGCTGAGCTCACCCTTTATACACGTATAGAGGAAGATCCATCTAAAAAAATATCCTCACCGCAGTAATTAAGGTTCCATTTACCGTGTGCATTACCGAAAAGCTCTTAAATTCCTAATTGCAAATTGCCTAGGAAAGGCAATGTAGACGAAAATCACGATAAACATCGGCATCGAGACGAAAGCTCATTGATGAAATATGCAAATAAGAACATTACACTCTATTAACTTCGAACTCTGGGACGCTAGTATAAATTCCTACAGTGAAATGAACACTTATAACGTGGGGTAATAACCTCTAGGAAATGCCAAAGAAAATTCGTAAAAATTCGCTAGTAAATTTTTGAGTATTTTTTCTCTTCTTTTATTTAGTACTCGACGATTCATGGCAGCCGTGAATTTCTGTGACACATTACTCTTGGTTCACAGACGATTTGTAATCTTTCTCTCGATATTTTTCCTGTAGTGCCCCAGTTTTTATTATTCAGGGGTTATTTAGTGCGGAAGAATGAATAAGTTTAGGGACGTTGTAGTTTTTTTGTGGTTTAGATCTGTTTTTTATTCGTTTCATTTATTTTTTTCAAAACGAATCTTATGCGCTGTTACGCATATCTGCTAGTTAAATACTTGTATTTAGATATCATGTACCTGCAGTCGTCTAACAAATACATTTGTGGAAAACCTCGTTATATCTGAAGCCAAGCCACCTTCACGTAGTTATATGAACATTGTAAAAAGAATATGTATTCTTAGAAAAGGAGACCTCGTGGACGAGTTGGGATTATTCTGGTAAAACAAAGTAACCTTCTTGGAAGTTCCTCAGGGACTGGAGAAAAATGTACACATAGGCATTTATTATTCACTGTAATCCTGTCCTAGCTTGGTTCATGGGTTTGCTCGCTACGGAAATTGTGTAAAAGAAAACAATACGGTCACAAAGGACAGATTAAACTTTTGTTGAAAAGTGTGTCGCGAGCTCTATACCTATCACCTAGAACTCGGCAGACCGAACTAAACAGGTAATGTAAAAGTGAATTCTAATACTAGCTATCGGAAGTCATCGGATGATATCTGTACAAGCAATACACGAGCATAGTTCAGCCGATGAGGGCTTATGTGTTGGATAAAAAATAATAAGGCAGAATCCTGAGTAAATAAAATATCAGGCGGATAATTTCTAGTTAGTTCTCTGAAATGATATCCTAGATAAGTATATCCTCTGCGTCGTTTAGACAGTCATAAAATAAGAGAAAATCCATGCAAAACTAGTTAACTACCATTTGCAAAGTAATTTAAGCAGAATTCATATAAACTGTCGGAACATTCTAATTGTTATGGTAACGGCTGAACGGGTTTCACGATTCATTGAACCATTCACTTTCTGACAGCGATGGGTCAGGGAATTAAATCGGTCTTTCATTGTAATGTAAAAATCTCAAATATATTGAATTTTATTTCAAAGGAGTTGGTACCTATATCAAAGAGTATGTAAACTGGTTTAAACAAGAATTCAATTACTTTATATTTTACTGAAATATTATTAGAGTTCTAGAGTATTTAAAAAAAAGTTATACCTACAGAGTCAACTAGGAGGTAAATAAACAAACTATTTTTATTGTCGTTCGCACTGAATACTGATACAGTTCAAATTGTAATGAATCAAACATACAAATAAAAAAAACATACAGGTTATGATAACAAACTATAGGTCGGATATCCTAATAAAAATAGAAAACAACCGGTGAAAATGCGTGTGATTTTAAAACGTATTTGTTTAAAATTTTGCATTTTCATTGTTCCGTCTATCGGTTGTTACAATATTTGACTAAGCTTGCTAGCAAACACAGTTGAAGCAATTGCAATGTGCTGGTTTAGAAAAATTAATAATAATAGATAATGAGACAGCTAGACGAGGTCGCGGCACAGCTAATATAGAGAGATAGAGAAGATAGATAGCAGTGGCGAAGGTTCCATACAACACGATTCCTACTGGCTTCCCTTTGAAAAATGGCACAGTCAGTATTCTATAGACAAATAATGTAATCACATTAAAGATATGTAGTCCGGCTTACCTCTTACAAAAATTGACCCTTCGCTACTGATAGATAGATGGCTTCCTTAAGAATTGGCGAGTAGAAGCACACCATCGTGAGAAGTGGAAGGAATGAGGGGAGGCCTTTGTCCAGGAGAATACATTTATTAATTTCAGCTACAGTTTTTGTAATTATCATAATGGTTATTTACCCAGTGTACTTAGTGACTGGATATCTATAGAAAACTTATAGGCATAATATAACAGTCATAACACTTACGTACTTGTTAACAACATGACATAAAATAATACATTTGAGTTTATCAAAGGGGCTTATTTTCGGGTAGGGAGACGCTTGGGCCCGCCCGACGAAACGTTGAAATTTTGACAAATTACACTTGAGGATTACTCCGAGGGAATATGAAGAAAACCACGCATTCCCACAAATTACTGACTCGTGACAAATGCTCCCGCAGATGACCTGCAATTTATCCGGCTCGCTGAGAAATCTAGCTAATGTTGGGCCCGGGAAATAATAATTCTGTAGTAGTAATGAAGACTACGGTACCCTGGAATAAAGATGAAGGAAATATTTTAGAGTTCCTGTTTTTATACTTTTAATAACACACAGACAGAAACCACAGAACGCCACCTGCTACGATCCTTATACAACATTAGTTTTAGTATATGCGAAACCTGATACACGTGTCTAGTATTTTTATGTAAAGAATCTATGTACAAAATTTCAAAACTGTATCATGAAAAATCACAAAGTTATAAGCTAGTTCTGTTACCTAGTTGTCCGCACAAAATCGTGGTCACCACGCAGCGCGCGCCTCCAGCGTCGTCTTGAGCTCATTGATAATAATAATTTGGCAGTAGGTACCTAAATTATTGCGATAGGTACTTAAAGTCGCTCGGTGTCCAACTTTTAACTTTTTTAAATATTTTTGGGATAAAATATAACATGGTTTAAAAATTATTGGAATCGATTCAGTTACTTATTCTGAAAAAAACTATATTCAGGTTTCGCATATACTAAAAATAATGTTGTATACTTCTTTCGCCTCCTCCAAGTTCAAACATCTGGTCATACACGTAGGCCGGTTGCGAGTACTATGCATCTGACCTAAGAACATTTTGAAATATTATGTGTAGGTTTCGCATATACTAAAAATAATGTTGTATAAATAAAAAGAAAAGTCCTGACTGACTGACTGACTCATCAAAGCCCAGCCCAAACTCTTAGACCAAGACAGCTGAAATTTTGCACAGAGGTTCCCTTTATAATGTAGACAAGAAATAAAGAGGGATTTTTCGAAATTTCACCCTTAAGAGGGTGAAATGGGGAGTTGAATTTTCTGTAAAAAAAATTTAGTCTCGGTGTCGATTGACTTGAAAAGTTGTGTATATATTCTTCAGTTAATATTATGAGATACGTGTATCACAGTTTTTCCTAAATCATCTCCCAATTTAAAATTCAATGTAATGACTGACTGACTGATATATCAACGCACATCCTAAACTGCTGTTCTTAAAGACATGAAATTTAATGGGTGTATTCTTTGTGAAGAGTGGGAAAAAACTATGAACGATTTTTAGAAATTCCACCCCTAAAGAGAGAGAAACTTAATATTTTTCAAAATCACCCCCCAACAGAGTCAAGTAGGGCTTCAAAGCTTTTGAAGCGCAGTGTTGCGCGGGGTGTGCGGGGCGCGGGAGTATTTACCTATTAGTAAGTTAAGTAGGTAGGATTTTTCTGTGTCTGTAAATATGGTTTATTCCACCGATTTTCACGTTGGCTCATGATACGCGACATTGATATTAAACAGTATGTAAAAGTAGTATGTCTATAAATAGATTCCTAATGAATCATTTGATTGTTGTCACCGGTGTCCAATCTCAAACGAAGGTATGAATATTTCACATATGTAATTTAATGGGTATATTATTATGAACGAATATTTGCAAGTAATAAGCAAGTACAACATGTACTTGCTTATTACTTGCTTATTATTAAGTAATCTATGTATGTTCTATACACACATAGATTGCTTATTATCCCAGAAGTAAGATCTCGTGGGCAGTTCCCGAACTCCACGCAGGCGAAGCCGCGCTAGTGAAATATAAATGTGCAAAAAAAATATTGATTGGTTCAGTTCATGTTCAGCGATATCCCTACGGGCAATGATATTATAAAAAAAAAGGTACGGTACGTTCATACTGAACGGCGTTCAATTATCGTAGCGTTGTTACGACTGCGATAGATAATACGAATGTATGATACAGAAATAGCTATTGCGCTTGAAGTACTTAAATTACGACAATTGTCTGAATTTGTCTGCAACAATTTGCGCGTGCTAGTGCGATATCTACCACTTTTTATTTATAATATCGTTGACTACGTGTAAATAAAATTAAATATATTTATGATGTACCCATAGTCATGAATTCATGTGGCTTTAGTGGGTTTACCTAAACCAATTAGGTAGTGTGTATGTACATAGTAAAGGAATTTTCTATATTGTGACATTGCTAACATGCTTGTGTAATTTAGATTGTATTAATGGATGCCTGAACAAGCAGCCGGAATTTGTATGTGTGCTGCTTGTTTTCACTAAGACTAAGCGACATCTAAATGAATGCTTAACCATCACGCCAAGGCGAGAGTCTAAGAGCATGCTTTTACCCAGGCATTCATTAAGGTGTCACCAAAGATATTCAAATATTTACGAGCAATTGACGGGTAGACGAATAAAATTGTAATCCAATATTTGTCATGTAGCATTCGTGTGTCAAAATCGAAAATGTCCGGGATCAAAATTTTTGTATGACTTTATTCCCAATGTCCCCTTTATAATTTTTTGAAATCTGTTAGGGTGCACGTTGTTTTAATAAAAACGGGAATAAATACTACTGTAATGATTATAATTTTATTTGCTTAGTTCACATAAAAGTAATTTTATTTGTTAGACATTTTTATTCGATTTCGTGCATGCTGCGATAAGGGATGAGCGTGCTGGCTTCCTTTCCCGTAAAATCTCAGAATACTAAGCTAAGAAATCTTTGGTTTTATAGCGTAAACAAAGAGCTTTTACTGCTATCTAAGATTTCTGAGATCCTGCGATCTTAGAGTGCTGTATTTTGAGCTATAAATTCGATATCCTCTTTTTAGGTATTAGGGGTGTTGTTCTGACGGATGAATCTTACTCGATAAACCGAGACGGGAGAACTGAGGCCCTAGCACGTGCGCGCGGTCTAAATGTAACGTAGATACGTCGTTTTTTGACTTTGAAAATACAATTATCCTGTTACATTTCCGTTGAATTGTTTGCAACAAGCACAATCAGTATCATACATAGATATGACAAAATTCTAAAAATAATGAAAATGTGTGAAATGGGTATTGTAAGAGCAGCGGTGGCCCAGTGGTGGCGGTCCCGACTTACGAGCAGTAAGTCGTAGGTTCGAACCCAGGCAGGCGCATTACTTTTTGTAATTTATTTCATCACCACTCCTCTCAAAACGGTGAAGGAAAACATCGTTAGGAAACCGGCATGTCCTAGAAACAAAAATTCGAAGACATGTGACATCTACAAACCCGTACTGGGCCCGCGTGGTGGATTATTCCCATTCCCTCTCAGCCCTGTGAGGAGGCCTATGTCCCAGCAGTGGGAACATTATAGGCTGATTATGCTATGCTATGTTATGCTATGGGTATTGTAAGTTTTAAAATCGACGTATTTACGTTATGTTTATACAGCACGCTCGTGCTAGGGCATTCGTTCATGAAATGTAAAGAACCATTGCATACATAATATAATACATCTCGTCTTCAATCATCCTAAATGATAACAATATTTTTTATAATTAAACTCTACTCTCAACTTACAAAATTATGAAATAATAAACAAAGTACCTAATAGATACGTATTATATAAAGCGCGCTACCTCAAAGTATCTTTTGATATCAATATTGCACCGAAGCACTAATTAGTGACAGCAGCCAACTTGTTCAAAGTAAATTACTTAGAAGCTAAAATGAATTCAGCACTAGAATCTATATGCACCAGTTCCTTTTTGATACTAACTGTTACTTCAAAAAGGCGACTTGTCAATGCTAGCGTTATGAAAAGGAGCTTTACTGCATTATCATCTAAAAAGGAACGCAACCATTACATATCCCCGAAAGGAGATAAATATTTTATGTCATAATTCATCTGGGCTATAAAAAAGGGTGAGCGCAGACCGGCGCACAGTTACGAAATGATTTTGTTTCGCCCGTCGGGAATATCTCGGTATCTACACTATGTACATGGGAATGTCGATCTTTCCTTTAATCTAGGAAATAAAAATATTCCCCAGATTCGTAAGAAAGTCGTGATTTGAACACCGACGATTTTCTTCGTGCTAACGGATGTTTTATAAGGCTTCCGTTTTATGTGTTTCGCTTTGCTACTTTTTGTCTGCAATGCAGAACTGTCGCTTTGTTTTAAAGAAAATGGTAAACGATTTTTAGATTGCTTAATTTTGTTGAGGTTAATTTGCATGCATACAGAATTACTGACTTTAAAGTTTGTTGTAGTTTTAAAATAAGGTTTTTGTGTGAATCACTTCAGCAGTAAAGCCAAATAATGCCGTATTTTAAGCTAATCTCCAAAGTATTAAGTATAGTATTTATTGTCTTTACTAGCACATAAATACTCAGTATAAAGCTAAAGAAGTGTTTTAAGTCTATCCAATGTACCGCTGTAAGTTATAAAGCGATTCAAAGCTTTCTCAACGCAGTACTCTAAACCCATTATCAAAACTTCCGTACGTGCCCCACAAGTGAACTCACGAGAGTAAACAAAAGACGTCCATAGCCATAAACAAAGACGCTCATAACGTGAGTAATTTTATGAATTTTCCATTAATTCAATAGTATAATTGGAAAAGTTTGACCGCAAAACGAGGGGTGGCCAAAGGAAGAACTATAAAATTGCAGTTAACGGAAGCTGAACGACTTCTCAATACCATTATTCTGAAATACGATCTAATTAAGTGGCCTGGCCCTGCCCTTAGGAGACAATAACGGGACTAGGTCCCCGAGCTAAATTGCCTCGTGGTGATTGCGAATTTACTTATTACAAACGATCTTGTCTTTAATTAACTGTTCATTGGACGGAACTTTAAGTAAGTATCTACTATATACCTACCTATCGGACTTCATTGTACAAAACGGAGAATGAACAGTACCTATTTAAGACCAAAAGAAAAGGCGATGTAGCGATATAGAAAAATGATGGAGGTATTTTTTCAATACTATTCAAACAGGGAAATTCAGCCAATTAAACGTAACAGAAACCTTGTTATTTTACATAACGAACATAGTGAACTACACGTCTTGCATTATGAAGTTAGTTATTCTTCACATATATATTATTATATTATATGGGACATGAGACTTAAACATAACTGGCGAAATGTGGGTGTACTATTATTAGGCACACCTCTGCCTAACCCTTTGGGGATTACAGGTGTGATGTTATGTATGTTAAAATTTATTAAAATAACGTACAAAATATCAACATTTCCCTTGTAATATCAACATTGTTGGTCGAGATGATTTACCGTCTAATTAAAACAGACCGACCATCGTTAGTGTTACTGTTTTACAAGACTTTGGCAACAAAGAACATCACATAATAATATAGATACAGGTTTATAGATACAAATTTTATTTAACATTTGTTAAAAACATACGTAAGAAGAACATTAAAGAAATGGAGGCGCTAAGAAGGAGTACTTTTTAATTTTATTTATTAAAAATAAATAGTGCCGCTAGACTACTTTTGTTTGAAGTTGATAATAATTACAATGAAACTAAAAGGCAATTTTGCAATGGGTACTTAAGAATAAGAGCTTTTAATATTATTAATTCTTATTAAACTAGAAATGAAAGCACAATATGATGGGCATCATTTTATTTTCATAAGCCTGTTCATTAGTTTATTTATTTGCTTTTTAAGTTCTATTTTTCCAGAAAATAACAACTTGGAAAGCATAAGTGGCTGCTTGTGTAATTAATATTGATCTTACCCGAAAATGTTTTGTGTATTGAAACAAAACTTATTTTAAATCTTTGAATAACTGAAATAAAACCATTCGTAGCCTTGTAACATCGTACGCGTTGTTATGATATTACTTAAACATTTTATCATGGTATATTAATAATTTACTTTTAACATTTAAATTTTACGTTTAACATTTTCTAATATTTGTATGCCAGTCTATGGCGAAACACGTTAAATCATAACCCTATTTATAAAACCAGAGACAAATAAAAAAAAAAAAAAAAAAGTATTTAATATTTTAAATTAAATATTCTACTCTATTCTACTCGCGTGAGAGAAACTCCCGTGTGCAAGCAGCGAATGTATGAAATAAATGCATGCAGAGTGAACGTAAAGAATGCAGTATCGGTATTCGTGTAATTGTTCCGTAAAACCATGTTGAAGTTGGATTGTGGCTGTGACCACGGCTCTTCGGCGTCTTCGTTTTGTTTATGTTGAGTGCAAGTTATAACAAATAGATGAATCGATCGCGCGAAAATGTTTTTGTCAAACAGATTCACACTGTTGTCTAATTTAGTTTAACTTTGAAGGAAGTGAGAAGGGAGTGAGTATTCTGTAAAATACCTCGGCTTAGTTTAGGCGCCAGTCTGCCACAATAAAATACTTTTTCCTTTGTACATATATGTTTTATGTACTGATTGTTTTTATTTGTGGAATCGAAATAGGGTGACTGGTAATTAGTGACCGATACTTAAACACATGATTTTACTCCTGATAACAAACAACTTTTCCAAAGAAACATTTATTTTTTATAATTATTCACTTTAATCACAATAACACGGCCATACGACATGTGGCGGGCTTGCGAGCCGCAAGGCTGCTCTGCCTTCCCACTTTAGCACGGTACCATAGGAATAAGACAGAACAGCGTCAGGCGGCTAGCAGCTGATAGGTCACAGGCGCGCGCGCGCGAATTTCATACGGCTATTGTGTTATTGGGATAAAAGTGAACGAGTAAGTATAAAAAAAATGTTTCTTTAGGACAATTGTTTTTTATCATGAGTACAATCACGTGTTTAAGTATCGGTCACTAATTACCAGTCATCCTATGTAATAAAATTATTCGTACTTCATCAGCCTATAGTGCTCCACTGTCCCACTGCTGGGACACAAGAGTCGTCCCAGTGAAAGAAAATGTAACGTAATCCGCCACACGAGCCCATGGTGTGGTTTCTGGCAAATTCAGGCTTAGTCTTATGGTAAAAAATGTCCCGAATTATAAGCACCATTGTACTCATCATTTTATAAGCCGTTGCCTCTATTCAAGTTTCCAGTTATTTCAATTTCATCTGGTTTATAAATAAGACATTGACGAAACTTTATGTCTTCAATATTGATTTAATTGAGATAAACAACGCACCCTTCCCAATAAAGAAGACGTTATTCTCTGCATCTGCAGTTTTTGTAATAAATCGCTCTTAACGGTTCAATTTAATGGAAGCTCGACAGGATTCTCTTCGCCGTAAATCTGTGTCGGCGAGGCTCGGAGACCGCACCGGGTCTTTTGTCACTTGTCCACAAGCGTCTTCTACTCCACCGCCTCACTGAGTACAGGGAATTCAGCAGTATTGTCTGTACAACTTCTTGCAAGATGTCGGTGAGATTGACTAGGGTTCCTGAACTATTATGTCTCTTTTCAGCTTAAACTGCTGACTTGTGTTGTATGATACCGGGAGTAACAACTAATTTGTTTTTGCTGTTTAATATATTTTTTTAATGTGACTATCAGACACAATGTAATTGTTATTGAAGAAATGAAATGAAACGAAAAATGAATTATCTTGGAAGTTGACTTGAGTTTAAGCTACAGATAGAATACTTGAATAAATTGTGCTAAACTTACATATTTGCTGTCTGCTGTATTGCAGGAAATTTTTAATATTTCCTCGTTCCGAAAACAGGAGAAAAATCCCTCTGAAATCCTTTACCAATTCAATACACTGTAAAAATAAACTTACGGATTTTATATTGTTAAATATCTATAACTACTACATGAGTGCAATTAACGTTTGAATTTGAAAGTCAGTAGTTCTTCTAGATAAGCAAATCCAGCGAACTCCGTGTAAAAGGAAAACAGCGAAAAAAATTCTTTAATGAACTTGCATTTCTGCGGTTCCAGAATCCATGCAACCGTAATCTTCCATCCCAAAGTTTCTTGCGTTCGGTTTCAAGCGGACCGATTTACATAGTATTGGAACACTCAGACTTCTTGGTCCAACTGTGAGCATAAAAACAAGTTTCTGCCAAACTTAGACTACTGTTACCGAATGCTTTATGTAAAGACAATGCGGCGTACAAAATGTTCGTTAATCACTGTGAATAGCGATCGAAGTTCCTTTAATACAGCATGGACTGGATTTAGTACGAATTTATTGTTTATTCAAATCTCTAAGCTCTTAAAACCATTATTGCCTAATAGTAGAGCCTTTGAAAAATTAAGACAATTAAGATTAAGTTGTAAGTGAAAAGTGGTTTTATTTCTTTGAAATTGCTTTGTTCTAAAGATTATTTTGGCTCCTATTTAAAATGAATTGGTTTTGTGCCTGAAACATTGCTTAGACATAGGGTCTAGCCTTTTCCCTTTATAAGGGTTGGCTTACAGTCTTACCGGATACATCTACATGCCTATCTGACCTCCAGAATCCAGTAAGTACTGGGTAATACGATACCCCTTGGTAAGACTGGTTGTCAGACTTTCGGGTCACTGACTACCTGTTACGACTGTCAAAGATCTACAAATGACAGCTGGGACAAGCACGGAGGAAAATGGGTATGTAATGGGTGGTCACCCATCCACGGACCAACCTAGGCAAGCGCAGATTAACCTAACGATCGACCCGAGCGGCTGTTATTATTTAGCCACGAACTCATCCACATAGTGTCTGGGGTTGAATTGTCATTTTTTATTGATAAAAACCTCTATGTATCATTCGGAGCACTGAACTTCAAGATAAATGATATGATAACGAACCAGAAAACGAATTAGCTTGGAGTGCCTTCATCTGAGCCATTATTAGTCTAATTTAGAACAATATCGTAGTAACCTGTCATGAATAGACTCAGCTATTATGTCGAGGTATATCATAAGTTAGTCCTTGTTCTAATTTAACAGACCTTCACCTAAAGGGTGTTTATTGGACATGATAATTATAGAGAACAAGAAATTTGATAGGACAGATTTTATCTCAGTTGATTATTTCTTTGCCAACGTAAATCTTGTTTAGAATTATTATTGTGAACTTGCTTTGATTAAGTGTATATCCTCCAACGTCTTTCGCTTAGCCTTGTTTTTTCTTTTACTTTTTTCGGATGGGTAATCATCAAATAACCCCCCCGCCCCCCCCGCTCTGGTCGGAGCGGAAGGGAAGTGTCAGACTTCTACTGACTAAAACCCATTCATGTTCCTTCTTTGCCCTTTGAGATCCAGGGCCACGGTATCTCTTTCGAACAGTCCCGCAGCCCTGGCAGGCATCGGCCTAAGATCATCTTTCAGCTGCGAACAAGAGTAGTTTGACTTTTATACAAGTTTTTGGGTTCCGTAGTCAACAAGGAAACCTTATAGTTTCGTTTGTAGTCGACCAACTTATAGAACATTTTTGAAGAAGCATGTTCTCCCATACGGAATGGACGTGAGATCGTGTTCTACAGCTGCGAATGTAAAATTTTTCTTGGAATAAAATACTTAATCTTTCAACCTGACTACAGAACCTTTCACTGTGTGTGTTCCAACTCGTTCAGTGGCCTGTTTTATTATTTATCCACGAATCAAATATAAAAATACACATCTAATTAGCTACTTTCGTAAAGTCGACTGAATAAAGTTCAAATTCCTTTATTGACTTTTCAAAATCAAATTGGTGGCCTGTAGCTTAGAAGTGAGGTCCATAATATACGTTTCAGGGTGAAGTGGTCTCAGTTGCGAATAGCATTACAGGGATCAAAGGCCGACTGCTTGTTCCGTTCTCGGTGACCTAAACATTATTAGGTATAGGTACGTTGCTAGTATATAAAGATGTTACTTTAGTGTTTGTTCGTCTTTCCAATTTCTTCTGTGTGACTTCTGATAAATAAAACGGAAGGTAAGAGAGTGTATACATAAATAAATAAATAGTTTTTCGCTGTATTAATTTCCTTTTTAGGGTTCCGTACCAGAAAGGTAACCAACGGGACCCTATTGCTATTCTTCCGCTGTCCGTCCGTCCGTCTGTCTGTTAGCGGGCTGTATCTCATCCGTAATAGGTAGACAGTTAAAATTTTCACAGAATGTGTATTTTTGTTGCCGCTCTAACAATAAATAAATTAAAAATTAAAGGGGGCTCCCCTACTCCGATGGTACGGAACCCATTATGCACGAGTCCAACTCTCACTTGGCCGGTTTTTTAAATGTTTCTGTTAATCACTATTTTAAGTAGATGCTAACAAAACTAAGATTATTATTATTTATAACTACTTATTTACCAATATAATTTTGTCGATGAACTGGTGACTGCCAGCAAGGAGCTATAGGGTAAGTTAATATTTTCAGTAAATTCAAATGCAAGAAGCGAAATTATTGCTCAAATTACTGATTCAAGTACATGAATTCACTCCAAGATTCATCTTTTCCTTCAGCCACACACTAATGAGCTCACAGAAATGTAACTAAAAATATAAAATTCTTTTACAAACTCAGCGAATATATTATACTTGGACGTAAGGATGTGTAATCTGAGACCCGCAATTTGCACTTAAATTACAATTTTTCGGGTATACGAGTTTCTACACGGCGGCGGCGCGGGCGGGGCGAAATACGAGCGAACTTCAGAAAAGGATAAATACTTTTTAGAGTTTTTCTGATTACAGTAGCGTTAAAGTAGTTTTTTTGATTTATTTTAAATAACCTCTGTACCTATTTTAAAAGAATATTACTTAGTTTTATTAAGGAAAGTAATATAATTTTGTTGCTGGTAAAGTACGCCGAGAACGGTCGTTTCTCCATTTAAACTTGCGCTCAATTGTAAAAGTATCGGCATTGTAATATTTTTGCGATGCAAACTTTGGAAGAAATGAATTACTTTATTCTTTTATTGCTAGTCTAGAAAGTTGTGATGAACGGTTTTCAGCATTTCGCCATGAAACATTATAATTGCTTACAAAATAGATCATGATTCGGTCTGTCTACAACCTTAAACTCACACAATTTATGAGTTTTTGCCATGTTGAAAAGTTTATGACAAAATAACTCATCAGCATCCCTTTAATTTCGACAACCCTTAACTCAAGCACGACACATAAAATAAAATAGCAATTATCTCTAGAGCTTTTGACGTTGAAAGTCACAGTAATCATCAGCAGTTGACAGCCCTAACCGCAAGGCACGCGCGAAATTCGTTAATCAGCGCCACCGAAGCCGACCGAATGCCAATCAGAGCGCGTCCTCAATGCTGCTTGTCCGCACTGTCGTTTTTCCCCAACATCCCCTTTTGTAACGCGCGCATTGTCAACCCTACACTCGGGGCCCGTTATACAGGATGAGTGGTATTTTATTTGGGCAATATTAGCTATCTCAGTTTTGCAGTAGGGTTATTGTCATGGATTTTAGTGAATAGACGTTCTGGTTAAGAGTAGGCTTGTTTTATTTTGAATATTAGCTTAAAAGGTTTTTTCATTGAATTATGCCCTGTTGGCTTGATTTACCGGCTTGTACACACGCCAGCACATAAACTGAAAATTTTCCCAATCAACCTTGAATCTAATGCTTTCGCGATAAAGTTGAAAATTTGTTAAAGAATTTTGATAGATTGTAGTATCTTTATGTGCTGGCATTTTAACTTGTGCTTAAGAATCATAATTTTTGATTGAAGTGATTCAATTCTAAAACCGACAGATAGTTTACGTAGGTGGGTAGGTATCTAGTTATTTACAGCTACACGGAATATTGTACAGCATAAGATAAGAATTACCAAGCCAGGACAAAACATTTCAACTATCTGGACCACAAACTAGGAATATCTAAGCACTGGAATTAGCAAAATTACAGTTTCTGAACAATGTAAACATAAAAGGATGTTATATCCTTTATCTTTTTACGAGTCTCGTAAGGGACAGCTTTGTCTGTTGGTGCCCTTCATTTTGACACAACAAATTTATAATCCTGACTTAGTACTTTAGGGCCTTATTTGCTTAAACTACTTACTACTATTATTTGGCTAAACATCGCAGTCGTGGTTGGTATTGGTAACTAATAGCATAAAAATGAATAAGAAAGAGGGTAGACCCATTTCATTTGTCTGCTCATAAACACCCACCCTCAATACTACTACTACTTCTGGTACTGTTTATTTCATTTTCATATTGATGTAAAAAATATTTATGCTGTTTTGGCTTCCGTACGTTTTTTCACGGGTGACCACTGAAAACCAGCGCTGTGTTGTGGGCCGGTATAGCACAGCTTCTTCTCTTCTTCTTCTTATGCTGAGTGGTAACCTGCTTGTCGCAGTCACGACGTGCAAGCTGTTAACTTATTTCTTTTTTTGTTCCATCCTGTTGAATTTATAGTTTATTGTTTATTTTTTTGTAATTTTGTATGATGCACGTCATGTCCCTGCGACAAATAAATCTTTCTTTCAATAACTTCAGTTTAGCCGTGCTTTCAACAGCGCCGAAATGTCGCGAACCCAAAACAAATAGTGGGAAATATTCCGTATTAATGATAGTATAGCATCACGTCTGTATTCCCAAATGGTTAGGCAGAGGTGTACTTAATATTACACCCACATTTTGCCAGCTACGTTTAAGTCCCATGTAATAAGGGGCGGCCCTATTGCCAGCAAACGGGCACAAATTGAGACTCCGTGGCTGCTACTGAAAAATTAGAACAGACCAATAAACAATTTTTTTAAATCAGAGCTTACTTCAAACTGCGTCGGAACAGCTTACATTAAATGGCGACGTTGCTGCCTGCTGCTGCAGTCGACCGCAGACCAGATAGCCTCTAGTTGTCTAGTTGTCTAGCCAGGCTCTAGTTGTCGCTAAGTACCGTGAAACCAAAGAAGAAAAAGCCTCGCCGTAGAAGTTGTGACGTCGCGTTCGGGAATGAAACCACAGTGGCGTTGTCGCTTGCGGTCTACCATCGACTACGAAAGTGTGCCACTCCTAGTTCTTCTTGTACTTCTTCTTTGGCTACCCAATGTTGAGTGTAGGTCTCTTCCAAATCTTTCCAGTTTTGGCGGTAACTCGCGTAGTTACATGCAATTTTTTTTTTTGTTTCCATATTGTCCCACTCCTGAGCAAAGGCCTCTCCCCATTCCTTCCACTTCTCACGATGGTGTGCTTCTTCTCGCCAATTCGAGAGAAAAAAAAAACTTGTGAAATTATCTATACTAATATTATAATTGAGATTAAATTTGTAAGTTTGGACGCAAGAGGGTCCTTCGAAACTTCTTAACCGATTTAAAAAACTTTTCAACTGATAGAGAGCTACTGATTAGTCTATAGAATATGTCATAGGTTAGAACTAAAATCTTCACGCGAACGCAAAACCTGGTCAATTTATAAAATAAGTCGTAGTCAATAAATGACCTAATCAAGTAATCATGTCTGTAAAGTTTCGCCACATAAACTACAAAGGCCCCGTAGACAGCTAATCAACTAAAGTTCGTAAGCAAAATAAAGCATTTGAGCATGACATCACTCTAAACAATCAAAGAAACCTATCGCTTCAGTTGGCCACCGGTTTTGTGGTGGCTTTAATTAATAATCTAGATAGAGAGGTACTTAGTTGCTATTGCCGCTTCTAACTTAAGTTCCACTAAGGTTATTGCTAGATTGGATGGGGTGATTAATACCGGCTAAGTTCGCTAAGTTAGCTTACCTACCTGTGCAAACCAACTGCTATGGAAAACTCCATAGCAGTAGTAGTAGTATTTCCCTTAATCGATAAATTGTTTGAAAAAACTCGCAATATTGTTTAAAGACCTATCTCAAGACATACCACATATTATGGGGTACCCTAAAAAAAAAACTTTTCGAGATTTTATTTTACCATTTTGTCGGCGTAACTAATCTGTATATTCGTGCCAAATTACAGCTTTCTAGTAATAAGTCTTTTAGCTAAGCTGCGGACAGACAGACGGACATGTCTTAACTATAAGGGTTGCTTTCCTTATTGACTACGGAACCCTAAAAATGATACCTATTCATTTAAAATAGAGTATAGTTTAAGGTGCAGCTTTTCTTCTAAAGCTAAGTGTAATCAACGAATTGGATCCTAGTGTAGTAATAGTTGTTGAGTATTTTAATTTCAATGAACGATTTTGATCAACTTTTCTCCACTTCAATTCAATAGACAGACAACCCAAATGTCGTACGCTTCCTAAATGATAAATACTTAATGAACATCAACATCATTCTCCTGCCCTTATCCCAATATATTGAGGTCGGTGCAGCATGTCTTCTTCTTCCATACTATTACTCGTCACCTCAGCAGTCACCTCCTTTCATCCTTCTTTCCATTTCATCCTTCACATAGTCCATCCATTCATTTAGTTTCTTTGCCATGTCAACGTGAAAACATTTATGTCGGACCATAAAATCTCCAGCATAGCCAACCCAACCAGAATTATGTTTAAGAGCGATTCGTTATATTTAATTATTGTGACAATATTAATACCAACAGAACACTGAAGTACTTCACTGGTTTATTATTATTAATAATGGCACAAGAGTACTCGACCGGATTGGGGGTTAGTAACGTTAATTTCAAGTTGTAAAGTGAAATATTTCGTAATCAAAAGATCTCAGAATATAATCAACTTTGTTTACTGAACTTGTTAATGTTGTTCGAGTTTGAAAATGTTCTAAATCATAAAATATTGAACACACTTTCAGTTTCAAAACCATTTTCCTGTCCGAGCGTTCCTGATAAATGCTAATCTCTATAAGTGAACAAGGACTCTTTTGTGACCACTTTCAATAAATTTATCGGAAAAATACGATCATAAAACAAAAGAGTAGTAAAACAGTATCTAATGGAGCGGGGTTTAATCCTATTGGGGCTGTTCGAGATATGGCCGCGACGAATAATGGATTGGTCGATCTCCGGCAAAAACTGGTGAAACTTCAATACGTAATATTTGTTGCCATACTGGTCGGGGAATAAAAGAAAAACAGGTCTGACTTTTTATTGGGTATTAGGTTTTTACGACTTGTATTGTAGTGCTTCGATGCCTAATTTGTTTAGTTATGTCATGAATTTTCCGGAACGTTCTATATCTTTGGCTTCATGGACCCAATCCCCAAGAACAATATTCGATATATTGCAAAAAAAGAACAGGTAGGTTTACTACATGCGTTCATGACTTTACCGGACTTTTATTTGTTTTCGGATTGCTTTTATTGCTTTGTAAAGGCCATCTGAAGCTTCAAAGTCTCGAATTGTTCTGTCATGAATGTGTCATGAGCATGTATCAATGTGGGCACTATACAGGACAATGTAACCGTGCCTCCACACGTTAACTGGCCAAAACAAAGCCAATGAGTTACGTCTGACCAACTCCTTTTAACCATCCCAATTGCTTTACTGGGTCACCGGTAAATCCAGGACAGATAATTGTCTCGATGTAGAGAGTAGGCAATGCCCTTTGTCAACGTAGCGAGTAACTATTTTGCATTCATGTTAGCCCTTGACAGAAATTGCATAATGCTGTCATTCGCATATCAGTGGTAACACGCACAGCGCAAACCACGTTTAATTATACTCATAATCATTGTATTTTCAATAAGTAATTGCACATATTGGTCTTAAGGTAAAGTTGAAGTTCATAATACATAGTCAGATATGCTAGAGTAATGCTGCATAAATATGTATATAATGCACGTTTAAAGTATACAATGCATATTTATGTCTTTAAATGACGGTTTCTATAATTCATTACTATTACAAAACATTCAACATAAATTACCGTAACGACATAAAGGCGATGTCGATGTCAAATTGTTATAATCGAATATGTTAAATTGTGATACTGTAATATGCGGTTAACTGAACCTAACATGTCGAAAATATGGCTAATCGTGTTTTAGAAAAGGTTTTGGAATATATATATATTCTTATATATATATTCTTTCTTAATCTCGATGTTTGATTGATGATTAATGCTCTACTGTATATTTTTCCTCTGGAATTTATGTCTTATTTCATGTTTGATGGTAGCGCATGACTATAGTGACGGGAAACGATGGCCATGCATCCATGCACTTTGAGGAAACTGTTGTTTGTCTTGTTCCCACTGTTGATCAAGTATGTTTGACGAAGTGCTTTATAACTTGATGTATGGCGTTTTGTAAAAAGACAGTGTGCATGCCAGAGACAAAGAATTTTTCTTGGCGTCTTAAAACTGTGTTACAGTAGACTTTTGAGACTGTACTGTTGTCTGTCACATGAACTGTCTAAAGAAAAATTGCCTTTACCGAGGTTTAAATAATTAGAAAATATATATATATAGTTTTTGTTTTCCTCAATTCATTTTTATACACAAAAAAAAAACACAGAATATCGCTTCAATTTTCTACAATGTAACTAAAAAGTTAGTGACACACACTGTACAAATATTTTGTCGACAAACAATGTTTTTTATGGACATCATGGTAGCGATATGGACAATGTCACAGTTTGCCGGGAGGGGACGGCTCCATTACAGATAAGGAGGCTGGGAATAGGAGTAATATCGATATAGTAAGCCGAAAGCCGGGCAAATATTCCCGAGGATGTGTTGATGGTTATATGTGCAAACAATTTTAGTTTCGCAGAAAATAGTAAATATATTTTTGGGTTTATTTATATAGACTGAATTTTCATCGATGTGAAGTGACCGTTTTTGTTGTATCAATGACACTTTTAAAACAAGTTAAGTTCTAAAACCATGATACTAAATTGTTTGGAATAAAATGTAGGCATTTATATAATTTTGAAATAAAATGTAGGCATTTATATAATTTTGAAATAAAATGTAGGCATTTATGTGAAAAACTATTAGCGAACTCCGTAATCGACATCACACAGAATTCCATTCAGGTAACAGCTTAAACTAAACGACAAAAAGCACACTTTACAAAGGAATTTCTATAACATAAAGTTAGTTGGAGTGTAACAGTGGCACTAATACTCGTATTTAAGTTAGCAAGCGTAGAAATATCAAATGTTGAAAACTTTCGGTCGCGGAAAACAGTTCCGCAAATTGCATGTAATTTCGCGCGGTTCCCTGAAAAGGAATTCACTAATGGCTCTGCGGAATCCCCCTATATAAGTACAACACTCAAAACAAGCAATTGCAATCAACTGAATGGCATTATTTTATAAAATAGGGAAAACGTTGAAATATGCGTCCTTTTTATGCCTTGAAAATAAACTGTTTTGATGTAATACCGGTGTTTTTTGTACGTTTGGACTTTCAATCGTAATAGCTTTACTAAATCGTCGTTTTGCCTTTGCTTTGCTTCCTCCGCTAGTTATTTTTGCGTCGAACTTTTTGCTGCCACATTTTCTATTACTGACTAGGTTCAGATGTAATAGTAAAACGATCAAACACTAACTTTTAGCTTAATACAGTCAAAGTTAGAAATAAGTTTCTCAAAATAATGAATCTTTGAACAAAATATTGGAAAGAGATTATCATCATCATCAGGCTACAGTCCACTTCTGGACAGAGGCTTCTCCAATCTTAGACCAAATCGCTAATTCTTATCCAGCTGCTACCTGAAGATGTCCTACCTCACTCGCAGATTCGCTGTCTCCATCCAGGAACACGCTTACCCCAACGGTCTTTTGTCACTATTGGTTATTCTGTGACGGCAACTTAAGTTCTCTGCAGCATCGAAAGACTCCTTTAAAGTTAAATAAGTATCAACCAGAACTCTGCCACCTAGATTGAGTTAGAAGTGGCCTCGGACAGAGAGTTGCACCAGGAGCAGGACTGGAGGTCATCATCGTCAGGTAACACAGAGAACAGAAGTTATACAACATTATTTTTAGTATATGCGAAACCTGAATATAGTTTGTTTAAAATAAATAACTGAATCGATTCCAATAATTCTTAAAACATGTTATATTTTTTCCCAAAAATATTTTAAAAAGTTAAAAGTTGGACACAGAGCGACTTTAATTACCTATCTATATATTAGGTACCTACTGCAAAATTATTATTATCAATGAGCTCAAGACGACGCTGGAGGCAGGCGCTGCGTGGTGACCACGTTTTTGTGAGGACAACTAGGTAACAGAACAAGCTTATAACTTTTTGATTTTTCATGATACAGTTTTGAAATTTTGTACATAGATTCTTCACATAAAAATACTAGAGACGTGTTTCAGGTTTCGCATATACTAAAACTAATGTTGAATTGGAGTGTCATCAAGAAGTCAGATCTTACTTAAATACCCTAGAATCTAAATAACAGACACATCGGTCGCCTATATAATAAAACCTACATTTTTAAACCACGAAATGGGGCAGTTTGCTCACTTGGTTGGTAATGTATGTCAGTGAAAGAATAATATAGGATGCAACTACTCTTTATCGTTGCGCAGAAGTTTGAAGTCAAGCGGAGGAACTAGTTACCAACTTGGTCGTAGCTATTAACTGGTAACATGTCACTAAGTAAGTATCTTCATGGGTAAGCAGGGACAATTAATCAGGCGTCGAACATTCGCTAGTGTTTGGTACTTGACGTAAATGTGGGTAGTTTATTATGAAATAGGTCGGTTGGCGGGACTTTAGGTATATGAAACGGGTGAGGTAGCTGATTAGGGGTGTCTAATTTTGTAATGAGAGCTGTAATTAAGGGGTATGTGTTGCCTTAACACTTGGAAGATGAAATAGCGAATACCGTAAGTTTTTGGAATTTCCGTAAAGTAGTCCGTTTTTTGTTATACATAGTAACTATACTACAATAATTGTGATTTTTATGATGAAAAGTGTAGCCACTTATTAGTAACGATTGTATTGGTGATGATTTAAGTCATCGTCGACGATTTTTTTATAGCTACCCGTCTTTGAAAAAAAAATTAAAGCAAATAAATAACAGAAATACAACAAGGAAATACAATGTGATTTTGATTATTTCTTTCACAATTATTACGATACCATTTAAAACTTTAGGCAGTATTTCAGAACATCACAGAATATTTCAATATTTTTGCCCTATCCCCGATTTCATTTCACTCATTCTCGTAGCATGTACGCTACGCATCATGCTACGGCGTAGCTTATGTAATCGTGTTTTCGAAACAGATACAACTCGGAAGTATTTTTCAACTTTGCTATACAACATTATTTTTAGTATATGTGAAACCTGAATATAATTTGTTCAGAATAAGTAACTGAATCGATTCCAATAATTTTTAAACCATGTTATATTTTGTCCCAAAAATATTTTAAAAAGATTACAATTTGGACACAGAGCTAAGTACCTTTCGCTATTATTTCGGTACCTACTGCCAAATTATTATTATCAATGAGCTCAAGGCGACGCTGGAGGCGTGCGAGCAGATGTGCCGCGTGGTGAACAGGTTATTGTCCGGAAAACCAGGATTTTTCATGATACTGTTTTGAAATTTTGTATATAGATTCTTTACATAAAAATACTAGACACGTGTTTCAGGTTTCGCATATAATAAAACTAATGTTGTATATTAACCACAAAGTGAATGCGGCAGTAATATTAAAACGAGAGCCATTCAATTTTCACAATTTGGGGTTATTTTAGCCCTTAAACATTGCTACGACCTCATGGATTCTCACTTGTTGTAATAATTTTATGAAGTCTTTACCGTTCTAAAAGTTAGGGCCTTATCATACTAGCGGTTTGCGAACGGCTACGGGGCGGGGCGGGCGCGCAGCGAATGCGTCACGAACACGCTACGGCTGCACAGCGAGGCCGTCGCGAACACGTGGCAAAAACGTAACGTTTTCGTCGCGTGTTTGTAGCGAGTTAAGAACATACAATATACTCAGTAACAAAATGGATTCCGACGAAGAAGCGGTGGCTGGCGTGCAGAGGTGTTGAGAGCAGAGGTCTCAACAAATACTGTATATAGTTAGTTTATAATTTTGAACGGGTATTAAAAATCCAATATATTGATGACCTTACATAACTCAAATAAATGTCCACATAAACCGAGCAACAAAGCTGTTGATACATAGTTACTCGGACATAAGAACCATATTCTTACTCACATAACAGTATACAACATTAGTTTTAGTATATGCGAAAACTGATACACGTGTCTAGTATTTTTATGTGAAGAATCTGTACAAAATTTCAAAACTGTATCATGAAAAATCGCAAAAAGTTATAAGCTTGTTCTGTTACCTAGTTGTCCTCACATAAACGTGGTCACCACGCAGCGCCTGCCTCCAGCGTCATCTTGAGCTCATTGATAATAATAATTTGGCAGTAGGTTAAATTATTGCGATAGGTACTCAAAGTCGGTCGGTATCCAACTTTCAACGTTTTTAAATATTTTTGGGAAAAATATAACATGGTTTAAAAATTATTGGAATCGTTTCAGTTACTTATTCTGAGCAAACTATATTCAGGTTTCGTATATACTAAAAATAATGTTGTATAACAATGAACTGAGTAACTATTGAATTGTGAATAAAAGACAAAACACTGGCATGCTTTATCGGTAAATTGATTGTGATGAAAACTAGAGACGAGTATAAAGGAGTATTATAAATGCATTATCCCAATGTTCGTTTCAGTTAATCAATAGTTATTTATGCTAATCATGACGCATAACAAAAAGAAAATAGCACAGATACACATCAAGACAAAGTGGTACCGTCAAACGTACTCAAGTAAACATCCCAACCGAATAATAGCAACTTCATTAAAATTACAGAAACTGACGTAAAACACAATCAAGCTTCCGAATCTCAAAGTTCTTGATTTGTGTTTTCTTAACAGTACCACAGGCCACAGTATCGATGGGGTATCGTGACGAAAATTCAAAGAGCTCATTAGTCCTAAAACAACGTTAACTTACGACTTGTTTGAACATGGCTAAATCAGTGACGGTTTGAGGAATGTGGGTCGCGATCGTGGTACCCGTTGAAAGTAATGACATTTTAAAGTTTTGGGACCTACCGTTATACATATTGTTTATTCAGGGACATCACTACAAGCCACCATGTTTGATGTTTGTTAAAGTTTGTTACATTTCGCCAGTGATGTCACGTGTATAAAAGCTGTTAGGTTGTCCGAAAGTAGCTTTATTAATAACACGTGTAGACTTTATTTCGAGGAAATTATGAATGGAAATTAGATACGATACTAAACTGATCAAAACACATACGTAGGTTACCTACCAACAGTTAAATACACAATTTATATTTAAACTGTATGTAAATACTTAATTATTATTATGTAACGTGCCGAGAAGCCGTCTATTGAACCTAGCTGCTGTGCTATTTTATTGTAAACCCGGAAATTAATAATAACGCGAGCTCTTGTATCTTCGTAATTTAAATCTCGCTTACATTTTCAACATTATTCTCTACCGGATAAATTATATCTGACCGGGATGAGTTTGTTTTTCTCACATTTTACATTCGTAAACATGAGCTGAGCAATAATTCAGGTTATCATTTTGGGTCAGCCTAAAATACGACTGAACAAAAAATACAACGAGCAATGATGTGGGTCCTTACAGCGAATATATACAGCATAATTTTTTAACTGAAATTTCACTTTGATGTGACGTCAGTGTAACAAAGCGAAGGGAAATGTAGGGAAAACCAGAATGTGCCTATATTTATACATCGCTGCTTTGATAATATTATGGTAGGACTCAAATTTTTCACGTTGGTTTCATCGGGAAATAACATAAAATGTTCTCCTTGTTACCGATTCGAGATCTTTGTGAGGAATAAAATTTAATACTAGCTCTTATGTACAACTTCGCTGGCGCCGTCCATGGCCACTGAAAATTTAAATAATCGCTACAACTATTAAATCATCGTGTATACTCATTATCTGACTGGCCTTTTCCCCACTATGTTAAGGTCGGTTTCTAGTCTAACCGAATGCAGCTGAATATCAGTGTTTTACATGGAGCGATTGCATTTCTGACCTCCACAACCCAGTTAGTACTGGGTAATACGATACCCCTTGGGTTACCAAGTTACCAAGTATACCATTGGGTTATCGTATCTGGCAACCAATGTCAATTGGTTGTGCCAAGGTTGGTTTTGGAAACTCGATATGTAATGGGTGGTCACCCACGCGCACTAGCCTAGGCTAGCCGATATGATATCATCATCTTCCTGCCCTTGTCCCATGTTACTTGGGGTCAGCGCAACACGTTTTTTTCTTCCATTCTGCTCTGTCAACCGTCAGGCTATCATTTACTCCTCCATCTTCATATCATTCCTCACACAATCTATCCATCGTTTATTTGGGCTTCCTGTCCCTCTCCATCCATCAACATTTATATTCATCAGTTTTTTAGTCATATGCGCTTCGTCCCACCTCATCACATGTCCATTCCCAGACAGTCGATTTTCTTTCAAATTTTCTGTAACTGGCGCAACTTTTAAACTTCCTCTAATATAGTCGTTACTTACCTTATCCATTCTTGTCACACCCCACATCCACCTCAACATTCTCATCTCCGCTACATGCAATCTTTTTTCAACCATCCTCTTCACAGCCCAGCATTCCAATCCATATGGTACGACAGGTCTAATCACTGACTTGTATTTTTTTCCCTTTAACTTGAGGGGCATCCGTTTGTCGCACATTGTTCCAGTAACCTGACGCCATTTCATCCATACTGAGTTTTTCCGGTGAGTTACGTCTCGGTCTACTTCGCCATCCCCTTGGACATGCGACCCGAAGTACCGAAAATCGGAAGAAATTGGTATGGGCGTTTCGGCAAGAGTTATGGGTACAGGACTGGAGAGACCGCCGAAATCACAGAATAATTTTTCTGTTTTGGTCCTACTGACTTTCAGGCCAACATTCTCCAGCCTTTGCCACCACACCTCCAATCTGCTCTGGCCTTCAAGGCGACTCTCGGCAACCAACACAATGTCGTCGACAAACAGCATACACCAGGAAGCCTCTCTCTGGATATCCGACGTAAGTACGTTCATTATCACCAGGAAGAGGTAAGGGCTTGGTGCAAGCCGACAGATATACTGTACTATTTGATATACCGACCGATATACTGTACTATTTTGTTAAAATACTCATTTTTTTATGTCACTCTGATGCAATTAATTTTAAAATATCGCCTCTTTACGCCATTAGAGAGCTATTTAACCTTTTAATAAGTTAAAATAACGTTACTTTCTGCTCCAAACAGAACAGCGAGTTGCGAACTTCGATTAACTTTTTCCCGATCCGACATTCAATACTTACTTCATTGGAAACTTTAAAAGGAACTTTCGAGAGATACAATACAGACCGACACTTTCCTAATTATAAACGTCAAGGTTGCCTTTATTTCTTTGTGTATTTTTAGAAATAGAAGTACCTCTACAAGTTCTAAGAATATACCGGTATTTATACAGTTTCCTACAAAAGTGCAATACATGGAATAACCGATGAAAAATTTCTATGTGGGGGGGCTCTGAATGATGTACTAAATACGTGGTAACCGTTTTGGCGTCGGTGTCCCTTCCACCATAGGTCCATAGTTCAGAATTTTCACAGTACGTTATAAAAGAGGGCTCATGGCATCTTCACGGGTATTGGATACGCCTGAGCGCCTTACTTAAAGTACTTGAGTGTAACAGTATTCAAGGATGCCTTCAAGTACTATCGCGTATCTACTGGCAAATAAATCGATACTTTCCTATGCTCATGTATGTTGCAATGCAGTATTGCATATGCATTTGTAAATATCATACTGGCAGTCATCTATATGTATCCTTCTTTTAAACCATTTTATCTTTGCAAGAATACTACGTTAATCATAATTATAAATTCATCATCTGCCTAGCCTTTTCCCAACTATGTTGGGGTCGGCTTCCAGTCTAACCGGATGCAGCTGAATACCAGTATTTTACATGGAGCGGCTGCCTATCTGACATCCACAACCTAGTTAGTACTGGGTAATACGATACCCTTTGATAAGACTGGTTGTCAGACTTTTTGGGCCATTGACTACCTAACGACTGTCAATGATCTACAAATGACAGCCGGGACCAACGGAGGCACGGAGGAAACTCGGTATGTAATGGGCGGTCACCCATCCACAGAACAACCTAGGCAAGCACGGCTTAACCTAAAAATCGACCCGAGCGGCTGTTATTATTTAGCCACGAGCTCATATTCATAATTATAAATTATTCAGAAAAATGTTAAGAAAAATAGACATGAAAAAATTGTTATTCATTTCAAAATGATACTAAACGATGCTCTTTCTGAGGTTACCAAAGTGGCAAAGAAGCTAGTTAAAGTTGGTAGTAGAGTAACGAAACAACATGAGATCGCGTGCAGTTGGTTGCAAGTTGAAATTGCACCAAGGAGAGGGATCCTAGGAAAATACACATACAATCTTTAAACTTTAATAATCATTTTTAAACTTTTCAATATGGTGGGAATAACCGATGAAAGACTGAATTTAAAATACTTTCTTAGTCATAAACTATCTTCTTCTCGCGACTTCGTCCGCATGTTTAGAAATAAAACTTATCATATAGTACTCTGCAACAGTGTATCTTTCAATCGATCTACTTCCAGAATCCTTATAAAATAGGATAAAGTAACAATATTACTTTTTTATCGGGTTTTGCTATCAGGAATTTCTCAGTAGCTGCCACGGAGCCTAGATTTGTGCCCGGTTGATGGCAATAGGCTCACCCCCTATTACATGGGACTTAAAACATAACTGTCGAAATGTTGGTGTACCTACTATTAGGTACACCTCTACCTAACCTTTCGGGGATTACAGACGTGATGTTATGTTATTGGTGTCTTTATACAATTAATTTAGATACTTTATATTAAAAACTGCCTTAAATTATTGATGTTTTATTAAATCTTATTTAAGAACACGTTTCTAAGCACATGAAAATTATGACGGTCTCTAATATTGACACAATGCTATCCCCACACAGTGCCTACTCATCTAATATCTAGTTCGCCAGATGTCGTTAGTTGTGCCTAGTTCATAATGTCTATAGAACTGAGCAGGGAAGATAAACGTGCATCGTGTTACGCCATGACAGATAGCTAGCACTAATTACTTGAGTTTCGTTTGTCTTGTACTTGCTTCGGCTCATACTACTCCACTTAGTGCTTGCTACTTAGTTTAGAAACCGAGACTTGCAAGTTGTCGTGTTTGTAGATAATAAGATCATGTATTTTGTATGTAGTCGATGGGTATAAGTAAGTATAGTATATATAGTAAGTTATATCTTATCTTATTAAGATTTATCATAATAAGTTGATAATAAGTTTATTTATTGCTCCTTAAAAATATAACATATTGGACAGTATTTAAATACATTTAGGATGAAGTACAAAGAATAAGATGACCAACTGCGCCTGAGCTAGGCTGAGCCTGTATTTTAGGTCACAGTTCTCTTCCCAGGTTTGTGAGCTGTACAGTGGTTTGACATTTCAGTTTATCGCTTTTTATATCCAGGAATAATAAATCAAATCAAATTAGTTTTAAAAAATGAATTTTCAAAAAGTTGGTTTGATGTGTGTTGTGTTTGTGTGTGTATTTTGTGGTGATTTTGAGTGTTGTGTTGTGTTGTGTTGTGGGTGTGGGTTTTGTGGGTGTGGGTGTGTGTTTTGAGGTGTGTGTAGTGTTTGTATGGACGGGTGTTGGGTTATTATTTTATCTTAAGGTTTCAAGAAGATCCTCAGTAGTTTGGTAATCGCATGTAAGCAGAAAATCTATTAATTTGGTTTTGCATTCTTGTTTGTTTAGTGTGTAGATGTTATCTTTTCCTTAAGAGAGAAGCGCCGGGGTAGCCAGCAAAATTAAAAATTTCTTACGTATTATGCAATTCGCAGGTCAGTTTCAGGTTGTATGTTGCTAAAAATATGATTGGCGGACGAAAAAGTATGTATTTATAGAATTATTTTCATTTAAATCAACAATACAAAAAGTTACTAAAAGTTCTTTTAATCCCATTGAATTACTATGTCCAGCAGTGGACCTCTTTCGGCTGAAATGATGATGATGATGATGAATTACTATTTCATGAAAAAGTCATTCAATAGAATTATGAATAGATGAATTTTGCGTGCTACCCGGGCGCATTCACCTAGATGCAGTTTTTCTGGCCTTTGTGTATAATGATTTTAGTCATGGTTTACCATATAACTCCCTCTCTCTCGGAATATAGTAAGCTGATTGTTATGTTTATGCTTTATAATATTTTGTATTCAGCTTCAATCGTAGTGGCATAAAACCAATATTATTAACAACTCAAGACTCACTATATCTGTATTAAAAACCAAAAATTATAAAATAAGTTGAAGTATCTCACCAGAGGCCCTAGTGGGAGCGCGCGGTGAAAACGTAACTTAAGTGACGTTTTTTTAAATAGAAAATAATAAGTCCTTTAAAACGATTGAACCAGTAATGGGTCGTGTTTATGCAAGTAGTGTTAGGCCCATTTCGTGTTGTTTGCGCAGCGGTATTTCCACGTAGGAACTCATATTTGAAAATTATACGAATTTTCAGTTTATCCATGGTGCCAAAAACTAACACAATTTCACAAAAACAAAAAGCTATCTAAAAACAAAAGACTGAATTTGAAATTAAAAAAAACACGGCTTGCGAATAAAATTTATTTGAATTTCGAATTGCGCGCCAATCCACAGATAATTAAATCTGAAAATGCTGGTTATAAAATCTCCAATTACATAGTTAAAGACCTAATTATCTTAAAGCGTTATAGAAAAATTGTTTGGAACAAGCACAATCACTATCATTATTAGATATGAATAAAAATAAAAATTATGAAAACTGTGGCCCGTGACCTTCGTCGGAGTGAAATTATTATAAAAGTATTACTTCCCTATTTGAATCGGATTTCGTTAAAAGTGTCATGGTTTTTAATTTTTTTGCACGGAACCCCTAATCCTTTTCCTAAGTTACTCCTTATTATGACATCAGCTATCTGCCAGTAAAGGTGCCGTCAAAATCGGTCCAGCCGTTTCGCAGAATATCCGGGACAAAAAAAACAGTCAAAAATTAAAAAATAATGTGTTTTGGTTTTAAGCACCGTATATACTTTCATATGTATTCAGTAAAAAGCTGTTATTTGGAAATTACAAAAGTACACTTCAATTTTATTTATTTGTATTTGAAACAAGTGTTTTGATTTTTTTAAATCGACGTGCTATACTTTCATGAAGTTTAATTCTAAAAACGTTAGTTACTTTACACGTTTCGTTTAAACTGGTTTAAACCAGTCACATCTACACTGCTCTGAAAAAACAGGAGCGAACACCAAACGCTAACGAGTGAACTAAAACAAAAGAATTAAAAAAACTCCTTGTAAAATTAACCAGCGGGACACTGACTCGCATGCAAATAAATAACGTTGCCCTTCAAACTTTAAATTAGTTTTCCCGGGCAGAAGTTTTAGAAGCATGCATCATTCTAGAACATTGTGCGAGCTAGTTTTATTTATCTAAAGTACCTACGTGGCTTACTATGTGGGGTCTCTGCAATAGATGACCCCGTCTGTGTGCGACAGTGTCTGGCTTCTTGCGTTAAAAGTGTGGCTTATTTAATATTTAGTGCGATTTTCAACAGATTTTTTGACATATTTTGAGGGATTGACTTATTGCTGAATTGTAGCTGTCATTTGGATAAAGTCTGGTTAATGATGATGGTAAACGATGAGCTGTGGGCCAAAATAACCACGATGTGGAACCCTGAAACAGCCAGAAGGTAAAGGCGTTAGACCTCGCCAGAGATGGTGGGACGAGCTGGACAGAACCAACGACTAGTGGTCCACATTGCCATTGGATCGAAATATTTGAAAGTCATGGGGAGAGGCTTAAGCCCAGCAGTGGGATGACACAAGCTAACAGTAACAGTAACTTAGGTACATAACAACAATGTGAACTAGAATAAGAATGACGAGACTCTGCAGTAAAGGTTTTATGAATGTCGTAGATGGATTACCGAAGCATTTTTGCATTATGTCTAAACGTGGGTAGCATTTTTATATTAAACTTTACGCAATGGCGATACAGCTGAGAGTCGTTAACTGATTTACATAACAGAGCTCTTTTGTAAAGCTGCTAATTAAGCAATCCATATGCGACATGGACAATGGACATCGGAAACATTGTGGCTTAAGGTGCGGTGGCTTACAGTGAAGAAACACAGGCAACTAAAACAATGTATTTTAGCAACGAAGCAATATACGAAAAGCTAATAAAATTTATCGATCGATAACTGACATCGGAACAATAGTGGTCCCCTTGTGATCCACTTTATGAATGGGACCTCGGTCGACGTGGCACCAGGAATTTGGAATGAATGACGCACTGCACCGCACTTACAAATGCCACTCAACCCGAAATGATGGATTTAATTGCAGTCCAGTACTTTGGTTAAAACATGAGTAATGCTTTATTGGGTGAATAGCGTGTAATTAATGTGTTTTTTGTTTTAAGATACATAACTGGTTTGTTTTTTCTCGAATAGTTAACCAATTTGTAGTAAATCTACATTTCAATGATGTGGTCCCAGGGGGTGAGCCTATTGCCATCAACCAGACATAAATCCAGACTCCTGGTTGAGAAATTAAATTGTATTTAATTAATATCAGATCTAGTAGTATTAATTCCATTTCTGCTAATGTGGTGAGAACATAACATAATATCACGCCTGTAATCCGTGAAGGGTTAGGCAGAGGTGTACCTAATAGTACACCCATATTTCGCCAGTTATGTTTAAGTCCCATGTAATAGGGGGCGAGCCTATTGGCATCAACCGTGCGCAAATTTAGACTCCGTGGTTGCTACTGAGAAATTCCTGATGGAAAAACCCAATAATACTTTGCCGAATTGGGAATCGAACCCAGGACCTCATGCTCAGCAGTCGCGCTTGCGACCACTAGTCCAACGAGACAATAATTTTGTGATGCCATTAGTACCGAAACCCCTCCATTTTAGAGTAGGAAATTAGAAATTAACAAAGGAAACTTTTAAAGTCAATGTTGATATCAGTCAAAAACTGTTGATTTTCCGAGTTACTTCTGATTTCCTTGTATTCTTACTTCTTGATTGCTTTTCGAAAATTTTATCGTGCAATGTCCAAAATTCGAAACATCCAAAGCGCTCAATCCCGATTCGCAGAATTTACAATCCCGGAAGCTTCGCAGTCGCACGTTGTGTGAATTGGCAGATTATAATATATAATTATAGAACATTTTGGGTTAGCTCGTTCCATTCTCGACCTCATCTCTGTCCTCAGGACTAGATTGAGGTCAAGAGTAGAACCATTTAATATAAAAAAAAAAATCCAAGAATTCATTTAATTGCTTTTCCAAGCCATCGTTATACGACAACCGTTACTCAAATTGGTAACCGCTATGATTTACAATCATAGCTACCTACAGTTGTAAATCAGACGGACAATAGTCGAAACAGATTGCAAGCTGTCGTTCTGAGTTCAACCCACAACGATTTGTGTAACTAGCAGATGTCAGCTCGTCAACCAACATACGCTGCGGGAAATTACATGCCAGCTGCAAGGTAGCGGCCCAAGCGTAGGAAACAAGCCTTTGGTTTTGAACGCAGGATTTTGAAATGTGTATTTTTTTAAAACAGTGGAATTTGAATACAATTATGGTGAGGCATACACCAATACATTTTCCTAAATTTAAAAGCAATTTTCGCGAAAAAGTAACAAACGTTATTTACGTTTTTTATTTGGAGATAGGTACTTTTTCATAAAAATATGAGTTACAGAATACTATAGTCGAAACAACATAAAATTTTCATCAGAACAGTAGGAGAAAAACACTTTTAAAAGTTGTTAAGTGTTTACATATTGGTGCTCGCGACTGTACGCGAATTCTAAAGTTGTAGTAGATGCTTTCCTGTCTCTAGTTTTCTACTAATATCTGTAAAATACCACCGAACCCATTATGGGTTTTTGGACTTTATCCGGTTCCTTTCCTCTTCCTGACGTAGGCATGGCTTTTCAGCTATGCGACCTGTTACGAGCCTTGAAACAAAAGAGCGTGAGTTGTTCATTGTCATTGACGATTGATTAAATTCCTCACAGTCATGAATGCTAGTTGATTTCAATTTTGAAGCGAGTCATGTTCCTGCCAAGTCTGTTTTTTTTTTAAATAATAAAGTTGGTACTTAATTTTTGTCATAATTATACAGTCGAAAGAAAGAAAGCTTACTAACTTAACTTTAAAATAATGAGAAGGTTAAATTCGTATTTGACAGATATTATTTAATTAGAAGTCATTAAAATAACATAGAAACACCACCAATTTCCTCTAATTCCTCATTGATCATTCCCTAGTATCACATTACTTTGAGTGTGATTTTACAGTGCAGATTAAAATCACATAGTTATCTGAACTGTCCCGGTACAGAAGGGCTTGGAAAAGGCATGTAAAGTTTTCCACTATTAGAAAAGGACGCTATATGACACATAGGTGCCTATAAAACCTATACCTTCATAAAATTTTACCGGCTAATAGTGGACTGGGCTACTGGCTTAGAATTGCTGTTGCAATTATAGGAGTATGTTCAGAATATTCTTTTATTATTACTAATTGTTGCAAACTTACCAGAATTGTAGAGGGATTCGTACCAAGTAACATACTCTTTATATGAATATAATGGCTAACGCCGATTATGTCAACATACTGACTGAAACCTGGCTCATTCCCAGCACCCAAGATAGCGAATTTATTGACGATCGGTATATAGTCTTCAAATGCAATCGCGATCGCTCTGAGACCCAAAAACACGACGGCGGGGAGTTTTAGTGGCCGTGCTTCGTGAGTTACGTCCTACTAAGTTAACAACATGTTTTGTCAATCCTGAAGTCGAACACGTCGTGGTCTTACTCCTTGCTTCCCATTTTTACTTGGACAAACTTTGATCGAGTGTCCTGTGCTTTTAACATGGATTTTATAATGTGGTTTAATTGTTTTCAGATAATGTATGATTTTTATTGTACCTCAAATTGTTACTTTGGTGAATGCAATTATATAAAAAAATGGAACTGGGACAAGCCACCAAACTTGAATTTAAGGGCCATTGTTTTTTTTCTGATGATTTATGTACACTTATAAAGCCCTTAGCTTTATGTGGCCCTAATTGAACCAAGTTACGTAGTTCACTATAAAAAAAAGAAACATCCTATCACTTCGATTCTCAACGTGGACACGTAAAATTTCTTGCGTTGATATTCAGACTTTCAAAAGGTTTTTCACAAGGTGGATCATTCACTGCTTTTAGAAAAAAAATGCATACAATGGTATTCGAGGCAATTTGCTGAGATGGTTCGCTTCATATATGTTTAATAGGACCCAAAGAACGGTAGTTAATGGATATGAGTCAGAGCCTGTTGTTGTTAGGTCTGGGGTTCCACAGGGATCCATTTTAGGTCCCCATCTTTTTATAATATTTATTAACGACATAAAAAACTGCTTCAAAAATTAAAATATTTTAATGTATGCAGATGACATAAAAGTTTATAGATCATGTAAAAATCCACAAGACTGCGTACTCTTACAAGACGTCAGGCTTTATGTGAAAAAAAAAAAACTTTTACTGTCTTCCAAAATCTCATACCGTTTCATTTACTAAAAACAAGAAAATAATACATTACAATTATTATAATAATAGCGCACGCTTGGACAGTGTTGCGAACGTCCGGGACTTGGATATCACATTGGATTCACGTCTACATTTTGACATAGATGTTGATAACATAATAAACAAGGCGTTTCGTATGTATGGATTCGTCATGCGATCATCTGGTGACCTTGTGAGGCCCTCTATGTTCTTACTATTATACAAAACTTTGATACGACACGAAAGTTCTTGCGGTCTATGAACTATAAATATTTTAACTCCAAGGTTCCATACGTGCTGTTACTGAAGCGATACGGCGTTCTGAGTTTGGAGTCCAGGAGACTGCTTATTGAACTCACTAATCAGTTATGTTATAGAGTACCTAGAACTGTTGTCCAACGGGGGGTGCGTGTACGCCGACTGTTCCATACAGACTTGTGCAAAACAAACGAGCAGCAAGCAGTAAAGAGAGAGTCATAATTTAATTGAATTATTTTGTATTTTATTTTGAATTGAATTATTTTATACAGAATAATGTTGAACTGAATTGTATTATACTGAACTGAATTTAATTATTTTGATTTAAAATATATTGATCTCGACTTTATGGAACTGAATTGAATCGAATCAATAATTTAATGGAATTGAAATCATTTGTATTTCAAGTTTAATTGAATTAGGTCGGAATAGATTAATTTAATTAATTTGTAATACATCTAATACAGCTGTCACAAAACACTGTATTCTGTAAAATCAACCATAGTCTGTTATTCTTTTGTTAAGACGTGGATATTGGTGTGGGTTACATGTTTGTGATCTTTAGCTTATAAGGATTTTTTGTATTTTCCGCAGCATGTAACTGTTTTATGTCCCTAATAAATAAAATGAAATCAAATACAATAAAATATCACATTGCCATAAAATATTTAGATACAGAAGGTCCTAATGGAATGCGATTCCGCGACCATAGCAAATTAGCGCGATTTTTGCTCTCGCTATTTTTGCTCTATTCCAAATAGGTATCCTCATTGAAGTTTAAGAAATACAATCGCGCGAACGTGCGATCAAACATATTGATGTCGAATAGGGTAGGAAGATATCGCGTCGCGTCGCGCGGGGTGCGGGCTGGGTGAAAACGTAGTCGCGCATGTATCTAACAGGACTCCCAATTTTTGTAGCCGCGCAATCGCTCGATGATCGCGTATTTGCGTAATTTTAGGACGACGACACCTGAAAACAAAGGCCTATCGTGACTTCGCTATTCGTGAAGCGGTGTCAATTTATGTGTGCCTTTATGCTCGTTGCCTGGAGCTGATCTTCTGTCCTTATCTATACAGCGTCATCACCCCATCTCTTAATGAAAGGTAGGATTGCTAGAAGCACGACGTTATTAGTGCATGATGAATACTGCTTGTTGTCCGTATGTCTTGTGTCCTGTTTCTATGTCACTTCCACTCTTATTGGTTTCCAATTATGTTAAAATGATTGTTGTTGTAACTAATTATGGCAAATTCAAAGTGCCATCCTTCACTTGTACTTACCTAGATGTTCTCGATTGTTGCTAAAACTCGCTGATATAAACATCTACTACACTACTTGTGTAGTAGTTACTTGGGTATTGTATGATGTTGCCACAAATACAACAATAAAAAGAAAAATTAAAAACACTTTAATTATGTTTATTGACGGGGTGTTCAATTCGTTCTTAGTAGACGATAATATTCTAATAATTTATTTTATTTTCAAATTTCAAATATAATTTGTCGACATTCATTTCTTAAATGTATCAAAACTAACAGAAAAAGGACATCTGGTCTGCAAAACTATACCTATTTACCGCATGTCACACCTGCTACCACACAAACTCAAATTCAAATAAAAAGCAAGAACAAACTTGCAATTTTTGGAAACCTTGATTAGAAATGTGCAAAACCCGAATCCAATTTTATCTTTGTGCTCCTGTGCAGCCGTATAGATATAATCGGAGCAATAAAACTGTACAAAACCAATTGACAAACGGCATTACCTGCTATCTCGACCGGTACAGAGCAGAGGCGACAATTAGAGAATGCAAACTACAGAAGCTGCGACAGAGAATAGACAGAAGGCCGAGAGTTGGTAAAATGGCGTTTAACGTATCGTAGATTCGTAGGCCATGAATTCAAATAAGATAGGCACTTTATTTTATGTAATTTATATCATCACCTAAAACATCAAGAGTGTTTGAAGGACCAAAATATCGAAAATATGTGGCATCCATTAATCCTCACTGGGCGTGTCCCGAGTAGGGATCAGGAACTTTATATGCTTGTACTTATGCATCAATCTGCTATTGTGAATAATCTTGCAATCATTGTACGTGAAGCATGTTTATATGTGCTTGCGTTTTCACTCTGATGTAGGGATTCAACTCACTGAATCTATCTATTTTGTGGCTGCAATGCTCCAACATCGTCGACTAATTACATTTGCTTGCTTGCTCTCACACAAATATTTCTCTGTGTTTATGACTATGCAGATTCTGTAGAAAGTGCTAATTGCTCTGATAAGTTAGTTTCTCCTTGATTGTAAAGATTGGAGATAGGTTTTTCGTGATAATAATAGAGAAATGAAGTCGTTACCTCTGCTTCCTGCTTTTCGACTGAATTTATAACAGTAAACGTATCCTACATAATTATATCAACTCCTACTCGTCTCATCCGTTTTCATATTTACTTGCCCCAACGGTAATGCAAAATTAATCACCAAAAACTTTTAAACTATATTAGAGTTATATTTGTTAGAAAAACACATCAACACAACAAGTAAACAATGTAATTTAACACTATTCAGGAGCCAGATGAAGCCTCAACAGTATCCTGTTTCTATCGCTAGTTAGCGCTATCCAACTATTCATTTGCCCAAGTAAGTCATCACATTACCGGCTAGAGACAATTAGGTACTAGACGGAAAACAAAGGCTCACCGGACACAAGCTACCTCACTAATTACCTTATTTACTTCCACCTACATAGTCCTATTTTCTGTCCCCTTGTTTGGCTTTCATAAGTATCGTTCACGCCGAGTTAGGTACTTTTCACACGGAGACTGCGGAGTGCGTTTTACGGAACGTGTTTTTAATTTGTTCCTGTTGTCTTCATTGGTTGATAACAACACTTTACAAGTTGATCACGATACCATCCACAGATATTAAAGCATTGTAAATAATTCACTGATGAATTGTAACCACCGTCTTTGGAAAAAACGTAAACACGATTTAGACGTTTCATTTATGTGTTAGTTAGTTCGGGCTTCATCAATAAAAAATAAAAAATAAATCTAGTTTCTTCTGTGTATCTATAGAATCATAAAAATATTCATCTTCTAGGTCTAATCTCGTTTCACGAGTCCACGGTTCAACGAAAAAGGCTTTACTGTAGCGTCAGGATTAAATTCTCACTTGCACGCTTTCCACATAGGCCGATTGAAAAGCCAGGGTTCAAAAGTGAATCCTGATCTCTTTTAAAATATTGAAACACATGTGGTTATTTTGATGACAATTCAATAAAAGGTAAATTGTGATCAGAATCAGAGTTTAGGATTGATGCCTAGAAAACTGTGATGAACTTAAGTTTAATGGTTAATGCATAAGCTTGATACCTATTTAATTTATTTTACTATTATCGAAACAGACAATTATCTGTTTTAATTCCCTAGTGACGAATATTCGAGCTCAGTAACATTAATAATTGATACGAAGATACCATAAGCAAACGGTTTTGATCATCTAATATAAAGGGAAATTTGCACCACAGTGCTTGGTTTGTATTTTTTCTAAGATATGTATCGAATCGAATGTCGTGATGACAAATAATACCATATAATGGTTTCGGGATCAGTGAACATTCACTGAACACTTACACGAAACCAAAATTATTAATATCGAAATATTGGCGTAACGCCGAGCTTTCAAACTTTGAATGGGTTTTTTATTCTTCAATATTTCGGACACTCAAAACAAAATTTTATTATCAGCCATTTGTGTCCCACTGCAGGGCAAAGGGCTCCCTTCCCTCTTTCCATTTATACCTATCTAGTGCTGTTATTTGCCAATCCTTTTGAAAAGACTCGAGTTCGTCGCGCCATCTCCTTATGGGGCTTCCACGTTGCTGCTGTTCGGGACCCATTGTGTGGTTACTTTAGCCCATAGTTCCTCCAGCATGCGGCAAAATATGTTTGTAAATTCAGGAAAAAAAACAAACATGACACTTGAATGTGTTGGCGTAGACACTATACAAAGTTTGTGGTTGGGACACAATCGTTTAATTTATTGTCCAGCTTCTACATAAACGTTACTAACTACGAAAAAGTTATGGCTAATAAATATTTGTTTTCCAAATGTCAAAGGTTTTCATGTCAAATGGAAAGCTTACCCTGGCGACGTCATTTTTCAAAAAGCTTAACTCAACCGCTAAAGACAAGTAGGAACATATTTTATCATCTAGAAAAAAGGTACGTATTATTTTTACAAAAAATAAACTAAGTCTTTGGAGACCTTGTTCCTATTCACAATAACATCAGCCATTCTACGAGTATGAGGTCTGATCTGTTGTGCAAAACGGTAACTAACTTAATTTAGTAAGAAGTTGTTAAAGTTTGTAGTAAGAAAACAAAATTTTGGTTGTCCTTTGCAACAATTTATATGTATTTTTTTTTGTGCACAATAAAAAATAACCTATTGACCGCCACGGACATCTATGAACGTCAATTCAAAAAGTGCTCACGACGCCAGGGGATGGCATGGCACGTCGAAAATAACACTTTTTTAAAGCGCTTGGCGTAGAGAACACAGATTTTTGTTATTGACGTGGCGGTCAATAGAATAATAAGAATTCAATATTGTAAGTTAAGAACTTTTACCCTTACCTTAGCTTTACCTTTTAGTTTTTTTTTATAACTTTCATGTGCTCTTCTATCTCAAAGTAATGTCCTGTCAAACATTTTGTGTGCACATCAAGCTACTCGAAACTGTCAAATTTTCCCAATCAACCTTGAACCTGCTTAAGCGATAGAGTTGAAAATCTATGAAAGAAATTTGACAGATTTTAGTAGCATGATGTGCTGGCTTCTGTACATAAATAAATAAACTTTACAAATTACGTCGTCTGACTCGTTCTAGTTTTTTATCGCCAGTGTGTGTGAAGAGGCCCTTAGGCACCCTCCATTATATGTGTACATTGCATATATCACTACAACAGATAGAAATTGGGACTGTTTTTGGCATTGTTTTGCGTCGCGTTTATATAAATTAGTTCGTCATTGCGGACGTCCACCACGGCCCAGATTTTAGTGATTTTGGCAAAGTCATATTTGGCAGCATTGTTATATTAGGAGCGGAGAATTGTTGACATAAATTGTTCTAAATGGCTTCACAAGTTTTAATTTAGTTCTTTAAATACTCGATAGAACTAAACAGTATTTTGTAAACACATTTTTTAGCTAATACATTTTAGCATATCTAGGTACCCACAATATTTAGGTACTAATCCCGCTTTATTTGATTATAATATTGATTAGGTCAGTCCATCGTTGCTAGGAATATAAACCGTTCAAAAGCAAGTCGAACTCATGCGCATGAAGGATACTGTACCACCGTAGTAGGCGAGCCCCCTTTATTTTTTTAAATTATTTGTTGTTATAGCTGTAACAGGAATACAAACAAACTTAATAACAAGTAATAAAACACTCTTCTTCTCTCTACTTATATAAAAAGTTCGCTGTTCCAGACAAAGTCTGACAACCAGTCTTACCAAGGGGTATCGTATTACCCAGTACTAACTGGGTTGTGGAGGTCAGATAGGCAGTCGCTCCATGTAAAATACTGGTATTCAGCTGCATCCGGTTAGACTGGAAGCCGACCCCAACATAGTTGGGAAAAGGCTAGGCAGATGATGACCTCTGTCCGTCACCTTTTCACACCTTAAAGGAGCGAAAGGATGGAGAAAAGTATGACCTAGGTTGATACTAAGGATAATATCATCGACCTATGCGCAGGCGAAACCGCCGGGCAAAGGCTAGTATTTAATATTTCAAAGGATGATGCAAATACTGGTCTCACCCTTTAATAATAGCTATGTGTAATACATTGTTGGATAGGTATTTTTAAGCTGCACAAAAGTTACTATGGCGCCAAGTTCCAAATCTTAGTATTTTCAGAGTTATTCAGTATTAAACAAGTCAGTTTAACAATAGTCACTGTTTAAAATACCTATCCAACAATTTATTACACGTAGCTATTGGAGGGTGGGACCAGAGATCATACAAATCCTGGCATCATCCTTTATTATATTCTGGTTACTGCGTTTTGTGATATAATATTTAATTAATATGATGGTGGCGCGTGTGTCGGATCATTTAGTTCCCTTCAAAGTGGTTGAGTTGAATGGTGCTGATCCATGCGTCATGTTCGAGAACGGGCGCTGTCGGTTGTGTCTGGTCATCTCTTAGTTGCCACAGATTATTTGGATTAATTATTTTATTTTTGAATTGTCTTTTTTGTCTTTACTGTGGACACTTTTAACGTGCAAATCTTGTCACATCTCAAGATGAATGATGTAACCAAGGTTTTGTAACAATATTCCGATTTAAAAGAGTGTCCATGGAGTTTCTTACCCGTTCTTCTCCATAGAGATCTACGCTTTGGAATGGGCAACTACAGTACTTTCACAGTTTTTATGCCTTTTGACTGGGACTGTAGCTACATTTCATTGCTGTCTTTGTTTCAACAGTTCAAAAGTGCCTGTAACTGGCCTAATTAAAATAAATGCTTTGATTTTGATTTTGAAAGTATCTAATCAAAACTGGATAGTTCTACAAATACATATCTTAAAACAAAAAAATCAATCAGCATCAATGACAAGACATCAATATCCAAACATTGGAGACAAATCGTCGAATCACGCCTCATTGAGTCCACGAAGTAAAGCCTCCAAAATGTAAACGGTTTTTGTAAAGAAACGTTGTAAATCCCCAGCAAGTATACGCCAGACGTTTTCGTATGCACACAGAGTGGTGCGCTCAATCAGTTCTCAAAGAAGGCAAAGGAGACGGATGCCGACGAAAGATCAAAGGCCTCCCACTCGTTACATCCGTATACTTTGTTAGAGGCTTATTCTACAGGGGGCCTCCGTTTCGGATCGGAAATATTGTGTTAATTATAAAGGTGTTAATTGGTCGTGTTGGCGGGTAAAGTTGGAGTGAGTAATGGATTAAAATGGTGTTGTTATTGTGAGATTAAGTTATGTGGTTTTAAAAGTATGTAGATAAAGTTTTTGTAGTACCTATTGTGTTGTACGGAAATACAAGGGGTTAGAACAGACATTCTGATTTCTTTTTTCTAAGTTAGTAGAAGATTTTTTTAATAAAAAATATAAAAAGTGTTGGAATATTTTGTATAAAAATTGTACTGACCGAAAATTGAAACTTTGATAGCTTATTATCTCGGAAACGTGACGCTTAAGAAGATTTTGTCTCATACAATATGACTTACATACATAATGACTTTTTAATGGAGAAACACTCTCTCAAGTCACAGATGAAAAGTTAGTTTGGGAGCCAGGACCTACCTACGGGACATACTGTTTGTAATAATGTTGTCTCTGTATTGAAATAAAGAATTTTATTTATACAAGCTGTTGATTAATACAGGTTTTATGCGTGGCTGATATTTTAAAAATAAAATAGCGGAAGTTAGGCAGGCCAAAAAAATCAAAACCTTATGTCAGAATGTTATGGTACGACACTCAAGTACTTGACAATGTTATGTTTGTAGAATTACAGTTATTAAGTTTAACGCTGAAATAATGTTGTATTAAAATTTGTACAAGAAGAAAAATTTGTAAGAATTTGTAATTTTGTAAGAATAATTTGTTTAAAAAGTATTACAAAAAGTGTACATTTAGGCGCAGTAGTATTATTTCTCATACAATGGTATAATTAGTACTTATAAGTAAACTATAACTAAAATAATGTTACTTACTTACGTTATACAGTTGCAAGTATTGAAATTACATTTATTAAGCAAATTTGTTTTAATTATATATCATATATACATCCATACTTATTTCACTTATTAAAGTTTTTAAAGTGACACTAACACTATAAACAAATAGAAAACATGGTAAATATCCCGTTTTTAGTGTACCCCTTATTAAAGTTAAATTGGTATTAAAGATAAATGACGATCAACATTCTGTACACACAATTCAATAGCTTATTGATTAAGATATAAATAGTCAGTCCAACAAAATATTAACCTCACCGGTTTCGGGCACTTTCAAAATGTTTTCTGACGATTATAATCAATAACTTAAAAAAAATGAGACGTTACTTTAATGGCAAGAAATTATTAGTATAAACTAGATTGAGCTGCACTATGCGTAGTCAGTTACAGTTACCAAACCTAACCCTTATAGTCGGAGTCTAAGCTTAAATGGCGAATCAGTTAACTAATTATGTTTCATAATTAGTTAATGTCCGACATAGTTACTAGAAAGACAATTCATTATAATTTAATTAAGCTCTTGATGACGTAGCATTTTGAATAAACCCCAATCCTATCTGTGGGGTATTCCTCAAAGCGCAACTATTTTTAAGAACAACCAACTAAGCGCAACTAAATTATTCCTCGAAGCGCAACCATTAGTTGCGCTCACAAATTCAAATTAAAAATATTATATGTTTATTGATAAAAAATTGAGAGGGGTATGATGGATTCATTATTTTTTTTTAAATTGTGGTTGCGCTTTGAGGAATTATTTAGTTGCACTTAGTTGGTTGCGCTTAAAAATAGTTGCGCTTTGAGGAATACCCTCTATCTGTAAACAACTATTACGGAATATTCCTACTCTAATTTCAACAGACCGAAACTTCCTACCTACTGTACTAACCTCTTGAACTACACCATGATATGTACCTTCTAACTTAGATACATCCTTACCTACGTACCATAAAATACCGAAAAGTAGTAAAGTAATACCTATCGTGTTTACCTTCATTGCGGTTTTTCACAGCCAATTTATTAGCAGCCTGTTACAGCAAATGCGATGTACCTATTGCGAAAAAAATCGTTTACGGATTTCTTTTACAGCTATGTCCGAACTTTTATAAATGAACTAGTGCTCTCCAAGTACCTCCTTAATGTCGATTTCATGCACTCGATATCCACGTTACGAATGTCGATGCAGCCTTTTCAGAAGTAGGGTAATACGCTGGTGTAATATGTTCCAGTAATTGAATGGAATTTCATAATGTAGGTACGACATCGATTCTCTTTTATGAAAGCGTAATATTCTTATGTATTCGGCTTTCTTAGGGCGTTAGGGTTTCTATGCTTATAATAGCTTGACAACAAAGAGATTTTTTCAAATGTAGGGCAATCGGAAATTTTTCTTATATGCTGTAACGTCTGACAGGGAAGAAATATAGAAGGAAACGTGATGTGCGCCGGCAGTCTACTTGGAGTCGCCCAAGTAGAATGGGACAAGAGCTGAAAGATGCTGACAACATATTCTATACGTTGTTTCCGTCCGGACAATAATTAGTCGCCCTTCACAAAATGCCTTCATGGACCAGTAGCTCCTCCAGGCATTTTCGACTCGACGGTCGATCTCTTTGTCCTGCCTGTTGTTGAAGGAAACTAGCTGGCCCAGGTAGATATATTCGTCGACATAGTGTATTTCCTGCCCATCAACCTTGACCCTATATTTAGCGGCATTGCTCATGGCTTTAGTCTTTGACCAATTCATCTTCAGTCCAACCTCAAGGCTTGCAATGCTCAGGTCTTGGAGTATTTGTTCCAGTTGATTTGCTTCAGAAGCAAAAAGAACAATGTCGTCTGCGAAGCGAAGATTCGATAGCATTTTGTCCCCGATCGGAATGCCTTGAGTCGTTCATCGATCTGCAAGTTTTTTAAATACCTCCTCGAGGGTGCTGGTGAATAGTATGGGAGAGAGCGGATCACCTTGTTTAACTCCTTTGTTGATTTTGAATATTGAGCCCATATAATCCAATTTAACATTAGCCGAGCTATTGTTATAAACATTTTCCAAAAGTGCTATATAAGTTTCCTATATACCTTAGCTTCGTAGGGCTGAAAATATTGCGCTGTGTGTAACGCTGCCGAAAGCCTTTGTGTAGTCTACGAAAGCCAGATATAGAGGTTTTTGAAATTCTGAGTGTTTTTCTATTAGCTGATTTAGAGTGTGAAGGTGGTTGGTGGTCGAATAACTTGGGCGAAATCCGGCCTGTTCCGGTGGTTGGTGCGAGTCTAATTTGGAATCTATGCGATTTTGGATGATTTTGATGAATTGGAATTAATTTCACTATTATAACCGACTGCAACGCGTTACGCTCTACTTTCACCAAAAGAGATCTCATACCTCGCATTTCTAGATGGTGGATTCAATTTTTAGAATTCGACTCCGAAATCGAGTATCGTCCTGGTGAAAGAATGTCACATGTAGACGCACTCAGTAGGGGCCCAGTGTCAGTACCATCTGAAGACATTTACGTTCTAGACATTATGTCGGTTGGCACGGAGGACTAGATTTCTACGGTGCAGTCTTCCGACGAGGAAGTTAGACCTGTTAAAGATGTTCTAGAGAACCCGGAAACATCTAAAATTGCAGGTATTTATAAATAATACACAATTAAAACGGACGAGTGTTTAGGGCGTTAGGTGATGTTGTTATTAGATGGGTGGTCCCAAAAGGCGTGCGGTGGCAACTCTTGAAATCCAATCATGATGAAGTAGGTGACTTTGGCTTCGAGAAGACATTGGACCGAATTAAATCACTCTTTTGGTTCCCGAAGATGCGAAAGTTCATAAAAAAATATGTAGCTGCATGCCTTGAGTGTGCTCACCATAAACTGCCTTCGGGAAGCAAAGAGGGATTACTTCACCCGATTCCTAAAATATAGTTGCCATTTTACACTTTACACGCGGACCACTAGAGTCCTTTTCCACGAAGTAAGCGAGGTTACACTTACATACTTGTGATTGTCGACGTCTTTACAAAATACGTCAGTATTACACCTGTTTGCAGTACAAAAAACCATAGAGAGTATAAAAGCAATGAAGACTCTCTTTAGTCAATTTGGGTCTCCCCCGCGACTCATAACAGACAGAGGCACAAGTTTCACAAGCAAAAAGTTTAAGACATTCGTGCAGTCGATAGGTGCAAAACACATTCTCAATTCTGTCACCACACCGAGAGCAAATGGGCAGGTCGAACGGTATAACCGGATGAACCTGGCATCCCTGGGGTCCATGGCCCACGGTAAAGACAAAAGTTTGTGGGACGTATTTCTGCCGGATATTCAGCTAGGACTTAACGAACTTAGGACGGTGACGAACCCGAGTCAAGGCATGTTAAATAACGTAATTAATGACATAGGACAGAGTAATAATCAAAGTTTAGAAGAAACTGAAGCGAATGAACGAATTAAGAGAAATCAGGAGAAAAATAAGAGTCGTTATGACAAACACAGGAAAACGGCCACGAATTATAAGGAGGGCGATCTGGTTAGGATTACTAGGGCAATAGTATCGACGCCGGGCCAATCTAAAAAGTTAGAAGTGAAGTGTCAGGGTCCATACAGGATAAAGAAAATCTTACCAAACGATCGATTTCTTGTTGAGACACCCCTTCGACTCGAAAAAGGGCAAAATACGAATCAATTTTATTGTTGCTATTGATAAAATTTATCCATGGTTGAGTTTTAATGACCCTGCTTGCTCGTCCAGCGATGAAAATGACGATGAGAATGATAGCAATCAAAAGGAATAATATTGAAATGCGAGTAATTTTTATGAGCTAATTGATTTATTTAATTTAATATATTTATATTTAGTTATTTAATGATTGGGATGATTGGGATGATTGATGCAAATTGCGATGTAAAAGAGATATGATATGGCGTTGGGATTCGCCGCCCATGATTAGCTCAAAGTGCTGCTGCTGATGACGGAATGATGGTGAAGGAAGTAGCCTCTCTTTGCTCGGCAATAGACATGACGATAGATTGAGTGCGAATGTTTGAACTGGGCAGGATTGGCATATGAACTCGTCGCCCATGAGTAGTTCAAAACATTGCGGCTGAAGCGATGTGAGAGTGAAGAAAGTAGCTTTCACATCGCTCAAGCTATATAATAAACGATTATGATGATCTAGATTATTTTTGCTAATTTTGTAAGAATTGAGACTAATTTTATTTTTGTTATCTTTGTTAAATAATACCTAATCTAATTATGCACAGGTTATTGCTATAATCGTTAATGATTGATAAATTGTTTATTAGATAGAAGATATACATGGCATTTTTAAATTTGTTTATATTTTCCAAGCTATAATCTCGCTTTAATGAGTACCAGTGAGTAATTGTATATGTTTTTTTTACTGGACATTTCGCGATTTGTGCTTTATGATCAGATAAAGCCAACTCTAATACCTCACTGTTACTGCCTCTAACTTTAGTTTTAACTTTTACTGCCTGCTTTCTTTTACTCGCCCTAGAGTGATGCGTTTTGTGAAGAGGGCATTCTCGGGGACTGATATCAGTCGTCGAGACTACATGTCCCGTGTCACAGAGTGCATCGACTTCCTGAAGCAGAAAGTGTATGAATGGGCTAACCTTATTCGTAGGTATAAGCGGCGGGTGGACCGATACACTCAGAATCGCACATTCCAAAGAGATGAAAGGTGGTTATAGGGCTTGGGAGCGACCGGACCAAGGTGTAGCTGACACGCACCTGCCGGATGATGATGCCATGTGTTCGTTCTGGCGCAGCATCTGGTCGGTGCCTGTTAGCCATACCGAACGTGAACGGTCTCGGGGGGTCGAGCGAGCGTGCGATCCAGTACCAGAATGGGGGCAATCACTATCAGCCCCCAAGACATAGTTCGTGCAGTCCGTCCATTGCCTAACTGGAAATCTTTAAAAGGTCGCATGGATAGAGCGGGGTATATTTCAGGGCGATAGTTTGAGTCCACTTTGGTTCTGCTTAGCCTTGAATCCTCTTAGCACGCTGCAGGAGCATTCAGGTCTAGGCTATCGGTTGAGCAGAGGTGGTCAAGTTATATCTCACCTCCTTTACATGGATGACCTGAAACTCTTTGCCCCCAATGATTTGTAACTGATGGAGCTACTGAAGAAAACTGGAATTTGGTGTGGACAAATGTGCGGTCATGCATGTTAAGCGAGAAGAGATTGTGCAATCTGTGGGAACCCAGCTCTCGGATCCCATAAATTTTAGATCCCTCTCAGCAACCGAAACCTATAAGTATTTGGGTAAGTCGGAAGCACTGGGCACCAATGTTGCTGATATGAAGCAATCGTTAAAGGAGCGCTTCTTTGACAATGCCACTAGGCACGGACGGCACGCTCGACTAACTTAATTGACTCTTGACACGTTGAAACACGACGTGACGACGCGATGACTCGTACCACGGGGTGCTGCCTTGAGGTTACACGTTGTTTTTTCCAATTTTCTTCAATATCGGGTCTTCGAAGGTCCACTGTTGGGGCTGTGGCCTGGTCCCGTTTTGCTTGAGGATAGTGTGTGTGAAATTATAGGTCTTCTTCTTAATTTGTTCTTAATTTGTTACTGATAGAATTATCGATGAGTACTCACTCATGATGTATCTTATGATGTTGGACCGCGACGCGACAGTGTAAGGATCGTCGTTCGCGCGTAATGTTTTACCGAAGGCCGCTCGTAGTGGCTGCTGCGGTCGTACAGTCTCCCGCTCGCGGCGACGGCTGCACGCAGAGCATGGGCACACGGCGCGGGCGTGCGGTTGGGACGCCGCCCATGGCGGGATCAGCTATCCCTCTCCTCCTACGTCCCGCCCATGCATGATCGGGGCGTGAGTACGCGCCAACACTATGAGTAAATTACGAAGGTGCCAGACGGAGGACTTAAAAAAAACCGAAATTAATTTAAATAAGGCTTTGATTACTTTAAAATGACAATATTAGATTTGGTCGATGCTTGTACTGAAGTGCCGAATGAATATAATTCTAAACGATTACGAAACGCTGATGCGGTACCATCAGATTCGAAGTAGGTGGTCGGCGGCGACACGAGGCATCGAGTCAGCAGAGTCCCTGTGGTCCAATTCTTATGTGTAAACATCCTTCGTACGCAAATACCTATCATGTCGCTATGCAACCGATTTGGTGGCAGGGCATGTAAAAAGTATGTAAACAAACATGATTGTCATTGTTTATTTATTTATAGCATATTTCCGTTGTGTTGTGTGTATTTATTTTATTTTTATTTACAAAAAAATACCGTTACTGACGGAACACTGGGAATCACTTCGATGAATATTCGTCTGGCTCGCACTCTCTGAATCTCCTCTGAATCTAGGGACCTCTACTTTATAAATTAGAGGTACGTAGAGGTACCAGTTCCGCCCCTTTTTCGGCGACATTAATTTATATTGATTTATATAGAATGTTAACGCGATAGAAGCACCTAAATATGACATTAAGGAATACCAAAACATGTTGACCACCGCAGCAGTTTCTAATTCTTAGGTACATAAGGCGGTGCATTCTGAAAGTTGGCTGAACTTCGTAAATTGGTGAAAAATATATTTCGCTGTTATCATAAATAAATAATTGCAAGTTAGTATTATAATTGTTTTCCCTCTTCCCAAAGTTTCAAATCCCTCTTCGTATTCGTAAGTTTCGTCCAATTTCCATACTTCCAATCATGCCCAAAGTTTTCGAAAGTGTTGATATTAATTAACTATCTCATTACCTTTCCTCTTAGTCTTTGTCAGTCAAGATTTCGCCCTGGCCATAGCACTGTATCAGCCATACTTAAAATAAATGATGATATCTGAAACCCGGCTCCACACGGTGTTAGTTCTATTGAAGTTTAGCAGTGCTTTTAATTCAGATGTTTTTCACATCCTCTTAGGTATCCTTTCCTCTCTGAACATAGATGTGACTGCTTCGTTTGATTCATATCTTCGGAGTGGCTCGCAGTCGGAACACTTGAATGTGGCCTGCTCTGAATGGTGCGATCGTTCTGTGACGTCCCTTCGCCTCTTCTTTTCTCAGTTTTCTTTTACACCATCACTAAGGTACACTTTACATTACCATCTCTACGCAGACGATCTGCAACTTTATCGCCATTTCTACATCGAAAAGAAGTATTCTTGGATCTATCGATGCCATCAATAATGATCTTTAAAACATCAGTCAGTGGGCTAAAAGATTTGGACCGTTGGTTAACCCAACACAATCGCAAGCTCTCATTATTGGTGGCAGATACTTCGTCAAATTTATTAAGTCACCCGTACCTCTTGCCTTTTGTGTATGCCAAGCTCACTCCAATAAAGTTATAAATGTAGGTGTATTCTTGGATTACAACCTATCTTTGCATGTTCACATTGTTCAAGTAAGCAGGAACGACATTGTTCTTGTCGGTGAAGATAGACCTGAGATCCAGAGCAGATTGAAAAAATGGTAACAGAAGCTGGAGAATGTTGGCTTGAAAATCAGCAGAACTAAAACCGAATACATGTTCTGCCATTTCGGCGGTCTCTCCAGTCCTGGAGTCATAGCGCTAAATGGCGCGTTTCTTCCTGTCTGCTCCGACTTTCGGTATTTCGGTTCACTCGTGCAAAGCGATGGCGAAATAGATCATATTAACGCGGGATGGATGAATTGGCAGCAGGTAACGGGAACAATCTGCTACTCCCGCATTCCCTTTAAACTTAAGAGGAAGATTTACAAAACAATAGTTAGACCTGCAGTCTTAAGAAGATCAAAGAAACGATGGATGGAATGTGTTAAGGATGATTTAGCATGAAGGGGACTGATAAGATGACGAGTAATAGAGAAGTATGGAAGAAGAAGACGTGCTGAGGCAACCCCAAATGAATTGAGATAAGGGCAAGAGAATGATGATATCGGGCGGATATAAGGTGCGCGTCTTCAACGGTTGGGACATGCCGGTTTTGATGTACTCTTTTGGAAAACTCAAATGAACAGAGCCAGAACCAGAACTAGACGCCCAGGATAGGCGAGTCCGTACATAGTTGACGGTATATCGAATGCATAACCTACGTTCTTTGGTTATGAGGCTGTATACACCGCGGAGATTTAGAGGTTGAGGCTTTTTAAATACTAATACTTGCCACAGTCGCGAAATATGCAGTCTCAGGGAATATTTTTTAGAAGTCGACATGCATCGAGATGTGGTCGCGGTGGACAAGGGCCTTACCCCGCTCTCCTTGGATAAAGAGAACTGGCGCAAACCTGGAGTGCTTGCACTAACGACCGCAGGAAGGTATGTCTCTTTATTTCCATAATGGATGACTTAAAAATAATGTGTCATAAGATTATTATTACATAATTATGTATGTGCATGCATAAAATAACAAAATATTACAATTTATATCATGATTATTAAGTTACAATCGCATTAATAATTTCTAAATTCAATTTCAATAAATTTGTTTTCCATTTTTCAATTTACAAAATTCATTTATATAAGTAATTCAATTTAGAATAAGAATGATTAAATCATTTTTCTCTACTTTTATCAAAAAAAAAAATATATAATTATATTCAAGAATTTCTGCTGAATCATGGGTGCATTAAAAAACATTTAAACTCACATACACAAACAGCCAGACCCGGTTCAATTTTCTCTTTAAATTTTATTCCGAGTGGGGATCGAAACCGCAAAATGTATTAAAAATATATGTATAGTTATATTTGTCGGATATGTCAGGATTTATTCCGTCAGGCTCACACATCATGTGGGCAGACGAGGAGTTTCGTGTAATAAAAATACACTGTTTCTATTAAACTAACAATTTACTTGAAATTACAATTTAACACAATAACACGGGGCACAATGAATCGGGTACAGTTCCAAGGTGTCTCAGCTCCGCCGTGATCAGACATTGACTGTCGTTCTCACCTCGAGCTGTAAACATCAGGGTTCTGTAGAAGCACGCTGTGGTGTGGGTAGACTGGTAAACAGGTCGCGTGATGTCACCACTCGCGGTTTTGCGATTCATTTTATGTCCGTACTAATGACCGGATCCGACATATACATATAAATATATGTAAATAATGTAAATCATTGAATTAATAAATCAAAACAAAAGAAGAAATATTGGACAGAACTATTGTTTATCTCGCGGGTAACATGGATTACACGATGCAGGATTTCATAGGTTGTGAGTTTGATTTTCATACATCAATTCCCTGCAAAGCCCGGAGGTCGATAGTGGGCTACAGTGTCCTGTGCCAAGGTCACATTGAGGTTGAGGTTGATCACCAGGTTTGCGCGACCGCTGCATGCTGGCAGTCGGGATACCCGTGGATGCTGGCTGGCAGTACAGACGTACATATGTGGAGCAGGGTCGAAAGATCCTCCAAACAAATTTCAAATCATTTATTTCAAATAGACCATTTACAGGCACTTTTGAATTGTCAAAATCTAAAAGATGAAGCTTCAATCCGTAAGGTATAATAACAGGACTGCGATTGCCCATTTCAAGGCGTAAATCTCTATGGAGAAAAATGGGCAAGAAACTCCAACGGCTCGTTCTTGACCGATATTTAAAAACAAACAAACAACATGACGCAATATATAGGCAGTAATCTCAATCATTGGGATTATTGTACGTGATCACTGCAGGTGGACGTTTAATAAAATGTAAGTTTTTTTATTGTGCAATTATAGTGTTCATTTATATTATATCTATTTATACTTCATGTACAGACGATGATGTAGAATAGTGGTACATAGGCGGACCTAATGCCAAAAGGCATTCTCTACCGGTCAACCATTGGGTTAAATAAGGTAACATTGTAACTATTTATTTTGTACGATACAAAATAAATATTTATAAAAATAACTTCTTTATTTCGAAAGTTATATACTTATATTGATACTAATACACATTTACAAATAAAATAAACTAATAAATATTTTACCAAAATACCAAAATAAAAAACTAGAACCCTATTAATAATTACCATGACTCGACTTCTAATAGAGAGAGCTATTTATTCTGACTTAAATAGTGGTTACGAACTTTTGTTTTAAAATTGAATTTGCTTTCAGTTTTTTAATGCCAAAAGGTACAAGACAGATTTTACTCGGTGGGAAAAGGGGTACCTACCTATTCAAAAATAAACAAATTACGAATTAAAAAATTCTTTTTTCAATCAAATATTCACAAATCGCACGCTTACTACTTACAAAACCATCACAAAGTTCGTTCGTCAGTGCGGCGCATTCGGGATTTCTTGGGTACTAAAGTGAGTACCAGACTCGAGGCGTGTAGGTATGACTCGCGTTCCAACCGTTTGTATGAAGATACAGTACTATACCTATATATTATTACCGTGGTGGAACGTTTGTTGCTAATGTGTTAAAATCTACAACTTCACATGTTCAAATATCCGAAGATTCTTCACATTTTAACCTTTTTAGCATGCTTATACAGCTTAGCTTAACTTGTAACTAGGATCTATAAAAAATCCAGTTTTTTTTCTTGGAATCATGCAGTAGATATAATTTACTACAGATTTTTTTTTTACTTAAACATTATTGACAAAGAAAGATTCGCTGCAGAACATTTGTTTAAAATATGAATTATAAAAACTAGTTACATTATATCGACCTGTACCTGTGGTTGATTTTATAAAAAAATAGTATTTGTAATTATATAGTTCGGATGTCAAAACTATTAATTGGTATCTTTGAGCTGATCTGATGATGGAGCCAGGAGGTGGATCGTGGAACTTTTCAGTGGTTACTTGTAAATCCGTCGAGTTTGGGCTCATATGATTCATTTTGATCATTCCAATATATTTCACTTGGTGTCGAGGGTCTAATGATGGAGTCAGGAGGTGGATAGTAGAACTCTTCAGTGGCTACTAGTAAACTCGTCGAGTTTCGGGTCTAGTTTTGACGAGTCCAATAGATTGCACTTGAAGCCGAGGGTCTGATGATGGAGCCATGAGGTGTATATTTTTTATTGCATGACTAGCTGTTGCGCGACCTTCGTTAGTGTGATATTATTATAAAAAAATACTACTTCCCTTTTTGAATTGGACTTTCTTAACAATTTCAAGGGTTTCAATTTTTTTGCACGGAACCCTAATTATTTTTCTAAAATAAAAGTACCCTAAGTTAAATCTTATAACATCAGCTATCTGACAGTAAAGTCCCGTCATAATCGGTTCAGAGATTAGCCGGAACAAACAGACAGAAAGGCAAAAATTAAAAAAAAAAATGTGTTTTTGTTATAAGTGCCGTCTATTCGTATGCTTGCAGTAAAAAGCTGTTATTTAGATATTACAAACATACACTTACATTTTATTTAGTTGTGTAAATGAATGTACGTTTTTCAGTTTTTTTACTATATTATTCGTTTAGTTATTTATTTTATTTATATTTTTATTTACTTGTCAGGGCTCGTTCGGTCACCAGGACGCCCATGCTAACGATTTGATATTTAATGCACCTATGCGCCGTAGCAGTTAGGATGGTTTTCTAGTTCAAGTTTTACACTGGCGAGCGTGTGGTTGACTGCACTCGAATGAGAGTGTGCACCCACACATTTTCACATATTCAACATTCTAAAGTTTATGCAATATTAATTTATATTTTGTTACAGGTCCTGTTCCCGGTTGTTGGTGATGTTCGTATTGTTAAACTTTTTAAGCAACACTCAGGCGTTATTATTATATAAAGAAACGAATTGGAAAGAGGATCCCCAATTTCTGTGGAGTCCAATTCTCTTAGAATACTGGGTTCCCCCCGCTCTAAGGAATGTAATTCTTCTCCTAAATGTACCAGACTACACGGACGGAACAGAAAAGACATATATTGCTACAGGGGTCTTATTAGACAATAGTCGTATTCTAACATCTTATAATCCTTTTAAGGAATTATTGACTGACCCCAAACTTGCCGAAAAGATTACGGTGGTGTTAAATACAGGTGCAATGTATTCAAAACCACCGGAACCTACAGATCCACACTATTTCTATACGACACAGACAATAGTTACAAGCATTGTGTGTGCTCGTGAAATAGCATATAGTTCTCCAAATGAGATGCATGTTTGGCCTGATAAACGTCACTCTCCCCTTCACGACTTGATGATATTAAGAATGGAAGAAGAAGTCGGAATCGCCTCTATCTCAAAACTAAATTTTAAAGAAACATGGGAACGCGAAAATACTAGTTGGATAGGCCAAAGCGGAGACTATACTAACTCTTTGATATCATACATTGCTCGTCGTGGAGATAAAATAAATTATCCAATTAGTATTTGTTCCTTAGTATTTAGAAACGAAGAAGAATTGAAGGATTATGATAAAATAGATACGACTGAATACGGAGAAGATGATGCACCACTGGTTGACTGCGACGAATGGTTGCCGCGGCATTGGGGTTTTTTTATATGTATTCGAAATATTGACAACTTCTCAGCATTATCTTCCGGTGCAACGTTATTTGTGAGAAAAACACTATTCGGCATAGGTAGCTTTGCTATATTTAAACACGGTATAGGGATTCTAGTATTCACGGATGTACGACCTTACGAAGATCTAATAACGCAGACGTGCGGGGATGAAGAATAAGAGAATTCTTCAACAAACAACCTGATGCGGGTAATAAATAATTAGTACAAATTTTTGACAACGTAATATATATACCTACCGCAGTATTTCTTTGTAAACAATATTTTTTGTTTTTCCTTCGTGTTCTCGAATCACCAGACCGACCGTGGGAAAAGCAGTTCTCCCTTAAATCTACTCCTGCTAAATTAAGAGTTTGGCCTTGAGATTTATTAATGGTCATCGCAAAGCAGAATTTGAGTTGAAACTGCACTCATCTGAACTCGAAGGGGTAGTTCAATGATGTTAGAGCTATTTACTAGAATTTCTATAATTCTGTGGTTATGGTTGTCCTTGCATAATTATTTTATCTCCGATTTGCAGTACCTTTATTCTAGTTGCCATTAAGGGGAATGCGCCAGGGTAGCCGCGAAATTCAATTTTTCTTAGATTTTTGTAATTTGCTAATTGCACGAATCAAATTCCAAATAAGGCTCTCTTGCTCATTTTGCCGATGGCAAAGACAATAAAATTTTCTTTACTGCAGACACATGTTTCCGAGCAGTAATTTTAGTGTCTAGTCATCAAGCCTTATAGCCGCGGATCGAGTGCTCGCGAAGAGATCGGCAACCACTTCTCGGTACCCCTCAAAGACCCAGAACTAGTTTTGATAAATTAATGATTGCTATCTCCAATTTTATTTTGTTATCTGCCTTATTATATGTTTGTGCTAAACCGAATAAATGGATTATTTTAGGGGAATATACAACATTAGTTTTAGTATATGCGAAACCTGATACACATGTCTAGTATTTTTATGTAAAGAATCTATGTACAAAATTTCAAAACTGTATCATGAAAAATCACAAAGTTATAAGCTTGTTCTGTTACCTAGTTGTCCGCACAAAAACGCGGTCATCACGCAGCGCGCGCCTCCAGCATCGCCTTGAGCTCATTGATAATAATAATTTGGCAGTAGGTACCTAAATTATTGCGATAAGTACTCAGTCGCTCGGTATCCAACTTTCAACATTTTTTAATATTTTTGGGAAAAAATATAACATGGTTTAAAAATTATTAGAATCGATTCTGTTACTTATTCTGAACAAACTATATTCAGGTTTCGCATATACTAAAAATAATGTTGTATAAACGCACTTTAAAAATAATGTTTCACACTTTAAAATGTTTAGCTTTAAAATTAATTAATCGTAACAGAATCGGGACAGGTTTCCTCGTTCTCAGTTAACAATATTATAATAAGCCGATTTGAGAGAAAATAATTAGATATCTCACTTTAAATAATACAAAGCAAAACTGCGGGTAAGATGTAGCAAACATTCAAATGGTTGTTCACTTAGTTTTTTTTTTTAATTTGTAGGTAGTTGCGTAAATTGACATAATATATGCAAAATGTTTACATGTGTTACGAGGCTGACCTGCAAGCTCAGCGCATCGTACCAACAAAGCGACCGTTCGTATTACGACACCGCGCTTCAGACGTCACCGATTAGTGTCATCGCCTTTTCTTTACCTAATTTCGGTGCGAACGGACACTGATATATTATACCCAATTCATAAGAAATCAATTTTATTATTTTTATCTGTAATTTGTGACCTTCGAAATTTATTTCGTAACCTAAAAATGACTTATTCATTGGAGTTTGCCCCCATACATATCTCATGTGAAGTTTGTTTACAAATTTTTGCATTGTTTTCTTGTTACTTTACATAAGACAAAAAAGACTGATTTAAAAAATAATAAAAAACAATTATAATATCAAGTAAAATTAAAATGACTTATAATCAAAAATATAACTTTTTCTTTTTACTTTGTGTTTTCTTGTACAAAATATGTGTGTATCATCCCATCCACAGCACCATCACAGGCAATTTTGAATGTCAAATAAAAAAAATAGCGAAGCTACAGTAACAGTCACAAGGAATAAGAACTTTAATTGTTGCTTCTACAACTTTAGTTTTAGTATATGCGAAACCTGAAACACGTGTCTAGTATTTTTATGTAAAGAATCTGTGTACAAAATTTCAAAACTGTATCATGAAAAATCGCAAAGTTATAAGCTTGTTCTGTTACCTGGTTGTGTGCACAAAAACGTGGTTACGACGCAGCCAGCCCGCGCGCGCCCCTTCAAAGTCGTTTTGAGCACATTGATAATAATAATTTGGCAGTAGGTAAAGAAATTATTTCGATAGGTACTTAATATCGCTCGGTGTCCAACTTGTAACTTTTTTTAAATATTTTTGGGACAAAATATAACATTGTTTAAAAATGAAATAATGCTTCTAATTTATATAAAACCATGGTAATCAAGGTGAAAGACAAAAAAAAAATGAAAGAACTAGAGGGAGAGCATCTCTTCCAAACATTAAAATCTTAAATCGTGAGCCCAAGTGTCTGTGGAGCAGGACCAGTATTAAGCCAAGCATTTTAATCTGCAATATAGTCTTCCAACTTATAATATGCTCGCTTACATAGTGTGCGTTTTATGCATGTTTTAAATTTCTTCTCATTAAGTTCTAAAATGTCAAGTGGTATTTTATTGTAACATTTTATACAGTACCCCATAAAAGAAGTGCGTACTTTTGACAATCTGAAACGTGGCTGATTTAATTTGTCCTTATATTGCGACAGGCAATGTTAATACTTTCTAGTATTAACATTGCCTGTCGCTTATTTTACTAAAAATATGTATGTTTTTCCGAACACATACATAATGTTTTCATAAATATATTGACAAGGTACCGTCATGATGTTAATTTGTTTAAACAATTCTCTTAGAGATTCGCGTCTATAGGTAGGCCCTCTTTTGCAGAATAAATATTAAGTCAATATCTGCAGCCCGTCCCCACAGCAGAATACCGTAAGACATGATGCTATGGAAGTAACTAAAATAGACTAGTCTCGCGGTATCCACGTCTGTTATTTGACGGATTTTACGGATAGCGTAAGCGGCTGAACTTAGCCGCCCTGCAAGTGCTGTTAAGTGAGGACTCCATTGCAATTTCGAGTCAAGCGTAATCCCCAGGAAAACTGTTTGTTCGACGAATTCCAGTATCACCCCGTTCAATACTATGTTACATTCGCTACTTCTTACATTCGGTAACGCGAATCTTATGCATTTAGTTTTCTCCCCATTCAAAAGCAGATTTCAACTTGTAGCTAATGAATAAGGCTTTAGCTGTCTTGCAGGTTGTTTTGAAAATTTTAGAATAAGTAGCAACATACTTAATAAAAGTTGCCGTATATTAATATAAGGCTTATGGCCATACAACTCAAAAAGTCTATCCCGACTTTTCCTGATGCCTTTGGTTGCCCAGTCACTGAATGAAAACTTCGGGTAGATAGTTTTAGTTTTCTCCTGTATGTATGATGAATTCTTTTCATTAGTACAAACTGAGTTTAATAATACTTTTAAGTATTATTATATTTTAATAGTATTAACATTCTTCATATTTAGGCCCTGCACACCTAACTTGTCAATTAAAGTGCTATTAAATTTGATTAAGGCACTGGAAGTTATTGGTCCAGTTTGTATCTGTACTTTTTGCGATAGTGTGTTAAATTCAAATGACACAGTTTGACCACAGTGATCAGGGGGGAGGTAATTTACAATAGCTTTGTCCAAATAGTCGCAACCACAAAAAACATTATCAATGCATGTAGAAGTAGTTGTAGTTATTCTGGTCGGTTCTAAAAACACATTCGACAGATTGAAAGATTTAAAAAGGCTTAATAGTCTACAGCTATTAGAGTTATTTTCTAAAATATTAATGTTAAAATCACCAATATACCGATAATACCGATAATTACTGATTTATTACCACTTAAAAGTTTACCCAAAACAGCTTCCATAACTGACTCAAAAATAGAGTAGTTTTGATAATTAGCGGGTCTGTATACGCACACTATAACATGGTTATTCAGCTCAACACATGACAATTCAATGCAATGTTCAACTGAGAGCTCAACTATGTCTTTACGCGGTTTTGATTTAAAACGATTTTTTTTAAATTAATGAACCTCCCCGCAGCATTGATTTTCGGTTAAAGCAAGTGCCCACGCTATAATTCTCATAATTAATTTGCATTTCATAATCTTTCATCCAATGCTCGGTAATACAGATAATATCAAACTTGGTTTTTTATAAAAATAGTTTCTATTTCTAATTGTTTGGAAGAAAAACACTGCATATTCTGATGAAACAATTTCAGGGAATTCTGCTCAAACCCTTTTTTACAATTAATTGATTGAGAGCTAGAAGATACCTTAAACTTGATAGGTTTAACTAAATTGTCACTTCCCACTTTTTTTGTTTGTAAATTATCACCTTCTATTGTCGTATTGACTAGTTTAAATCTAAGTTAATATTTGTATAATTACAATTAGTAATTTCAGTAGACCTATACACAAAAAACTGCGACTAACTTATGTCTGAGTTTATATTAAAAGCCGAACTATTTGACGTCTAAAACTAATAGGCAGGTACGCATTATTTCTCGTTGACTTCAATTGTTGGTGTCGAAAAATATCAACTTGTCACTATAGTGACTAACTAATAAATGCATGCGATCGTTAAGGTTATGTATATAAGGTCTAACTATTCATACACGAAATATTTTCAGGGAATCATCTAACGGCTATAACGAAGCCATTTCAACGGATTTTTTTTTATCTGAGTATATTTTTATAAAAAATAAATAATTTAAAATTACTTGACCCATAAAATAAATACTAGCTCCTTATTTTTGAACATCCATTACGCTAGTTTACTACGTCTATTTACCAACTGTCATTGTTAGAGGGAGTAAATATTTTATGCAAAAAGTCTCAAAATTTTTTAGAATTATAATAATTTCGTAATAATTTTTTTTTTCGTTGCTATGGCGACATTACGACGTATAGAAGTTACTCTTAAAATATTTCGCGTATGAATAGTTAGACCTTATATAATGATTTGCTTGCTTGACAATTTCTCAAAGTATGGAAAGGCACACAGAATTATTTTCTTACAGTTTAGTTTTAACAGTTGAGTGACATTGTCAGTGATATCATCAATTTTAACGTTCGAATATCATCAATTTTATCTTCTCGTCCAACTTACCGCAGTGTCTTAAAACGAAAGCCCAATGACCAGTGACCAGTGTGTGTTGCCAGTGATTACATACGGGACCCAAAACGTGGTCGCTCACAATGGGCCTCATCAGAAGGCTTAAAGTTACCCAAACGTCAATGAGAGGGCTATGCTCGGAGTTTCCTTGCGTGATCCAATCAGAAATAAGGACATCCGCAAGAGAACCAAGGTTACCGACGTAGCCCGAAGAATTGCCAAACTTAAGTGGCAGTGGGTAGGGCACATTGCTCGCAGTACGGATGGCCGATGCGGCCGTAAAGTTCGGGAGTGGCGACCGCGAACCGGAAGACTTTGTGTTGGAAGGCCTCCCACTAGGTGGACCGATGACCGGTGAAGTTTGCAGGGATCCTCTGGATGAGAGTCGCACGGGACCGGTCAATGTGGTGACATTTGGGGGAGGCCTATGTCCGCAGACAGTCAGACAGGGAGGACGTCTTTCGGCTGAAATGATGATGATGATGTACCTCTAGCATCTAGTCTTTCATCTGGCCATCATATAGTTTTTGGGGCAAAGGCTATAAAAATACACAACCTAATAATGGTTTAGACTCAGTAAATACGCGACTTAAATTAAATAGAGATAGGCACTCCTGTGATACTAAAGCCCATTATCTGACTGGGGTCAGTTTTCAACCGACTTCTAAAAGGAGGAGGTTCTACGTTCGCCTGTATGTATTTTTTATGTATGTTCACCGATTTCTACGCCAATTGTGGATCAATATGGATGATTCTTTTTTTTGTTTTTAAGAATATTGTTTTTCAGTGAGTTCTTTTAAATTTGGTGAAGATCTGGTGCTGATCTTTAGAGTTCCATTACTCTTCAAAAATAGACATCAAGTCTGTCTGTGCTGTAAACGCTTGGATATGTATTGTTTACACAATTCCATAACATAACATTACGGTTGTTTGCTTAGAAGGGGTATAATAACTCCAGATTTCGCCAGTTATGCTAAAGTTCTATTTTATTGGGGATTAGCTTATAACTATAACATGTATGGATGAAAATGTAAAATTAATGCGCAGGAAAAATTTGTATAGGATATTACAATTCCTTCAGAAATCGGTGCCACGACTTCTGAAACTAGAGTTATTTTTCACTTTTTGGGGTTTTTTTAAGTGTGTTTTATTTTTACAAAAAAGTTTTTTTTCCATTGTTTTGTAAAAATAAATAAACACGGAAGTTGTTTGTTTTCTCGTAATATGTTCATGTTTCCGCTGTTGAGAATATTGCACGTAGCGCAGTGTTTGTCATTTCCTTTATTATGCTACTCCGGATTATATGAGGCACGATATTGAGCAATGACGGCTGACATTTCGCTAGTTACAATGTAATACATTCTACGCAAACACTAGATATTACATTACACCCTAAAACATTCAACATGTTTTACGGTACTTTCCTAATTGAACGTGCCATAAACACGGAATTGTCCTAACTTAATTTTAAGACCGACAGAGGTAGGGCACGCCACTATAGTGGCGATAAGTCCCCTCTTTGAGGAGTGGCTAGAGAGGTGCCACGGCGCCCTCACCTTCCGCCTGACGCAGGTCCTCACCGGACACGGTTGTTTCGGGAGGTTCCTGCACCGAATCGGGCGGGAGGAAACACCCGGGTG